>CM046661.1:100284925-101503675 GCA_025594165.1 Tamias sibiricus | reverse complement strand
ATTTGATAAATTTTATTTATTTATTTTAACACAACTAAATATGGGTTGGTATTTTTATATTTTTAGTGTACTTCTATATTCCCAGCACCTAGAATATCCTTGAACAAAGTACAATAAAAATTATTGAGTGAATAAATTAGTGAATGACCATAGCAAATTTCATGAAATGTATTGCCATTTGAAATAGCAATTTCATTTTTAATAATTTAGAAAGAAAATTATACAGGTCCTAAAAAGATGCATGTACTAAAGCATTTTCTTTAAATGAAGAATGAAAAACCAAAAAGGGTAATAGGAAATTGGATATTAAATTGATACAACCGCAATATGAAATACCATGCATCTATTAAAAAGGATGTGACTGTATTTTTATTGATAAGAAAAGACAGTGTATGTGAAAATGATGGCAAAGGATATATGCAAAATATGTGAATATTGATCATCTCAGCAAAACCATTTGTAATCATATTTTTATTCCTCGTGCTATTGTATATTTTCTAAAGATGTCTATTTATAACCTATTATTATATATAACAAAATTTTATATATGTACATATGTGTGTATGTCTGTGTGCATACACACATATATATGCACACACACATACACATATATATGTATATATATATATATATACATATATATATATGACTAAGCTGTCAAGTCCATGCAACTAGCTGTATGCCTTCCCTCTTTCTGTTTTTTATTCCAATAAGGCAGGAATACTGAAATTTTCTCCGCACTGGCAGCAAATGTGAGTTTTCAGAACATCAAAACAGTCTGTATTTATATTCCCAAATGGGTCTTCCCCAGTCTTACAATCATATGGTTTTGTGTTCATCCTCGATAAAAAAAGGGAATGCTTGTCTTCCTGGAACATGCCACTTCTTTGAACCCTTTTTTCCCATGTGTTTCTCTAATTTCTACTTGCTTGGTTTCAGTCATCAGTGAGTTGAGATGATGAGTAGGCCTGACATTAAGTGGGTACTTCTGTTTATCCAACAGCTATTTTTTTTTTGTTCTAATTTGTTATGTATGACAGCAGAATGCATTAAATTCATATACACATGGAGCACACATAGAGCACAATTTTTCATATCTCTGATTGTACACAAAGTAGAGTCACACCATTCATGTCTTCATATATATGTAGTTAGGGTAATGCTGTCCATCTCATTCCACCATTTTTCCTACCCCATGCCCTGCCCTTCCACTCCCTCCCCTTTGCTCTATCTAGAGTTCATCTAATCCACCCATGCACCCCCCACAACCCCATTATGAATCAGCATCCTTATATCAGAGAAAACACTTGGCGTTTGGGTTTTTGGGATTGGCTAACTTCACTTAGCATTATGTTCTCCAGCTTCACCCATTTACCTGCGAATGCCATGATTTTATTCTCTCTCTCTCTCTCTCTCTTTTTTTTTTTTTTTTTTTTGTGGTACCGGGGATTGAACTCAGGGGGCACTCGACCACTGGACCACATCCCCAGCCCTTTTTTGTATTTTATTTAGAGACAGGGTCTCACTGAGTTGCTAAGTGCCTCGCCATTGCTGAGGCTGGCTTTGAACTCGCTATCCTCATGCCTCAGCCTCCCAGAGTTCTGGGATTACAGGTGTGCGCCACCCGCGCCCGGCTTTTATTCTCTTTTAATGCTGAATAGTATTCCATTGTGTATATATACCACATTATACCACATTACACCACATTTTCATTATCCATTCATCAACTGAAGGGCATCTAGGTTGGTCCCACAGTTTAGTTATTATGAATTGTGCTGCTATAAACATTAATATGGCTGTGTCCCTGGAGTATGCTGTTTTTAAGTCCTTGGGTATAGTCCAAGAAGTGGGATAGCTTGGTCATAAGGTGGTTCCATACCCAGTTTTCCAAGGAATCTACATACTGCTTTCCAGATTGGCTGCACCAATTTGCAGTCCTACCAGCAATGTATGAGTAACATCCTCATACATTTATTGTTATTTGTGTTCTTAATAGCTGCCATTCTGACTGGTGTGAGATGAAATCTTAGAGTAGTTTTGATTTGCATTTCTCTAATTTTTTCATATATTTGTTGATTGATTGTATATCATCTTCTGAGAAGAGTCTGTTTAGTTCCTTGGCTCATAGTATTGATTGGGTTATTTGTTTTTTTGGTGTTAAGATTTTTGAGTTCTTTATATATTCTAGAGATTAGTGCTCTATCTGAAGTGCATGTGGTAAAAAATTTGTTCTCAATTAGTAGGCTCTCTATTCACCTCACTGATTGTTTCTTTTGCTGAGAAGAAGCTTTGTAATTTGAATCATCCCGTTGATTAATTCTTCATATTAATTCTTGTGCTTTAGGAATCTTATTAAGGAACTTCAGGCCTAATCCAACATTTTGGAGATTACAGCATACTTTTTCTTCTATTAGGTATAGTGTCTCTGGTCTAATTCCTAGATACTTGATCCACTTTGAGTTGAGATTTGTGCATGGTGAGAGATAGGGGTTTAATTTCATTTTGTTGCATATGGATTTCCAGTTTTCCAGCACCATTTGTTGAAGAAGCTCTTTTCTTCAATGTATGTTTTTGGCCCCTTTGTCTAATATAAGATAACTGTAATTACATGGGTTTGTCTCTATGTCCTCTATTCTGTACCATTGGTCTACAGATCTGTTTTGGTGCCAGTACTATGCAGTTTTTGTTACTATTGCTCTGTAGTGTAGTTTAAGTTCTGGTATAGTGATGTCACCTGCTTCACTCCTCTTGATAAGGATTGCTTTAACTATTCTGAGTCTCTTATCTTTCCAGGTGAATTTTGTGACTGCTTTTTCTCTTTCTATGAGGAATGTCAATGGGATTTTGATTGGAATTGCATTAAATCTGTATAGTGCTTTTGGTAGTATGGTCATTTTGACGATATTCTGCCTATCCAAGAGCAAGGTAGATCTTTCCATCATCTAAGGTCTTTTTAAATTTCTTTCATTAGCATTCTGAAGTTTTCATTGTAGAGATCTTTCCCATATTTTGTGAAGTTGATTCCCAAGTTTTTTTGTGTGTTTTTTTTTTTTTTTTTTTTTTTTTTGAGGCTATTGTAAATGGGGTAGCTTTCCTCATTTCCCTTTCAGAGGATTTGTCACTGAAATACAGAAATGCCTTTGATTTATGGGTGTTAATTTTATATCCTGGTACTTTGCTGAATTCATTTATTAATTCTAGAAGTTTTCTGGTGGAATTTTTTTGGGTCTTCTAGGTATAGAATCATATCATCAGCAAATAGTGCTAATGTGAGTTCTTATTTGCCTATCCATATCCCTTAAATTTCTTTTGTCTGTCTAATTGCTCTGGCCAGTGTTTCAAGAACTATGTTAAATAGAAGTGGTGAAAGAGGACATACCTGTCTTGTGCCAGTTTTTAGAGGGAATGCTTTCAATTTTCTCCATTTAGAATGATGTTGGCCATGGGTTTAGCATAGATGGCTTTTGTGATGTTGAGATATGATCCTGTTATACCTAGTTTCTGTAGTATTTTAAACATGAAGGTTGCTGTATTTTGTCAAATGCTTTTTTCTGCATCTATTGAGATGATCATATGATTCTTATCCTGAAGTCTATTGATGTGATGTATTACATTTATTGATTTCTGTATGTTGAACCAACCTTGTATCCCTGGTATGAACCCCACTTGATCATGGTGCACTATCTTTTTTTTTTTTTTTTTTGGTACTGGGGATTGAACTAATGGGCACTCGACCACTGGGCTACATCCCCAGACCTTTTTAGTATTTTATTAGAGACAGTGTCTCACTGATTTGCTAAGTGCCTCACCATTGCTGAGGCTGGCTTTGAACTTGTGATCCTCCTTCCTCAGCCTCCCAAATGCTGGGATTACAGGCGCACGCCACTGTGCTCAGCTGGTGCGCTATCTTTTTGATATGTTTTTGTATTTGATTTGCCAGAATTTTATTGAGAATTTTTGCATCTATGTTCATTAGAGATTTAGGTCTGAAGTTTTCTTTCTTTGATGTGTCTTTGCCTGGTTTTAGAATCAGGGTGATACTGGCCTCATAGAATGAGTTTGGAAGTGCTCCTTCTTTTCCTATTTCCTGAAATAAATTGAAGAATATTGGTATTAATTCTTCTTTAAAGGTCTTGTAGAACTTGGCTGGATATCCATCTGGTCCTGGGCTTTTTTCTTGGTTGGTACACTTCTAATGGCATCTTCTATTTCATCGTTTGAAATTGGTCTGTTTAAATTGTGTATATCATCCTGCTTCAATTTGGGCAAATCATATGACTCTTGAAATTTATTGATGCCTTCGAGTTTTGTATTTTTTTGGAGTACAAGTTTTCAAAATAATTTTGAATTATCTTCTGTATTTCTGTAGTGTCTCCTGTGATATTTCCTTTTTCATTGCATATGTTAGTAATTTGAATTTTCTCTCTTTTTCTCTTTGTTAGCCTGGCTAAGGGTCTATCGATTTATTTTTTCAAAGAACTAACTTTTTGTTTTGTCAATGTTTTCAATTGTTTCTTTTGTTTCAATTTCATTGATTTCAGCTCTGATTTTAATTATTTCCTGTCTTCTACTAACTTTGTTTGGATTGTTCTTTCTTTTTCTAGGGTTTTGATGCAATATTAGGTCATTTATTTGTTAACTTTTTCTTCTTTTAAGGAATGAACTCCATGCAATGAACTTTCCTCTTAGTACTGCCTTCATGATGTTCCAGAGATTTTTATATGTTCTATCAGTGTTCTCATTTACCTGTAAGAATTTTTTAATCTCCTCCTTGATGTCTTTTGCAAGCCATTGTTTATTCAGTAGCATATTATTTAGTTTCCACGTGTTGGAGTAGCTTTTATTTTTTATTTTATTGTTGTTTTCTAGTTTCATTCCATTATGATCTGATAGAATGCAGGGTAGTATCTCTACCTTTTTGCATTTGCTGAAAGTTGCTTTGTGGCATAATATATGGTCTGTTTTAGAGAAGGATCCATGTGCTGCTGAGAAGAATGTGCATTTGCTCATTGAAGGATGAAATATTCTATATATGTCAGTTAAGTCTATGTTATTGATTGTATTATTGTGTTCTGTAGTTTCTTTGTTCAGCTTGTGTTTGGAAGATCTATCCAGTGGTGAAAGAGGAGTGTTAACATCACCCAGAATTATTGTGTTGTGGTCTGTTTGACTCTTGAACTTGAGGAGAGTTTGTTTGGTGAACGTAGGTGCTCCATTGTTTTGGGGCATATATATTTGTAATTGTTATGTCTTGTTGGTGTATGGTTCCCTTGAGCAGTATGTATTGTCCTTTATCCCTTTTGATTAACTTTAGCTTGAAGTCTACTTTATTTGATATGAGGATGGAAACCCCTGCTTGCTTCTGCAATCTATGTGAGTGGTATGATTTTTCCCAACCTTTCCCCTTCAGTTTGTGGATGTCTTTTCCCTATGAGATGAGTCTCTTGGAGGCAGCATATTGTTGGATCTATTTTTTTAATCCAATCTGCTTGTCTATGTCTTTTGATTGGTAAGTTTAGGCCATTAACATTCAGGGTTATTATTGAGACATGATTTGTATTCCCAGCCACTTTTGTTTATTTTTGGCTTGGTTTCTCCTTTGATTAGTTTTTCCCTTAGTGTAATACCTCCCTCTGCTGATTTTCGTCATTGTTTTTCATTTCCTCTTCATGGAATATTTTGCCAATGATGTCTCTAGTGCAGGCTTTCTAGCTGTAAATTCTTTGAACTTTTTGTTTATCATGGAAGGTTTTTATTTCATCATCAAGTCTAAAGCTTAATCTTGCTGGATATAAGATTCTTGGTTGGCATCCATTTCATTTTATTTCAGAGCTTGGTAAATGTTGTTATAAGGTCTCTTGGCTTTGAGGGTCTGGGTTGCAATATCTGCAGAGATATGAATTGATCTCCCCCTAATGTGATCTGATTCCTCTTTGTTGTGGCTTTTAAGATTCTATTCTTATTCTGTATGCTAGTCACTTTCATTATAATATGCCTTGGTGTAGATCTGCTGTAATTTTGTACATTTGGTATCCTGTAAGCCTCTTGTATTTGATTTTCCAATTCATTGTTTATACTTGGGAAATTTTCCGATATTATCTCATTGAAGAGATTGTGCATTCCTTTGATTTGAAACTCTGTGTCTTCCTCTATCCCAATTACTCTTAGATTTGCTCTTTTGATGATGTTCCATAATTTTTGGATGTTCTGTTCATGGTTTCTTACTATCTTCACTGTGTCATCAACTTTATTTTCCAGATTGTATACTTTGTCTTCATTATCTGACATTCTTTCTTCCAATTCATCTAGTCTGTTGGTGATGCTTTCTATTGAGTTTTTTATTTGGTTTTTTGTTTCCTTCATTTCAAGGGTTTGTGATTGGTTTTTATTTTTTTCACAGTCTCTTTCTTGAAATACTCTTTTGCTGCTTGTATTAGCTCTTTTATCTCTTTGTTGGAGTGACCAATTTTTGCCTGCATTGGTTCATTAGGTCATTTTTTAATACACAGATCATTTTAATTATGAATATTTGAACTCCTTCTCTGACATTTTATCAACTTTGCTGTCCATGGGTTTTGTTATTGTAGTATCTTGATTTGTTTGGGGCACTTACCTCCCTTGTTTTTTTATGTTGTCTATGTGTCTTCCTTTCTTGCAGTGTGGATCTGAGTTATTACATTTTATTCCCTATAATCTTGTAGTATCTGTGAAGATTATCTGTACCTCACCTTGATGTTGGGCTTCCAGACCCTGCAGGTATCCCTCGATGTATGCTACTGTAACTAAAGTTGGAGGTGGCAATAGTGGAGGTATCTTGAGATAGCAGTGGAGGTGCCCCAAGATGGATGCAACCAATGTCTTTCAGAGATGGGGTTGAAAGAGTGGGCCTTACATTGTGTTTGGGATGTCTGCTCTGAAGTGCAGATGCTTCTAGGCCCTGTCTGTTGTCAAAAGGTAGAGGCTACTTGTGGGGAAGACTATGGTGACATCTGCAGTGTCCCAAGATGGAAGTGGGTTAGTCCTGGGCTCCCAGGTAAGGTGGTAGTGGACTTGGACCTACCCTGGGCCTGGATTCTGCGCAGTTGGCTGAGGCGAATCTGGGCTGGGCCTGAGCTCCAGTGGGTGTCTGATGGTTGAAGGAGGTATTCCTGTGCTGGAGCCTGATCTCAGGCGG
Organism: Tamias sibiricus; assembly: GCA_025594165.1. Lineage (NCBI taxonomy): Eukaryota > Metazoa > Chordata > Mammalia > Rodentia > Sciuridae > Tamias > Tamias sibiricus. The sequence goes on along the minus strand of CM046661.1, from coordinate 101,496,501 downwards.
GTGTCTGCCATTGGCAGGATGGACCCGGGCCTACCCTGGGCCTGGGTCCAGGTGGGTGTAGTGAGATCTGGGCTGGGCCTGAGCTCTGGTGGGGTCTGCTAGTTGGAGGAAGCAGCTGTGACAGAGGTGGGATGAACTTGGGCTTCTCCAACAGCTATTTTAACTCCTTACTTTTCATGGGTATCTCTGTGCTGTGGAGTACCTCACTTATTATTAGTGCCTTATTATATCTATTCTTTCTCAATCCTTCCATAAGACCTTTCTCAAATTGATATTCCAAAAATACAAACAAAACCACAAAACCCCCTTTCTTTTTAGGATCATAGCTCAAAGTGATGTTTCTTAGAATTTCTTTGTGTCTTGCTAGCCTCATCATTAATCATAATAAATCATCTTCATTTTATGAGTGACCATTTTTTCCTATTATTTTATTTTAAGCTCAGTTATGTAGGGTAATAAGATGGAAAGGTTCTTATTCAGGGCATTGTGTTGAATGTCAGGGCTTCAGTCGTGAATTAATTCTACTTGCTACTGATCTTTTCCCTTGGTGATATAATTTTGGCTCTTAGGTATATTATTCATGAAGAAGCTTTGTTATCCTCACTGATCTGGCTATAATCCTTTTCTTGCAGCAAGTCTTTTATAGTGGTGTTCTTATTAGTTTTGAAATGGCTAAACTTAATAATGTGTTTATCATTGAGGATCTCTCAGCTTCAGTGTAGTTTGGCTTGTTTAATGCCATATTCTCAGTACCTATAGTAAAGATGTGCTAGAAGAACTGAACTAATAAATCATTGTTTAAAAAAATATCTTCTTCCATTTTGCTTTAATAATAAAGGTCTTTTTCCTTCATAAAAGTGGAATGGTTTTCCTCAGGAAGTTGTGAATTATTGGTCTCTGGATATAGTCAGACGAACTGGGTGACTACTTTGACAGGAATATTATAGATAAGGGTTAAACATCATTATTTGGGGAGATTTTTTACTAAAATACTTTCTGCTCCTGAGATGCATGCTTGTTTAAGATAAATTCCTCTATGAAATTTTGTTGATATTTAAATTGAATACATAATTATGTCATAGGAAATTTAACTCATAATAATGGCATGTATGAAGTGCTTGCCATTTCCTGGGAACTATACAAAGATAAGGACTTACATCTCTTATTTAATTCTTAAAACAATCATGCAAGGTTACAACTCTTACCCACCCTATTTGATAGGGAAGGAAACTTAGGCTTAGGTAGTATTTTAATTTGTGCATTATCACATTTAGTAAACTTTAGAGACAGGATTAAGAGACTGTTGCTTCTTATACTTCTGTATTATATTGTGTTGCTGATAACCAAATAGCATTGAAAACAAACAAGGTAACACAAATAGGATCAATATAGTTTTAATAAGGGATGCCAAAAAGTGTACATTTTTCTTTATGTTCTCCCATCTTCTTTAATGTCTGAAGAAATTAGTGAAACTAGCAAGATGAAATTGTTTCCTATAACAAATGAAGAAAGCTTCATGGCCCACAATAATTTTGGCCCTCTTCTTGATTTCACTTTGTATGTCTTGATGGCTATGTTATCAGTGACCAGTGCTGTCAACTAATTTCTGTGAGAGTATATTGATCTCCTATTTTTTCCTCTAACTCTGCCTCCTGGTTTCTGTATTTGTCAATTTAAAAATGTATGCAAATTGCTTGTTATTTACAGAATCAGCTTTAAGAAATGACTTTATAAATGATGTCTTATTGGAATTATTGGCACAATAAAATGCTACCATTTATTGAGTATTTTATATGTGTTGGGCATTTTGCATTATATGGAGTATTACTTTGAATACTCATTGTGTAGATGAGGCATGATGAGACAACTGAGGCAGTGAGAGGCCATGTATTCTACCTGGTCATAGGCAGTAGTAACGGGCTGAGCAGGGTTTTCTTTTTAAATATAACTCTAATAATTTAATACAGCTGCTTTATCATCTTCATAAAATACATAGTGGTAATTCTTTTTTTTTTTTGTCTTTTTTCTTTTTGCAATGATTCGACCACTGTGAAAATGTACATAACATACAGATCAGCATAAACAATTTCATCTTCAAATAATGAGCAACAGAGACTGCTTTATGAGACATACTGTACTTGCATCCCTCTAAATTTCCACCCTGGTTCGACAGGTGAACATAAATAGTGTCATCAGGCTCATTCCCCTCAATAGAGGAGTAAAGGCATAAGGCTTTTGCAGCTAATAATACCTTAGCATTCAAACAGCACAAGGAGGTATTTGTTGCTGAATTTTGTGAGCAGGGTTTTTCAATTCCAAGGCCTGTACATGTTAACTACTATGTAGCTGTGGTTTCTGTGAGCTACACTAATGATATATTTGGCACTAGAAGTACATGTGGATTTTCTTGGGATGACTAATTTACAACTGGGTGGTAGCTTAATGTACTGAGATGATCTGATCATTTTTCTATTTAGGTTTAATTTAAGGCAGCAGAAAAATTCTCATTTCATGTTGTGTGCAACCTTTTTGTCAGATGAGATGTGACCTTATTTTTATCCTTTAATCTTGAGTTATGAAGGAGGTTGTTAAAATGAATGATGTCCTGCCACTGTTGCCTACTTCTCTGAAGCCAAATCTTAAATTAGTTTATATTTCTGCCAAATACAAAGGGTATTTGAATAACAAGGGCATAAATTATAATGAAGAGTGAACTTTATTTCTGATTCTATCTACCTCTCAACATTATGAATAACAAATCAGGGAGACATGATATGTTCAAGTGTGACAAATTATCTCCTTGGGATTTAAAATGTGATTTTTAATTTAGGGTCGTTAATGCTTATTAAAGATAAAAGAGAAAATAAAGGATAATAAAGAGAGGGTTGGAAATCACTCATGGTTCTAACAGTCAAACAATTACTTTTAAAATGTTGGTACATTTTGTTCCAACTATATATCTTCGCCACAGTCACAATTTTAATGTATCAGTTAGGTCTCTGAAAGGTCATAAGGTGATTTTTCAAAGTTTTTGGGTGCGAGGGCAATTTATCAAACAGATTGAAGGGTGGGGTAAAAGAATTTGGAACAAAAAATAACCAAAAGGTGACCTGGTAGGCCAGCAATCAGAAAACAAGATGTTAGTGACTTCATGTAACTTCCTAGGATGTGGAAATGTAATGCATTCTGCTGTCATTTCTAACAACTTAGAATAAAAAAAAAAAAAAATAAAAATTTTTTAAAAAGTGGATGAAGTGGCGGATTTTCTTGGGCAAGTGAATTATGTAAATATATGTCATTTTTAATAGTATCTAGAGGGAGATGCCTGATAGCAACAATAGAATTCTTTCCACTATATGTTAAGAATCTCAAGTATATAGCAATGGGGTGGTGTGTTTGAGGATTAAATTTTTAAAATAATAAATACTTTTCTATCATTATAGAACTTTCTAGCTGAATTCTTAAAATCAATATTCATTATTAAATAATAAGATAAAATGTACTCTTATAAAAATTATCTCAGAAATGTTCAACATCACTAATCATCATGGAAATGCAAATCATAACTTCAGTGAGGTATCACCTCACTGCAATTAAAATGGCTATGTTCAAAAAAGACAATAATCAGTGCTGGGGAAGATGTGGAGAAAGGGGAACTCATACACCCTTGGTAAGAATACAATTAGTATAGCTATTATGGAAAAAAAATGGTAGTACCTCAAAAAACAAAGTTTAACCACTATATGATCCAGTGACCTTATTACTGGCTAACTATCCAAAGGAAAGAAAATCAGTATGTCTGTACTCCTGTGTTTTTTGAAGTACTATTCATACTAGCCAGGATATAGATTCAACCTAAGAGTATGTTAATGGATTAATAGTACTTTTGTAGTTCTGAAGAGCCTTTACTTAGTTTATGTCTGGATGACCTATCTATTGTTGTGAGAGGTATGTTGAAGTCACCCGACATTATTGTTTTGGGGTCTAAGTCTTTGTATAAAGTAGAGTTTAAGTAAGTAGATGACTGACTTTGGGGAATAAATATCTATAACCATTCTATCTTGTTGGATGATTACCTTAACCAGTATTGAATTATCTTCTTTGTCTCTTCTGATTAATTTTGGCTGAAAAATCTATATTTTTAAAAAGTTTCATGTAAGATTTAAATGAATCTTCCATGAGGATCTTCTGAATATATCATTGCTTATTTGTGCTATTATTATAGTAGGGTAGATTTTAAGATTTGGAACTGCTAGTTTAAAAAAGTATCCATATTTAATATTGAATACTTTTCCAAATTATCTTTCAAGATGCTCCTATTATTTTATGAACAAATCATGAATCGGAGTGTTGTTTTCCCACATTCTTATTCATAATGGATCTAATTATTCTTTTATTTTTTGCTAAACTATTTGGTAAATCCGTTGAGCTACTTGTTCTTATTCACTTATATAGCTACACTTCATGTATTGTGAACATGAACCTCTAACCTATTAAATGTTTCATCTTATCTTACAGAATACTGTTTGTTGTCTAATTTTTATTTATACTAATTTTTTCCATTGAGAAAACTTAATTTTTTATATAATTAAAATGTATTTAAACTATCTTTTACTTTGTGGCTTCTGTTTTATTCCAATGTCTTCTTTCTTTGAATTAGGGCTAATTTCCTTCTTCTATAGGATTATCCCCACGTACACACACGCATAGTATTTCTCAACAATTAAAATGAAGAAAAATCTCTACTTACTACATGTCTGTCAGAATCTACTTTCCTATTGCTCCTAAAGTGACTGTTTACTTTCTCTTATTTCTCTTTGCCCATTCTCTCTTGAACTTATTTATTCAGACTTTTCATCTAAAAAGTTTTCCCAAATAGCATTAGAGCTGCCAGATACCCATCCACAGGTTAAGTCTTCATCTTACTTGACTTGTTAGTGGTATTTGACACAGTTGATCACTCTTGCTTTCTTGAGGCACACTCTTAATCACTAAACCTTTGGGATACCTCTCTCACTTTTCTCTCCTCTAATCTCGTTGACCAAATTTGGTGATTTTCCTTTGCTGATTCCTCCTCAACATGGTGAGTGTTCTTATTCTATGTGTTAATTCCCTGGAAATCCCTGTGTCTTCATGGATATTAATATGATCTATGTGCCTGTGACTCTCACATTACTTTGTTCATTATGAACCTCTTTATTTCAGACTTAAAAATTTAGCTCCCCCTGCTCATATATCTGAGTTTATTGCATTTTTTTAATTTAATTTTTAATTTAAGTTAAATTTATTTTTAACTGATATAAAAACACAAAATTGCCCATATTAATGGGATTCCATGTGGTATTTCAATACATGTACACATTATATAATGTTTAATTCAGGCTAAATTTGTCTGTTGCTTCAAATACTTACCATTTCTTTTTGATGAAAAATTTCCAAAATTTTTCTTCCTGTTTTCAAAGTGTATGTATATTATTGTTATCCATAGTCACCCCACTGTGCAATAGCACATCAGAAGTTCTTGCTTCTATCCAACTGCAACTTTAGTACTTACTGGCCAAAGTTTCCCTCTCCACTACTTTCCCCAGCTTCTAGTAATCATCATTCTGTATATGTTTATTATGAATTATAATGCATACTACTACTATTATAAATACAACAACTTTGAATAAAAAAATAAAAATAAATCATCATTCTATTCTGAACTTCTCTGAGGTCAACTTTTCTATACTCCACGTATGAGTGAGATCATGCAGTACCTTTCTTTTCGTGCTTGGCTTTTTTCACTTAACATAATGATCTCCATTTCTATCCATGTTGTTGCAAATGACAGGATTTCATCCTTTTTTATGGATGACTAATATTCTGTTTTGTATATTTACCACATTTTCTCTGTTTGTCAGTTGATGGACATGTTTTCATTTCTTGACTATTGTGAATAGTGTTATAGTGTTGCTGTGAACATGGGAGGGCTCTTAGATGTCTATACTGATTTTATTTTCTATGGAGAAATAAAAACATAATTGCACATATATGTACATACACATATTAGTAGTGAGATTTCTGGATTATATGATAGTTCTATTTTTAAAAATTTTAAAACACCTCCATACTGTTTTCCATAATGCTGTACTAATTTCCATACCTACCAGAAGTGTGCAAGAGTTCCTTTTTCTTCATGTCTTGATTCAGTTCTCTTAAGCTTGCTCCTCCCATAACCTCAATGGCACTTTATTTTTCACTTACCATGTTTAACTCATTGAAGTAAAAAACCCATTCTCCACCAAATTGATCTTTTTTTTTTGTCAACACTCTACATCAGCAAATTCTGACAGCTCAATTTTCCACATATATGTAAAATAGAAACAATTTCTATCATATCTACTACAACTACCCTGGTCTAAGACACCACTCCAGTGGATTATTGCAATAACACCAAACTAACTTTTCTGCTTCAGTCCCCTTCCCAACCCTTATTTAGTCATTCTTTCTTATTCCTGAACAGTATTCCTTATACTACTATATCACAGTTTGTTTAGCCATTCACCTATAGAGGAACTTCTAAATTGTTTAAGTTTCTAACATTAATATAAACATTTCTTTATCATTTGGTTAAAGAGAGAAGATTTTGACGGGGATTCTTTTGGTCTGCATTCTTTGGAATTTCCAGTGGGCTTCTTCAGCTCCAAGTCTGATATACAGTAGGCACAACAAAAACCAAAGGAACTCACTACAATATTGATTTTGGGTCCTGAAGTCCCTAACTGGTTTCTCTCTTTTCTCCATCTGTTAGCCTCTTCTTTTTTCCCCCACTCTGTAATAAATTTAAACTTATCTTTTAACTGATACATAAAATTATAACAATTTATATATATATATATATTTATGGGGTATCATGTGATGTTTCAATACATATGTACATTGTATAGTGTTTTAAACTCTTATGTTTGTTTTATATATACTGTCTAGTTGTACTTAATGGGAGGAATGGGAACATCTATTCTGGATAGAGGTCACCTCAATTGTTTCTAAACTTAATTTTTAATGTGTCCCTTTTGGCTCTTCTCTCTGTAGGTATCTGGAACTAGAAAGCAGTGGCCATCGGAATGAAGTCAGACTGCATTACCGCTCAGGCAGTCACCGTCCTCACACAGAAGTGTTTCCTTATATTTTGGCTGATGACAAGTGGCACAAGCTCTCCTTAGCCATTAGTGCCTCCCATCTGATTTTACACATTGACTGCAATAAGTATGTGAAATGTTCTCACTTCAGGAAATGGAAGATTCTAAGAAATGACTCTCTATTCATGTTCCTTCCCTGATTTTTCTTTTTGCAGAATTTATGAAAGAGTGGTGGAAAAGCCTTCTACAGACTTGCCTCTGGGCACAACATTTTGGTTGGGACAGAGAAATAATGCACATGGATACTTCAAGGTAGTTTTTGGTTAGAGTCTGAGCATAAACTGTAAATTTTCTAATGAGTTTGGATAAGCTTGTTTCACTTTTTATGGTGTGGAACAAAAATAAGATAGGTATACTTTTTAAATTTGTGTCTATTTCTATTTTCCATTTTTTCCCCTTTTACATTGGTCTTTTATTTAACTGGCAAAATGACTCCTGAATGAGTTTGGTCCTTAAACATTATAGAGATGATCACAGACTGTAATTGGTACAGTTAACATGCCATTCTTAAAATTAAACATTCAAAACAATAAAAATCTAAAATGTTAACTTACAGATAAATACTCCATGAATGAAATATAACCTTTGGTAACTTTCACAGGATGTTAATAATAGAAAATTTGAAGCTTTTTAATATTCATTATTCATGGTCTCCTCAACTCTGGAAAGTAAGAAAAGAATACATATATGTACACAAATCTGTCCAAATAGAAAGCAGTCATAATTTATATCTTTTTTTTAGTATGTACTTAGAACCACTTCACAGAAATACATGATTGGAGAGGATCAAAAGATTTAATTTCAGCCAGGTGCTGTGTCAGATGATTGTAAACCCAGTGGCTCTGGAGGCTGAGGCAGGAGGATCAAGAGTTCAAAGCCAGCCTCAGCAAAAGTGAGGCGCTAAGCAACTCAGTGAGACCCTGTCTCTAAATAAAATACAAAATAGGGCTGGGGATGTGTCTTTTTTTTAAAAAAAAATATTTATTTATTTGCTTTAGTTGTACACAATGTGTTTATTTTTACATGGTGCTGAGGATCGAACCTAGGCCACGCACGTGCTAGGCGAGCGCTCTACCGCTGAGCCACAATCCCAGCCCCTGGGGATGTGTCTTAATGGTCAAGTACCCCTGGGTTCAATTCCTGGTATCCACCCCCACCTCAAAAGAAAAAAAAAAAGATTTAATTTCAGTGTTTTAAGGATGAAGAAATAAAGTTCAGAGAATTGCTTGGCTGCAAGCCCAAAGTGCAACCATTTTCTCCCAGTGACTATGACAGTGCCTGCCATGCAGAAATGCCTTAATGAATGGTTGTTAAAGAATGATAGGTGATATGTACAACACATGGATTTTATGGTAGAGGTACCCATAAATTTAAAATTATGTTCTAAGCAAAGCATATACTCTTTAGAAAGGTAATTTGTTTTAAAACTTATTTAAACATTATTGCCTGTAATCCAGGTGCTTTGAACATACTATTTCTACTTATCCCTAGCCTTGCTAGTGTTAATGCATGGTTTCTTCCTCACATATATGTGCATAAACCTATTCAGAGAGGTTACATGAGTTGCCTAAACCCAGGCAGCTAATAAGTGACACATGTGGGAAATTGATTCCATGCTTACAATTTCAAAAAATCAATGCTCTTGTCCCATGTAAGGGATGAAAGATGCATGCTGTGAATTTCAAATTTTTCCTCAAATAAATTATGGAAGTCTTTCCTGGGGACCCCAGATGTGACTTTACAGTCCTCACACATCAATTATGTGTCCAACTTTGTGGGTAATCATCTGTATTATAGCTAGTGAATGGTATCCATTAGAATTGTGCAGTACATAAACTATATAACTATATGTATAGCCTTTTTTAACATTGATGCTTTTAAGTGATAGAAGTTTGTGCAGGAGTTATCTCCTCAGTCCAAACTCAAGCAAGCAACGAATCCAGTAATTGCCACACAATATACCAAAATGTTTATCATTCATAGTGATACCTACTATTAATCAGATTACACATGTGAAAGATAAACAAAGTATCTAATTAGTAAATCTCTATAGGTACATTCAGAATTGCCTTCATACAATGTTGAAACTTTTACCCACACTATTAGACATTTTGTTTGCATTTTTCAAAGGAATAAAGAAAATATCAATGAAAGGGAAAAAAAAATTGATGAAGGGAGAGGTAATGAATGAAAGGGACAGCTGAGTGTGTCTGATGAGATCATTTTTGAGTTACCATTGGCCTTTGCTTTAAGAGCCCAGCAAGCTGGAAGCTAATTATACCTTAATGACTAAGGATGCATGTACATTTTGCCTATAAACATGTGATGAAGCCTTCTGTGTAAAAAGGGTCATTTCCAGATGGCATTTTATGGTAAACTTTCTGTACTCTTAAGGACTCATCACTGAATCTTGCTGCAGCTGTTTAATAAATCTTTTGTCCTTTTTGAATTGATAAATTAGTTTTAAAATATCCCACTGAAAAATGAGAAATGCTTAAATGAACATTGCTTTCAAGACTTAGTTTTTCTATTCTTTTTTTTTTTTTTTTGATGATTAAACTTAATTCAAAATTGTTAACAATTTCAGTGTTTCTGAAGCCAGAAGTGCTTTTTAGGTTAATTTTCAAAGGTCATTTTCAAGCCCTACTTCTGTGGCTAACTAAAAATGACTTCTCCAAACAACCTATCACCACTTAATTATACCTTGACATTTAATCTTAAGGCTTTAAAATATTATCAATAAGAGACTACATGGGTAATAATCTGTTTTGCCTGATGAATTTCTTTCCCTTAGTATGAAATTGAAGGAATATATTAAAAAAGACTCTTTACTCAGGGATTTTGGTGAGTCTGTTCTTTAATGTTTTCTTCATGAACTTGTCTACTGAACATAATTTGGGTAAATGAAAACAATATTTCTTTTTCTTTATTTTTTGCACACAGGGTATAATGCAAGATGTGCAATTACTAGTCATGCCCCAAGGATTTATTGCTCAGTGCCCAGATCTTAATCGCAGTAAGTCTATTTGTCCTTCCACTGTGTGATGTGATGAAAAGTATGTTTCTTGTTTAATTTTGTCCAGAATATCAGTTTGAAATTGGAGTTCACATCTAATGGATATCAGCATAGACTTAATCAGATTTAGCCCCTTATAAATGCAATTTGACCAATGTTGTGTTTGTATTTCCAGCCTGTCCAACCTGCAATGACTTCCATGGACTTGTGCAGAAAATCATGGAGCTGCAGGATATTTTAGCCAAAACATCAGCCAAGGTAAAAGTTACTCACAAGTACAGTGAGGAAACTAAGCAATCCTTGAGGTTTCAAACAGTTCTTTTTATAACCATTGATTTTCTCCTTTGAGATGTTCCTTATACCATACTATTTGGTAGGACTGAATCTAAATCCTTGCTCAAGGAAAAGGCTTATAAATATTCAGACCCCAGCCATCTGTATAACAAATGATTCAGTAAATCAGGAATAAAGCAGATTACTTTTTATCCATTGCTTATGACACAGCAAGATTTATTTTTAGTTTAAGTTTTTATTATTACTTATTCCTACTTAGCTTTTTGTTATAAGCCAGAGGCAGCAAGACAGTGTAAAAATTACAGATACTATAATTTTGTCAAGGAAATGCTTTCACAAATGCTTTCTACCACTATTTTACAATTGTAGGTTGATTCACTAATGTCTTAAGCATATATCAGGTTTTCTGACAATTTCACCAGATTTTTTTATTTTGCACAGTAGTTTTGAATTACCTGAAGGTTGTGTTGTATAGTGTATGACTTGTTCTTTATATGATATAACTCCTACATTTACTTTTTCACTTGAGTGAACATGTTAATGAAGCAACATTTTTAAAAAAAAAATAGAAAATGCTTTTCTGTATTGATATGATTTTGAATTAGATATCGATTTGTGTTTTATAATTTGTACCTTTTGTTTTAAAGGAAAAAATTTTTCACAAAAAGTAAAGAAAGAAAACCCCTTTCTTTTTTTTTTAAATGAAAGGTTTAAATATGTTAATAATTAAGTGGTTGATGGGTCAGCTATCATTATTGCTATATTCTTAAAAAAAATTAGATGCCTGCCAGAATGTTTTGCATTTCTGTGTTGCTGGGTTGGTGAACAATGTGAACCCTTCCTTTTTGCCACAGCTGTCTCGAGCTGAACAGCGAATGAATAGACTGGATCAGTGCTATTGTGAGAGGACTTGCACCATGAAGGGAACCACCTACCGAGAATTCGAGTCCTGGACAGACGGCTGTAAAAACTGCACATGCCTGGTATGGCTTCCATTTGTGTTCAGAGGAAGGGAACTCAGATGTTCCCACCTCTTTAAAAATTTATTAAAACAATGTAATCATGAAAATTTTAAGACCCATTTCCTCAAGACACAACATTAAAGTGCCAGAAAACCTGGTCACATCTAAGGAATCCTGTGTTGCATTATTAAAAACACTTTCTAGTCTGTAAAGATGATTATGGTTTAGGAATGCTATAAAGTTTATGTTTATTGGTACACACATGAAGTTAGCAATTTAAATTAGCATAGTAAGGTGATTCTCAAAGGATTCTCCTATAGTCCTCATTAGCATTTCATGGATTTTGACCCTCATAATTTTATTAATGCAATGCATTTTAGTGAAACTAAATTACATATAGTATTAAATATCATGTTCAAATTGAGCAATGAAAACAAATAATGGAGTTTAAAAAGTAAGATTATCTTTAATAGTTTACTAATACAGTAGAATATAAATTATAGAGTTTAAAAGAACATGATTTGGTCTAATTGCTCACAAATAGAGTAGACTATTTTAATGCATTATTATTTTATGACAGTGTATTCATTTTCAAAGAAAAATGCAAAATGAGTTTGGTTTTGAACTTTTAGATTCAAAATTGAACTCATCTGATAAAAATCAGTCTTTCTAGAGAGAAGTCAGGTATCTATGTGAATTAATCTTTTAAAAAATTTCCCCATGTTCCTCTCGTTTATTCAAAAGCAGAATGTCATGCAAATAAGAAAGTAGTTCAGAAATAACTTTGATTATGCGTAAGAAATGAAGAGAAGAAGAGAGAGAGGATTTTTATTCAGTAATACAACATTTTTCTGCCAAAATTATAACACTTTGCAAATACAGTAAAGTCTTCCCAGTCTTGTTAAGTGGGCACCAAAAAATCTAATTGAGTAAAATCCAGAATGTGTTATAGTGAAGTCAATAAAATGACTAGGAAAGACTAAGTAGCCAACCACCTAGGACCTCCAGATGATCTTAAGGAATCAAATTCCTTGTGGGCCTGTCTGCAGGTTGGGGCATCCTTGTGGTGATTGTCAAGACCAGATTGCTTTGTAGGGATGGCCTGTCCAATCTTATATATTCATTAAAGATTCTGAGTCTTGAGACTGGGACTTCCATGATGGTAGCAGCTATTCCAGAAATTTCCCAGTTTGATGATGTTCATTTTGTGAGTAATCTGGGGATAATTGGGTGCTCCAAGCCTGCTCTGAGCCTGCTATTCCCTTTGTTGTGTGGTGCCTTTCCATTTACCTGTGTCCATATCCATTTCTCTACAGAAGATGAGGACTCTAGTTCATGTAGGATCAGTTGCTTGACATAAGATTGGGACCAGTCACCAACAATGTTATGACTCAACTTGTATTGCTATGGGTCACTGTATTATAGGTGTTACTGTATAATAACTAAAGGAAATAGAGGTATTTTTGTGAAGAGTTTGGCATTTTAAAAATGGATCAAAAAGACCTTGGAGACTATTTAATTCCTACTGGGAAATTCTTTACATATTGTTTGCTTTTCAGAATGGAACCATCCAATGTGAAACTTTGATCTGTCCAGTTCCTGACTGCCCACTTAAATCAGCTCCTGCATATGTGGATGGTAAATGCTGTAAGGAATGCAAATGTGAGCATAAATTTTATGATGAATACTTTCTTTGATAAAAAAAAGTAAAACTTTGTATTAATAAATGCTTAACCCACTGGTTTTTAACATGGGCAAGCTAAGTAGCTTTCTGAAATGATGGAATAGTTAGAATACTTTCTCTATTTTGGTTGATTTGTTCTTTTCCATTTTGAAATGCAGTTCTTCTTTTCTAGCAGGATAAAGTTTTTCTTGGAAGAATCTATTCTCTATAGTGATGGAGGTAGGAAAGATGTCTAAGACCCTTACTGGAAGGCATTTCACCTATTGAATTGATTAATATAAATTTCTCCAAAATAGATCAAGAGAAGTTCACACTCAGCCGCAATAACAAAGGAAATTCATGATACAAGTGACCTTTGACAGCAGATGGATATACTGCTACATTAGACTAAATAACAGAAGTCCACATTATTTTAGAATCTTCCAGTGGGTATGGGCATGACTTCAATTCAGAAAAAATGTCTCACACACTGTCTGAGGAAGCTTTTCTATCTTTTAACACATATTGTATGAGCTCACTCCTGTAGCTATCCTCAAATGGGTGCTAGATCATTCATTAGAAAAAGAAATCAGTTCATCTTTGTTACTTATAATTTAAATGCCTTTCCCTTAATCCTTTCTAAAAGGAGTTCTTATTTTACTATTTTTGTGTGTGAAGGAGAAACATACGAACACTGAGTTATTATAAAGTTTGTAGAGTATAAAAAGCTGTGAAAGTCCAAGTGTATTCAAATGTATGTGTTTAAGACAGAGGGAGGAAGAGAGGGAAGGGGGCAAAAGGAGAAATGTGATAGAGGAAGAGGGAGAGGAAATTATTAGTGGCTTTTACTGGGGTTTTATGTGTACCTTATTCCTTTGTTATACCTTACTCTTGCCTACACAGTGAGCCTGTGCTGCTCTTGGTGAGATTGACATTATCAGAGAAAAATCAGGAAGTTGCTTTGTAGTTCATTGATTTCATTCCCTCAGGAGCTCATTTATTTTTAATTTTATTAGGCTTTATATTAAAGCCAGTCTATTTCTTGAAAGTGTAGGAGCCTAGTCAAGTAGATTTGGCGGAACTATGAAGGATTGAATACAATTATTTTATCACATGTCACTAGCTAATTTCCTTGGTGAGAATTAACTTGAGTTTCCCTTGGACATCTCTTAATGATTAGAAGCTATAGTGGTGTTCTGTGATTTTCTTAGTAGGAATTTGGAGCTTTGAGGAAGGCAGACTAAATATAGATCTTCCTAATTATAATACAACAATAGCTGGAATCATATTTTCTATTCAACTTTCATCCTTTCCTCCCATAATTCTATGTTATTACCAGTGAACATGACAGATTTGCATTAAGTGATGTCAATTTTATTAGATATAGGCTGATTGAAATAATGGGCCATTGTGATGGATGCATTAATCAGAAATGGTGAATTTGGGTTTTGATTTTACCATTTGTCTCTATAACTAACAGTAAGCTGCCTACTAAATAATACTAATTCTTGAAATCTTCCCAACAAACATTTAAGCACAATGAAATGGTAAAATATTTTGAGATTCATTAATACTTAATGCTTTTGGCAGACTTTGGTGTTGATGAAGAATTGACTGTTTTCCTCATATCTAAAATAGTGAAATCTGAAATTTATCCATGCACAGACCACAGCATTCTTGGGGGAAAAAAAAGCCAAATCAATTAAGTTGATTCATTTTATGTGGATGAAAAGTCACAAGGATGAAATGATTTTGTCTTTCTGGTAATATCTGATGATTTGTCAGATAAATGTCATGGGATATAGAGGGCTTATGTCTATGTTTGTTTGTTATTTAAATAATTTGTACTTCTAGTTTTAATGAATTCAGCATTTTACTAGAGCTAGCAAAACACTGCCTTAAACAGGCATAGATTTTTTTCCTCCTCTAAGGGAAATAAATGTTTAGTTCATAGGGATATTGTTAGAGATTATTTAGGAAGGAGTCTCAATGAGGCACAATTTTAAAAACAAGTCATTAAGAATATTTTAGAAAATGTGCTTCTCAAAAGTTTCATATAAGACAGATATTGCTTAAAATAAGTTTAGTAACGATCACTGACTTTTTTAGAAAGTGCAAATTTCTATATATGTTCTTACAGTAGGAAAAACCAAAATAGTTACACACATCAGTAATTTTTTTATGTATGCATGTGTGTGATATATTACTGTAACATGAGGAGAAAGTCTCATTTTCCTATGTTAATGTCAATAGTAGCACTGCTTTATAACTTATGAGAACTTAATTTTATTGTAGTATACATTAATTTCCAAGGTATTTACTCTTTTAAACACATAAGCTCTCCTTTTAGACCCCTGCAATTACCCTGTCTTTGAGACTTTTTTGATCAATTGCCTTATTAAAAAAATTTGTTCTAATTAGTTATACATGACAGTAGAATGCACTTTGACACATCGTACATAAATGGATATAACTTCTCATTTTTTCTGGTTATAAGTGATATATAATCACACCCTTTGTGTAGCCATATATGCACAAAGTGTAATAATGTCTAATTCATTCTACTATCTTTCTTACCCGCATATCTCCCCCCTCCCTTTATTCCCCTCTGCCTAATCCAAAGTACCTCTATTCTTCCCTACCACAAGCGCCCCCCCCCCCCCCCACTTGTTGTGAATTAGCATCTGCATATCAGAGAAAACATCAGTTATTTGGGGTTGACTTATTTCACTTAGCATGATATTTTCCAGCTCCATCCATTTACTGGCAAATTCCATAATTACATTTTTTAAGGCTTAGTAATATTCCATTGTATATATGTACCACATTGTATTTATTCATCTATTGAAGGACAGCCAAGTTGGTTCCATAGTTTAGCTATTATGAGTTGAGCCGCTATAAACATTGATGTGGGTGCATCACTGTAGTATGCTCATTTTAAGTCCTTTGGGTATAAACTGAGGAGCAGGATAGCTAGGTCAAATGGTGGTTTCATTCCAAGTTTTCTGAGGAATCTCCATACTTCTTTCCATAGTGGTTGTACCAGTTTGCATTCCCACCAACAATATCTTCACATCCTCGCCAATATTTATTCTTGTTTGTATTCTTGATAATTGCCATTCTGACTGGAGTAAAATGAAATCTTAGAGTAGTTTTGATTTGCATTTCTCTAATTGCTAGAGATGTTGAACATTTTTTTATATATTTGTTGTTTGCTTATATTTCTTCTTCTGTGAAGTGTCTGTTCAGTTCCTTAGCACATTTATTGATTTGGTTATTTGTTTTTTTGGTGTTAGGTTTTTTTTTTAGTTATTTATATATCCTAGAGATTAATGTTGTACCTGAGGTGCATGTGGTAAAGATTTTCTCCTATTCCTATTGACTTTTTAATGACATAAAATCAATAAAATATATATTTTTTCAGTGAAAAGTATTTAAGAAGATAAATCATTTATTGTTTTCAAAGTTCTTGGAAAATAAGCCACATAACCTAACTGCTCAATGTTACTTTGCCAATATTGAAATGAATAAAACCATGTAGTCACCAGTCACTATTTGGTGTTCTTCATTTAATGTTTTCAGGCTTGTTTCATCAGAGTTGTTTGCACTATTCTAAGCAATCCTGTTTGGTAGCCCCCATTTTTTTTTTTTCACTCAGTAACTTAGCTCCAGCCCTTTATCTGAATATAAACAGTGCTGAATAGTAATAAAGGGATTGTTCTGGGAATGAAGTCAGAGAGAAGCAAGCCTTTCTTTATTTGAATATACATGAGGAAAATTGTGGGAAGAATTGCTTAACTTTTCTTGCCTCTACCATTGAGCTACTGTAGTGGAGTTAAATAAGTTAACATTCAAAGTCAGGAATACAAATGCCAAACTGTTAAGGTAATGGTAATCACAAATATAATGAAGTCATTATCACTTTTTCAGGTTAGAAGGCTCATTCTTTGTCCCTCATTTGATCTGTACAACTCAAATAAGCACCAAAGAATGTTGCGTCCATCTTTCTAACAAGAATATTTCATGACTTGTTCAGAATACAAATTAGTGGTCCCAGAGAAATTCCACCAGACAGTACCATGCTTTGTCAGCCTGCTTCCATTCTTTAAATTATCCATTACAATTAGTTCAAGTGATTCACTTTTATCATTTGGAAGCTGACTTTGCTAGAGGTATTCTTGAGTTCTAGTTGAGGCAAGGCGGAATTATGAAGTAAGCCTAGTTTTCCTTTATCATTTATTTTCTCCACTTTGAGCCACCATCTTCCTATCCTTTATCTTCTTAACTAGCAAATAATGAGATTCAGTAACACAAATTCAAGATAGTTCTAGAAAACGTAATGAATCAATATTGTGGGTGACATTAACTTTGAACTAGAATGAGGTCAAGATCATTTTAGTATATGAAATCTTGACTCAGTTTAAAAAAAATTTCAGAAAATAATTGGCTAAGTTCTAGGACATAGAAAGTTACTGAAAGTCACAGAAATTGGAAAACATTTTAAAGTATCAGTGCTTTCATTTATTTTCTTTCATTGGATTGTAGATTCAGGCTTATACATGGAACTCTGCTTTACAGAAAAGGTGGTTCATGAAAATAGGGTATCTGAAATAATTGTGATGATGCTAGAATGTCTTTTACAGAAGAGACTATGTTTAAAAATAAAACGAAGGAAAATTTCCCCTTCCATTATTTGAGAAATATTAAGTATGGAAATGTGAATGTGATCATCAAAATTGGTTGGTGCTTGCTTAGTAGCAATAGTACATGGTATTTTCCTCAGAGGCTAGATTTATATGAATAAATTAAAATTATTTTTCTTTTGATTGAACAAAATCATAACATAGACTATATTTAATATGCTTTGTATTGATTAGACAGCAGCTTGTTTTAATTAAAAAGCCCTCTTGATTTAGATAAAATAGACTTACTATAATGTGTTTGCATATTGATCAGTAATGTCTGTGGGTTACAAGTCCAGTGTTCTGAGTTTGAATTCTGGCTCTTCAGCTTATTTTCAGTGCATTTTGATCAAATCACTTAACCTCCTAAAGTCTCAGTTTCCTCATCTGTAAAGTGTAGATAATAATTATATTTACTACTTAGAGTTTGTTTGAGGTTAAAGTGATTAAAACCATGCTAGCTATTATTATTTATATTAAAATAATAATTTATATGTTATTGATTAAAAATGCAAAGTAGTGAAATGGTTTCATTGGATCATACATCTTAAAGCTACCTAGGACCTCAAGGTATTTCAGATATCTTTGAAGGAGCCATTGGCTTCTGGGGAGGTAAGATTTCATTATTTCCATTGTAAAGAGGATTAGTGAAGCCAGGTAAAGTGACTTTACTAGGCTCAAACAGTATATAATGTGAGGATTTTTTTTTTCTCCTCTCAAGTTGTGTTCTAATATATGGTACTACTTTCCCAAAACCACTATCTTTGTCAATATGTGGGTATGTCTTGATAAAGATTAACACTTAGAACTAATTTGTGTACTGTGTACTGTTTTCTATGTGGTTTCTTTCACTGAGAATCATGTTTGTAAAATTCATCCATATTTTTGATGCAGATTATATTTATATATGCAGATCATCTATACCTATTACACTATTTTTGTTGTAGATGCAGATAATTAATATTTATTACTACATACTTATATTATTTGGGTTAAGGTTACACATTTCAGTCACTTGTTAAAGGACAATTGGGTGGTTTCTGGATTTTGACCACATGAATAGTACTTCTAGAAACATATTTTTATATGGTTTTTGGTCCAATGTATGCATGTATTTCTGATGAGTATATACCTAACAGTGGGAATGTTAGGTTATAGGTTAAAGCTGTTTTACTCTGTAGCAAAACCATATTGCCAAATAGTTTTCCACAGTATAATAGTTTATTGTCTCACCAACAACATATGAATGTTCCAAGTTGTTCCACATGCTCACTCACACTTGACATTTTCCATTTTTAGCCCTTCTGATAAATGATGATGTTGGTACATGATATAGCATTTAGTTTAAATTTGTATTTCCCCAATGACCAATTCAGATGAACACCTTTTCATGTACAGTCATGTATCACTAAACAACTGGGACATGTTCTGAGAAATGCATCATGAGGTGATGTTGTTGTGTGAATGTAAGAGTGTGTACTTACACAAACCTAGATGGTGTAGCCTGCTTCATGTGTAGGCCATGTATCATATAAATATGATATAGCTGATTCCTAGAGACAAAGTGAACACAGCACCACAAGATTCAATGAAGTATATGATAAAATCATGCAGTTAAGAGATGGGGTGGCCATCAGATGTATGAGGCTGCTGCTGATATAACACAATCTACTGTTTTACAGAAGACTTTTTTCATATATACATAAATAAGAAGTACACTCTAAAATGGTAATAAAAGCATAGCATAGTGAATACACAAACCAGTAACATAGTCATTATCATGTATTAGGCACTTATACATGATTATATGTGTTACACTTTTGTACCATGGGCAACACTGTAGGTTTGCTTACATCAGTATCACCACAAACACATGAGTAACATTACATTATTATATTATCATAATTGTAATGTCACTAGGTAATGGGAACTTTTCAGCTTCATTATAATCTCGAGGATCACCATTGTATATCTGGTCCATCATTGACTAAATATATGTAGCCCATGGCTGTATTTATAGAAATTGTTTTCAATAACAGAAAATAAACGATTTTACTTTTTCAAAGAGAAATTTTCTTGCTTTTGAAAAGAGATTATAGTTTGGGAGGTTTAATTCTTTTATTTGTACATTTATATAAATGTTTCTGTCACATAAAATATATAGTAATCTGGGGGGGGTATTAAAAAACTGTCATTGAAGTATTTGTGGATTTTTAACCAGGCAGGGCATTGTAACCTTATAAAACTGATTTGGAGACTTTTGAACATGTATTCATGATTTTTGAACAAAAATCAATGGTATAAAAAATTTACCAGGAATCTCTTTATTCTTAAAAAAAAAAGGGGGAAATGTAATTTATATAATTTATTTAGGTTATGTTAAAAAAGGAAATAATTTTGGAGCAAAGTAACCAATGAACACAGCTGTCTCTGCAGTAATGCTGGATGCATAGGAAGTATCCAGGATTTATAGAGCTTCTCATGTATAAATATAATTACAAATTATTGGCATTAGAGAGACAGAAGGGACCATGCAACCAGAATGCCAATACTGTGAGAGGGAAATTACACAATAATGAAAAAGGTAGAAATAGCAATAAAAAAGAAGGTGTGTTTTTCTAACATACTATACACATTATTTTTAGAATGTTTCTTGAAAGCCTTTCAAGAATATTATTAAAGAATATTATGTTATAAGAAACAATTGAGTGAACTGTAAAGTAATGGTAACTATGTGTACAGCGTTGTCTTGATTCAGTCTTTTCTCACTAAAAGCAGTATAATTTAGTATTTAAAATAATATGTAATAAATCATAGAATTAGGACGTTTTCTTAATTCTATAGGTATGTGTGAAAAAGTGGGTCTGTTCATTTGTGTATTACTTTGTTAAGATAATGAACCTACAATAGGGAGTACTTTACTAAAAACAAATAGCTAAGTTTTATTAAAGAAAGATTTCATCAAGATAATCCTGTGGTTTCCCAAATACTCTCATTAATTTTGTGCTTATATTTTTTTTCATAAACTCTTCAAAAAAGCATTTGGCATACTGCTACCTTTTATATATTATACAAACTGATAAATGCCGGATCAGTGGAAAAGTACTGAACTGGCAATATATTAATAAACAAGAATAATTATAATGAGCAATGTAATCTTCAGATCAATTACTATGAGACACCACATGATACATTTTAATGATCTTTAGAAAAATATAAATCTAACGTTAATTAGTCAGCTTAAAGCAGAGCTGGGATGCCAGGAAAAGTTAGTGCAGAATCACAGGGTGATGATAATGTCACAGTGACTTAGCTGCTGTGTTTTTTATGTCAGATCTGAAGAGTAGAAGCTGTTTATTGTTCTTTCTTACTAATACTGGTATAGTATTTTTAACATTTTAAGTAAAAAGAATGCTTGCACATAATAAATTTTCCAAACCATGCAAAAAGTTGTAAATAAGATAGAAAATTCTCCTTTATCCTCCTTCCCTCAACCTTCTAGTCCTTGTGTATCTTTCCTGAGGAATTTTATTCCATCTTCTCTCATATAACTGTACAGGGTTTTTACATGTTATGAGTGATATCATGCACTTCTTGGATTTTCACTTTTATTAATAATATGTATGTAAAACATATATTGATATTTATATATCAATGAAAATCACTTTATATCATTCTCTGTATAGTTTGTTGTAATTTTATTTCTTTTCTCTCAAGAGATATTTGGTTGCTTCCGACTTATTTTATTTTCCTCATGAGAAGCAATAGTTCAGGATGTCATTCATACATAACATCGTAATGCACTTTTAGACAGCTTTTTCTCTTTCCAAATTATTTTACAAAACTATGGTCCCAGATGTTCCCCCGCCCCCTTTAGTGAGGGAGCACTAGGTGGCAGTGCTGAGGGAAACCTGAGAACAATACTTTTGTCTGTTTCACTGGGTCTTTAGAAAGGATATTAGAGGGGTTGTTGTTTTTTTTTTTTTTTTTTTTTTTTTTTTTTTTTTGCCAAGCAACCTTGACAAGATAATGCCAATTCGTGGGAGATCCTGTAGTGAAAGACAGTCTACGGAAGCCTAAACATTCTTGTTTTACCACAAACATTGTTGTCTGGTGTGCTTCAGGGAAATTATTGTTCAAATTAATTGCTGTTCCGCATCTTTGGCAAATTCTGTAGATGGCATAAGAATATGTTGAATTCATGTTTTTTGAAATGAAAGTAGTTTTCCAGAAGATGTAGCATCACATACTGCCCTGTGATTCTGAGGCATTGTGCTGTGCCTATTTAATCAGTTTTATTTTAATAGGAAGCACTCGGCTTCTAGTTCTTCACTCTGAATTATAATTTCTCTTCATTATTGAAATCCTTGAATAAATGTATTTTGGGGACTTTATTATTTTTCATGCCCCATTACATTTTCTCTAAACGACTTCTCTGCCCATATAATGACATTGCTTAAATGGCTTAAGACTCTTTAGAAAAAAGCCTTATGCAAATCTGTCTATAATAATAATTAAGTGAAACTGTCTAGCACAGTTCTAGGAGACTAAAAGTGGGATTCTTTAGGTGATCAGAGGGTTAGTTCTTTTTAGTAGTGTAAAGTTTTGAAACAAGTGTGAGGGTTTTAGATTTGTATCAAACCAGAGTGATAATCTAGGCATCATTCATATGAGACTCAATTTAAGATGGAAGAAAAACACTTAGGCAGAAAATGCAGCTTCTTATCTTCAGTGTTGTTAGGTAATTGTTTTAAAAATGAACTTATTTTCTTCTCAAAAGCAATCGCACAAAATGGCATTTTGAAATCAGAACAGGGAAAGTAAGACATATGCAATTTAAAGCATTTTAGAAGTTGATTTTGGCAATTATGTGGAAAGTAGTAACTTAGGAAGACCAACTACATAATAAAATTAAATGGACATCACAGTGCCCATTGGAGAATAAAGTAACAGCAGCACCCATCTCCAACAATAGTCCAGCCGCACTGGACTCACCACTGGATATCTTAAATACTGTATGTGGCTTCTGTCTTTCTGTGCACATTACAAATTTTATAAAATTACTATAGAATGCAGATTTTATAAAATTATATAGAATGAAGTGAGGGAAGTATAATGATATAATAGTTCAGCATAAGGAAAGGACAGGAAAAAAATGATCTTTTTTCAGTTTAGAGATAGTTGCAATGGGATACAATTTGGGCACATTTCTTTTTAAGTGAAAGTTGGTCCCAAACTCCAGAGTGTTAACCATAAAAAATACACATGAAATTACTTTGAAAAGTTGTTACTGGAGTTGGTTCTGTTAAGAATGGAGCTGCATTCAGCTCAAAAGTGTTAAGTTGTAAAATATCTATTCATCAGAATGGCTGATGCAATCCCACTCCAAGTTCACATTATATATTCCACCCATATTGTATACATTTTTATGTAGATTTTGCTTCTAAATAGCAGCAGCTTCTGTCTGCAACCCCTTTGTCCCAGTTGTTGTAATGTCTCTATTACATCACTATGTAATCTCTGCAGTGTTGGCAGATATAGGACCACATTTAGGTTTTAGGATTTGAGGCTCAGACCTTCGGGGTTCTGGGTTGTTTTATACTTTAGTTATATTACAGGTATAAAATAATTTTTGGTTTGCCTTCATAATGACCCTCACTTTATTTCTTTTGAGTGATTAAGAAATGTTTTACAAATACCATGCAACAAACTCAGCAAATCAGGAAGGGCAATTTTAAGTCTGTACAGCACAATAAATAATATACAGATATACTATCTATGATTTTAACTGTTGGCAAGTGACCTCAGTGATCCATGACACATATATTGGTAATTTTGCTGAGACCTGAATTTTTATCAGACAAGATATAATGCCTGTATGCAGAAACATATTACTTAACTTAGTGCTTCTCAAATTTTAATGGGAATGTGAATCATGTAGGGATCTTGTTTAAAATCAAAATTCTCATTCAGTGTTTCTGAGGTGGAACCCGAGAGTTTGCATTTTTAACCAGCTTCCAGGTGATGCCAATACAGTTGGTACATGTAATGTACCAAAGTACTACTAGCTAAAACTTAGCTAGTAGGTATGTTTTCTGACCATCTGTAATCTCAAGGTAGTTTCTTTCCCCCTGTCCTTTTAGTTTCAAACATGCAGTAATATCTTAGGATATATATCTTAGGATATATGCTTTGAACTGACATTTTGTAAGTATTTTTTGAGTATGAGACTGTAACATGAATCATCCCTCTTGCCTCTCATAATGGCTCCCAGTTTACGTTTGAAGAAACTGAAACTGACTTTCTTTGCCCGAGATAACCTAGCAAGAAAAATTGTAGCACCACAATTTGAACACGTGAAATGTTTCTTATATACTACTTCATATTATGTATAACATATTTCATTAGTGAAAATGGAAAATCAGTTGGAATGGAGAAATGAACATTTGAGATGTTTTGAAAACAGCAAGGATCAGGGTGCTATGGTCTGAACATGATGTGCCCCTCTGAAACTCAAATAGGAGTTTAATCCCCATTTTGAAACATTAAGAGATTAGAAACTGAATCTGACTATGGTGTTTAGAGGTGGGACTTTGGAACGTGATCAGGATTACATAATGTCATCAATGTAGAGCCCGTAGGGTTGAATGCTACTAGCTTTATAAGAAGAGATGCTAGAAGACACATGTGTGCTCCCTGTCTCTTGTCATGTTATGTCCTGTGCCATCTTTGAACTCTGCCATCAAGAAGGCTATAATTAGCTTGGTGTGGTGACACACGCCTGTAATCCCAGTGGCTTGGGAGGACTGAGGCAGGAGGATCACAAGTTCAAGGTCAGCCTCAGCAACTTACTAAAGCCCTAAGCAACTTAGTGAGTCCCTGTCTCAAAATAAAGAAAGAAAAAGGGCTGGGGATGTGGTTCTGTGGATAAGCACCCCTGAGTTCAATCCCCAGTAACAAAAATAAATAAACAAATAAATAAATAAGAAATCTTAACCAGAGGTGGCCCCTTGACTTTGGACTTTCAGAACTGTGAACCCAAACCTCTTTTTGTTAAAATTTACCCAGTCTTTAGTATTAATAACAACAGAAAGCAGATTAATACAAAATATATGTAAATACTTAGGAAGTACAACTTTATAATACTCATTTCTACATGATGTCTGAAAGGATAAAAAAATCAAATGTAAACCCTATTCATCATTAAAATGAAGTACCAATGTCTATTATAGGAAGTACAGCTTTTCATTAATTTGTAGTTTCTTTATATATAGGAATAGAAACTAATTCTGCTAGTTTAGGAAAATAACTTTCAAAGGAAAGTCCTTCTTGTTGGATTTTTGTTTGTTTTTGATAACAAAAGGACAAGGAAAACACACTGAATTAAAAATTAAAAGTCCAGCTCTACACTCTACATGGATTATTCACTAGAATCTTTGAATATCAGTGATGATGAATTCTTCTTTGGTTCCCAAATCATTTAATTTTTTTCTTTGTATTTTTATTAGGTGTCTCTTTCTAAATACTTGCAGATTAATTCACATTTGTCTGCTTTTTCCAGACTTTTATTGGCTTATTATTCTTGCACAGAATATATAATTTTAATTTGTTGGTTGGTTCTGTAAGATGGACTGTGCTGTCTCTTTATTAAATTAAACTGTTCTAATCCACCTTGTAACTATTAGTGCCCTATATACATTGAGATTTTCGTTTTTTTATTGTAGGCCTGTAAGAATAAAATTAATAAAAAAAACAAACCAGTATGATAAAACTTGATAACAATGAGTTTTCCACAAGCTAAAGTTCCCTTGTATTTTTCCAAAAAATTCTTCCATTATTTCATGCTCCTAGAATGGTGCTCTGCCCCTCATAGTCTTGGGGTCATTTTAGAGATAGTTATCAAGGAGGAGTTAGGGAGCCTGCTCAAAGGCACCTTGTGATGCTAAAACAGTGTGAGCAGATGGCCCTTGGTAGTCTATTGATTTTTATTCAATGTATTCAGGTCATTTAAACTGGTTTCAGGCCTTCATAGTTTATTGTAGAATCATTTGTAAGAAGAGTGAACCATGAGCCTTTTTTTTCCCCCGAGTTCTCATTGTTAGCTTTGGGAAGCTAATTCTTTATTATGCTTGAACAGAGGAAAAAATGCAATGCAGCACATTCTTTTCACACTATTTCATGGGTATGCATCATGTTTTTAAACCAATAAAAAAATGAATTTTCCTAATTAGAGATTAGGACATCTCAGAGCAGTATTAAGAATTTCCCATTTATATTTATGCTTTCAGTTCACCTTCTGTGTTTCTCAGGCCCTGATTCTCAGTAAGGTCATTTTTATTTGTTGGTTGTGAAGAAGAGAGGGGGTGGGCTAGTACAGAACAAGATGGACATTGTACTTGTTCACTGATTTATATAATCTATTAATGTCCTTTTAGACCACAGATCCTGAAAGCTTAGGGACTTAGAGCTGGGGGAGACAATCCATAGAATGTGAAGTGGGATGTAAGAATTGGATTAACTGTCTTGGCTGAGGTTTCCATATGCCCAGGAATGAAGTTAGGAGTTGGGGGGAGAGCTTGAAATCATTCTAGAAATAATAGTATGGGATCATAAAGGTGAAATCAAGTATCTTACCATTGTGTCTCTTGTCTATAATTTTCATTCATTTGAAAATTAGCTACTAAATACTTCCTGTGAATTGGGGTCTGTTAGATACTGAGGATACAGTGATAAACAAAGTAAAATTTCTCTTAATCCTTAGAGATCTAATAAGCAAGGGAGGAAGACATCAATTGTATAATGATCAAGAATGCAATGCAATGGTGCAGTATTAAGATGTTGATAAAGGTCCTGCAATAAGTAAAATTCAGCCAATAGAGAGACCAGGTAAAGTATTTCTGAGAAAATGATGCTGGAATTGAGATGTGATAAACAAATGACATTAAACTATTGGAAAGGGAAAAGAAGAAATGCAGGTCAAGAGAACTGAAACTGCAAGGTTTCTGTATAGGGAGGTAGCATGTTGTGAAAGGAGGCTGGAGTACCTGGTGTGCAGTCATACAGTGAAAAGCAGCTGGAGAGGAAGAAAGTGGTCAGATTCAAGAGTTTATTTTTATCCTAAGATTTTTGGGATGCACATTGCATATTTTAAGTGAGACTTTTTTGGGGCAGGTATCCAGGAAAAACTAATGGTGGCTTCATTAGGTAGAAGAGGTGCAAAGTTGTCAGAGACTGGATATATTTTGGAGGCTGAGCCAATAGGATTTTCTAATTGTTGGTATGGGCACAAGCAAAAGAAAAGTTGAAGATCATTCCAAGGTTTTTGGATCAAGGAAGTAGAAGGACAGAATTGCTACCCCATGAGATGTGAATGTTGCTAAAGGAGCTGGATTTGGGGCAGTGGTTGAGATCAAGAGTTCTATTTAGATATACATAAGAGGAATTTTAGCTATTTAAGTATAAATATAGTGCAAATAGTTAAATACATGAGTCTGGGGCAGAATTCTTAATGGACATAAAAATCTGGACAGTTGAATTTGTTTTCATGTTTGTTGGCAGTTTGTATTTATTTTTTGAATTAATTTTTCATGTGCATTATCCACTTTTAAAATTTGGTTATTTGCATTTTTACTTGTTTATTTGTAAGAGTTCTTTTTAAAGACAAATTCACCTAATATATTATAAAAACATAGATTTATGTTGTTGAGTCATCCCTTTAGTGTTTTTCACCAAGATTTAAAAAAAAATGATATAATTGAATCTTTCAGTCTTTTCCTAGTAGTTTTACATTTAGTGGTATCATATTTTAAAAGAAAATATTTACCTCTGAACTTTTATCATGCTTCCCTTTTTCATTTTAAATTTGAAAAATCTGGGATTTTATTTTTGTGTAAATACATGAGATTAAATGTAGTTAACATTTTTGTCAAATAAGTTAACCAATAATTCCTATACCATTTGTTAAATTATTATTTTCTTTACCAATTAATATGCCTCTTAACCTATTTCTCTCATACTGATTTTACAGTACTTTAATCATTGTGTCTTACTAGTATGAGTAGTTCAGAAGAGTCAAACTGCCATCATTCTTCCTGGCAAAATTTTCTTTGTATTATTTTCCTATCTATGCATCCAGATGATTTTTATATATCTTGAGAATTAACTGCCCTGAATAGCTTTAAAAGCTAAGTCACATGTGTATATGATTCTAGTACCTTTTAAAGCTATTTCTTTCATTGATACCACAAAAATTTTTGTTTCATTAGTGAGAAAATTCTCATGATTTTAGATTTGAAATATTTCAAAAGTGTAGTAATTTTGGGTGGTGACAAGTTCAAGGCTTTAGCAGTAGAAATGGAATGACTTAGTGGTGAAGAATGAAATTAATGGTATTTAAGGAGATAAGAAGTCAAGCAAATTTCCATTGTGGTATTGAACACATTTTCCAATGGGCAACGTTTCCCAAGACAAATCCCAGCTTTGGTTGGAAACCAGTTGTTTTCAGTTCTAAACTCCCCAGTGACTTAGCCATAGATAGATAGATAGATAGATAAGGAGAAGTAGTGGTAGGTTGTCATCAATATCAAAGGAAATTGGTTTCTTTTCTCAGGATGAAAGAGTGGTATTTCCTATCTCATCCATACATATGGTGTGCGAAATGAACAATCTAAATGAGATGGCTTCAGAGAAAGGAACATTATCTTCACTGAAAATGCAACTTTCAACCAGAGCAGGGAGGTGAAAGGGACATTTTGTGAGGTATTAGATTATAGAAGATCCCCCTAGTTAAGATGGAGGATTGGAAATTTCATCAGCTGACTTTTGATGTATAGCAAAACATTCCCAAATTAATAGTCTGAAAATGGTTTGGCACATTGGATATTTGAAATGAGTGCATGGAGATTTTGTTTGTTTTGTTTTTAGTTTTGGTCTGGTTTTGATTTGTCTAGTCTTGACTGAGTTTGCTTATGCATTTATAGTTAGTTAGTGGGTCAGTTTGGCTAGTTGGTTTCATTTTTGAGGCTGAGGTGTCTAGAACCTCTTTGCAAAGAGACTAGAACCTCTTTGTATGGTTTATTCATATGAAGGTTGAAAATTTCTAACAAAATCTGCTTGCAAAGCCCCTTGAGTAATAGGCTAGGAACTTGGACATTGTTATATCTAACATATTCTATCAGCCAAATCAAGTCAGAAGTACCTGTAAAGTCACATTGATAAGGACACAGAACCGGGAAGGAAAAACTGATAGTCATTTCTAGAATTCTCTATGACCTGGGAGGATGATTCATGGGGAGAAGAAAGTCAGAGTGGTATGAGGATGAAAGCAGGAGTGATGTATCTGGGAACCACTTTCAATTTGGCCAAGAGTGGCAAGATATGAAGTATGGTGGGCTTCGTTGATCTCAAAGTCTTAATTCTTATTTCTGGGACTATTTCAGAATTAGTGTAGGCTGTGTTCTCACATACTATCAAGAGTCTGGTGGAAGTAATTGTCAATCACCATGCCTGAAGTCAGCCATGGTTGAAGAAACAAATGGTAGAGACATGAAGGTCTACTTTTTTGGACAGTTTTCCAGATAGAACAGAATAGAAATGTGTTATGGTATCTTTAAAGAACATTAGCCCCAAAATGCGGGGGTCAGGAGTGGTTAACTCCTAGGATTCAATCTCAAAGTAGAAATGGCAGTGATTGTGAGTGAGTGGCAGATAAGGAGTGGGCTCTCTGAGGAAATTCTTCTAACTCAGCTTCATATTGAAAGCTAATTTGAGTTTATATTTGTTTATAGTTAATGAATTAGGTTATTGTGTTTTATACAAGGTAGAGTCCATCTGTCATTTGCCTCTATCTCTATTCACTTGGCACAGCATCTAGTGCATAGGAAATACTTAGTAAGTGATGTTTCATTATTAATTAAATAAAGTGTTCCATATTTTGGCCCATTTTCCAAGGATTTTTATTGTACTCTATCATCTGTAAATATGAACAATAAGTCTGGATTATTGTACTTGTGCCTTTTGCAAAAGAATATTTTATTTTTCTTCATTGTATCAAATTTATTTTTTTTATATTTTGAAGTGGGGATTTAATAAAGCTGAGTAACTAGGGGTTATGTGTGGCAGCAACTGACAAAGTTAATAGCATTTAGAAAAGCATGTATCCTGAGAACAATAGAAAGAACTGTCATTTGTAAATTGTTTATTTTGTCAAGAATGTTGCCACCTTTCAAAAGGGGAATTTATAGGTTGAACATTACAAAAAAAAAATTTTTAATTTTGGCACATTATTGACACATTATTCTTATTTCAGTTTTATTTATTTTTTCATTTTTATTTGTTCTTTTTAGATATACGTGATATTAGGATCTATTTTGACACATTATACATACATGGAATATAGCTTAGGATCCCATTCCTGTGGTTGAATATGATGTGGAGTTTCACTGGTCATGTATTCATATATGAACATAGGAAAGTTATGTCTGATTCATTCTACTGTCTTTCCTATTCCCATACTCCTTCCCTTCCCTTCATTCCCTTTTGTCTAATCTAATGAAGTTCTATTCTTCCCTCCCCTTATTGTGTGTTAGCATCTGCATATCAGAGAAAACATTCAGCCTTTGTTTTTTGGGGATTGGCCTTTTTTTTTTTTTTTAATTTGTTCTACTTAGTTGTACATGGCAGCAGAATGCATTTCAATTCATTGTATACAAATGGTGTGCAACATTTCAAATCTCTGGTTGTAGACGGTATAAAGAGACACCATTCGTGCAATCATACATGTACCTAGGGTAATGATGTCCATCTCATTCCACCATCTTTCCTATCCTCATAACCCCTCCCCTTTGCCCAATCCAAAGTTCCTTCATTCTTCTCATGCCCCACCCCATCATAGGTCAACATCCACTAATAAGAGAAAACATTTAAGCTTATTTTACTTAGCATGATATTCCACAGTTCCATCCATTTATTGGCAAATGCCATAGTTTCATTCTTCTTGTGGCTGAGTAATATTCCATTGTGCATATATACTACATTTTCTTTTTCCATTCATCTGTTGAAGGGTGCCTTGGTTGGTTTTGTAGCTTAGCTATTGTAAATTGAACTTTTCTTAATATTGATGTAGCTGCGTCACTGTGGTATCCTGATTTTAAGTACTTTGGTTATATACTGAGGAGTGGGATAACAGGGGCAAATGGTGTTTCCATTTCAAGTTTTTTGAAGAATCTCCCTACTACTTTACAGAGTGAGTGGTTACATCAATTTGTAGTCCCACCAGCAAATGTATGAGTATGCCTTTTCCCCCACATCCTTGCCAACATTTATTGTTCATTGTATTCTTGATAATTGCCATTCTCACTGGAGTGAGCTGCACTGTAGTTTCTTTTCTTTTTCGTCATCACTTTTTTTTTTTTTTTTTTTTTTTGAACGAGGGGAGAGATTGAATCCAGGGGCACTTAACCACTGAGCCATATCTCCATATCTCCTGCCCTTTTTTATATTTTATTTAGTGACAGAGTCTCACTGAGATGCTTAAGCCCTCTCTAAGAGTTCATGAGGCTGGCTTTGAACTTGCAGTTCTCTTGCCTCAGTCTCCTGAGCTGCTGGGTGTGCGCCACCACTCCTGGCTTCAGTGCAGTTTTAATTTGCATTTCTCTAATTGCTAGAGATGTTGAACATTTTTTCATATATTTGTTGACCATTTGTATATATCTTCTGTGAAGTGCCTATCCAGTTCCTTTGTTCATTTATTGGTTGGGCTTTTTGTATTTTTTGGTGTTAAGTTTTTTGAGTTCTTTATATATCCTGGAGATTAATGCTGTATCTGAAGTGCAGGTGGCAAAGATTTTCTCCCATTCTGTAAGCTCTCTCTTCATATTCTTGATTGTTTTCTTTGCTGTAAAGAGGCTTTTTAGTTTGATATCATTTCATTTATTAATTCTTGATTTTACTTCTTGTGTTTTATTGTCTTATTGAGGAAGTTGGTTCCTAAGCCAACATGATGGCAAGTTTGGCCTACTTTTTGTGTGTGTGTGTGTGTGTGTGTGTGGTGTTGGGGATTGAACCCAGGGCCTTGTGCATGTGAGGCAAGCACTCTACTGACCAAGCTATATCCCCAGCCCCATGTGCCTACTTTTTCTTCTAGTAGATGCAAGGTTCCTGGTCTAATGCCTATGTCCTTAATCCACTGTCAGTTGCGTTTTTGTGCAGGGTGAGAATGTTCAGTTTCAATCTACTGCATATGAATTTCAAGTTTTCTCAGCACCAGTACACTTAAAAGACAAGAACCACATGGTTATCTCAATAGATGCAGAAAAAGCACTTGACAAAATTTAACATCCATCCATGTGCAAAACATTAGAAAAACTAGGGGTAGTAGAAATAGACCTCAACAAGCTATATATGATAAACCCAAGGCCAACATCATTTAAATGGAGAAAAATTGAAAACATTCCCTCTAAAAATTAGAACAAGACAGGGATGCCCTTTCACCACTCCTATTCAACTTAGACCTTGAAACCCTAGCCAAAGCCATTAGACAAAAGAAAGAAATTAAAGGGATATGAAGGAAAAGAAGAGCTCAAAGTATCCCTATTTGCCTATGACATGATTCTATATTTAGAAGACCAAAAACTCCACCAGAAAGCTTCTTGAACTCATAAATGAATTCAGCAAAGTAGTAGGATATAAAATTAATGCCCATAAATCAGTTGTGTTCCTACACATTAGTGATGAACCAGTTGAAAGAGAAATCAGGAAAACTATCCCATTCGCAATAGTCTCCAAAAAAAAAAAAAAAAAAAAAAAAAATCTTGGGAATCAGTCTGACAAAAGAGGTGAAAGACCTATACAGTGAAAACTAAAGAACACTAAAGAAAGAAATTGAAGAAGAACCTTAGAAGATGGAAAGCTCTCCCATGTTCTTGGATAGGCAAAATTAATATTGTCAAAATGGACACACTACCAAAACTGCTATACAGACTTAATGTAATTCCTATTAAAATTCCAATGATGTACTTCCTAGAAATAGAAAAGGCAGTCATAAAATTCACTTGGAAAGATAAGAGGCCCAGAATAGCCAAAACGATCTTTAGAGAGAAAAAGTGATGCAGGAAGTCTCATAATACCAGACCTTAAACTATATTACAGAACTATAGTAACAAAAATGGCATGGTATTAACACAAAAACAGACATGAAGATGAATAGAAGACACATAAATACACATAAATACAGTTACCTAATAATAGACAAAGGTGCCATAAACATACATTGGAGAAAAGATAGCCTCTTTAAATTTTTTAGAACTAGGCTGAAAACACATATCATCGTGGCTTTTTCTTTCTTGGAAGACTTTAATTTCTGATTAAATCTCATTGTTTGATATGGTCTGTTTGTGTTTTCTGTCTCTTCATTGTTCAATTTTCATATTTTTATGTGTATAGAAATATGTCAATATCTTCTGGAAAATCTGGTTTATTAGAGTATTAATTTTCAAAATACATTCTAATGATCCTCTGGATTTTAGAAGTGTCTGCTAATATTTACCTTTTCATCTCAAACTTTGTTTATTTTAGTCTGCTTTCTCTTTCTTTTGGTTAGCTTGACTATGGGTTTATCAGTCTTCTTTATCTCTTCAAAGAACTAACACTTTGTTGCATTAATCTTTTGTATTGTCCTATTATTCACAATTTTATTAATTTTAACTCTGATCTTAATTAATTCCTGTCTTCTACTGACTTTGGAATTAGTTTCTTCTGACTTTTCTATGGCCTTGAGATGTAACATTAGATTATTTATTTGGATTTTTTTTAATGTTGGTACTTAATTCTATAAGTTTTCCTCTTAGAACTACCCTCATAGTCTTCCAGACATTTCAATATGCTGTATCTCTGTTCTCATTTGTAT
The DNA here is from genome assembly GCA_025594165.1 of Tamias sibiricus. Lineage (NCBI taxonomy): Eukaryota > Metazoa > Chordata > Mammalia > Rodentia > Sciuridae > Tamias > Tamias sibiricus. The sequence goes on along the minus strand of CM046661.1, from coordinate 101,462,799 downwards.
CTGAGAATATTTTTGACTTCTCTCCTGATCTCTTTTATAACCCATTCCTCATTTAAAAGCTTATTATTCAATCTCCATGTGTTAAAATGTTTTCTGTGTTTTATTTTGTTATTGACTTCTAATTTCATTTCATTATGATCTGGTGGGATGCAAGGAATTATCTCTATTTTTTGTATTTATTAAGACTTACTTTGTGTTTTAAAATATGATCTATTTTAGAGAAGATTCCATGTGCAGCTGAAAGTAATGCACATTTGATTGTTGATGTCTTTTAGGTACATTTGATTAATAGTATTTTGTTGTTGTTGTTGTTCTGAATGATATTTGCTTAGTTTATATCTGGACAACTTATCTATTGATGAGTTAGGCATATTGAAATTACTCAGTATTATTGTATTGGGGTCTATTTTATGTATGTAGGTGGACTCATATTTAGGGGCATAAATATTTACAATCATTTAATCTTGTTACTGGATGATTTCCTTAATCAGTATGAAATGACCTTCTTTATCCCTTCTGATGAATTTTAGTTTTAAATCTATTTTGTCTGGTATGAGAGTACTTTTTCTCATTTTGCATGATGATATATCTTTTGATCTTCAACCTATGGATGTCTCTTGTAAACAACATATGCTTGGATCTTGTTTTTTTTTAATTTTTTTAATAATGCACTACCTTTTTAAAAAAGGAATTTAACCTTTATTTATTTGTTGTTGTTTATTTGTTTTTATGTGGAGCTGAGGACTGAACCCAGGGCTTCAACCATCCTAGGCAAGAGCTCTACCACTGAGCCACAACAGCAGCCCCTGGATCTTGTTTTTAAATCCATTTGATAATCTATGTCTGTTTACTTTCAGTATTATTATAGAGAGGTGATTTTTATTTCCTGCCATTTTGGTTTATTTCTAATATTCAATTCAGATGTGATTCTCCTTTAGTTGACTACTCTTCTAGTGACATTCATTCATATACTGGCTCTGATATTTATTTTTCATTTCTCCTACATGGAGTATTTCATTTAGTAAGTTTTATAGTGCTGACATAATGGTTATGAATTCTTTAAGGTTCTGCCTATAGTGGAAGGCAGAATCAAGTTTTGCTTGATTTAGCAATCATGCTTGGCACCTTTTATCTTTCAGGGCTTGGTATTTATTATTATAACTTTTCCTGGCTTTTAGGGTCTGGACTGAGAAATCCATAGAAATTCTAATTGACTTACCTCTAAATGTGACCTGCCGTTTTTATCTTTCAGCTTTTGAAATTCTATTATTGTTTTTCATATTAGGGATTTTAATTAGAATGTGTTTTAGGACCTTATTTGATATACCCTATTTAGGATTTTTAATGCCTCTTATATTTGGATTTCCATCTTATTCCTGAAAGTTTAAAAATTTTCTGATATTATTTCATTGAAAAGGTTGTACATCACTTAATTTGTATTTTGGTGCCTTCTGGTTATGGTCTCTTCATGTATTTTTCTTCATTTTCAAATTTATTTTCAAGATTATATATTTAGTTTTCAAGGCCTGAGAATATGTTTTCTATGTGGTCCATTCTTTCAACTGAATTTTTAATTTGAATTATTTATTATTTCATTTCTAGTATTTCTATTTGGTTCCATTTAAAAAATGCTCTCTTTTTATTGAAATGACCTTTTACTTTCTGTATTTTCTAAGCTCATTCCTTACATCTTATTTTAGTTCATTGAACATTTTGACTATGAACTTTCTCTCTCTCTCTCTCTCTCTCTCTCTTTTTAAATCAGACATTTCCTGCCCTGTGGGATCAGTTGTTGAAGAATTTTGGGTTGTTTGGGGTGTTTTTTTTTTTTTTTTTTTCTGGAATCTTAACATAATTTGTATGTCTACCCATCTGTTGGAATGGTTATCTCTTCTACTTTTAGGCAAGAGACTACTTAGTGAGCTTGTTTCTCTTAAGTGCCCCATGGTAGGTGAATATCCAGGTATTGATACTTTCACTCGTATTCAGCACCACTTTGACAGAAAGTCAGAAAATACTAAACCCTATTCAATCATTTAGTACTTTCAATCAAAGTATTATTGTAGAGAGGTTATTTTTATTTGCTGCCATTTTGTTTTGTTTCTAATATTCAATTCATATATGATTCTCCTTTAGTTGACTATTCTTCTAGTGACATTAGAAGTGGGGGGGAATCTTATTGAAAATGTTCTTCACTGTTTCTGTAATCCACATGTAAAATTGTAGTAATGGTTTTGAATGGGTTGAGAAATCAGTTATTAAAAGCAGTTAAATTACTATTACATTAGGAGTTGAAAGGAGAGGAGAGCAATAAATAGGCAAAAGAAAAAAGAAAGAAAAGAGAAAAAAAAACAAACCAAGATAGAAAGAACAACAAATGGGGGGGCTGTTGAAGCAGGAGCATGCAATGCAAGAGGTAAAAGAGAAACTAAGAGGAGCAAGTATAAACCTGATCTAAGAGAGCAAAGATAGAATGATTCCAGTCAATTACTTACAACATTAGCAGAAATACAATCAATTGAATTGAGGTCTGCAATATAAAATAATAAAGAAATATGTATCAATTCAATATGAAAAGCAATATCTATAAGATTAAAACTGACATTAGAACTATTTATGCTATTCAATGCCAAAGTGGGGGAGATTTCTTGCTGGGTCTTGCTGATTTAGATTTCATCAGAATTTGGGGCCATTAGAAGATGCCCAGCACTCTATGGTTTTACCTCTAAGTTTCCCTGGGTATAGAGGCGGTAATTGCACCAACTCACCTCTGATACAGTTCTTGGAAGCCCCTCCAATCTTTGGTAAGTACTCGTACCTAGTAGCTTTCTAGTGGGCCAGAGAAGATGGTCCCTAATTGTTGGTGACTTAGCAGCCAGGTTACTTCCTGTTAGGGGAATGCAGTTTTTTGTGCCTTCTGAAGAAAAGCTCCATGTATTTAGCATTGTCAAATCCAGTGTGGGCTCCCCTGAATATATTTTGAAGTGTGTGGGGTGTGGCAGTCTAAGTTAGAGGTATTGTAGTTTGGTTGATGCATCACTGGGTGGCCTGTGGGGGAGGTAGGAGTGTTACCCCCTCTGAAGTGCACAGGTCAGTGGGCTTGTGTCTGGGCATGCTGGGCAGTGCTAGTGTCTGTAGGATGTACCTCTGTAAGTCTCATTGCTGTTGTGTATATGTGAGGTTTTCTGATGGCTGCTTGAGGTTATCTTTATGAAATGCCTTCTGTGGGTCTGTGTATCTGAGTGAGAATTAAGTGTCACCTCTGGGACTCACATTGTGGATCCTCCTAGAGCTGCTGGGGCACAGGAGCTACTTCTCTGGTTGCTGTGGTTTTCTCTATAGCTGGTGCTTCCTAGATCAGAGGGCCAAGTGTGAGTGTTTGGAGGGTACTGCTAGCTGCTTTTGTTGGGTTCAAGGTTTAGGGCTGTCTGTGACTGCTATGGAATGCTGAGTGCTGGCTCCCCTCTTTTGGGGCTTTTTGTAGTGGCCCTATTGAAGGGCTGGGTGGCTCTCTGCAACTATGGAGCCTGTGAATACAGGATCTCTGGGCAGTTTATGGCACAGAAGCCTCCACCCTGGGTGTTGCAGATGGCTAGGAGTTTACCTATCCTCATGACCGGGATAGGGTGTCAGTTGGCCTTTTTCTGAGCTACTGCAGCTGGTGACTGTGAAATCACTGAACACCTGCTTCCTTCCATTTGAGGCTTCTTTGTAGTGGCCTTATATAAGTGCTTGGTGGCTGTCTGCAACTGTGGGGCCTGTGGGTACAGATTCTGTGTGGTAGGTAGAAGCTGTATTAATTTCTTCTAGGGAGCCTGGCTAGCCATGGACTCTACAAAATGGCCACCCTGCCCAGTACAGCTTTCTGCCCACAACTTAGACTTCACTCTCTGATTTTCTTCATGATCTTTGTTGTTCCTATCTCAATTTAACGGAGTCTGCTTTTTCCCCCCAACTATTGTTAAGGAAGTACGATTATGGGATTTTTCTTTTTCTCTCTTTGTTACCCCTCCCTTGAATCCACCCTAGTCAGGGTTCAGGGTCAAGGAATTCTTTCCTTGTTTTCTGTTCTGATAACCAAATTTCAATTCCCTCCAAGTCTCAAGCTGACCAATATTGAGTTTTAGAGTGTTTATTTTGTCACATACCTCTCTGGTCAGCTGTTCTTTCATTGATTTGTCTCTGGGCTCTAGAGGAGTGTAGGACTATTGCCTAGATCCCCTCTGCCAATTTAAGTGACTCATGAACTAGTTTTTGCAACTTTAGATGATTAACACTTTGAAAGACAGGAATTTGGCCTAGAAATTTCATGTCAAAGGGAGAGCTTGAAACCAAAATTTATTCATTAGGACTTTTTATTCATTAGGAATAAATCTAAAAGAAATATTCATTAGGAATAAATTATATACAGACACTCCACCAATGACATTTAAAGTCATAAACCTGGGATGGAAAACTGGCAGCAGGCAAACCCTTGTAATACTAGGTAGCTTATATTTACTGAATACTTTGTATGTACCAGCTCTTATATCAACCACTTTATGTCCACTTACCATATATATTACATCATTCAATTCCTAGAACAGTCCTATGAGGTAAAAATTATTACTATTTATTATCTGAGGAAACAGTGTGAACATTTTAAGTAGTGTAAGCAAGGTCAACACAGGCGAGTTCCAGTCATTATTCCCAGTGCATTTGCCAACCTATTTACTGTTCCCTAAAATACCTTATAGTTTATCAACTCCATGTTTTGTTTTGGTCTACTTTGAACCACACTGACAGTATCATGAATGATAAAAGCAGAGAAGGAAAAGAGAGTAGTAGAAAAACAGAACTTATCCAACTGCTCATTCATCCATTCAGTCTACAGATAACACTGTGCCTACATATTCCATGCAGCTGTCCAAGGACAGGAGACAAGGCAGGGAATAAAAGTGAGAGAAATTTTCTAAGTCTCTGCCTCGAGTAGAGTTTTCTGTCTGTAGGGGAAATAGCAATAAACACTAATTAAATTATAATCCTATGAAGTTGAAAGTACCATTAAGGGAAGGAATCAGGAGAAGGGTGTGGAGGTAACATTTGAACTGAGACCTGAACTAAGTGACAGACCCATCCATATATCTATTTGGGGAATAGTAAACACAAAGGTTCTAGAGCAAGCATGTGCTTGACTGTAAGTGCAGTGTATACTGCAAGAAGTTTAGGACAGCCTGATTGGTCAAGTATGGTGAAAGATGACACAAAGGCTATGAGAAGGATTTAGGATTTTATTCTCAGCCTATTTACAGTGGTTTAGGAGATAATAAACTCTGGCAAGTGGCAGTTAGTGTGGTACTATTCTAGTAGTTCATGACTTGGTCAGTGCCTGAGTATAGTTTGCAGGAGTCTGTGGCCAGCATTTTCAGCTGAAGTATATGTGAGCATGATGATTCTTTGTAGAGAGGAGAAGATGATTTTCCTAGAGAAAAGCATTCAGTCTGAAGGTAAGAAGTTGGAGAACACATATATTTTGGGAAAGGAAAAGAAAAGTTGAGAATAGAGATGTGGCAGGAAAACTAAGTGCTGGGTCCTGGACCAAGTCCTTGGGTGTTTTCAGGACTTTCAGAATTGAAATGTTACATTTGTTTAAAAGCAAAAGCTGTAGTGGTAATTATGGTTTGATCTGAATTGGGGTCTAGTCTCCATCATGTGAGCATTATGAACCTTGGCTAATCATTATGATCATCTTGATTTCATTGTTTTTTGTTTATTTGTTGTGAACTTAAATGAGATACTATAGGTCAACCACACTGCTGGAGCAAAAATAAGTCTTTGTTAAATGGTGCTATTATGACAATTAATAAGTACTTTTTAATGTAATGCATATGGGAGAACTTTATAAGAATTAGACATGAAGTATTTGCTGTTGATAACAATGAGTTCTTAGGATTTTTGTGTTACTGTCTAACTATTGTAACTCTTGTGCAAAATTTTATAATTTAAGACAATTCTGTCGTGGTCAGTGGTTTATAGAAATGTATGTAATGCAGAATGGTGTATAAACTTTTTCCAAAAAAGTTCAAATCAAATCCCAAAGTAATGTACTAATTAAAGCTCAGAAAAATTAACTTCTGTAGTTTTGTATCAAAATTCAGATTTTGGTGGACTCATTATTTTTACTTTAAATTTCAGGCAATTAAGGAAGAATTGTTTAAAAATAAAGTAATAATGTTTTATAGTATATGTAATTTTAGAATTATAGACTCAAAAGGAGACACAGGATCAATATGAAATGTTCTCTTGGCTATTAGATACTTAATCTAATTATCAGTTCATGCTTTTGTGTTTTACAGATTTGCTTCTTGAGAATTAATTTGAAATGAAATATGTGCACAAATTGTATAGCTAAATAGTTGATTTTAATTATTATTTTAATAAGGAAGATAAAGTATGCTTCAAATTTCCAACAAAATATATATGAAATAATAGTTATCTAGAGGCTCAGATGCTTTCAGCATGTGCCACCACTCTCTTGAAGCCATCAGGATCTCTATCTAAAACAGAATATAAAAAATAAAATATAATTGAGTGGAAAAAATCTAAATTGGTCCATGAATGTCTTTAAAGAATAAAAATGACTTGTCTCAACCCCAAACAACATTTTTTAATACGTCTCTTATTTCTTCCTGTCCCCTTTCACTTACTCATTAATTTTATTTTAGCTTCTATTAGCCTGTCTCTCATCTCTTAATGACCTAAATTTTCTGATTGGTTCTCTTTGACGTACACAGAAGCATGCTTAAGCATTCAGTGACTTCTTTACAAAATGCTGTGATCATTTAATCTTCTGAGGGAGTCTCTTTTAGAACCTTTGTTCTGCTTTCTAGCTTTTGGACTAAATTCTGTTGCCAAATCCTGTTATTTTTTCCTTATGTTAATAGTTGTTTGGGGAGAACCCAGATATCTTCTTAAATATTGTCTACTCTTTTACAATTGTTATAATTATATTTTGATATTAAATTCATTTTAGGTATGCAGAATTTCAGTTAAGTCAATTGACTTAACAGCGTTTATAATCTGCTATCTTCCTTTTTGCATTTAAAATGTTTTGGTGGCTTTCTCTCAAGTTGCATCTCTCTGAATGTGCGTGGTGTATTCAAGCCTGGATGTACAGAAACATAACAGATGAAAGCTTTGGTTAGCCCTGTAGTCTTTGGCTATATGGCACCAAGAAGGGTGGCACTTGAGAAAAGAATGATTCTTTTACAGTGACCAATGATCACTTCAATCTAGTGAATTTTTTTGTAGTGTCAGTTTCTGATTATTCTATTTTCTATTAATGCAGTTTAGCCTTGGTAATCTACATATCTTCATAGAATAAAATGTCTTTGAGAGTTGCTTGAGTGGTTGGGGTTGTAGCTCTGCGATAGAGCGCTCGCCTAGCACGGGTGAGGCCCTGGGTTCGATCCTCAGCACCACATAAAAATAAATAAGTAAAATAAAGGTATTGTGTCCAACCACAACTAAAAAATAAATATTTTTAAAAGAGTGTTGCTTGATGTTGCTGTGTTATGCAGCATGAAATATGAAAGCATATAGACTTAAAAAACCCCTAGAATTTCTTGTTTCCTATCAGTGAATCCTTCAGCATTAATGTAGTAGGATATAGCTAAAATAGCTACCTTCTTTTAAAAGTCTTAAAATAATTTGCCCTAACATGTAATTTAAAAATTTCCTTTCTAATCTATAAACTCTGCTAGGTAATTATGGGCTTCTTTGAACACCATCAGCTTTAGAGACCATAAACATTCCTCCCCTTTTAATTTGACCTTTAGCAGTGTGTATGTTAACAGTATTTTATTTTTCAAAAATGTAAAAGGTAAAAACCTTTGCTAGGTGGCTTTCCCTTTGAAGAATGAGCCAACCTCCTGTGTAGGAGAAGACTTTCCTGACTGCATACTGCAGAGCTCAGTATATGTGTTCTCTTGAGATACATATGTTCTCTGTCTGTGTATGTCTGGGTTATATACTCATGGTAATTTCTCATTGTTTTCTTCTTTCCATTTTCTAGTCTTTATAGTTTACATAGTTTCTTTACTCCCATGTTGCAGTGTTAATCTTGTTGCTTGAGAGCACTTTTTGCCATTTCTGTGTCTTATACATTCACCGAGAGGGTTGAGGTAGTAGGCAAGATAGTGTTCATGTCTTTTCTTCTCTCCTCCTCCTCTTCCTTGTTGTTTTTCTCCTCCTCCTCTTCTTCTCCCTCTTCCTATTCCTCTTTTTCCCCTTCTCCTTCCTTTTCTTCTTCTTCTTCTTCTTCTTCTTCTTCTTCTTCTTCTTCTTCTTCTTCTTCTTTACCCTTTGCCATAATTCGGTTTGGAATGATGGCATCACCTCTCCTCCTCTTAGGTCACAGTATGCTGTTGATTTAAGAATGCCCTTCTTAAACCCTTCATCTTTTCTGCTTTGATGGGTACTTATCTCATTATTTGTGTTAACTAAGCGTAATGACATCTTGAAAGTACATGTAATAATCTCCAAATGACACAGATTCTTACTTTCTCTTCTGAGGAGATTAAACAATATTTTCATTTATGGAAGATAGAAATATTTCAAGAAATAGCATGTGTGAGCAAGAAGAGGTGTCATGTGACACTTGCTTCAACACTGCAGTACTTTTTCATGTGTGTTACATATATCCAGGCTGAGAAAAGCCAGGAAGAAAGAAAAATGGTAAAAACTACATTAAAATTGAATCAGAAAAAAAATAGAGCAATTTACATTCTTTCTTCTGTATATAAGTATACTTCAGAAAAATAGTAAGAAAATATAGAGGGAAATGGTGATAACATTGAAGAATATTGAATGTGTGTAATAAATAATTTTTAAAGGAGCTGACAACACATTCTTTATCTTTTCACCAGTACAGTAGCCCCTGCTGTGCAGAATTCCCCAGGGATATTTTTTGCTGTTTGCCTTTAGCTAAACCTGTTGGGAGAAATTGAACTGAAGGTATAGGCAGCTTTAACAGGGTCATTACCTGCCAATCGTTGATTCAAACCCTTGTCTGTGGTAACAAAATATCAGATTTAGTCCTTTTGGAGTCATCTTTTTGTTGAATGGAATGATTTCATCATGCATGGTAATGTAGCTTCAGTAATATTAATTTAATGTCGAGATCTCTGTTTGTATTTGAACCATTTTGCCTTTTATTATCTCTAAATTATTTATGAGTGTGTACAAATTTACAATAATATGATTCCCCCAAAGAGGAGTAATATTAACTTTAATTGTTGTTTTGGTCTCTCCCTCTATCTTTGCTAGTCTTTAATATTCCCACTTTGGCATTTGATTTTATAGCTGAATACTTAATTTGGAAAGTTGATCTTTAATTCTGACTGTTTTAATTTGGCAAATGGATAGGTCTTTCCACTGCTTTAATACTGTCCAAGTTTGAAGAATTTAGTTTGTGTAAGCCAAAGCTGCCTGGCAGTTTCTAATCTTATTCAGTAAGCAAAGTGTGCTCTATTTAATTATGGTGTCATGGAAACAAAGCATTTCTCAGCACTCATTCTTTTACATGATTCCCTTTTAAGCAACATTATAAGTCTAGTAGTGATAAAAATGCCAACACTGATTCATTTAGGTTTGGTTCCTTTGTGTGAATATTTATTGTTTTATTTTATTTTTTATTGGTTCTTTTTAGTTTATTCATGACAGTAGAATCCATTTTGACATAATTATAGAGGTAGGGAATATTTCTTCTTCTGATTCAGTCCCCAATACCTCTTCTTGCCCTTTCTTCCCCCATATTTAATGTTTTAACTATTCAAGAAGTTATAATAAAGTTTGTTGAATACATTGAATGGGATCTTTAATTTTTAATATCTACTTGCAGCAAATTTCAAGTAGTAGACCTTGTTTTAACTATAGTTATTGCTGTGCAATAGATCTCAAAAACTTATTCATTTTATAACTGAAAGTTTGCACCCTTTGACCAGTATTCTCCCATTTCTCTGCTACCTCCTGACAAAAGCTCTTGATAACCATTATTCTACTTTCTGAGTTTGATGGTTTTAGTTCAACATACAGGTAAGATCATGTAGTAAATCTCTTTCTGGCTTATTTCACTTAACATATTGTCCTACAGGTTCGACCATGTTTTTTCAAGTGACAGAATTTCTATCATTTTAAAGACTGGATAATATTTGGTTGTGTGTGTGTGTGTGTGTGTGTGTGTGTGTGTGTGTGTGTGTTTATGTCTGTCTGTCTCCATATGTAATCATATTTTCTTTATCCATTTATTTGTTGATAGGCACTCAGATTATTTTCATATCTTGGCTGTCATGCAACAAACATGGGAGTGTAGGTATTTCTGAGATGCTAGTTTCATTTTTTTCTGATACATATATCCAGAAATAGGATTACAAAATCATACATTCTGTAGCACATTTTAAAAATTGATTGAACAAACCCTCAAGTTCCAGGCACTTGGTTAGATGCTGAGATCTGAGCACAATAATACAATCTTTCTTCATATTAAGTTTGCAGTCAGTCATCGAAGGACAGATTGTAATACAATGTTCCACATGCTATATTAGAGATATATTAAAAATGCTGTATATTCATAGTGCAAAGAAAAACTTTGTTCATTTGTGATAATTATGGAGGGCTTCTCAAAGGAGTCATATTACAATAAACTGGAGCTTTATTTGTCCATTACATAATCTTAACTTGAGTAGTACTAACTAGTTCCTATGACTTCATTATTGAGATAATAACTGGTCCATAATTTTATTTTATTAATTTGTAGTTGGTCATGCATTTCTTTGTAGCCATTCTTCTGTCCTTTTTGTTCTTATTTTAATCTGAATTTAAATTAAATTGTGAGACACTGTTGCCACCTGCGGCTGCCACTTGCAGCAATGACGCCGCGGGAGAAAATTTGGAAGCAGGATGGAAATGAAAAAGTTCTTTTATTCTTCTCTCTCTGGATCCAACAACCTCTCCAACTCCAACTCCAACCACCAACTAACTCACCCTCACCCGGTTAAATACATTTTGCCTTAACAAGGACACGTGCTAACAGCTGGAGCTTACAGGTGCATCACGCAGTGTTCACGGGCATAAAAAGATTCAGGTGAAAATACTTGAACACCTTAATGGCTCTCAGCTAGCCGCCATCTTAGCTATCTCCTCAATTAGGGCTCTTACAAGACACTTGAGAGCAAGAAAGCCCTCTGTTGGATACCTAGAGAAGGTATGCAGAAATCCAGAGGAAGACTTAGTTTAATGATTAAATGATAATATGGAATTAATGAAGAGCAAAATTCATATATAATAGCCAGCAGAAGAGAGGAACCATGATTCTCTGTAGGCCAATACTCCTTTATTGGGAGCAGGAGGGTTGATCTCAATTGTCATGCAGCCAGGCAACAATGCTCTAAGTGCTAGATTTACGTGTTTATCATAAGAGATTATTACAGAGCAATAGGAAGTATGTGCCAAAAAAAATAATCATAGGAAAAGATGTGATTCAAAATTAAAATAATAGTAACAATATCCTTAGAGATATCTTGCATGAAAAACTGAAAAAGGATATGGGAGGGGGCTGGGGTTGTGGCTCAGCAGTAGAGCACTTGCCTAGTATGTAGGAGGCCCTGGGTTCAATCCTCAGCATCACATAAAAATACATAGGTAAAATAAAGGTATTGTGTCCAACTAAAAAATATATATATATATAAAAAAAGGATATGGTAGTGGTGGTCAAATACAGAATCTGCCTGTTAAAGAGGCTTTTATCAATAAATTAAAAAACAGGTGTTTTGTTATTATAATAAATTCTCGTCAACTAAATGTGTGCTAGTTGGCACTATTAATCCTACTGATTACAGTGGCCAGCACTGCTGTATTCTGAACAGTGTACCAAGGAAATGGATATTTAGCAACTACATAGAGGGGAAATAAAGGACTCGAAAATCAGGCATTTCATGTTAAACTGAAAACTTTACCCTGAATATTTTTAAAAAGTTGATATTAATATAGTATAAGGTTTCTATTTACATTTTTCATGTGTAAATTTTCCAGAAAACATAAAGTACTGCTGTAAATATTTTTATAAAAGTTATGCTGGGCATGTTGGTGCATTCCTGTAATCCTAGCAACTCAGGAAGCTGAGGCAGGAGGATCACAAGTTCAAGGCCAGCCTCAGCAAATGAACAACACACACAATTAGTGAGGTCCTAAACAATTTATGGAGACCCTGTCTCAAAATTAAAAAAAAAAAAAAAGGCTGGGGATGTAGCTCAGTGGTTAAGCAACCCTCAGACCCCAGTAACACACACCCCCTCCAAAAAAAAAAATCTTGTTTTCTTTTCTTGATATCAGAGATTGAACCCAGGGGAACATAACCACTGAGCCATATCTCCAGCCCTTTTCTATTTTTTATTTTGAGACAGAGTCTCACTAAGTTGCTTAGGGCATTGCTAAGTTGTCATTTTTTTTTTTTAATTAAACAGGACTGATCTTGGCATACGTTTGATACTGATCACTATTTTAATATCCTTGTATTGTCTGAGGGACAATTAAAGTTTTGACTAAACTTAGTTTTTTATTAGCTAAGGATACTGAGTTTAAAGTAGCTTAACTACTGAATATAGGGGGAAATGGAATTAAGAAAAAATAATCACAGAGAAGTGAAAGATAAAGAGAGAAAGAGAAAGCACAAAACAAGAGAGAATATTTAAGAATTAAACATATCAGTTGCCACATTGATTATAAATGGGATACATGGTCCAGTTTAAAACATAAATATTTTGAAACTGACTTAATAAAACCCAGCTCTGTTACAGATACTAATCTAAAATATAATATAGGAAAGTTAAACCTGAAAGAACAATAAAATATCAACCAGCAAATTAAAGTTAGTTTGGAATCATATCAAAGTAAACTTTAAGGCAAAAGGATCACTAGAGTTACTTATAATGATATAATTTCAAATTATAGAGAAGACCTATCAGTGTAAGTTTTTATATACTTAATTGCTGCATCATGCACAGCCATTAATTCAGGTACAAGATGGGGCGATGAGGAGATAGAGAAAAGACAAACACATGAATAGAGAAAAGCTGGGGCCCAGTGGATCTCCATCCCCTATGAGGGATGGATGACCCAGAGCCAGCTCTGCACATTTATTGTATAGGTTTTAACATCAAAGGGGTTTTCTGTGAGAAAGTTTCCTCAAAGCATATAGGGTAAAGGACAAACTTTTGTGAAGCCCAATTACAATTATCAGCTTGATCCCATAATTCTTTACACCCCAGGAAGCCAGCATCTGAACCTTAGTCATGTACTCATAGTTTTGTGGCTGACAGGAAACAGGGCATCGCCACAGCAACTGGGCAGTCTCATATTGTTGCCTTTGCACTGAGAGTTCCCAGGAGGGACATTGCCTCTGTCACTGGACAGTTCAAGGACCATAATTCATTTGCCAGTCCAATACCTAATAATAGAGTCTCAAAGTAAATGAAACAAAATTGACAGAACTACAAGGAGCAACTAGTACTATGTAGCCAGAAATGACAGAATATAAATGTATAAAATAGAATTAGGGATACAATACAGTTGAGTGCTATTAACAATCCAAACCTAATGGACGTATATGGATCACTATACCCCCTAAATGAAGTTTACATATGCCTTTAAGCATATAAAAAATACCTACAAATATTAATTTTATACTGGGCCATAAAGCTCCTCTCAACACATTTCAAAGAACTGAAATTACAGATAATATACTATCTGACAAAATTTGATAAACTAAAAATCAGTAGCAGTATATATATAAAACAATTCCAGGTTGAAAATTATTCATTTTCTTTTTTTCTTTTTTGGTAAAAAAAAAATATGTAAGATAAAATTTACTCTCTTCAAATTTTAAGTTTTAGTATGTTGTTAATTATATGCACATTGTACAGCAGGTATTAAATATTTTCCTCTTATATCATTAAAACTCTGTATGTGGGCTGGGGTTATGGCTTAGTGGTAGAGTGCTTGCTTAGTGTGCTTGAGGCACTGTGTTCCATCTCCAGGACCACATGTAAAAAAAAAAAAAAAAAAACAAAAACAAAAACAAAAAACAAACAAACAAAAAAAAAAACTAAATGAACAAAATAAAGGTATTGTGAATATCTACAACTAAAAAATATTTTTTAAAAACTGTGTGCAATGAATATCAACTCTCTGTTTTCCTTCTTCTCTCAGCCACTAGCAATGAGTTTGACTACTTCAGATTTATCAGATTAATTGCAGTCACATGGTCTTGTTTTTATTAACTTATTTCACCTATATAATGTAGTCAAGATTCATCCATGTTGTAGCATAAAACAAGAGCTCTTCATTTAAGGCTGAATAATGTTACATTTTCTTTGTTCATTGATAGATACTTAGGTTGTTTCTATTTTTTAACTAATGTGAATATTGCTGCAATGAACATGGGAGTGCCGCTATCTCTTTGAGATCCTTAGTTAAAGAAAAATTACCCAAAAGTAGAATAGCTAGATCACATGGTAGATCTATTTTCATATCTTTAAGGAACCTCTATTTTCCAGAGAGGTTGACCCATTTATATTCACATCAACATTGTACAACAAGGGTTCCAATTCTCCACATCTTTGCCAACACTTGTTATTTATATTTGTTTGTTTTTCATAATGACTGCCCTAACAGGTGTAAAGTGACATTGCATTATGATTTAGATTTACTTTTTCCTGACAATTGGTGATGTTGAGCACTTATTCATATACGTGTTGGCATTTGTGCCCTTTTTTCGTGGGGGAGAGATGCCTGTTCAAATTCTTTGCTCATTTTTTCAATTGGGTCATTATTATTATTATTATTATTATTATTATTATTATTATTATTGCTGTTGAATTATAAAAATCCCTTATATATTTTGATATTAACTCCTTAACAGATATATGGTTTGAAAATATTTTTTCCCCATTCTGTAAGTTGCCTTTGACTCTGCTGATTGTTTTCTTTACTGTGCAGAAGATTTTTCATTTAATGTAGTACTATTTGACCTGTAGTGTTCGTTTTCACTTTTGTTCTTATATTTTTGATTTTCTATCCAAAAAGGGTATTACCAAGACCAATATTGTGAAGCCTTTCTTTTTAATTTAATTTAGGAGTTCCCTAGTTTCAGATCTTACATTTAAGTCTTTAATCCATTTTGAGTTGTTTTTTATGTATTGTATAAGGGGTTTTATTCATGTATTTTGATATCCAGTTTTCCCAGTACCATTTGTTAAAGAGCCTCTGCCCTCCTCGTCATGTATTTTACACCATGGTGGAGATCATTTGACCATATACATGTGATTTTATTTCTGAGCTCTCTATTCTGTTCCATTGGTTATATGTCTTTTATATACGCCAATATCATACTGTTTCATAAGTTGTGACTCTATAATATAAGTCATGAAGTGTGAGACCTCTAACTTTGTTATTCTTCCTGAGGATTATTTTGGCTACTTGAGATTTTTTGTGGTTCCATGTCAATTTTTTCTTATCCTTAAAGTGATATTGGCATTTTGATAGGGATTGCATTGAATTTGTAGACTGCTTTGGATAGTATGGACCTTAGAACAATATTAAATCTTTCATTCTGTAAATAGTGGGTGGATTTTCATTTTTTTTGTCTCCTTTAATTTATTTTAGTGGTGTTTTATAGATATTGGCGTTGACTTTCTTCCTGAGTATTTTAGTCTTGATATTACTGTAAATATTATTTTGTGTGCTTTCACAATGTTCCTTGTGTATAAACAGCTAATTTTTCTATGTTGATTTTGTGTCCTATAACTCAGCTATATTTGTATATGAGTTTTAATGGGTCTTTAGTAGAATCCTTAGGGTTTCTGTATGTAAGGTAATGACATCTACTAACAAAAGTACTTTTATTTATTCCTTTTTAGATATATTTTTTAAATGTTGATGGATCTTTATTTTATTCATTTATTTGTATGTGGTGCTGAGAATTGAACACAGTGCCTCACACATGCTAGGCAAGCATTCTACCACTGAGCCACAATCCAGCCCCTATTTATTCCTTTTTTATGTGGATGCTTTTTATTTCTTTTTCTTACCTAATTACTTCAATTAGGACTTTTAGTACTGAGCTGAAAGAAGTGGTAATAGTGGGAAATCTTGCCTTTTTCTTGATCCTAGGGGAAAAGCTTTGCATGAACTTTTTATAATATAGAAGAACTTTATTTTTGTTCCTGGTGTATTGTGTATTTCTTGTCATGAAAGGATGTTAAATTTTGTTGATGCTTTATCCACATATATTGAGATAATCATGATTTTTATCCTTAGCTTTGTCAATGTAGTCTATCAGTGATTTATTTTCAAATGTTGAGCTATTCTTTCATTACAGAGGAAATACTTTGACATAGCATATAATCCTTTCAATATGTTGTTGAATTCAGGTTGCTAGAGTTTTGCTGAGAATTTTTTGTATATGTATTTATTGGAGACACTGTCCTGTATTGTTCTTTTCCTGTGATGTCTTTGTCCAGCTTTGATATCAGTGTAATTAATATTGGTCTCATAAAATGAATTTGAAAATGTTCCACATTATTAAAAACATTTGTAGAAGAAATTGAGAAGGATTGGTATAAATTTTTCTTTAAATATATGGTAGAATTCTGCAGTGAAATCGTCTTGTCCTTGGATTTTGTTGGGAGATTTTTGATAAATGAATCAATATCCTTACCAGTTATAGATCTGCTATGTGTGTGTGGGGTGGGGGGTGACGGGATTAAACCCTTTGTTGAGGAGTAAACCCATGTCTTGTATATGCTAGGCAAGTGCTCTACCTACCATTGATACTTCCCCAGCCCATTTTGGGAGGGCTCACTAAATTGTACAAACTAGTCTGGAACATGTGGTTTTCTTGCCTTGGCCTCCATAAAAGCTGGGATTATAGGTGTAGAGCACCGCCTGCCTTCCATTCATATTTTAAAGTTTTTCATGACTCCATCTTCACAGGTTGTACATTTCTAGAATCTATCCATTTCTTCTTAGGTTAAATAATGTGTTTGCACATAATTATCCATAGTAGTCTCTTATGACCTATTTTATTTCTGTGACACTGGTTATAATGTATCCACTTTAATTTCTGATTTTATTTGAATTCTTTCTTTTTTTTCAGTCTGGCTAAAGGGTTATCAATTTTCCTTTTAAAAAATCAACTCTGAGTTTTATTGATTCTTTTCTATTAGGGCTCTTATAATTTTCTGCTCTAACTTTTATGATTTTTTTCCTTCTGCTAATTTTGATATTAATTTTTTTCATTTTGAATAATTGAAAACAATTAGATTTTTTTGAGATAGTTCTTTTTTCCTCTCTTCCTCCCTCCCTCCCTTTCTTCTTCCTTCCTTCCCTTCTTCCTTTTTTTGTGAATCTTACTGCTTTTAAACTTCTCATGAGCAATGCTTTTGCTGTATCCTATAGGTTTTATTATCCTGTATTTTCTTTTTCATTGGTCTCAAGATATTTTTTTCTTTTTTCTCTTTCTCTTTTCCTTCCTCCCTTCCTTTCCTGGATTCAACCCAAAGGGTCATATATGCTAGGCATATGCTCTACCACTGACCTATATCCATGGCCCTCAAGATATTTTCCAATTTCCTCTTTTATTTATTCTTTGACTCAGTTTACTCAAGAGTTTGTTAATGTCCATGAATCTGAGAATTTTCTAGTTTTCCTACTGCTACTGAGTTCTAGTTGTGGTTGGAGAGGAATTACAATTTTTTAAAAATTTGTTAAGATGTGTTTTGTGATCTAACATGATCTATCCTAGAGAATGTTCAGTGTGTACTTGAGAAGTATATATATATTCTGTAACTGTTGCGTATAATGGTCTGTATTTGTTAGGTCCATTTGGTTTAGTGTTTTCTTCAAGTCCACTGTTTAGTTACTGATTTATTTTCTGGATGTTTTATATATTATTGAAAGTGGTATATTGAAATCTCTTACTGTTATTTTTCTACTATTTATTTTTACCTTTAGTTCTTTTTTTATTCTAATTTGTTATACATGCTTGCAAAGTGCAATTCATTTTGTATTACATATAAAGAGCACAATTTTTAAAAAAAATATTTATTTATTTGCTTTTGTTGTACACAATACAATGCATTTATGTTTACGTGGTGCTGAGGATTGAACCCGGGCCGCACACGTGCTAGGCAAGCGCTCTACCGCTGAGCCACAACCCCAGCCCAAGAGCACAATTTTTTAATTCACTGGTTTTACATAAAGTATTTTCACACCATTTGTGTTTACATACATGTACTTAGGGTATTGAAGTCTGTAGAGAGCATGTGGCTGGATAATTTTTGTTTGTTTTTTTTCAGTCTATTCAGATACTCATCTTTTGATTGGGTAGTTCCATTCATTTACATTGAAAGCAATTACTTATAGTCATCAAAATTTTTGCTTAAAGAGAAAAGTCATTTGAAAAGAATGTAATGCATTTCAACAAATTTTTTGCTGAAGTACAAATTCAGGTGTATTTAATGAGACTTAATATTCAGTGCTACAATTTATATATGAATTTCTCTGTCTCTCTCTCCTCTCTGTGTTTTTTGTCTCCCAACTTTTTTCTCACTCTCCTTTCATCTTTCCTTCTCCCTCTCCATTTCTCACTTCCTCTCCATTTCTATCCACTTCCATTACTTTTATTACTTTTTTTTTTTTTTTTAGTTATCTACCTTGCTCCACTTAAAACATCAAGACGAAACAAAAACTTACACTAGAAATTTTATATGAGGTTTCACATATGCTAGGCAAATAAATGCTCTACCACTGACCTATATCCATTGCCCTCAAGATATTTCCCAATTTCCTTTTTTATTTATTCTTTGACTCAGTTTATTCAAGAGTTTTATATGTTTTATAAGTTTTCTTTATACATTCAAGACTACAATGAAATAAAATTAAAATTGAATACTAAAGAAAAGCATTTCATGTATAGCTGTTCAAAATTGACCCAACAGAATAGGAAGCCTGAACAGACCAATACAAGCAACAAGTTTGAATTAGTAATGAACAAGTTTCCTAACAAGGAAAATACCAGAATCAGATGGCTTCATTGCTGAATTGTAGCAAACGTTTCCCCCCTCCCTCCCCCCTTGCTCTCTCCCTTCCTCTCCCTTCCCTTTGACCATTCTAGTGTTCCTCTAATCCTCCTATGTACCCCCATCCAACAACACTGTGAACTAGCCTCCTTATATCAGAGAAAACATTCGGTATTTGGATTTTTGAGATTGACTAATTTCAATAGCATTATATTCTCCAACTTCATCCATTTACCTGCAAATGACATTATTTTATTCTCTTTTATTGCTGAGTAAAATTAACTTTTAAAATGCAGCTGAAACCATTTCTTGTCAAACTATTCCAAAAACTTAAAATGTAGAAAACTCATTTCAAACTTGTTCTATCTACAAGGCCACTTTTCCAAGACTGTTCTGCCTGAGTTGTCTGTAGTTGTTTATGGGTGTGCCCATTGTTTCCCACACTAAGAGGAATGCTTCTTGAAGGCCGGGAAGATGACTCCTATTATAGAGCCTGGGGACAGGAGGTTCTTGGTAAACATTTCTCATTTTCATGTGTGGCCTGTCTTGCTGCATATCTTTATGAAATTTCTTTGCTTCTCCTGTTTCTCTTTTTGTTGCTTTCCGATTTTCTTTGTCCTGCTCCATCTTAAGTCTACTTTTGAATTCTTCTGTCCCTGGCTACTTGCTCTGCTCTTTATTGCCTCCTCATGGTACTGTGCCTTCTGCTTGTCTTGTTCTACACAGATCTACTTCCTTAATTAACCTTGCGCTGCTTCTACTCCCTTCACTCATATTGTTTGCATAATGGAAGAGCTTTTTAATATAACTTTCAGGAAATTGGTCAGCAAAAATGTCTTCCGTATAGATCTATCCCTGCAGTGGTTTCCCCCTTCTTGTTTTGCCTGCACACCAGAGGCTGTTCTGAAAAGCACAGTCACAGTTTCAGAGTATTTATGCATAATCTCTTACTTTAGTACTAAATATGTGTTCATAGCAAAAAGGATCATGCTTTACAATTCACAAAGCACGTTATATTCAGCATTTTCACTTTAACATCAAAGCAACATGTGGCTAAAAGGTGCCAGTTTTGGAAAAAAGTGTTTCACATAGTTAAACCAAAAATTAGTTTTTCTTTTGACTGAATTTTCTGGGTTTTTAATGGTAAGAAAAAATACACAAAAGGACTATCAGATGGATTCTAGTCTTGGTTTTGAAACTGACAATGTGTAAACTTTTCCTTATTATATTATACATTATGTTTTCTTTGGAAAGTGATAATGAAATCTGTCACCTCATGTGTGTTTATGTTCTGTCACTTTAATAGTATTTGGGTACTGCCACAAATACTGTATTTTCCTCCAAATCTTTACCTCCAACATTAAATTTATTTTTCTTATCTTCAGGTAACTAAATTAATTGATTACATTTTAAAGACTCCATTCTTTAGTATATGAGCCAGGATCAAGAATAAGACTAGTGATGGAAAGGTAGTTAAGTCAAAGAAATTTCAGAATATATTTTAGGTTGCAATTTCAAGAGGTAAAATTAAGTTACAGTCAACAGCACTGAATCCCTCCTGCCAGCAGTAGACTTAGTCTTTATGTTGGTATCCTTTAAATATCCAATTTTTGTTTTGCCAGTATCTAGGCCGTCTAACCCAAAGGCTGATCTGAATTTTTCCTCTTATTCTGTTCTGAAACTTATTTTTATCCTCCTTTGCCACCTAATCTCTCTCTACTGCTAGATTTGTGGCATTTCGTGGCCTGTTCTCTTTATGGAAGAATAGGCTACTGACCTAAATTAAGGACCCCTAGGAGAAGCACTCTTTGGTTCTTTAGAATCCCAAGGACATTTTATATATATAAAATAAAGGGAAGGTTGTACAACTACTCCTGTGATCTCATTTTCTGAACTCTAATATTAGTTTTGCAAACAACTAAATTCCCAAACAATTAATGAGATTTAGTTAACGGAAGCAAACATGTATAATTAATGAATTTGTGAATTATTTAAGCACTCTGAACTTCTGTTCATTTTAAATAGCATTCACTCACAAAAATTGGTGTTACTGAGGGGAAGGAAAGGAAAACGTTTTGTCATCAAATCGTTCAAGCAGACTTCCTTCAAGCATGTTAACTTGTATTATTTATATTAATAAGACACTACTATGACACTAACCAACTATTTTCTTACTCTTAGACAAACCTGCTGCTATTTCAGAATTTTGAACATTTTATAGAAAGGGCAGAATCTTTCTTTAAGACCCAGTCTGTAGAACCTTTACCATAAGATGCAAAATCCAAAGATGAGGCCAGATGTAAGGGAAAAGTGAGGTTTAATGAGGATTTGTTAACTTTAAACCTTGAGAGTTTATTAAGCAGGGCTAGTGCTGGGTGCTGAATCATTCTAAAGATAAACAAGACACTGGCCCTGTCCTCAGGTAGGGAAGTTAAAAGTGCATACAACTAGCTAGAGAAAAGAAGGTTGTTAAGAACTGACTCCAGGTCTGGGATTGTGGCTCAGCGGTAGAGCACTCGCCTAGAGCGTGTGTGGCCCAGGTTCAATCCTCAGCACCACGTAAAAATAAAGTCATTGTGTACAAGTAAAGCAAAGCAAATAAATAAATATAAAAAAAAAAAAAAAAAAAAAAGAACTGACTCCAAATGAGTCCAGATTACAAAGAAAAAATTCTGGGTTAGATAAATGCAGCATAGTTGATCAGAATATTGAAAAACATTTATTTTTTTTTGTGTTTGAATTTCAGTTTGCCTCATGCATGCATTTATTATACATTATTTTTTTAAAAAACTACAATAAAATACAAATATGCATAATTATAGTTAATGAGATATTTTCTTATCCAAAGATTTCTATATATATATATATCATCTATAAATAGATATCATGTATGCTCAAAATAAAAAAAAATTGCTATTATACATGGAATTTGAAAGAACCCTCTTAAAGGCAATGAAGATTTCAAAAAACACATATAAAACTCTGACCTTAACAGACTACTTAATTAATCCAAAGATCACTGACACTTGGTGTTTTCAAAAAGAATTTTAAAGAAAGTCTAAGTCTTACTGAAGTGACTTTGCTGGTTTTCTTTTTGGTATCTGTAATTTTTCATGACGTGTTGGATCACTTTTGAAGGTGTTGATACCAATTGGGAAATTTAAAGTAGATGCATATATTTTTGATCTACTAATAAAAAGGAAAACCTAAATGTGTATTGAATAATGAAAATTTTAGAAGTGAGATATGATATGCTTTGTTGATTATGTATTCTAAAATATTTTGAGAGGAATTTGGATAATTCTTTCTATACAGGTTTATAGAAGTTGACTTAAATCTCATTAGAGGAAATTGTAGTTGTTAGTTCTGCAGGAATGACCAATAAATCAGGATTTTAATGTATAGTTTAGACTTTTCAGTTTTTTTCTTTCATTTGCCTTTATCGTAAGATCCAAAGATGAGGCCAGAGGTAAAGGGAAAAATGAGGTTTAAAGAAGATTTCTTAACTTATTCTAATTTTTTATCAAACAGGAATCTGGGTGAGAATTTACCAAAAATAACTGAACCAAACTTGAGAGTTTGAGACTTTTTGTTTGAATTTTAGTCTGCCTGAATCTGTGTTTCTCAATCTGTGTTATAAATTACTTTTCACTTTTTAACAACTGATGGCTTTCAAATTTGTATATATACTATCTCATGTCTTCCAGTTGGCTCTTAATTGTATTATATTTTTAAATGGTAAAAAATACAGTGAAAATAATTCATATTAGTTGTTTCTGCTGACTCTAATGTAATTATGGTATTGGTAACTATGCAATTTTCAGTGTTTAACTTAGCTTTCATAAAACATTTACACCAATTACTCTATTATCCTATTAAATTTCCCCAAGTCCTTATAAATGTCCTCATTTGATGCTTGAACAGGCTGTACACTGAAAAGTTCTGGGTGACATAATTCACATAGACCATGATGCAAATAGTATCCCCTGGAGTTATGCAAACAACAGCATCTACCAGTCACAGTAAATAAGCTTTTGACATTGGTTAATGTTAGCGGAATTTGCAGGTAGGGACCGAGGCTTGAACTGTCATATAGGAAAAGGAAAGGGGCTTATTGAATTACCAAAGAAACACGTGGAGGGGATGGGGACAAACCGCGGGAACGGACGGGAGCTGGAGCACGCGGGAACGGGAGCGGAGAGCAGGAGCAGGGAGCCGCAGGAACCAGGTGAGAGCAGGAACAAAAAGGGGCGATTTCAGTCCGGGGCTGGCTTAAATAGAGTAGGGGTCATAAAACCCCCTTGGAGTGAGTCCTTGTCCTATAGGCCAGCAGAGGTCATGGGGGGAGGTAGTGGTAGTGGACAAGGGTCTTGCTGGTCAGGTTTTGGTCACGCTGAGGATCTCGGGAGCCGTAGTTTTTCACAAGGCACCTGGAAAGGTGTAGCCTTCTGCCTGGGAGGCGTGGCCTTCTGCCTAGAACCAACATTCCCCCCTTTTTGATTTCTTAGGAAGTGGGGCGTCGTGTTTCGATCTGGCTGCTTCGGAGCTGAAATGGGGCGACGTGGGGTAGTTTTGGGGGGAGGGAGGAATGTAGGCAGGCAAGTCAGGCTTGAGGGTTAAAAAAATTCCCAGGAGGCAGGCACCATAAAGATGGATCTCTGCAGGAGTGAATTGGATGAAGGTTCCTTGAAGCCATAAATCGGTGAGGGTGTCAAACCAGGCTTCTGCAGAGGTCACCGGGGGAATCAACCAACTATTCTCTTGGAGAGCATGTAGGAATTGTAGGCATCTCGAGTTTACAGGTGGCATCTTAACACTATTATGGAAATAACAAAGAAAAGAAGGTGAGAGGGATAATTGTCCTGCTGCTTATTTCACCGGGCGGGACTTACAGCAAAAAAAAAACAATCGAGGGAGTCAGGGTGTAGCTGATCTCTCTAGAGATTGGCAACTCTGTCCCGAGGTGCAGGGAAGTCATCTCTGGTTGGAAGGTCATCTGTGGTTGTTAGCAGTTGATAATCCCTGAGGAGAAGCTGGTTAATGGTTTGGTTAGAAATTTGAGAAATATGATTTTGAAGGCATCGTATGAGGCAAGGAACTATCATCAGGACAAGACATATAGTTATAAGTGGGCCTAGGAGAGGGAGGACCCAGGGGGCCACCCCTTCCCATAGTTCCCATGAGGATCTCTGCTGCCACCGGATCTTCTTGTCCCCTAAACCTTGCACTATCTCTTTTAAGCGTTGTACATTGTGGTCAACTTTGCCTGACTGGTTGACATAATAGCAGCATTCCTCACCCAGGAAAATACAGGTACCCCCTTTTTCTGCTGTGATGAGGTCCAAGGCTCGCCTGTTTTGGAGCACAACCTCCGCTAGTGATGAGAGTTGTTGCTGGAGGGCCTGGATGGAGTAGGCGGAGGCTTCAGCTGTGGTGGCGAGCTTATCTGTGAGGTCAGAGAGCTCCTGTTCAAAGGATTGGGCCATTACAAGTGAATGAGCCAGTCCTCCAACTGAAAGGCCTGTGGAGGCAATCGCAGTGACTAAGCTAACACCCACTAAGGCTGCCAGAGTGGCCGCTCGCTTAGGACGCCCCCCTTGAGACTGTATGGAGGAAAGAAGGTCCTCAACTTCAGCCTCTGTATATAGAGTCAAGCCTGGAATTAAGACAACAGGATAGCAGGGACCTGGGGTTTTAGCATCAATGCATCGGAACACGTGGGTGGAGCACCAAAACAGGAGAGGGGAAGAGAGAGTCAAATCACCCTTTATGGGATGCCAGGTGCGTTCTGGGCAAGAGTCTTTGGCGGCGGCCCAACAAGAAGTAACGTTAAGGAATGGGGGGATAGTCGGAAGTGGGAGAGAGAGAGAGGATTGATTGTGGCATGAGGAGGTTGGGGTGACATTGGCTCGAACTGGGACCGGGAGTAATAAAGACTTGCGAAGCGGCGCACAGAGGAAACAGGTTGAAGCATTAAAGGTGGAATAGCTTGCTAATAAGGAAAGGGACAAAGAGAGAATGGAGTCCCAGGAGAAGGAGAGAGAGTCGTTTAAGTTTCGAAGATGGGTTCGAGTCTGCTGTCTGGTGGCACTAAGTTTCTCGAAAGCCCTGACAGCAGAAGAGTCTTTTATAGTTTTTTCTATAATAATTTTTCCTCGACCATGGATCCAATTGCGATTAGCAAACCCTACTGCAGCAATACGACTCTGCCAGGAAAAAGGGTCAGTAATCTTGAAGGTTACATTATTATTGTATTTCCAGGATTGGAGTTGGGATGGCATGATTCCCCAGGAGTTTGTTGTTCCCATAACAGGATGGGACCAATGATATTTACAGCTCCAGGATGGACATCCAACCCATCCATTAGGGTCGTTATTGCACCAATTTTCTGTCTGGTCCTCTTTAAAACAAAGATACTTTGGTAATTTTGACATGTCAGGAAAACATCGGTGAGTACATGTGGAAACTGCATCAAAAGTAAGCAGAATGGAGGGACAATTATCAAAAGGGCAGGATGATTGATTGAGAAGGCATGTTTTTTGCCCATCATTATCTAGTTGCCAAACCTCGAAAAAGTAACGGCATGGAGGAGCAGAGCAATAGGACACAGAACCTGCAGGGACAAATGGAAAGAAAGCCAGAGATAGAATGAAAATTTCGGAAAGGGTCATTTTAGATCAGTATTAGGAACACGAGAGAAGCGGATCTTGAGGGGATCGGTGGGGAGGGGGGAGCAGGTATACTGAGGTAGTTGTTTGTCGTCCGTTTGTAGATCCTCAGTGGGTTGAGCAGCCGGTTTTAGTCTGGAAATATGAATCCAGGAAGTCAAATTTCCTGAAGTTTCACGAAGCTTGGCAGCCGTGGGTGTGCACAGCACAACCTGGAAAGGGCCTGTCCACTTCGGGGCAAGGGAGGTTGCTCCTGTGTCCTGGGGAGGGGAGAAATATACCCAAGAACCGGGTGTCAATGGAAATGAAGTAGTGAGTCTATTTGGGTCAGGCAGAATGAAATCTTGGCACTTCCATAACTGATGTCTAATGAAGGACAAGATGGGAAGAGAAAGATCTTTGGGTAGGGGTCCCTGAGTTGGGGAAACTCCGGGTGGAAGGGCTGGTCACCCAAACATAACCTCAAAAGGGGATAGTAAGGAGGGCTTTTTTGGGAGGACTCTGAGCCTAAAGAGGGCAAGAGGGAGTAACTTGACCCAGTCTAAGTGGAGTTCTAGGGAGAGTTTAGTTAGGACATCTTTAAGAGTCCTATTAGTCCTCTCTACTTTTCCTGAGGACTTGGGGTGATATGGGATGTGAAAATGCCAAGGGATATTAAGGGAAGTAGAAACACTCTGGGTAACTTGGGAAACAAATTCAGGCCCGTTGTCAGACTGGATGGACGTGGGCAATCCGAAACGGGGAAGGATTTCTGAGACTAGAATGGAGGCTACTGTGGAAGCCCTTTTATTGGAAGTAGGGAAGGCCTCCACCCATCCAGAGAAGGTGTCTACCAAAACCAGGAGATATTTGTGCCTCGGGCAACTGGCATGTTGGTGAAGTCTATCTGCCAATCAGCTCCTGGAAGCTGGCCTCGAGCTTGGTGAGAGGGAAATGTCCCTGGTTTAAGGGGAGTATATGGGTTGGTGCGCTGACATGCAGTGCACGCTGAGGTGAGCTGATGGAGAAACTGTGTGTCTTCCGGAGTCAGGGTGAGGAAGGAGGTAGCGAAAGTCTTGAGGGCCTGAGGATTAGGATGGAAAAGGGAATGGAGATAGGAGAGGATTGATTGTGTGGAAGGGGATGTGGGGGTCTGGGTAGTAGGTAGGACCGGAGCCAGAAGAGAAGGAGAAGATAGTGCTGCCTCCCTTGCTGCCCTGTCAGCCTTCGTGTTTCCCTGAACTATGGGAGAGTCTCCACTTTGGTGTGAAGGACAATGGGAAATCCCTATTAGCTTGGGCAGGAGAGAGACTTGTAAAAGTTTTGATATTAATTTAGAATTAGTAACTGCAGAACCTTTTGTGGTCAGCAGCCCTCGCTCTTTCCATACTGCTGAATGGGAAAGCAAAATATGGTAGACATATTTTGAGTCTGTGTAAAGGGTGAGGTTTTGATCAGCGGCTAATTCGAAGGCACGAATGACAGCTATTAATTCAGCCCGTTGGTTTGTGGTGTTGGGGGGTAGGGGTGCTGCCTCAATAACCTCTGATAGGGAAACGATAGCGTATCCAGCAAACCGTTGTCCATCTCTAAGGAAAGAGCTGCCATCTGTGAACCAAATTAAGGAAGGATCAGGAAGTGGTCCCTCTTTAATATGGGAGGGATGGGGGATTAAAGCCTCGAGTGTCTCTATACAATCATGTTCTGGGGGCTCTGGGGAGATTGGGAGAAGGGAAGCTGGGTGTAAAGAGGAGCAGGGTTGGAAGGTGATTGAGGGGTCATGCAAAAAGGAAACAAGGAGAGAAAGAACGCGACAGGGTGGGAGAGTTTGAAGGCTCTTATAGGTTAGTAAGTCTTTTAAATGATGAGGAGAGGCAACAGTAACCTGGGCACCAAAGGTCAACTTTTTTGATTCCTGCAGAAGTAGGTAAGCAGCAGCCAAAGCCCTAAGGCAGGGGGCCCATCCACGAACGGTGGGGTCAAGTTGTTTAGAGAGGTAGGCAACTGGAGCAAAGGTAGTGGCTTTGTATTGGCCTAGAACGCCAAGAGCCAAACCCTTCGTTTCATGGACATAAAGGGTAAATGGCTGAAGGAGGTCTGGGAGGTGAAGGGCTGGGGCCTGTGACAGTGCCTGCTGCAAATGTTTAAACTCGGCCTGAATGTTGTCAGGAAGGAATTTTCCCTCAATCTCCTTAGCTGCCTCGTATAGGGGCTTTGCATAAAGGGAGAAATTAGGAATCCAGGCACGGAAATATCCTGCTAGCCCTAGGAAAGAGAGAATCTCTTCCTTTGTCTTGGGGCATGGGAGCTCCTTGATGAGGGCTTTTCTGTCTACAGTAATGGCCTTTGATTGATGGGAAATCTGAACTCCTAAATATACCACCTGGGTCTGGGCAAGCTGTACCTTAGACGAGGAGACACGATACCCACGAGAAGCAAGAAAATTTAAAAGGGTGTAAGAGTCTTCACGAGCTGTGAAGAGGGAAGGACTGCAGAGGAGGAGGTCATCTACATATTGCAAGAGAGTGGAATTAGGGAATTTAAGGTCTTTGAGGTCTGCAGCCAATGTCTGACCAAAGATATGGGGGCTGTCTCGAAAACCCTGAGGGAGGACTGTCCAGGTCAACTGTTGGGAACACCGGGTATCTGGATCTGTCCAAGTAAAGGCAAAGAGGTCTTGAGATTCTGGGGCTAAGGGTACAGTGAAGAAGGCATCTTTCAGGTCAATTACTGAGAAATGGGTGGATAAGGAAGGAATTAGGGAAAGAATAGTATAAGGATTTGGGACCACGGGGTGTATAGGCCTGACAGCCTCGTTGATGAGACGAAGATCTTGGACTAGCCGATAGGACCCATTAGACTTCTGAACTGCCAATATAGGGGTGTTGTAAGGAGAATGGGTGGGTCTGAGAAAGCGTTTCCGCAAAAGATCTGAGATGATGGGTTGAAGACCTCTGAGGCTCGCGGCTGGAAGTGGATATTGGGCTTTATTGGGGAAACGTTGGGGATCTTTAAGGTAGATTTGTACGGGGTCACACTGCGCGAGGGAGGGAGTCTGAGTATCCCAGACTTTGGGGTCTACTAAGTCGGCGGGGGGACAGGGTAATGAAAGGTTTCTGTGTCGATAGAAGGTTGGGGGGTTTTTGCCTCGATAGGGGGCTGAGGGGATCTTACATCACTAGGGGGCGATAGGGTTTCCTCATCAGCATCAGTAAGGGGTGATGGGTCAGTGGCTTTTGAAACGGTAAGAAGAAAAATGGGGGAGGAGACGGAGCAAGACGAACCAGAAAGCATAACTGAGCTAGGCAGATTGGAGAATATGATTGAGGCCTGGAATTTGGCCAATATGTCCCTGCCCAATAGGGGCACAGGACATTGAGGCATTACCAGAAACTGGTGGGTGAAGGGATGGTGGTGAAGACAGCAAGACAGCATAGGAGTCTTGCGGGGGCGAATAGCATTTCCCTCTACCCCGACAATAGGGGATGGTGCTATGGTGGTGGGGCCCCAAAACTCCCTCAAGACTGAGGAGGTGGCTCCTGTATCTAGCAGGAAATTTACGGGGCGTCCATCAACGAGGAGAGTAACCCTGGGCTCCTTCAATGCGATGTCAACGGTCGGGGAGAGGAGCCCCTGGGCCCCTTCAGTCTTCCGTGGCCAGTGCCAGCAGGCTGGGGTTTTGTGACTGGTCCAGCCCCCCTGCGGGAGCTGGGGCAGTCAATGCCCCAATGGCCCATCTTGGAACACTTTGGGCACGGGCGCCTAGGGGGCTTGGGATTAGGGCATTCTCTAGCCCAGTGTCCCTCTTTCCCGCACCTAAAGCAAGGCCCTGGGGGTTCCTCCTGTGTGGACTTATATGCCCCTTTTCTTGAGGCCTGAGCATCAGGGCCCCTAAGGGCCTGAGCTAACATTTGAAACCTTGATCGCTCAGCTTTTTCCTGCTTTAGAAACCTGCGACGTTCAGCATCCTCTTCACGGTTATGATAGACTTTAAAAGCCGTGGCCAAAATCTCAGTCTGGGGAGTCACAGGGCCCAATTCTAATTTTCTTAACTTAGCTCGAATGTCGGGGTAGCTCTGAGACAGGAAATATGTCATAAGGACTTGACGGCCCCCCTGGGACTCAGGATCTAAGTTTGTGTATTTTTGAAGGGCCTTCGTGAGCCGATCTAAAAATTCAGAGGGGGTCTCCTCTCTCTTTTGAATAATGTCCTGTAGCTTATCAAAATTAACAGGTTTCTGAGCCGCTCGTTTCAGACCATCCACTATACACGTAAGAAACTGGTCTCTTAAGACCACGTCCCCTGGGGCGTTGTAGTCCCAGCAGGGGTCTCTCTCCGGCACTGCCTCGGGACCTATAGGGAAATTGGGGTTCATTCTGTGAGTCTCATCTGCATATGCTCTGGCTTGCTCCCAGACTCGCCTACGCTCCTCAGGAAGTAAGGTATTTGACAAAATAAAGTATGTGTCATGAAAGGTAAGGCTATAGGCTTGAGTGACCCACTGGAATTCTTTTATGTACGTCGTAGGGTCAGTTGTAAAAGAACCCAAGCGAAGCTCAATTTTGGAAAGATCAGACATGGAAAACGGGACATGGACCCTTACAATTCCCTCCACCCCAGCTACCTCTCTTAACGGCGCGATTATCTGAGCTGCCTGTTTTCTCGAGCCCGTCATAGGAGGGCTGAACTGTGAAGACGGTAGAGTGGTAGGCGGGTCTGGGAGGGATGGTGGTGGGACAGTTAGGGCCGGGAGTTGTACGGGAGACGCTGGGGGAGAAACACGGGCCACGCAATGTTCTCCCGGAGCCGTTGGGGAAAGAACCGAGGAGGGGGCCAGAGCCTGAGGCACCGCGTCTGGTAAGAGACGAGTCTCAGAATCTAAGGGAGTACGGACCGGAGTTTGGGACTGAGGCAGCGCGCTCATGCTCTGCGACGGCTGCATGGCTGGAGAGGGCGGGGGAGCCGCGGCTGCAGACTCGGAACCGAGCGGTGGGAGCAGCGCGGGCGGGGGAGGCGGTGGAAACAGCACGGGCGGGGGAGGCGGCGGAAACAGCATGGAGCTGGGAACCGGAAATTGAGAGGGCGGGGGTAGCAGCGGGAGTGGCGCCGGGAATGACGTAAGCAGAGAAGGCGGGTCTACAGAGGGGGGAGGTTCTGGCAGAGCGGAAGGCGGGGGCGGGGCGAAGGATGAAGACAACGGAGGGGGAGGATCTAAGCTCGGAAGCCCGCCAATTTCAAAATCTAAAGCCTGAGCTGGGGGAGGGGAAACGCTACGGAGCAGTCTTCGAGACTGCCGGTACGGGGGAGTTGGAGCTTCTAATCCTGGATCGAACTCGGGGTCAGTGGAAGATGGGGGGGGATCTGGAACTCTATAAGCGAGAAAGACCGTCTCAGGATTGCACCTGGTGCACAAAGAAGGATTGGAACGGAGGAGGAAGAAGGCATCGACATATGGCAATTCTGTCCATCTCTTTGTTTGTTGACAAAAGCTGGAGAGTTCCCGTAAAAGCCGGGAATCTAGGGATCCTGATTCTGGCCACTTATTGGATAGCGGGTAAGAAGGCCAAATTTTTGTACATAGCTTTATTAATTCGGTTTTGTTAATTTGGGGTTTTAAGCCTAAACGTGCTCGATTTCTTAGGAGACAGTCGAGAGGCGTGTCGGCCTGAGTGGACAGGGAGGTTCCCATATTTCCCGATAACGGGGAGGGGCTGATAAAATACTTTGGAAGGCGTCCCTTTCAAAGTATGAATCAGAGTAAGATCCAAGCTCTCTCTCCTAGTCGTCACCAGGTGAGACGAGCCTTGGGACACCTAAGCACCTTTCGTCCCGGACGGCAGGTTTAAAGGTGTCGGGGAGCTGTGAGCTTTTACTCCATGGAGATTATGGGAATGTTCCGTTCCGAACGGAAAAACGGAAGCTCAAGCCCGGAGTGTGGAGGGGAACCTTTCCAAAAAGCCGAGAGCCGTAGTCTGACAGGTGGAAATTTTTAAAGTGGGCGAATAAAGATGGGGAGGTGGGGGGGGGGAAGAGTTCTCGGGGTCCACCGTCGCCCTGAAGGCTTGGGTGGGGTGTGGTCCCCCCTAGAATGGCCCCCAGTGAGATTGCCGGACGATCAACGGCCAATTCTCGCCGCGCAGTGGCCAAACAGGTTTACGAACTCAGGGTGGACGGGGGGCTTACCAAATTCCAGCGACGGTGTAGGAAGACAGACGGCCAAGGAGACGCGTGGTGGACGCTCGTCTCCTTTCCCGGTCAGGGAACCAAATGTTAGCGGAATTTGCAGGTAGGGACCGAGGCTCGAACTGTCGTATAGGAAAAGGAAAGGGGTTTATTGAATTACCAAAGAAACACGTGGAGGGGATGGGGACAAACCGCGGGAACGGAGGGGAGCTGGAGCACGCGGGAACGGGAGCGGAGAGCAGGAGCAGGGAGCCGCAGGAACCAGGTGAGAGCAGGAACAAAAAGGGGCGATTTCAGTCCGGGGCTGGCTTAAATAGAGTAGGGGTCATAAAACCCCCTTGGAGTGAGTCCTTGTCCTATAGGCCAGCAGAGGTCATGGGGGGAGGTAGTGGTAGTGGACAAGGGTCTTGCTGGTCAGGTTTTAGTCACGCTGAGGATCTCGGGAGCCGTAGTTTTTCACAAGGCACCTGGAAAGGTGTGGCCTTCTGCCTGGGAGGCGTGGCCTTCTGCCTAGAACCAACAGTTAAAAGTAATAACTGAAGAATTATGTAGTGCTGTGGACTAGTCTGATTTTATAGGAGTCTAGTTTATTAGTCTGCAAAGTAAAAAGCCTATATGAATGGATTAACATACATCTCCCTAGAAACTTTATACCTTAAAATATGTAAAGCTTTTCCATGTAATTTATTCAATCAATCACTATATGTAGGTTTTTAAAAATATGACCTAATTGATTAAATTCTGTTTTAAGCTGGTAAGTAATTTGAAGCATAGGAATCCAGAGTATGTCATAGGAACTTAATGTTTTCTACACACACACACACATACACACACACACACACACACACACACACTTATGGACACACAACAAAATTAGGAAATTATGAACATATGAATGCAATTACAGAAGAACTCAATAGAGTAAAAATAATTATTCCATCCCTGTATTGTGAGAAATTGTCTTCTTTTACTTATATTCTACTGGAAAAGTAAGCAGGCAGGTATTTTTTGGTTGGGGAATTCTAGAGGTAGTTCCACAGTTATTGTGATAGTCACAGTGATTGTTCTTTTCTCTGAGATGTTGACTACTCTGATACTTGCATGGGCAGACTGTGGTTGAAATCAGGACATAGAACTGGTCTGCTTTTCCTCCTGTTTTTAGACACTTAATCTTCCAGGGCATACTTCCCTAATTTTACCCTGTGACTGCCTATGGGCCTTATTTTGATGAGCTGCCTGGGTTTTCCTTGAAGTAGACTTTTCTTTTAAAAATCTCTCTTTTTTTTCTCTACAAAACTTGTTTGTTCTGTGTTCTACTCTCTTTTGGACCTTCTCAGCAATGTATTCTTGTAAAGGAGACCTATTAACAACCTATAGTGAGTTATTCTTCTAGTACACACTATACTCTCAGTTTCATTCTCTCCTGAATTGTACTCCAGGAGTCTGACTTCCGCAGACTGCATCTCTCTGGTTTCCTTGATAGGTAAGTTTTGTGTAGATTTTGCCAATGGGAGGCCCTGGCAGGAAATTGAAAGGGGGAGAGAGAGGGGACATTTGTTTTTCTTCCTATTCTTTCTCTGCACCAGTCTGAGTCTCTGCCAGTAGCTGTGCTGTCATGATTGCAGCTCTCTCTAAGCAGCCTCTCCTCCATAACTGTGGCTCACATTGGGCTCCAGTAAAACCATTTCCTCCTCTTGTTCCTTAGCCCTAGGGTACTGACAACTTCCTGTTGTGATCAAAGTTCAGGTCCTTGACCAGCCTTTGTTTGTTTCCTTAACCTTGATCCAAAAGTCCCCAGAAGTTCACCACACCTTTTCCTATGCTTCTCTGTAACTTAGGGATTCTTTAATAGAATTTCAGTTTGGCTTCTATTGTAATTAGTTGTTGGTGAGTCTGTCTGCCCTATTAAATAGTGAGGATGCAAATATGTCTTACTAATTTCAGAACCCCAGTACCTAGCAGAATATCTGGCATGTTGATGGAGTTCAGTCCATATATGTTAAACATATATGAACAGAGTAATATGACTATTGCTCTCTCATTTTTGTTTTTGAAAAGTCCCTCATCTATTCTGATAGTATTTTCATTACTTCTTGCAGTGTTTTCAGGACTCATTACTGCTTTTCTAATTCTCTTCACATTTTCTCTCATAAAGCCTAGGGAAAACATACCCTACTGTCATTAACCTTAGAATTATGGAGAATCATAGCAACTGATCAAAAAAAGAAATGAGACAAAATGTACTTATTTTGGGTTTACCTAAGGCAGGTTCGCCATTTATGCATAATGCTTGAAAGGGAAGGAAACTCATGATCCCATTTATTTTTGTGCTTTCTCCCTCTCTGCCAATCTCCATTTGGTGCCCTATTGTCTCACAAGTTGCATATAAATTAAGAGTTTAGAACAGAAGTTCCATCTGCTCTGAAGTAATATTAAATTATCATAGGCTTTGTGTAAGGAGAATTTACCCTTGTATTTTGTACTGTTTTCTTTCTCCTTTGAGTAAGAAAGACTTAGAGCATCATTTTTTGTCTTCTACATATCTTTGTACTTGAATAGGTTGCAGTTATCAAGTCATTTAATAGGCTTAGAAACCTTTGAATGGCAGGTGCTGAATAGAAATAAGAAAGGTTTTATTTATTCTCATTATCTTATAAAATGCAGTACTTATTTAGTATAATTAAACATGCAATGTCAGAACCTGATATTTTGAGTTTATTGGGTGTCATAAGAAAAGAGCACATTCTAAATTACACATTGAAGAGATATATTTTGCAATCAATTGAGTTCATTAAGTAAATGCACATGTTATTTTAATTCATGATATTATAGATAGTATGCAACTGACATATCTGTAGTTTCCTTTTGAATATTCATGAGTGAGCAAATTTCAGTCAGCCTTTAAGTAATGTAATTTAGGCAAATAAGTTGTATTCTTTTCCGGCAAGCTCCAAAAAATTTAAAATCAATTGGCTGGTAGATACATATTATGTAGTCAAATTTGTTAATAAAAGCTGATAAAGGAAATAAATTGAAGGCTGGCTCTTTAAAATATATTTTTTAATGGTTTCCATTATTTTAATGTGTAGCTTTAAATAATCAGTTATTCTTTCAGTGAAGATGTAAGTTGGGTTCCACTTGTCCTGGATATCAGTATTTGTATAATAATATATTGATAGTAATAAAAATGTAGCTAGTTTCTGTGTTGCTGATTATTATTGGTAAGTTGATGCTTTTAAAGAAAATTGGGTAACATAAATTCCAAAGAGTGAAAGAATTACTTCTAATTTATGTAATGGAATTAAATGGAAACGCACATATTCACTTTGTAAAATCTGTATGACTAAAATAAAAAGTTGCCTTTAGTAAACATGAAAAAGAAGGGTCAGAATCTGTGATCAGATGATCACTTCCACTGAAGTAATTATCTTGGGTTTATGAGATAATCACTTCTTTGAAGTAATTATCTTGGTGGATATAGATGTTATTGGGAACTGAAGCATCTACAATATTGTGCACCCTTCAAAGAAAATAATACAAAATTATGAAAGTGAAAGTTAGTTTTGAATCTTAGAAGGGTCCTAAGGCAGAGAAAGATCCTGAAGATTAGGCATCATTAGCCTCAAGATAAACATTTCCTTTGTTTAAGTGAATTGATATGGGTAGTATGAAATACTCCTTTCAAAATAAGCAAACAATTTTTGTTGGCTAAATAAATGTTTCCATGAATTGTAAATATTTTGCAAGTGTAAGAAAGAAATTATTTGATACTTTATGCACTTTTATTAAAACATGTTTTCTCACTGATGTTGTGTTTTAAATATCTATATCATTGGGATGTAAGCAAGGCAGGCCCAGATTAAGTCATCTCAGCATCATCATGTCAACTTATATTTACACATAAATAATAATAAATTGTAAAACATAAAACTTGCATGTATTTGCTGAAGTTAAAATAGCTTCTTTCTAATTTTCTGTTTTAAAAGTCTGAAAGTATATATAAAAATGAACCTTCTTCATATTGTGTTGCCAGTGATTTGTTGCCATACTAAGTACTACCTAATATGTTGTAAGTGGGACATCATCTCTCAACCAAATAATTGTCTGTAAATCTGATTTTTTATGTTTCTTTTTCAGAGTCTTATTCTAACTTGTCATCAGTTTTTTTTTGTACCTTATTTTACTCTCTCAATTAGCAAGATGCTAATTTACATTTATATATACCTTATGGTAGACTGAGAATTTAGGTTTATAGTCATTCAAATACCTAGGAAACATGTAAAAACACATGAAATGTACTGTTGCAAAGTGATTTGAGTACCTTGAAACTGTTTTTCGTCATAAAACATCAATATATGTATTTTTTTATTCCAAAGCGATATGCCAATTTCAAGGAAGAACCTACTTTGAAGGAGAGCGAAATACAGTCTATTCCTCTTCTGGAGTGTGTGTTCTATATGAGTGTAAGGTAAGGAGATCCACTAGTCTTTCAGAATTGTTTCAATCATATAAATATAGTAACCGTTTCTTTAAAAGTTCACCCTTATAATTTTGTGTGTTAGTCAGCTTCTCATTACTGTGACCAAAATGTCTGACAAGAACAGCTTAGAGGAGGAAAGACTTATTTTGGCTCATGGTTTCAGAGAATTCTAGTTGGTCAGCTCCATTTCTTTGGGTCTGAGGTGAGGCAAACCATCATGGCAGGATGGTATGGCAGGGGAAAGCTGCTCAACTTATGACAGCCAGGAAGCAGAAAGAATGGGGTGGGGGTACTGGGGATAAGACAACCCTTTCAGGGCATGTTCCCAGAGACCTACTTCTTCCAACTAGGTCCCACCTCCCAGTAGTCCATTTAGCTCTCAATGGGTTAATCCACCAATGAAGTTCAGACCCCTTATGATCCAATCATTACCTAAAAGCCCTAACTCTGAACCTGATATCATCAGGGACCATACTTCAACACATGAGCTTTTGGGAGACATTCTAGATCCAAACCGTAGTATACCATTTTTAAATTATGGTGCAAAAAGAAAATTCAAAATATCAATTATATTTCTTTTCTTTTTCTTTTGGTACCAGGGATTGAACCCAGAGGTGCTTAACCAATGAGCCACATCCCGAGCTCTTTTTATTTTTTATTTTGAGACAGGGTATTGCAAGTTGTTTAGGACCTTGCTAAATTTCTGTGGCTGGCCTTGAACTTGCAATCCTTCTGCCTCAGCCTCCTGAGCCTCTGGGATTCTAGGTGTGTGCCACCACACCTGGCAATTCTTTTTTCAAATAAAGTCATTTCTATTGTCTTTTTAAGATATATATTAATAGTTATAAAGTATTCTTCACAATAAACAAAAATTCTGTTCTGCCAAATTAAAGTTTTATGAAGTTGTCTTATATTTTACAAATTCAAATAAAGTCCTTATTTACTGTTGTGAGGAAAATGTAGTTTGCTGTCTGTTGGGATTTTTCACTCAGGTAAGAAATATCATTCAGTTCAATTAAAAACAAAACATGAAAATACCTAAAAAATTTAACTGTTATAAGGACATAAGATTGATATTGATGTTAATATCCTGACAGGAGTAGTTAAAATTATATAAAGGAGAATTTCCTTACAAAATTATTTATAATGATCTCTTGAAATATGTTTTTGAAGCCAATGTATTTCTTTTGAACTTTGCTTTTGACTTGCTATTTGAAAGCTAAATATAGAAAATGAACCTTTCTCATATAGTGTTGCCAGTGACTTGTTGAGACCCTAAGTGTGAGCCATCATATATTGGGCAAGTAATTGGCTGTGAGTCTGCTTTGTGCCATTCCTTTTTCAGTCTTACTTGGACTTAATATTGCTAACTTTTCATATATGCTTTTTATAAACTACAATGTCATATTTCTTGAATAATATATTTCAAGTCATTTTCAATCAGAGGAAAACTATCTACATATGAAGTATCTGCTTTAGGGTTACATTACATTCATCCTTTAATTTTACTCTTTAAATACCTCTTTATTTGCATGTATTCAGGGGATGATTTAGCATGTAGAGATTATGTAGGGAATAAAATAAATGATTTTCTCTTTTGGCACTACTGGTATATGTGATCACTTATATAATTATAAAGAGTTGGGGGAAGGAAAATCCTAAAAATTTTGTGAGGATAAATCAAACCTGAAGAAAGACCCACATTATGCATCTTAATTTGAAAATCTTTTGAGATAGGAAAGGAAGAGATGTGAAGAAGCAGAACTGTGACAGATTTCATTTATAG
Source organism: Tamias sibiricus (assembly GCA_025594165.1). NCBI lineage: Eukaryota > Metazoa > Chordata > Mammalia > Rodentia > Sciuridae > Tamias > Tamias sibiricus. The sequence continues at coordinate 101,424,587 of CM046661.1, read as the reverse complement.
AACATGAAAGCTGTGGTTTCTTCATGTCCAATAAAGTACTAAAGCTGCTTCTTTTGGTTTTAAATTGGCTTTCCTATGATGTTGGTTGCATCTTAAAGATAACAGAACTGAGGCATAGGAACATTAAAATGAATTACTGAATCTGTATTTCAAGATGGAATTTTCTCTATCAGTATCACTACATTAATGCTGTTTCAAGTGGAATGAGTCCATCCCACTATACATATAAGGATTGGAAGACTTAGAGTGAGATCTAGTAACTCCAAAATGAGATGGGGAATCAGAGAAGAAGTTACTTCAAGGAGGTAGAAAACTTTATCAGATACTTTTTAATGGTAATCTCTAACTTTGAAACATCAGCTCTAAATTTAAGAATCTTGAGAGCATTTGAAATTTCCCTTCTTCAATATGTATGTGTAAATCTTTTCATTTGACCAGAATGTATTGTATAATAGTGATAATTGTGGTATAGGGATTTCCTGGGATAGGTGCTTATTTGATTTTAAATGTGCTATAAATTTATTTGATTTTAAACTTGTTTAGCAGTCCATATGTAGGGAACTCTGCAGGTGCTGTGTTAGTTAGCTTTGCATTGCTATGATCAAAAAAACTGAGAAGAACAACTTAGAGGAGAGAAAGTTTATTTTGACTCAGTTTTAGGACTTCAGTCTATGGTTGCTAATTCCATTGCACTGGGCCTGAGAATGAGGCAGAACACATGGTAGAAGGGCAATGGCAGAGAAACACAACCCAAAACATGACAATCAGGAAGAAAAGTGGGAGTGGGGAGGGGGGATGAAGGGAGAGAGAGAGTAAGAGAGAGAGAGAGACAGGGGGTGGAGGGAGAAGAGATTAATGGGCTTAAGGAAGAACAGCTTCTCCAGGGCAGTCCCCAATGCCACCTTCTCTAGCATGCCCCACCTTACAGTTACCACCTATCAGTCCATTCAAACTAGGGTGATTTCAATTAGATCACAGCTATCATAATCTAATCACTTTACCTCTGAATATCCCTATATTAACAGGAAATTTTGGGCTTCACATATCCAAACCATAACAGGTGCTTTATAAATATTAAATGAATGTTATCTTTTAATTTGTTCAAACAAAAGCATCATTTTCTACTCTCAGAACACTGTGCTGTTCAATAAAAATATGATGCAAGTCACAAATACAATTTTTATGGATCTAAATTTTCTATATTTAACTCATATCTAAAAAATTATCATTTGAATGAATGAATATGAAAATTATGAATGAAATATTTTACATTCCTTTGTCATATTCCATCTTCAAAATCTCGTGTGTATTTTACAGTTATAGTATTCAAAACTCACATGTAGCTTATGGCTATTGATTGGACAGCATAGCTTTATGGATCATCATAAGTTTTTGACATTCCTGACTAAATTCTTGATATTAAGGATTTCCATTATTGTTTTCCTTCCCTTCAGACCCTCTTAGCTCCTGTATTTACAATTTTAGATAATTGACAGGTCTCTTATGCTTCCATTTTCTGGGCTGTCAACTCCAGTCCTTGTTTGTTCTTTTATTATCAGTTTGTGGCCTTGAAAATATGTAATAGGGATGATTTTAATAGTAACAAAGAACAACACTGTGGTTTACAATTACCAGAACCCATATTACTGTCAAAGTGAATACTGACTAGCATTCAACTCCATGGTATGTACATGTCTTCTACTCCCTTAGAAACAGACTAGGATTTGGAGAAAGTCCTTTGCATAGATAAGCCAGGAAAAGGCAGATATTGAAATGTTTGTTCATTCCATGAAAATCATACTTATAGAAATGGTATCTAAAACTCCAAGCTATTGAGCAATAGTTAAAATGAAAGGCTGCAAGTTCTAAGAGTTAGTTTACTACTTCTGCAGTGGTGAACATAATATAATTGTTAATGACCCTTGTTTTGGAGATTGACAGTATAGATGCCAAATGTTTGCTTTTAGGGCAGGGCTATTACAGTTGGTCAGAAAAGTAGTTTCTATTTTGGTTTCTCCTGGAGAAGGATTTATTTTGTTTTGTTTTCTAGAACTATATTTTATGACAATGTATTCTTTCATTGGAGAAAAAGTTTTGAATACCAACAATGTGCCAGAAAATGTACTAGAAATTCATTTATGAGAAACATTAATACCTGCCTTCATTTTCCTTATAGTTTTGTGAGGCAGCACTGACATTCCTTACTAGAATCATCTGTGACAATATCTGTGGAACAAAACTTTATAAGAAAACTTTGAAATGACTGTGTTTAAGAAGCTCAGTTTTATTTACTGTTTTTTTTTTTTTTTTTCAGAGTAAGCTAGTGATATAACTTAAACTGTTAAACTGTATCTTTGCCCCAGTTGTTGTCAGATTTGCACATGTGTTGTAAAACTAACAAAATGTTTCAGGACTATCCCAAGCAGTTTGGCAAAGTACAGTCATGGTTGCAGTGTGCTGTGCTATGATTCCTAGAGCTGCTTTATCCATTCTGAAGGCTTTCCAGTTGATATTTATTATTATTTCTGGAGTGGACTCATGACCTGTGTAGAGGTTCTCAAGGTGAAAATTTCACTGGCATGTTAAAAGAGCATTCTGAGATGCTGGATCTGTGAACTTCTTAGTTAAGTATTAATTATGAAATTCAAGGTATTTCTTTTCTGTTGTCTAATAGGACCAGACCATGAAACTTGTTGAGAGTTCAGGCTGTCCAGCTTTGGATTGTCCAGAATCACATCAGATTACCTTGTCTCACAGCTGCTGCAAAGTTTGTAAAGGTGGGACATTTTTTTTTTAAATAAAGTAAGACATGCAGGAAAATAGATGGAACAGGAAGATATTATGTTAAGTGACATAAGTCAGGGACACAAAGACAAATGTCACATGTTTGCCGTTACATGGAGAAGATAAAAAGTTGATCTCAAAGAATTAGAGAACACAATGTTGGTTATCAGAGCCTAGGAAGTGTGTGAGGGAGAGCGGGAGGGAGGGAGGATGGTTAATGGGTACAGGAGTGCAGTTGGATTATTGGAACAAATTCTAATGTTTTATAGCATAGTAGGATAACTATGGTTGACAACAATGAATTGAATATTAAAACAGCTATAGAGAGGATGTTGGATGTTCCCAGCACAAATAGTTTATGTGTAAGGTGATAGATAAATGCCAATTTTCCTGATATGATTGTTTTAGTTAATTTTTTCACCTCTGTGAATAACAGACCTGACAAAACAATTTTAGAAGAGGAAAAGTTTATTTGGGGGCTCACAGTTTCAGAGATCTCAACCCATAGACAGCAGGCTCCATTCCATGGGCTTCAAGGTGAGGCAGAAGAGTATGGTGGAGGGAAGCAGCTCACATTATGATCAGGAAGCAGAGAGAGACTCAACTCTCCAGATACAAAATATGTACCCCAAAGGCACACCTCCAATGCCCCACCTCCTCCAGCCAAACCCTGCCCACCTTTAGTTACCATTCAATTAATTTTTTCAGGGGATTAATTCACTAATTGGGTTAAGGCTCTCATAACCCAGTCATTTCTCCTTGAGCCTTCTTGCATTGTCTCACACATGAACTTTTGGGGGACACCTTACAGCCAAACTATAACAATGATCATTACACATTGTATTCATCTGCTGAAATGTCACACTGTTCCCTTTAAATGTGGACAATTATTATGCATCAGTTAAGAATAAAATATATTTAAAATGTATGTATAATAGTCATTATAGGAGGCTAGTACAATCAATATGAAATACAAATATTTATAAACAAATTATTACCAAAAAACGAATAGTATTTTCCCAAACGCTTTTTACATTTGATATATAGTAAGTAGTCATGGCATACTTGCTGAAGTGAATTAAAATCAGAATGGTCCCAGGCATTTCTGCTAAGTGTCTCTACTTGTCTGAAGCTCTGAATTTCTAAATGTGTGTGCTCGGTTTGAATTTGCACAACCTTGCTATTGAAAGTTATATAACAATGTTGAATTAGTTATCTTGTTGACATTTACTATTACCTGATAATTTTTTTTCATTTGCTTGTTTTGTTTTCATTGGTGTTCAGTTTGTTTCTGTAATTGGCCTCCTATACTTTCCATATGACAGCTTCAATTCCAGTCTTCACTCATAGGCTTTAAACTACTGAGAAGACAGAGACTATCATCAGATATGCATTTTGCTGGTTGTGCTGCCTCTGAGATTACAGGCCTAGAATCTATAAGTAGAAGGGACTGAAGCTTGTAGTCCAATATAAGAAAACACCAAAATTCAAGCTATTAAGAAACATAATGGGCTGACTCAGGAGTCAGGGAGTTCCCTTCACTAAAGGCTCTTAAACTTGCCATCCTATTATAGATCAAGTAGTGAACTAAGTACTAAATATGTGAAAACTCTTTAAAATCCCTGCCAATCATGAAATTATATGCATCTTTCCTGTATTATGTTGAAATTATGTATTTGTCAATCTATCTCCTGTAGTAGACTATGTACTCTGGGGGAAGCTGGGCCATTTTATTGATTTCTATATCTTAATACCTTGTATGACACCTGGGTTGTATTTGGTGCTTGTGATAGATGGAGTTCAAACTGCAAACTGCCTGTTTCAAATAAACCACTAGAACTTGTTTGAATAATGACTTTTATGCAGATACAAAGCATAGCTTCATTAGAAAAAAGTAAAATCAAGAAATTTCATAATACTTGTAATATTTTCTTTCTTTTAATCTAATCTATTAAGAGTAGGTATAAAATGACCCATACCCATTTTTAGCAGTGTGGCACACTTTGTTTTTGTTTTACAATTTCATTTTTTTAAAACCCCTTTTCCATTTATTCAATGAAGAATTTTAAATTACTGTTCTGAAAAGGCTCTTTGAGAATTATAAAATGATTTAAGACTTGGTCTGCCCTACGAGAAGTTTCTAGGGTAGCTGTTAGGAACTAAGAAACACTTTCAAAAGGAGTAACTGTCAAGTAGAAATATAATGAGGGCCATTAGAGATTTTTTAAATGCTCATAATGCCTGAACTAGTGCCTTGCATAGAGCATTGTGGAATTTGATATGAATCAAGAATGCTTATGTCAAAAAAAATAGTAATTTCAGATAATTGATTTGGGACTCCCAGTTTGCAACTTGACTAGAGTGTCTGGCGGCCAAAGGTAAGCTATAGCAGTAATTCTCAAATTTGCATATGTATACTGATAACTTAGAAATCTTATGAAAATATAGATCCTGTTCTACTAAGTCAGGCCTGAGAATCTGCAGTTCTCATATGCTGCCTTGTGATGCAGATTCAAATGTTAAGCAGAACCTCCCTTTGATTACTTTTCTATTGCTGCATAACAAACTGCCCCTAAAAGCAGTGACTTAAAACAGCAACTATTTTATTACTAGATCTTAATATTGTGGGTCAGGAATTCAAACAGGGCTTGGTTCTACTGCTCCATGTGATGTTAACTGGGGTCACTCTGTGCTGTTTACTTGGAAGCGGGGCAGAGCTGCGAGGTTGAAGATAGTCTTATTCTATGCTGGGCATCTCTGTAATATCTGGGAGGCAGTATATAGCCAGAACTGCTTCCTTTTACACATGCTCTTAGTAATTTTCCCTGGGTTCTCTCTAGCAGGATTGTGGTTAGATTTCTTAAATGATAGCTTGGGACTTCTAAAGATGAAGTCTAGAAATGACACATATTCCATTGGTCAAAGCAGTCAAGAGCCAGCCCATATTCAAGAGAAGGTTAAATAGACAACATCATAGATGGAAAAGAGTGGTTAAAACAATGAGACCATAGTTACCTTTTAGAAGTGTCCAGGTGCTACACAGAGATTAGATACAATGAATAGCATTGAAGTTAGCCAAGGGTGAATAGGGTAAGGTTTGATTAAGAAACTAAGATATGGCCTTTCAGGTGCCCAGAGAAGCCCTTTGCACATCCATTTCCTTTTAAAAATAGCCCTAATATATTACAAAAAGCAAACTAAGAATGGAAAAACTAGCTATGAAAATTGTGACATATTCAAGTTATTTGCAGTTTTAAAAATTAGTGTTTACATAGCCCACTTAAAAATAGAATGACAAAACATACTGTGACATGTCCCTACTGTCAGAGATTCTAAAATAAATGGTATGAGAAGGGACCTTGATATAATATCTTTTAAAATTCCATGATAAATTATTTTTCTGCAGCCAGGATTGTGAACCCCTGCCTTTATAATCCTCAAATGAAAATTGAACAAGTTGGTCCTCCCTGATACATTTAATACCATTTATAATAAAGATGGCCTCTGTTTCTGACTTCAGATATGCAGAATATATAAACAAGTTCTTCTGGCATTTGATGACTTTCAGACCAAAAAATGAGTCCAGTTCTTAAGTCTTAAATTTTGAGTCAACTCCTATACCTATGTTGTGACAAATTCATTCTTAATAAAATTGGTCTTCTGTTTCTATGCCTGTCTGCCTAATGTTAAAGATGCTGTGTTCATATCTAAAAGAGTAAGTTGTTCAACAATAGTTAGTGAATATTCCCTGAGGGCAGAGCATGAGATGAAAGTGTTGACCTTTCCACCAGAGGCTTGGTCAGTGGTCAGAAACCAAGCTGTGCACTGAAATAAAGCTCCAAATTGCTAGGCACTGAGCTGAGTCCCACCAAGACTGTTTTCTAGGTACCCTGCAGCTGGCTATCTTCTGCTATAACAGGTCAGAAGAAATGAGGCAAGAAAGTTTTTTCACTTTCTTTGTATCTAATAGCCCTTTCAATGACGCTTATCACAAATTACATGACAGAGATTCAGTGATACAGAGAAGACTCTTAGAATCAGAAATAATATATATAGCTTTATATCTGTATTCCTCCCCTTTCACCTTCTTCTTCCTTGGTACCCCCATTCTCTGATTTTAGGACTAAGTCCTATTCACTGCATGTCTCACTTTAATTTATTATTTACTTCAGTATACCTCATAATTGTAAGAGAGCATCCACATGGAGAAGGCTGAGTTTATACATGGTTCTCCTTCCTGTCTGCATAATCCAGTTGCCCAATTATTTAATTATCACCTTCATTTTTGATATCTGTATATTACTAATAACATTATTTTTAGGTTAACCATCAACTCATTTTTAAAAATTTTAGTTTTATTATTAAGTAATGGTTTCTATGAAATAATGCAGTTATTTGCTAGATTTATGCACTTTTATGTGGAATAAAAGAAATTCATTTTTATGAATACTTCTTTTCATGTTCATCTATGTACATGAACTATACTTTGGAAAACACTAGGATAATCCATTATCTTGCAAACAATATGTAAATATGTTATTTTTTTAAGTAGTTAACTCTTTTATTATATGCATGATGAAATATTAGGGAGGAGTATACCAATGTCTGCAATGTACTTGCCCCAAAAATATAATCGATTAGCAAATATTTACAGTGATAGATGGACATACATGATGAAGCAAGTATGAATAAGGTATCAGTGAAAGAATACTTGTAGTGAGTGAACAGATGTTCAAAATAACATTTTTTTCAAGTTTGCTATATGTTTGATGTTATTCATAGTACAATATTGGCAAAGTATACTACAAATGGTTTAAATTTTATTCTATGTCTATTAAAAATTAAATGTAAAATTCCTTGTCATTGGTAGTAAGCCATCATAAATGTATCCAATCTATAACTTTACAGTAATATATATCTTAAAAGAGAAAACAAAATATACTTTATCCACAAATTCATCAGGGCACAAATATTTCAGACTTGATATGGTCAAAGAAACTAAGAAAGCAACAGAAGAATTAACTTTGACACACTGGAAATCTTTTGAGTATCATCTCAAATTTTACTTTTCCAGTTCATTTTTTTCTTTGTATAATATACATATAGCCACAGATTCAAAAGATCAACTTCAAAATTATGATAATAATTTAAAACTAAATTTAATTGATAGATAGGATTCTTATTTAAAATTTTGTTTTACAAAAATATAAAGACAGTGTTTGCCTCATAAAATATAAAGATCTATCCAGTAAACCTGAGATTATAAAACTGTTAACACTATAACTATTTTTGAATATGGAGAAATTTATTTTTTAAAAATTTCATATTATACTTATAGAGCACATTTTTACATATCTCTGGTTGCATACAAAATATATTCACCAGATGAATTTCATGACTGCTTTTTCTATTTCATTGAAGAATATCATTGAGATTTTTATTGGAATTGCATTAAATCTGTTTAATGCTTTTGGTAGTATGGACATTTTGACAATATTAGTTCTACCTATCCAAGAACAAGGTAGGTCTTTCCATCTTCTGAGGTCGTCTATAATTTCTTTTTTTAGTGTTCTATAGTTTTCGTTATAGAGGTCCTTCACCTCTTTCATTAAATTGATTCCCAGGTATTTTATTTTTTTGATGCTATTGTAAATGGGGTAGTTTTCATCATTTCCCTTTCAGAGGCTTTGTCACTGATGTACGAAAATGCCTTTGACTTATGGGTATTGATTTTGTATCCTGCTACTTTGCCGAATTCATTTACTAGCTGTAAAAGTTTTCTGGTAGAGTTTTTTGGGTCTTCTAGGTATATTATCATGTCATCAGCAAATAGTGCTAAAATAAGAGACCCAGAATAGCCAAAGCAATCCTTAGCAAGAAAAGTGAAGCAGGTGGCATCACCATACCAGACTTTAAGTTATACTATAGAGCAATAGTAACAAAAACAGCATGGTATTGGCACCAAAACAGACAGGTTGACCAATGGTACAGAATTGAGGACACAGAGACTAATACATATAATTTCAGCTATCTTATATTAGACAAAGGCGCCAAAAATATACATTGGAGAAAAGATAGCCTCTTCAACAAATGGTGCTGGGAAAACTGGAAAGCCATATGCAACAAAATTAAATTAAACCTTTATCTCTCACCATGCACAAAATTCAATTCAAAGTGGATCAAGGACCTAGGAATTAGACCAGAGACAATACACTTAATAGAAGGAAAAGTAAGCTCCAATTTCCAACATGTCGGATTAGGCCCCAAGTTCCTTAATAAGAATCCTGTAGCGCAAGAATTAATATCAAGAATCAATGAATGGGATAGATTTAAACTAAAAAGCTTCTTCTCAGCAAAAGAAACAATCGGTGAGGTGAATAGAGAGCCAACTATTTGGGAACAAATATTTCATACATGCACATCAGATAGAGCACTAATTTTAGAATATATAAAGAACTCAAAAAACTTAATTCCAAAAAAACAAATAACCCAATCAACAAATGGGCTAAGGAATTAAAAAGACACTTCTCAGAAGAAGATACACAATTAATCAACAAATACATGAAAAAATGCTCAACATCGCTGGCAATTAGAGAAATGCAAATCAAAACTACTCTAAGATTTCATTTTACTCCAGTTAGAATGGCAGCCATTAAGAACACAAACAACAATAAATGTTGGAGAGGATGTGGGGAAAAAGGCACACTCATACATTGCTGGTGGGACTGCAAAATGGTGCAACCGTTATGGAAGGCAGTATGGAGATTTCTTGGAAAACTGGGAATGGAACCACCCTATGACCCAGCCATCCCACTCCTGGGTCTATTCCCAAAGGACTTAAAAACAGCATTTTGCAGTGACACAGCCATCTCAATGTTTATAGCAGCACAATTCACAATAGCTAGGTTGTGGAACCAACCTAGATGTCCATCACTTGATGAATGGATAAAGAAAATATGGTACATATACACATTGGAATTTTACTCAGCAATAAAAGAAAATAAAATAATGGCATTCGCAGGTAAATGGATGAAGTTGGAGAATATAATGCTAAGTGAAGTTAGTCAATCTCAAAAATCCAAATATCGAATGTTTTCTCTGATATAAGGAGGCTGATTCACAGTGGTGTTGGGTCAGGGTACATAGGAGGATTAGAGGAACTCTAGAAAGGTCAAAGGGGAGGGAGGGGAAAGAAGAGAGCAAGGGGGGATGGAGGGGAAAAAAGAAAAGGTGGTTGAATAAGATGGATGTCATTATCCTAAATGCATGATTGAAGATTTGAATGGTATGAATATACATTGTATACAAACAGTGTTTTGTAAAAAGATGCTCTGTATGTTTATTATGAATTATAATGCATAGTACTATTATAAAAATAAATAAATAAAAGATTTTTTTAAAAGAAATGATCAACATAAAAAAGTATATTCACACCATTCTTTTATGAGTGAGTGATAGAACACATAATTCTGTTGACTAAGCCACATAAATAAATAAACAAGCAGAATATTTGGGCCCTAACAGGCAGAGGGTAAATTGGCTTCAGGTGAAGCTTAATTTAGATCACAAATCCTGTCTCTTTGTCTAGATGCATGTCTGTTTGTCTCCTCTGAGTTGGCTGGTTTCAGGCTGTATGTGTTCTCAGGTAGATCCCTGACATTCTTGTGCTGATGTCATTATGGTACTCAGGTATATAGAAGAAAAGTTGGATAAAAGTCCAAGAACTGAGTTTTAATGGTTTTCATTAGTTTAGACTTTTTTTTTTTTTTTTTTTTTTTGTGGTACTGGGGATTGAACTACTCAGGGGCACTTGACCACTGGGCCACATCCCCAGCCCTTTTTTGTATTTTATTTAGAGACAGGGTCTCACTGAGTTGCTTAGTGCCTCCCCATTGCTGAGGCTGGCTTTGAACTCGCGATCCTCCTGCCTCAGCCTTTCAAAGTGCTGGGATTATAGGCGTGCGCCACCACGCCCGGCTTTCCATTAGTTTGAACTAAACAAATTATTGTATCTAAGCCAATGGAATGCATTGATTGATTTAGCTTTATGATTGATGTAGCTTATATGGATGATCTCATTTGAACCTGACATTTTTACAAGGGAGATATTATCCTAATTTACAAGTGAGAAAAACTGAAGTCTTAGAAAGATTAATTAACTTACACAACTAGTAATTTACACAGCCAGTTTAAGAGGCAGAGATTGGATTTAAACTCAGGGTTGCTAACTCCCAAAAGTAAAGCACATATTAATAAAGGTGCAACCATGAAGATAATAGACTATATCTTGCCAAACTGTACTCTGATTTTTGGAAGATATTCCCTGTAGAAACAACTTCCTTCAATTGATTCTAAGTTTCCATCCATTAGTAGTAGCCTTTTGACGCTGGCATGTTTTATCCAAGTGGTAAAATAGCCAGTGCATTCAATCAACTTTAAGAATAAATAAAAAAGCTATCTAACATTGTTTATAATAAATCAGAATTTGTTTGAATGAAATTTTTAGTTTTTAAGTCTTTGAGTTAATGAAAATCCATCTAACTTTGACCTAAAACAGTGAAAGTAGAGTCACATTGTCACCTTACAGTTGGGAAATTCTTGGAGCAATTAAGCACTGCATGGTGTGTATGTGCATGCTGTTTGAAGATGAGATAAGATGTTTCAACATTACTGAGGCAGGAATGAAAATGGATCGTAATAGATGTGGCATATCATATAGCATAGATAATATTGGGTATATTTGTAGAAAAGAGAAGTCAGCAAAATGAAAACTTGAAAGATAGTTGTGAAAAGTATAAACGTAAGAAAGAAAAATAAAAATGTAACATAAAGGATACCCTCACAGACCTCTAAATGTTTTTTCAAATGTTATAGGTAGAATTGCACAGAATATTAGCACTGTGTTAGAACTTGATCTATAGTCTGTGTTTCTTAAAGTGTGGGCCATTTTTTAAAAATTAACTTTATTTTAATTTAGAATAAATATGAAGTGTTTTTTTCTTTTGAAGCTTTTAAATTTTAGTTTGATTATGTGCTGAGCTATTGAGATAGATATTGAAGAGGGCTTTTTACCTGAAATTGTTTTCCCTCAGGCATTGTATAAAGACTATATAATATGTTTTAAGAAATATGGTCTCAATTTAGCTATTTAAAGAAGAAGAAAATAAAAAGACCCTAGGAGAAACCATCTTTTACTTTTCTTTTTCTTAAGAATTTTACTCCTAAATATTCAGCCTTAATCCTGAGAATTTAGGTTTTGAAGAATCTTGTCAAGATAAGTTAAGTTGCCAAGTGACTTAAACGCATTATTTACCATTTTTTTGTGGTCTTCATATAAATATGTCTTATTTTTGTTGAAATCACTAATCTTTGATTTTTACTATTTCTTTTTAATGGTATTATTATGTTTTTGGAATATAATCCTTCTTTGTTGTATCAGTAGTATTTTATTTTATGTCATGGTTGCATTTCATGGGGGATATATTTTAATTCTGGTGGAATATACAAAATAGTATTGCCAGGCAATCAGAATGGACTTCAATTTGATCAATTTAGAACTTCCATCTTCATGATTTTCTCAAGTAAAAGTTTCTTTTTTCTTTCTGGCTATGCATATATGAGTTTATTCTAAGCTACATGAAATACACTATTCTTGTCCTCTTTTATACATGTGCTGAAATAGTAATACATTAGACAATGAAAACTAGGTAGATAACTTATGCATTAGGCAATTTAAAATTTTGTTGAATGATGTATAATCATGTAATTTCCATTAAATATGAATTCTAGTGTTCAAGCTTTTCATTTCAAACTCGGATGTTCTTTGAACAAGGGGTTCAGACAGGGGAAAGAAATCCTGAGAAATTGCACATGATTGGTGTCACTGTTTATAAAAGTTCCATTTTTCTTTTCTCTTATAAAGATTCTGGGATCTTTGAAATCCCTGTAATTCATAAAATTTTTATTCTTCTTTTGGGCAGCCATACTTTACCTTGCAGATCTCCAGAGAAAATTAGATTGAAGTGATGTAATTTTCATTTTTAACACATTTCAGCATTTTTTATAAAAGAGGCTAAGCTGTTTCCTTTCTTAAATATACTATAGGCACACTTCATCTGGCTTATTCAGTATTACCTACAGGTACTAGTAATGCTCATATTATTTTCTCCTTGCACTATCATCTTTATTGTAATGTTTTCCATTTTGGACTGAAAGAATATTTCTTTGTTTCAGATATATGGAGAGCTATAATTAGATATTAAAGACTGGGTAGCATTTATAATGTCAAAAAATCAAGAAAGATGTGGAATTAGCTAAAGTAAGAAATAATTGGGTTAAAAATAAATCAGAGTTTTTTGATACTTATAACGTGATTATCTAATAAACTCTGATGAAGATATTAATGTTTAAAAAGTAGTTGAAGGAAAATAGTTGAAAGAAAATATTAAGTAGATGAGGACTATTTGTTTTATCATAGTTTTATTTATCTTAATAGATTTTTTTCTTACAGGTTATGACTTTTGTTCTGAGAGGCATAACTGCATGGAGAATTCTGTCTGCAGAAATCTGAATGACAGGGCCGTGTGCAGCTGTCGAGATGGTTTTAGGGCTCTTCGGGAGGACAATGCCTACTGTGAAGGTAATCCTTATAATGATGTGTAGCTCAGCTGTATAAATTTCCTAGGATTACTGCATGCAAAATTTATTAATTTCCCAGGTTGTCAAGTTGATGGGCCCATTAAAAGCAGTGAATTTAATTTGAAGCATATTAATCAGCTAAAAATAATTATCTTTCAAATTAAAGTTTCTCAGCTATCTGCTATATGTCAGACTAATAAGTTAATATGGCTGGTTTCTTGAATTAGAATAATACTTCCACTGTGAAATACCCTTATTTTTTCATAATTAGATATTCAGATAGCTTGCATATTGACATGATTACTGTGGCTTGCAGTTAAAATTGTAGTCAGATTTTTCCAGACAATGTTATGTACAAAGGCAATCAATTAACAAGAAGATAAAATGCCTACTGCTATTTGGTTTGCTTCGATAAGTTACCTCAGTGGTTGTATTCATGCTCTGTGCTATTTAGCAAATAGCTCTGATAGAGTAAATCAATTTTTTTAGTTACTTTAAAAATTTAACTAATATCTACAATAGTTTATTCTCTCATGGAAACAGTACAAATACAGTGGGTTCTACTATTCCAGAAGACCCACAAAGTCTATGAGGTATAGTAATTTATCCCTTCCTTGAGGCATAGATTTAAATCATTCCTATTAATTGTGTGACTAGCCACTGGATCCTGCAAGTATGAACAATATGTGGCAGTATTTGGGGTGTTTTGGAGGGTTTGTAGGGGTCTAGATGTACCTCTTCCCAAACAAGCATATACCATAGGTCTTGGAGGTTATCAACCTCAGCTAAACATACAGCCTCTGTTTATCTACAGGAAGATTTGTTTGGCCCTTGAGAGACCAGCTTCTATTGTTTCCTGACTGAAATAGATTTTCCTCTGCCTTATGAATTGCTATTCATTTTTAAAATTGACCTTTAGATTAACCTGTTTATTTTAGTGGGTATTGCTTCTATCCTAAAGGGACCATTCCATTTTCACTGAAAGGAGAACACAAGATTTTCTCCCCCATTTATGATGTAGATTTATTTAAAATTGCTCCTTTTAAAAGATTTTTGCATAAGAAATGAACTTTACCTAATGATTGTTATTCTTACATAATTTAGAGGTTAACTTGCTACTAAAATGTATTTTCATTATAATACTTGAGATCTCATATATAAAGCTTCCTTGATATTATTAATATTTTTATGAAACCACATGATACATATTCAAGTAAGTGCTTTTGAATCTTAATTTTATGATCATTATTATTTTCTTGAACTGCTTCTTTTGTTCTTACTGTTGGGTATGTTCACTTATATATACATATTTAGTGAGGACCTACTACATACCAAGCAGTTTTCTAGGTGTAAAACAGTAACTGGTGAAGCAACTAAGGAGTCTGAGGTAGGATGATTATAAGTTCAAGGTCAGCCTTAGCAAGTTAGTAAGACTGTGTCTCAAAATAAAAAATAAAAGGGCTGGGGGTATAGCTAAGTTGTAAAGCACCCCTGGATTCAATCTCCAGTATTAATTCATCCCTATATTCAGGAGGTTTGCATTCTAGGGGAGAAACAGATAAGAGGCTCACCATAGAAATAGAGGTATATTGCAGGTAGTGAAAAGTAATAGGAATAAAATGAAGTAAGATGGTGTGCTAGATATTTTTTGAGTACTTTGTGCACTGGGATTAATTTAGATTGAGTGGTCAGCTTTTGAGGAGGGGGATCTAGTGAGAGTGATGGTTAATCTGAGACTTAATGATAAGGAAACAGCCTTGGAAGAATCTAGGACAAACCATTCCAACCAGAAGGAATAGCAAGTGGAAAGGCCCTAAGAAGGAACAGCCTGGAAATGTTCTAGAAACTGAAAGGGCAGTGTGATAGATTCAGCTGGAGAATTAGACTGAGGCCAGGCTTGTAGGGGAGGCTTATAAGGCTTTCAGAGTTTTGTTTCAAGTAGAGGAGTGACTTCCTCTTATTTGTCTGGGAAAGGGTACCTCTGACTGTGGTATGGTAAGTGAACTGTAGGGCTGGGTGTTTTGGGGAGAACAAAGGTGTAAACAGGGAGACCAGTTGGAATGATATAGGAGTTGTGCAGGCAAAGATAGTGGTATGGAATTAGGAAATTTGTGCAGGCAAAGATAGTGGTATGGAATTAGGAAATTTGTGCAGGCAAAGGTGGTGGTACAGAATTAGGATACAGAAGGAGAAGAGGAGGGACATATTTATGATATGTTTTGAAAGTAGAAAGCAACCTTACTTGCAGGTAGTTTATTGTGGTGGAGAATTAAAGAGACCAAGGGTATCCAAGGTTGGGAGTGTGAGCAATATGTGGCTGATTTTTCCATTTATTGAAAAGATTTTTAAGGAAAGAGGCTAGAGATTTAGATTACATTCTTTATCAGTGCAACCTATTAAAATTGGTTTAATCATAAAGAGTTGATCATTTAGTTTTTATGTGCACGTTTATATATAGATAAATTGGCAGCTGTTTTCCAATTTGAATGTATTATACTGAAAAATATTTCTAGCTGTATGCTCATTATTCTTTGTCATTTAAATATATAATCTTCAAAACTTAAGAAAATGATGGAAAGACTCATTGGGTTATTATAGAACTTTTGAATTGTTATGTATAAGGACTTCTAATATTATTGTTTTGTGTTTTTCAAACCACTACCCTGGTTTTGAAGTATTCCTATGAAATTTGGTTTCTCTTTTTGTTCTGGAGAGTATTTTGACTTCTTGGAAGTAATACCTTTTTAAAGTACTTAGGCAATGTTATATATTACTTATTACCCTTCCCCCATATAGAACTCTGGTCCTGTAAAAAATAAGACTTGTTATCAGACATGAAAATTAAGCAAGTGACAGTTTGTAGGTAACATAAATTTCATTTGCTAAATCTGTTGGGTTGCTTTAATGACACAGCTGTAATTGAAACTATTGATTTTTACTATGGTTTGGTTGATCACGGTTGTATAGCATTGGTAAATGCTGAGGTTCATTTATTTGTTTGACAAATATTTATTGTGTACCTAATTTGTACAGAGCTAATGCTAGGGATAAAGTAGTAAATGGAGATGTACATGACTGATATTCTCTCAGGTCAGAAAAATAGATAATAAACTAATTATTACATTAAAGAATATTTAATTGCAAACATGGCAAGTACCTGGAAAGAGAAATAGGGATCTGATTTGGGGGGGGGGGTGGGGATTTTTGCTTCAGAAAAGAGCTCTTTTCTGAAATCTGAATGGTAGGTAAGAATTATCTAGCATTAGAAGGAATGATAGGAAAGAAGGGAATCTCTTAGGTATAGAAATAAGTATGTCTAAAGACCTCTGGATAGAAAGAGCACATTCTGAGAACTGAAAGAATGCTAGTAACTAAAAGGCAGAGAGGAAGGGAGAGGTGCCAGATGGGATCTAATATAGGAAGCAGGTCCTTCAAGGTCACGCTAAAGAGTGAAGGTTTCAAAATAAGAATAAGTGCAGCTATGCTTGTAATCCCAGTGGCTAGGGAAGCTGAGGCAGGAGAACCGTGAGTTCAAAGCCAGCCTCAGCAATTTAGCGAGGCCGTAAGTAACTCAGTGAGACCCTGTCTCTAAATAAAATACAAGAGGGGGAGGGAAAAAAGATGGTGGACAGCAGAGAAGCATGCTCAGGAGACCTGCAATAAAAGAGGCTTATCGGGAAGATTGAACGCGTTCTTAGCAACACTCCCGCAACTGGAAGGGAGCTGAGACATCCGCGCACATCCAGACGGTGAAAATACAAGAAACTTCAGACCGCTGATGCACGGAGTCCAGTGCCAGCGGCCTGGAACCAGCATTAAAGGCGCAGCTGCTATGGTAGAATTGCAGTACGGGAAGTGCAGACCATGGCCACAAACAGCTCAGAATAAAAAGAGAGCCAGAGGCGAGCAGCGGCCTCACAGACTTCTTTCACGTAAATTGCCTAATGGGACCTACACGCATCAGAGTTGACACACAGGACTGGGATACTGCTGTCGGGACCAGGGAAGGCGCTGCCATTTTGGAGAAGGGCTGCGGCTGACCGGGACAAAGAAATGGAGAAGAAAAACAGTTGCTGGCATCCAAGGAACTATCCAGGGCCTGGAGGAGAACAGCAAACACCTGGTGAGACTCGCACAGGCAGCCCAAAGGAAAGGGCCTGCCTGAGGCCAGCGCAGCAATCACAAGAGCTATAACCAGGGGGCGGGCGTGGGGAATGCATGCCTTTTTGATGAACGCTTTCTTGATGCTATTCACGTACTGACACCCCCCCAACGCCCAGCCATTATTCCTCTGTGCCAATCTGCTGCTGGCCAAAGCTGCAGACTAGACTCTACTGTGACTGTCTGGGCGTGGTCCAGGACAACTGGCTTAAACTCTGACTCTGTTTTTTTGTTTGTTTGTTTGTTTTTGTTTTTTTGTTTGTTTTTGTTTGTTTTTGCTTTTGTTCTGTTTGATAGTGGGAATATTTGTGTGTCTGTGTTCCTCTTTCCTTTCTTCCTTCTCACTTTAGTCTCTTCTGCCCTCATCTTATCTACTTACACCCTGTCATTGTGTACTCATCAGAGGTGAAAACAAGGTATACACAGAAATTGGGACTTCTAGGCCTAGGGCAATTGAAATATACAGAAAAGTGGTGTTATATATAGTTTAATCTCTATTTTTCTTGACTCAGTTTCTCTCTCTCCTCTCTTACAATAATTCTTAATTCTTTGTTATTTCTCATTGTTCCTTGTTATTTTTTCTTTTCCATCTTCCTTTATCTTTCTTCTCTCAAAGGCTAAATAAGTTGAGTTTATATACAAATCGTCTTTCCTCTAAATCGCTCACTCCATTCTCTTTTCTCTCCTGTCTGCTCATATTAAACCACTTCTATAGAACTCCACTGTTATACTTCCTAAGAAAGAACATCTCAGTAATCTCACTTGCTTCTTCCTAAACATATCATCTCTGTATCCAATACTGAAACTGTAAACCCCAATGCAAGCATACAGAGTAAATTGGAAACAATATCTGGGTTAACTAAATCTGTACATTGTGATCAAACTGGGATTTGCTGTAAAGAAAGTGTTAGAGCTTAAATTGTAAGGTATTTATAAGGGGACCTGACAACATTGTACCACAGGAGAAACATAAGTCTATAAGGTGAAATTGAAATAGGCAAGGTCCCACAGTGCTAGGAGAATAGACACACAAACATTATGAAGAAGCAAGGGAAGAAAGTGGCTGAAACCACCCAACAGGCCCCCTCAATTGATTCCATGGCAAGCACAGTTGGTCAAATGCCAGAGTTGGAATTTAGAAATTACATATTCCAAATGTTTATGGATCTTAAGATTGAACTAAAAAATGAGATGAGAGAGCATTTTGACAAAGAACTCCAAAAACAAATACAAGAAGCAAAAGATTACTTCACTAGGGAGATAGAGATTCTAAAGAAAAACCAAACAGAAATTCTGGAAATGAAAGAAGAAATAAACCAAACTAAATGCTCAATTGAAAGCATCACCAACAGATTAGATCACCTGGAAGAAAGGACCTCAGATAATGAAGACAAAATATTTATCCTGGAGAAAAATCTAGAGGACACGGCAAAAGAAGTAAGAAAACAAGATCAGATCATTCAGGAATTATGGGACAGCATAAAAAGACCAAAATTAAGAGTGATTGGTGTTGAAGAAGGTTCAGAGTTTCAAACCAAAGGAATGAGTAATTTATTCAATGAAATAATAGCAGAAAATTTTCCACACATGAGGAACGAATGGCAAAACCAAGTTCAAGAGGCTTACCGAACACCAAACGTACAAAACCACAACAGATCCACACCAAGGCACAATATAATGAAATTGCCTAATATACTAGGCAAGGAGAGAATACTAAAAGCCACAAGAGAAAGGAAGCAGATTACATATAGGGGGAAACGGATCAGATTATGCTCAGATTTTTCAAGCCAGACCTTAAAAGCTAGAAGATCCTGGAATAGCATATTTCAAGCTCTGAAAGAAAAGGGATGTCAACCAAGAATCTTATATCCAGCAAAACTGAGCTTTAGATTCAAAGATGAAATAAAAACCTTCCACGACAAACAAAAGTTAAAAGATTTCACAACTTGAAAGCCAACACTTCTGAACATCTTGGGCAAAATTTTCCACGAAGAAGAAGAGAAAAATAACAATGAAAACCAACAAAGGGAGATAGTAAACTAAAGGAATTACCAACCAGAGGAGAATCCAAATCAAGCTAAATACCATAATACATTTAAAAATGGATGGAAATAAGAATCACATCTCAATAATAACCCTGAATGTTAATGGTATAAACTCACCATTTAAAAGACACAGATTGTCAGATTGGATTAAAAGAAACAACCCAACAATTTGTTGCCTACAAGAAACACACCTCATAGAAAAAGACATCAAGTGATTGAAGGTGAAAGGCTGGGAAAAGTCTTATCACACACATGGGCTGCGGAAGCAGGCAGGGGTTTCCATTCTCATATCAAACAAAGTAGACTTCAAGCCAAAGCTAATCAAAAGAGATAAAGATGGATATTTCTTACTACTTAAGGAAACCATTCATCAACAAGATATAACAATTGTTAATCTATATGCCCCAAATAATGGAGCACCTACATTCATCAAACAAACCCTTCTCAAGTTCAAGAGTAAAATAGACCACAACACAGTTATTCTAGGGGACTTCAACACACCTCTCTCACCAATGGATAGATCATCCAAACAAAAGCTAAATAAAGAAACATTAGGCCTCCTTAAAACAATTAATAACTTAGACCTAAAGGACATATATAGAATATTTCATCCCTCAGTAAACGAATACACTTTCTTCTCAGCAGCACATGGCTCCTTCTCCAAAATTGACCATATATTATGTCACAAGGCAACTCTCAGCAAATATAAAAAAATAGAAATACTACCTTGCATTCTATCAGACCATAATGGGATGAAATTGGAAATCAATGATAATACAAGAAATAAAAAAAAACTATTCCAACAGCTGGAAGCTAAACAACATGCTACTGAATGAACAAGGGGTTGAAGAAGACATCAAGGAGGAGATTAAAAAATTCCTAGAGGTAAATGAGAATGCTGATACATCATACAGAAATCTCTGGGACACTATGAAGGCAGTAGTAAGAGGAAAATTCATTGCGCTGAATTCCTTCATTAAAAGAAAAAAACAACAACAAATAAAGGATTTAACATCACACCTCAAAGCTCTAGAAAAAAGAGGAACAGATCAACACTAAGAGCAGTAGAAGACAGGAAATAATTAAAATCAGAGCTGAAATTAATGAAATTGAAACTAAAGAAACAATTCAAAGAATTGACAAAACCAAAAGTTGGTTCTTTGAAAAAATAAATAAAATTGACAGACCCCTAGCAATGCTAACAAAAATAAGAAGAAAAAAAACTCAAATTACTAGCATCCATGATGAAAAAGGAAATATCACAACAAACACCTCATGAAGGAGCCCTAATTAGGAAGGGCTGTTGTAGCTAGCTGGAAGCCATAAGTTCCACCTGATATGTATGTGACGCACCTGTAGGCACCCGCAAACCTGAAGGTATATAACCGGGTGAAAGCAGTCCGAGTTAGGAGAACGGAGAATTCAGTCAGCCGGGCAGTCACTCGGTCGGTCAGAAGAATCAGAGCGGCCAGAACGTAGGCAGAGCGGTTACAGAAGAGAAACCAGATAGAAGAAGTAATGACTGGCCAGAGTTAGGCCAAGGCTCCAGAGGACTGGTCAGAGTAAGGCCGAGGCTCCCGAGGAAGACAGAAGACAGAAGACAGAAGAAAGAAGAAGGAAGAAAGAAGCTCTAATCTTTCTCTAAGCTAAGCTCTATCTTTCTTTCTAAGAAGACTCTACTCTAAGACTCTAAGAAGCTCTATCATTCTTTCTCTCTAAGACTCTAAGCTAAGAAGACAAGAAGAAAAGCTCGCTTTAATCTTTCTCTCTAAAAATCTTTCTTTCCCTCTCTAAGCTCTAAGAAAGTAGAAGTAAAAGTAGTAAAAGCTTAACTCTGCCTCCGAGAGTTTTTCCTCCCGGGTTACGGTACCAGGTAGCTTACAACCTCAGATATACAGGAGATAATTAGAAATTACTTTGAAAAATTGTACTCTAAGAAAATAGAAAATACTGAAAGCATAGACAGATTTCTAGAGTCGTATGAATTCCCCAAACTGGAACAGGAGGCTATACACAATTTAAATAAATCAATTTCAAGTGAAGGAATAGAAGACGCTATCAAAAAACTTCCAACAAGAAAAAGTCCAGGTCCTGATGGGTTTACAGCCGAGTTCTACAAGACCTTCAAAGAAGAACTAATATCGATGCTCTTCAAATTATTGCAAGAAATAGAAAAAGAGGGAGCTCTTCCAGACTCTTTCTATGAGGCCAATATCACATTAATCCCAAAGCCAGGCAAAGACACAGCCAAAAAAGAAAAGATCAGGCCAATATCTTTAATGAACATAGATGCAAAAATCCTCAATAAAATTCTGGCCAATCGGATTCAAAAACATATCAAAAAGATAGTGCACCATGATCAAGTGGGGTTTATCTCAGGGATGCAAGGCTGGTTCAACATTCAGAAATCAATAAACATAATACATCACATCAATAGACTTAAAGATAAAAACCATATGATCATCTCAATTGACGCAGAAAAAGCATTTGACAAAATACAACACTCCTTTATGTTCAAAGCTATAGAAAAATTAGGAATAACAGGAACATATCTCAATATTATAAAAGCTATCTATGCAAAACCTCAAGCTAATATTATCTTAAATGGAGAAAAATTGAAAGCATTCCCTCAAACTGGAACAAAACAGGGATGCCCCCTCTCACCACTGCTATTTAATATAGCACTTGAAACTCTGGCCAGAGCAATTAGACAGATGAAAGAAATTAAAGGGATCCAGATAGGAAAAGAAGAGCTCAAATTAGCACTATTTGCTGATGACATGATAATATACCTAGAAGACCCAAAAAACTCTACCAGAAACCTTTTACAACTAGTAAATGAATTTGGCAACTTAGCAGGATACAAAATCAATACCCATAAGTCAAAGGCATTTTTGTACATCAGTGACAAAGCCTCTGAAAGGGAAATGATGAAAACTACTCCATTTACAATAGCATCAAAAAAAAAAAAAAAATACCTGGGAATCAACTTAAAGAAAGAGGTGAAGGACCTCTATAACGAAAACTATAGAACACTAAAGAAAGAAATCGTAGAAGACCTCAGAAGATGGAAAGACCTACCTTGTTCTTGGATAGGTAGAATTAATATTGTCAAAATGTCCATACTACCAAAAGCATTAAACAGATTTAATGCAATTCCAATAAAAATCTCAATGACATTCTTCAGTGAAATAGAAAAAGCGGTCATGAAACTCATGTGGAAAAATAAGAGACCCAGAATAGCTAAAGCAATCCTGAGCAGGAAAAGTGAAGCAGGAGGCATCACCATACCAGACTTTAAATTATACTATAGAGCAATAGTAACAAAAACAGCATGGTACTGGCACCAAAACAGACCAGTAGACCAATGGTACAGAATTGAGGACACAGAGACTAATACCTATAATTTCAGTTATCTTATATTAGACAAAGGCGCCAAAAATGTACAGTGGAGAAAGGATAGCCTCTTCAACAAATGGTGCTGGGAAAACTGGAAAGCCATATGCAACAAAATGAAATTAAACCTGTATCTCTCACCATGCACAAAATTCAATTCAAAGTGGATCAAGGACTTAGGAATTAGACCAGAGACAATACACCTAATAGAAGAAAAAGTAAGCTACAATTTCCAATATGTCGGATTAGGCTCCAAGTTCCTTAACAAGAATCCTGTAGCGCAAGAATTATTACCAAGAATTAATGAATGGGATAGATTTAAGCTAAAAAGCTTCTTCTCAGCAAATGAAACAATAAGTGAGGTTAATAGAGAACCAACTAACTGGGAACAAATATTTAATACATGCACATGGGATAGAGCACTAATTTCTAGAATATATAAAGAACTCAAAAAACTTAACACCAAAAAAACAAATAATCCAATCGATAAATGGGCTAAGGAATTGAAAAGACACTTCTCAGAAGAAGATACACGATCATTCAACAAATACATGAAAAAATGCTCAACATCGCTGGCAATTAGAGAAATGCAAATCAAAACTACTCTAAGATTTCATTTCACTCCAGTCAGAATGGCAGTTATCAAGAACACAAACAACAATAAATGTTGGAGAGGATGTGGGGGAAAAAGGCACACTCATACATTGCTGGCGGGACTGCAAAATGGTACAACCATTATGGAAAGCAGTTTAGAGATTTCTTGGGAAAATGGGAATGGAACCACCCTATGACCCAGCCATCCCACTCCTGGGTCTATTCCCAAAGGACTTAAAAACAGCATATTACAGTGACACAGCTACCTCAATGTTTATAGCAGCACAATTCACAATAGGTAGGTTGTGGAACCAACCTAGATGTCCTTCAGTAGATGAATGGATAAAGAAAATGTGGTATATATACACGATGGAATTTTACTCAGCAATAAAAGAGAATAAAATAATGACATTCACAGGTAAAGGGATGAAGTTGGAGAATATAATGCTAAGTGATATCAGTCAATCTCAAAAATCCAAATAGTGAATGTTTTCTCTGATATAAGGAAGCCGGTTCACAGTATTGATGGGTCGGGGTACATAGGAGGATTAGAGAAACACTATAATGGTCAAAGTGAAGGGAGGGGAAGGGAGGGAGCAAGGGGGGAAGGGGGAAAAAGTGGTTGAATAAGATGGATATCATTATTCTAAATGCATGATTGAATACTTGAATGCTGCGAATATACTTTGTATACAAGCTGTTTTATGTAAAAAGATGCTATATATGTATAGTATGAACTGTAATACATACTACTATAAATAAAAATTTTAAAAAATAAAATAAAATCAAAGCAAAAAAAAGCATGATCCGTAAAAATAAAAGCCAATAAACTATAATTATTTTACAAAACTAAAAAAAAAAAAAAAAATACAAAAGGGGAGCTAGCATTATGGCTTAGTGGTTAAGTGCCCCTGAATTCACTCCCCAGTACCCCTTTACAATAAATAAATAAATAAATAAATAAATAAATAAATAAATAAAATAATGAAGCTAAAGAAAGATTTTAAGCAGAGAAATGTCATGATCACATGTGTATTTTAAATAGATTACTTTAGCTACAGGATGTATGTGGGTAAAATGGGATACAGGAAAACTAGTGCATGATAGATAGTTGTGACTTGCCTTAAAAATAGATGTGGAGTTGTGGATGCATTTGAGAGCATTTTCGAGGTAAAAGTTACAAGCTCTAATGATTTAACTACTGCTAGTAGAGGATGAGAGAGGTTTGGATGTGGATTCCCTGGTTTCTAGCCTAAAAAAATAGGCAAATGTTGATGCTGTTCACTTAAGGAATAGACTGGGTGGAAAAAAAAAATATTTTGATGTGCAGAAACTTTTTAATCTGAGGCCATCCCACTTAACAATTCTTGGTTTTATGTCTTAAGCTTTAGGAATTTTATTGAGGAAGTCAGTGCCTGCGATGATATGTTGGAGTATTTACCCTATGAATTCTTCTAGTAGTTACAGTGTTTCTGGTCTAATTCCTAGGTCTTTGATCCACTTTGAGTTGACTTTTGTGGGTAGGAGAGAAGGATCTAGTTTCATTCTTCTGCCTATAGATATCCAATTTTCCCAGCATCATTTGTTAAAAAGGCTATATTTTCTCTAATATGTGTTTTTGGTCCCTTTTTCAGGGATCAAATGACTGTGTCTGTTTTTTGGCTCTGTGTCTTCTATTTTATTCCATTGGTCTTCATGTTTTTATGCAATTACCGTGATAGTCAGTTTTTCATTAACATAACCAGAATACCCAACAAGAACCATTTAGAAGAAGAAAAGTTTATTTTGGCTAACCATTTCAGAGATTCAGTCCATGGTCAGTCAATTCCTTTCACTGGGGCTGAAATGAGGCAGAACATTATGACTAAAGGGTGCAGCAGAATGAAACTACTCGGATCACAGTGGCCAGAAAGAAGAGAAAGGGAAAATGACTGCAGGGAAGATATAGTATTTTTTTGGTTATTCTGGGCCTTTTATTCTTCCATGATTTTTAAGGATTATTTTGTCTATTTCTGTGAAGAATGACATTGGTATTTTGAAGGGAATCATATTGAATCTTTAGATTGCTTTTGGTGATATGGCCATTTCAACAATATCAATTCTGCCTATCTAAAAACATGGGAGGTCTTTCTATCTTCTAAGGTTTTCATTGTTCTGCAATTTTCATTGTAGAGATCTTCTGCCTCCTTGATTAGATTTACTCTCAAGTATTTTATTTTTGAGACTATTGTAAATGGAATTATTTTCCTGATTTCTCTGCAGATTCATTATTGGAGTTTAGAAAAGCAATTGACTTTTGTATGTTGATTTTGTATTCTGATACTTTGTTGAATTGGTTCCTCAGCACTAGAAATCTTCTGGTAGAGATTTTTGGGACTTCTAAATATAGGATCATGTCATCAGCAAGCAGAAATAATTTGACTTCTTCTTTTCCTATCTGTATCACTTTACTTTCTTTTCTCTTGCCAGATTGCTCTAACTAGAGTCTCAAGAACTATATTGAATAAGAGTGGTCAAAATGGAGATCTTATTTTGTTCCCGATTTTAGAGGAAATGCTTTCGATTTTTCTCCATTCAGTATGATGTTGGCTTTGGGGTTTTTTGTATATAGTTTTTATAATGTTGAAATAAGTTCATTATATCCCTACTTTCTATGGTGTTTTTAACATGAATGGATGCTGAATTTTGTCAAAAGAATTTTATGCATCCATTGACTTGATCATGTAATTTTTGTTAGTTCTGTTTAGTTGATTAATTACGTTTATTGATTTATGTATGCTGAACCAAGTTTGCATCCCTGGAATGAAACTGTCTTGGCCATGTAATCTTCTTAATGTGTTTTTCAATGTGAATTGATAACATTTTATTAATGACTTTTTGTGTTTATATTCATCAGAGTTATTAGTCTATAGTTTTCTTTTTTGATGTGTCTTTTTCTGGTTTTGGTATCAGGATGATACTGGCTTCATAGGTTAAATTTGAGAGTGTTTCCTCACATTCTATTTCATAGGCCAATTTAAGGAAGGCTGACATTAGTTCATCTTTAAAGGTCTTGTAGAGCTCACCTGAGAATCCATTCGGTCCTGAGTTTTTCTTTGTCAGAAGGCATCATATTACTGCTTCAGTCTGGTTGCTTCATATCAAACTATTTAAGTTTTCTATATGCTTTTGGTTCAATTTGGGTAGTTCATATGTTAGAAATTTGTCAATATTTTCTGGATTTTCTAATTTATCAGAATACAAGTTTCCCAATAGTTCCTAACTATGCTCTGGATTTCAGATATATTTGTGGGAATATCTCCTTTTTCATCTCTAATTTTGTTGAGTTGTGTTGAGTGTGAAGAGATAACCTAGAAATAGGAGAAAATCTTTCCAGCTATTCTCCCAACAAGCGAGTAATATCCAGACTATGTAAAGAACTCAAAAAAAAAACATCAAAAGAAAAAAATCAATATATCAGCAAATGATCTAAGAAGACATTTTTCAAAATAAAAAATACAAGTGATCATCAAATATATGCAAAAAAACTTCACCATTCTTAGCAATCAGGGAAATGGAAAATCACAACTATACTCTGACTTCATCTCACTCCAATTTGAATGGCAATGAAAAATACAAAGAAAAATAATTGCTGGCAAGATTGTGGGGGAGAGGGTATACTCATACAGTGTTGGTAGAAATGCAAATTATTATAACCACTACAGAAAGCAATATGGAGATTCCTCAAAAGACTAGGAATGGAACTACTATAATCTCATCCCTCATAATCTCACCTAACTCCAATTACCTTCCAAAGGCTCCACCTCCAAATAGTATAAACATGAATTTGGGCATTCAATTTCAAACGTGAACTTTTTGGGGACACATTCAAACCACATCAGCTTCTAAGAAATCAAAAAAGACAAAAACGGAAAGATGTCTTTTGTATTTATCTCACAAATGACAATGAAGGCATCAACAAAAGTGATTTTGATTCAAAGTTCACAGACAGCACTGAAGACATCAGCAATGGTGATTTTGATACACAACCCACAGATGACAATGAGGATATTAGCAACTGTGATGTTGATACAAAGTTGATTATAAAAGCCAGTTTGAAGTGCACTGAAGATGGTATGGGGAAAAATGCATCTGAAGAAGGGAGAGAAGTTAATTTGTATTCCTTCTTCTTCTGCCTAGTTCCCCAGCCATGTGTATAATAACTTATTGTTCTTGAATGAGTTTTTCAGTTCTCAGATATTTATAAACACAGTTTATTATTAGGATGTTATGATTGCATGCCTGATCCAGCTTTTAGATATAAAGGATCTAAAATATCTGAAAATATTGGCCTACCTTAGTGAACTATAGATTTACCACATTGCTTTCTTTGAAGTTATATATTCTTCTCCATCCATTCTGTGTCTCTCATCTCCTATAAACTCTTAATTTAAAAAAAAAATTATTTATCTTTCATTTTGTCTCATGTCAGCAAATGTAATGTATAAAAGTTGCCAAAAATTAGGTTAAGCACATATTCAGAATGGCTTTTTGCTACATGTCTTTACTTTAAACTGAAAATTATGGACGTTTTTCATTTTCTGACTCTATATTCTTTCTTCACATGCCACTATTCATATTTTTTTAGAGTTATCTTGGCATTCTATCTTAGATAGTGTCTTTAGAAGTCATTCATTTCCTAAGTTTCTTTCTTTGGTGGGTAATAGTTGCTGGAAATTACAGCCCTATGAGTGCATTATAATGAAGAATTTCTGATTCGTAAACCCTTTTTTTTAATATTTATTTATTTGCTTTTGTTGTACACAATGCAATGCATTTATGTTTACGTGGTGCTGAGGATCGAACCCGGGCCACGCATGTGCTAGGCGAGTGCTCTACCACTGAGCCACAACCCTAGCCCTCGTAAAACCTTTTTAAAAAACATTTCTTAGTTGTTGATGGACACAATACCTTTATGTTGTTTGTTTATTTTTTTATGTTGTGCTGAGGATCAAACCCAGTGCCTTATGTGTGGTAGATAAGGACTCTACCACTGAGACACAACCCCAGCCCAGATTCCTAAAGTCTTAAAATCACTGGTGATTTTGCTCTCCAAGTCTTTTTTTTTAATATTTATTTATTTACTTTAGTTGTACACAAAGCAATGCATTTATGTTTACGTGGTGCTGAGGATCGAACCCTGGCCGCGCACGTGCGAGGCAAGCGCTCTGCCGCTGAGCCACAACCCCAACCCTCTCCAAGTCTTTAATAATTACACTAAGTACAGGAAAAGTGTTTTACATAAATAAATCATTTATATAATTGCATGTCACACATAACTACAAAAATTGGCAATTGATGCCTTATTAATTGATTTTAAAGTAAATTTATGAGATATTTCTTCAAATTAACAAAAATATGAGAAAGAGTTTTGTATAGTTTGAACCCTCCTACCCCAGTAATTCCTCACTGATAGAACTGTTTCTCTTAGATTCTTTCAATTTCTTTCATTCTGATTCTGCTGGATGTCATTGAAGGAGCCCTAATTAGGAAGGGCTGTTGTAGCTAGCTGGAAGCCATGGGTTCCACCTGATATGTATGTGACGCACCTGTAGGCACCCGCAAACCTGAAGGTATATAACCGGGTGAAAGCGGTCCGAGTTAGGAGAACGGAGAATTCAGTCAGCCGGGCAGTCACTCGGTCGGTCAGAAGAATCAGAGCGGCCAGAACGTAGGCAGAGCGGTTACAGAAGAGAAACCAGATAGAAGAAGTAATGACTGGTCAGAGTTAGGCCGAGACTCCTGAGGAAGACAGAAGACAGAAGAAAGAAGAAGGAAGAAAGAAGAGAGAAGAAAGAAGCTCTAATCTTTCTCTAAGCTAAGCTCTATCTTTCTAAGAAGACTCTAAGCTAAGCTCTATCTTTCTAAGACTCTAAGCTAAGCTCTAAGCTCTACTATATCTTTCTTTCTCTCTAAGCTAAGAAGAAAAATCTTTCTTTCCCTCTCTAAGCTCTAAGAAAGAAGAAGGAAGAAAGAAGAGAGAAGAAAGAAGCTCTAATCTTTCTCTAAGCTAAGCTCTATCTTTCTAAGAAGACTCTAAGCTAAGCTCTATCTTTCTAAGACTCTAAGCTAAGCTCTAAGCTCTACTATATCTTTCTTTCTCTCTAAGCTAAGAAGAAAAATCTTTCTTTCCCTCTCTAAGCTCTAAGAAAGTAGAAGTAAAGTAGTAAAAGCTTAACTCTGCCTCCGAGAATTTTCCTCCCGTGGCGGCACCGTGGCTGGCCACAACAGGCAGCTTACATGTCATTTTTCACTTCATGTCACCTTCTCTTTAGTCACTCTGTCCCCATTGTCTTTCCCTACTTTTACTCAGCCAGGACCCATCTCCAGATTAATATTCACAAAATATCATTTATTCTACTTGAAAGCCTGGGGTACCTTGTTGCTGATCACTACATAAAGCTTACACTCCTTTGCATTGTTTCCAAGTTTTTATGTCATCTGTCCCTACATAGCTAGCCATTAGTCCTAGCCATTTATCATTACTTTTGTGCATGATGGATAATCTGTGTTGTGGATTGAATTATGTCTCCCCAAAATTTAAATGTTAAAATTTTAACCCTGAGTACCTCAGAATGTGATCTTATTTGGAAATAGGAGTATTTCAGATATAACTTTCTAAGGAAAGTCATAGTGCTTCCTCTTGCATTATGCTTGCTATTTTTATAAGACGAGTGAATTATGACACTGGCATACAGGGAGAGTGGCATGTGAACTTGCAGGCAGAGGTTGGGGTGATATGCCTGCAAGCCAAAGAACACCAGATAGTGACAGCAGTGTACCAGCAGTAAGATCAAGGTCATAAAGCAGATTATCATTTGCAGCCCTCAGAAAAAACAACTCTGCCAACCCCTTGATTCAGACTCGTGGGTTCCAGAACTATAAGATAATAAATTTCTATTGGTTAAGATACCAATTTGTGGAACTTTATTATTGCACTGCTAGCAATTTAACAGAATTTGACTGAGATATCTTTGCATTTTTGTTCAACAAGCTATGATCTAATCATCCTTCTAGGTCCCACTTTACTTTTATCTTCTTGTTGAAGGTTTTCCTGATGAATTAAGTGCATAGAGTTTTAATTTCTCAAATCTTATTTTATTTTCACCTGACTGAACAGTTAGCACCTTATTCTGTACTAGTTTATAGCCAATTGTCCAATTTTAGTATACTTTATTAAATACTATGCTATTTATTAATGAATTTAGACATGTGTGTCTGTGTGTTTCTTCCAAGTATAATGTGTCTGTCTTCTAGTAATAGACTATTAATTTTATCTGAGTTCTCCTAAACTTATGAAACAGAAGATATTGAGATAAAGAAATACTTGTTTATTGATGGTCTGAAGTACTTAGATATGATGAACAGATAGTCACCTTTAGGCCACCTTATCAATAAAGAATAATTCAAGATAAGCATCAAATGTATAGATTTTTATTTATATTCTACCATCTTTTTTTTTCTTCTTCACTCTTTTGCCCCTCCTTTCCCCTCCCTCCCCATTGGCCATTCTAGTGTTCCTCTAATCCTCCTTTGCTCCCCATCCCAACTTCACTGTGAATCATCCTCCTTATATCAGAGAAAACATTTGGCATTTGGCTTTTTGAGATTGTCTAACTTCACTTAGCATTATATTCTCCAACTTCATCCATTTACCTGTGAATGCCATGATTTTATTCTCTTTTATTGCTGAGTAATACTCCATTGTGTATATATGCCACATTTTCTTTATCTATTCATCTACTGAAGGGCATATAAATTGGTTCCACAGTTTACCGACTGTAAATTGTGCTGCTATAAACATTGATGTGGCTGTGTCCCTGGAGTATGCTGTTTTTATGTCCTTTGGATATAGACCAAGTAGTGGGATAATTGGGTCATAAGGTGGTTCCATTCCCAGTTTTCCAAGGAGTCTCCATACTGCTTTCCATATTGGCTGCACCATTTTGCAGTCCCACCAGCAATGTAAGAGTGTACCTTTTTCCCCACATCCTCAGCAACATTTATTGTTGTTTGTGTTTTTAATAGCTGCCATGCTGACTGGTGTGAGATAGAATCTTAGATTAGTATTAATTTGCATTTCTCTAATAGCCAGAGATGTTGAACATTTTTTCATGTATTTGTTGATTGATTGTATATCTTCTTCTGAGAAGTGTCTGTTCAGTTCTTTGGCCCATTTATTGATTGGATTATTTGTTTATCGGTGTTAAGATTTTTTAGTTCTTTATATATTTTAGAGATTAGTGCTCTGTCTGATGTGCATGTGGTAAAAATTTGTTCTCAATTATTAGGCTCTCTATTCACCTCACTGATTATTTCTTTAGCTGAGAAGAAGCTTTTGGTTTTGAATCTATCCCATTGATTGATTCTTGATATTAATTCTTATGTTACAGGAGTCTTATTAAGAAACTTGGTGCCTAATCTGACATGTTGGAGATTAGAGCTTACTTTTTCTTCTATCAATTGTAGTGTCTCTGGTCTAATTACTAGATCCGTGATCCACTTTGAGTTGAGATTTGTACCTGGTGAGAGATAGAGGTTTAATTTCATTTTGTTTTATATGGATTTCCAGTTTTCCTAGCACCATTTGTTGAAGAGGCTATCTTTTCTCCAATGTACATTTTTGGCGCCTTTGTCTAATATAAGATAGCTAAAATTATATGTGTTAGTCTCTGTGTTCTCTATTCTTTACCATTGGCCTACCAGTCTATTTTGGTGTCAATACCATGCTGTTTTTGTTACTACTGCTTTGTAGTATAATTTAAGGTTTGGTGTAGTGATGCCACCTGCTTCACTCTTCTTGATAAGGATTGCTTTAGCAATTCTGGGTCATCATATGACTCTAGAAATTTGTCAATGCCTTCAGTGTTTTGTATTTTATTAGAGTACCAGTTTTCAATTCTGTACCATTGGTCCACCAGTCTGTTTTGGTACCAACACCATGCTGTTTTTGTTACTATTGCTCTATAGTATAATTTAAAGTCTGGTATGGTGATGCCACCTGCTTCACTTTTCTTGCTCAGGATTGCTTTTAATGATTTCAAATTATTTCCTGTATTTCTGTAGTGTCTGTTGTGATATTTTCTTTTTCATCATGTATATTAGTAATTTGAGTTTTCTCTCTCCTTCTCTTTGTTAACCTAGCTAAGGGTGTGTCGATTTTATTTATTTTTTCAAAGAACCAACTCTTTGTTTTGTCAAATTTTTCAATTGTTTCAATTTCATTGATTTCAGCTCTGATTTTAATTATTTCCTGTCTTCTACCACTTTTGGTGTTGGATTGTTCTTCTTTTTCTAGAGCTTTGAGATGTAATATTAAGTCATTTATTTGTTGACTTTTTCTTCTTTTGAGTAATAAATTCAATGCAATGAACTTTTCTCTTAGAACTACCTTCATAGTGTCCCAGAGATTTCAGTATGTTGTGTCTGTACTTTCTTTCACCTCTAAGAATTTTTTTAAAATATATATTTATTTACTTTAGTTGTACACCAGGCAATTGCATTCATGTTTACATGGTGCTGAGGATTGAACCCGGGCCGCGCATGTGCTAGGCGAGCGCTCTACTGCTGAGCCACAACCCCAGCCCTCTAAGAATTTTTTAATCTCCTCTTTGATGTCATCTGCAACCCATTGTTCATTGAGTAGCATATTATTTAGTCTCCAGGTGTTGGAGTAGCTTTTATTTTTTATTTTATCATTGATTTCTAATTTCATTCCATTATGATCTGATAGAATGCAGGGTAGTATCTCTATTTTTTATATTTGCTAAGAGTTGTTTTGTGGCTAGTATATGGTCTCTATTAGAGAAGGATCCATGTACTGCTGAGAAGAAAGTGTATTTGCTTGTTGAACGATGAAATATTCTATATAAGCCAGTTAAGTCTAAGTTGTTTATTGTATTTTTGAGTTCTATAGTTTCTTTGTTCAGCTTTTGTTTGGATGATCTATCCAGTGGTGAAAGGGGTGTGTTAAAGTCTCCTAGGATTATTGTGTTGTGGACAGTTTGACTCTTGAACTTGAGAAGAGTTTGTTTGATGAACATGGATGCTTCATTGTTTGGGGTATATGTATTTATAATTGTTAAGACTTGTCAGTGTATGGTTCCCTTGAGCAGTATGTAGTATCCTTCTTTATTCCTTTTGATTGATATTAGCTTGAAGTCTACTTTACTTGATATAAGGATGGAAACCCCTGCTTATTTCCTCAGTCCATGTGAGTAGTAGGATTTCTTCCAAACTTTCACCCTCAGCCTATGGATGTCTTTTCCTATGAGATGAGTCTCTTGGAGGCAGCATATTGCTGGGACTTTTTTTTTTTTTTTTTTTTTTAATCTAATCTGCTAGTCTATGTCTTTTGATTGGTGAGTTTAGGCCATGAACATTCAGAGTTATTATTGAGACATGTTTTGTATTCCCAGCCAATTTTGTTTATTTTTGGTATTTAACTTGACATGTTTTATCCTTTGATTGGTTTTTCCTTTAGTGTAATATCTCCCTCTGTTCATCATTGTTTTTCATTTCCTCTTCATGGAATATTTTGCTGAAGTTGTTCTGTAGTGCTGGCTTTGTAGTTGTAAATTCTTTTAACTTTTGTTTATCATGGAAGGTTTTTAATTTGTCCTTAAATCTAAAGCTTAATTTTGGTGGGTATAAGATTCTTGTTTCGCATCCCTTTTCTTTCAGAGCCTGGAATATGTTGTTCCATGATCTCCTAGCTTTGAGTGTCTTGAGTTGAAAAAACTGCTGTGATACTAATTGGTCTCCCCCTATATGTGATCTGATTCCTCTCTCTTGTGGCCTTTAAAATTCTATCCTTATTCTGTATGGTAGGCATTTTAATTATAATGTGTCTTGGTGTAGATCTGTTGTAATTTTGTATATTTGGTGTCCTATAAGCCTCTTGTATTTGGTTTTCCAATTCATTCTTCATGCTTGGGAAATTTTCTGATATTATCTCATTGAAGAGATTGTGCATTCCTTTGGTTTGAAACTCTGTGCCTTCCTCTATCCCAATTACTCTTAGATTTGGTCTTTTGCTGCTGTCTTATAATTCTTGCATGTTCTATTCATGGTTTCTTACTATCTTCACTGTGTGGTCAACTTTATTTTCAAGATTATATACTTTGTCTTCATTGTCTGAAGTTCTTTCTTCCAGTTGATCTAGACTGTTGGTGATGCTTTCTATTGTGTTTTTAATTTGTTTAATTGTTTCCTTCATTTCAAGGATTCTGACTGTTTTAGAGTTTCTATCTTTTTTTTGAAATACTCTTTTGCTGCCTGTGTTTGCTCTCTTATATCTTTGTTGTAGTGATCAATTTTTGCCTGTATTTGCTCATTTAGGTCATTCTTTAATTCACAGATAATTTTAATTATGAACATTCTGAACTCCTTCTCTGACATTTCATTAACTTCACTGAGCATGGGTTCTGTTATTGTAGTATACTGGATTGTTTGGGGTACTTTCCTCCTTTGTTTTTTCATGTTGTCTATTTGTCTTTCTTTCTTGCAGTGTAGATATGAGATATTACAGTTTCTACCCTATATTCTTGTAACATCCGTGCAGGTTGTCTGTGCCTCCCCTTAATGTTGGGCTTTCAGAACCTGCAGGTTTCCCTTGAAGTATGCTACCTGTGCCTAGGTCCCAAGCAGGTTGGTGTGGGACGAACTGGTTGTATCTGAGCTCCTGCAGTGGTCTGCTGGTTGGAAGAGGTAGTCCTCTGAGCAGAGGTCAGTGAAGCTGTCCTAGGCCTGGCTGAGATCTGCAGGTGTGGGCTGGTCTGACCTGAGCCCACATGTGTTGGGGCGGAGGTTGGCCGAACTGACCTGAGCCTGGCCACACTCAAGTGGATATCAGTGGGACTGACCTGGGGCTGGCCATGCTAGGGTGGAACTCAGCAGGACTGACCTGAGCCTGGCCGTGCTAGTGTGGAGATTAGCAGGACTGACCTGGTCCTGGCCAGTCCCCGGGACTGTACTTGGCCTGCCTGTACTCAAGCAGAGTTGGGCTGGTCTGTCCTTGTGTCTCCTGCTCTGTGATGGAGGTTGGTGGGACTGACTGGAGCCTGGTCGCACACAAGGGGAAGTCGGCAGGACTGACCTGAGCCTGGCCACACTACAGTGTAAGTCCCTGGGACTGTCCTTGGCCTGCCGGCACTCAAGTAGAGTTAGGTGGGTCTGTGCTTGTGTCTCCTGCTCTGTGGTGGTGGTTGGCAGAACTGACTGGAGCCAGGTCCCACACAAGGGGAGGTCAGAGGGACTGACCTGATCCTGGCCACACTAGGGTGAAGGTCAGTGGGACTGACCTGGTCCTGGCAGCACTCCAGTGTCTACTTGTATTTATGTTGTACCCAAGGAAGTCCAATTGTGGTGTTGATCTTTATAGCCAAAAGGGGATTTCATTTATTTTAACTTGCTATGCATGGGAATTTAGAAATTATCTAATAGTACAAGGAAATAAATTTATTTGTTCAAAATATTTATTCTTTCTTAAAGTATATATGTACTGATAAATGTCATGCATATTAAAAAGACCCTAAGTACTAGAAGTTTTCCCATCTCCACCATAGCTTTTAGTGAACATTCTAAAATTTTACCCCAAATTTTAATTCTATCTACAATTTGCAAACCAACTCACTTGAACTTTGAAGGTCTAGCATGTAGAAACTGCTTAGTAAATGCCAGTTAAATCGGGATTGGAATCTCAAACATTTGTTTAACACCTGCTAGGGACCAGAAACGCTAAACTTTCAAACATAAACTCTAAATTATTATATTTACACATCCAATTTAAATACTTATTTTTGTTTTTGTTTCCCCCTTCCTAAAATAAAATCTAAACAACAACAAAAAGTAGAACATTGTCTCCTCCTCCCCCATTTCTGTCTTTTAAGTCTATCCTTTGTCTAAATGATGTCCTTTTATACTCTTTCCTGCTCGGCATTTTGGGGAAATTCGAGCATCTATACAAAGTAATATGAGCATAATTGTATTCTTTCCTGCAATAGGTTGTCAATAGGTTTATAATAAAAGCAATACCAACTGCTAATGAATATATGATTCTTTGGAGACATTTACATGCCTTTCACATGTATTAATTTTATTTTATCCAATGGGCCTCTGATGCAGGTATTATAATATTTTATTGTTTTATAGTTGAGAAAACTGAAGAACATGAAAATTAAATGATTTTTACAAAATCACTTACCCAAACAACAAACAGTAATTGATGGTGCAATTTAAGTCACCCGTCTTCAAGTTATGCTTGTTTTGTGTTACTACTTTTAATTTACTTACTGTATTCCTTACTTAAGTTTTTAATAAGCACAAGTAGTATATATTGTTCTTTAGAATGACATTTTATCATGGCTCTGTTAAAACTTGAATGTTCTATAAAAGGAAGAAATTTGTAGTGTATCCAGAGAGCCTCTCATTGGCATTAGAAATACACACTGTCATGATTAGAGTTCATGTGACCTTCCTTCCTCCTCTTCTGCCCTTTCTTTTTCTGACTTCCTTTCTTCCATCCTTCTCTTATCCTTTCTATATATATATATATATATATATATATATATATATATATATATATATTTACTTTAGTTGTACACAATGCAATGCATTTTACGTGGTGCTGGGCCGTGCACGTGAGAGGCGAGCGCTCTGCTGCTGAGCCACAACCCCTGCCCTCTTATCCTTTCTTCTTGCCCCTGCCCTGTTCCCTTTCGTTCCCAGCTATTTACCACCTCACAATTAATTTAGTCATAAATTCCTGATATAACTATATCGGCATATCATTAACTATAAAATGTAGAGGCAATCTGAGAGTGATAGTGTCATAGAGGTGCTCCAGATGATGTGAAGAGAAAGTTGTAGAATGAGCTGAAATCATTGATTGCAAACCCAGCACATGAGTCACTACTGGAGCTAATGGAAGGCCTGCTAACAGAGCTGAGATAAATAACCTAGAAAACTGAGCCCTGTGGGATTAATTAGAGAATTCTGGCAGACAATATAGCTTTCAGAAATATAGGTACTGGTGCACTCTTTGCGGTGTGTTATGATAGAGTTTCTTAAATAAAAGAAAATTTCAAGTATATGATTCATCAGGATTTTTCAGAGAAACAGAATCAATATGATTTCTTATTATAAGGAATTGGCTTACATGATTGTGGAGACTTAGAATTCCCATGATCTGCATTAGCAAGTTAAAAATTAGGGGAACTAGTAGTGTGGTTTCATTCTGATTCCAAAGACCCAAGAACCAGTGGTTGTGAGGGCCAGAAAAAATTGGTGCTCTAAGTCAAGCAGTCAAGTTTCCCTTTTACTGAATTAGTTTCATTCTGTTCAGTTGATTGGCTGAGGCCCATCTGCATCAGAGAGAGTGATTATGTCTACTCAGTCCACAGATTGAAATGTTACTCTCATCCAAACACACACTCACAGACATACCCAGAATAATATTGGACCAAATGTCTGGTCATTTAAGGCCCAGTCATGTTGTCACATAAAATGAACCATCACAGTTACAATTTTAAACTTCTATAATTTTAAATTAAGAGAAAGAAGCAAATGCATCTCTGATGTTTCCAGATATATGAATTGGACTTTTAATGGCATCATCTATCTCTTCAACCAAGTAAAAAAATTGCCACAAAGGATAGCTTTCAGGATTAATATGCTATATGGAAATATTAAAGTATTTTTAGGCCTTGAGGATCATGTTTATCTTGCTAAAAATAGTGAATTTTTTAAAAATGTAACTCATTTCTTCTCCGATTAAATTTTATGTGGTAGTTCTGAAAATCCCTACTAATTGACACAACTGAATTTGAACTTAGCAATTCTGCTGGGCTTCTTTATCATTCATTCTCCAATAGTTAACTTCAGTTTTCTCCAACTCAAAAGCACATTCTTTTAATTTGTAAACTTAAATACCAGTAAGATATTCAAATCAAAAAGGTTTTTTTTTTTTTTTTTTTTTTTTAAATTCAAAGCAAGGATATCCTCTGATGTGAAAGGAAGACTTTTACATTTTAAAATCAAAGCCAATAAAGATGAAGCTTTTCTGAGTTTCTTCTTAGGCATGGTTTCTCATGGAAAATAAGTTGGAGAAATAATCAGTGCTACCCTTCTACTATCCTTTTTAAACAGCACACCATGGTTGTGTGACTTTCATGGTCAGCTGATATGCCCCCCACCCAAGAATGTCTCTACTCTAAAATATTCTTATTCATGTGTAATGAACTCCATTAATTCATGATTACTTCAGGACAAATAATAACTTCCATCATCAATTAGTCATATATCTGTATGTTAAATAAGCACATTGTTCTCTCTGTGGTTGATTTATAGGCTTTTAGAAATTTAATTTATGATTGACTTCTATCATTGGACTTTGTTTGGCATTCATTTATTCACAGTATTGGTATTGGGGTTTTGTTTGTTTATTTGTTTTCTGAGCACACACTCTATGCTAGCCATATATTTAATGGGTGCTAAGCATATAGGAATGAGCAGAACCCTACTAAGTCCCTACTGCCATGGAACTAATTGTTTAGTTGAGATAACATGTAAAGTCTGTGCCCATTTTGCAGGTGCAGATTGAAATGAAAATTGTGATTGACGGTTTATGCTTTATTAAAATATGCATTTCTGTTTTTATACTCTTTTGGCAGTTATTTGTATCTTGTTTCCTTCTTTTTTTTTTTTTTTTTTAAACTTGATCACTGTGTGGTCCAAGGGCCAATACCTGGGAACTTGTTAGAAATGCAAAATTCTATACTTTATCTCAGACCTACTGAATCAGGACCTGCATGTTAACAAGATCTCCAGATGATTCTCATGCATACAAAATTTTGAAGAGTGTTGATTTAAGGCATACAGTTTATTAATATATCATTCTAATAATTTGAACACTAATACTTTTCAGCCATGTGCTCAACTGAAGAGGAGGTTTTGGTTCACATTTTCAGTTTATTTCCATTAGTATACAGTTTGGTTTCCTAATATTGTTTTTTTAAAGGGTAATTCAAATGGCATGTGTTTGTAGTATGATAGGGTGAAGGAAGACTTAGTTATGATCATGTAAGGGCTGCCTGGTCCTTGGGTCTAATTTGAACATTATGTGGTGAAGGAGACATAATGTGATGATGAAGCAGGATGAGAAGCTTGCTAAAAATGCATATTCCTTGGCAGTCATCAAGAATACAAAGAATAATAAATGTTGGAGAAGATATGGAGAAAAAGGTGACACTTTTCATTGGTGGTAGGTTTGTCAATTAGTACACCCACTACCAAAATCAGTATGGAAGGTCCTCAAAAGACTAGGCATGGAACTGCCACATGACCCCACTATGCTACTCCTTGGTTTTAATCCTGAAGAATTAAAGTCATCATAGTGACACATGCATACCCATGTTTATAGCAGCACAATTCACAATCGTCAAATTATGGAACCAGCCTAGGTGTCCATCAGTGGATGAATGGATAAGAAAATGATGTCCATCAGTGGATGAATGGATAAGAAAATGTTGTATATATGCCAAATGGAATTTTATTCAACCACAAAGAAAGATGGAGTTGTCATTTGTAGGAAAATGGATTATGTTGAATAATGTTGAATGAAATAAACCAAACTTAGAAGGTCAAGGGTTATATGTTTTTACTCATGTGTAGCAGCTAGAGAGAAAAAGGAAAAGAAGTGTGTGGTGGGGGAGATCTCATGAAAATCAAAGGGAGATCAGTAGAGGAAAAAAATGAGGGAGTAGGAGGTGGAGGGGAGGGGAGAAGTATGGTAGAGTGATATTGGCCAAATTATATTGTTATGTTGTGTGCATGTATGAATATGTAACAACAAATCTCATCATTATGGACAACTATAATGCACCAATAAAAATGTGAAAAAAAATACACATTCTTGGACCCAACATTATTCTCCTTATAAAGTTAGTTGGGATTGGGTTTCAACATTTTTACAGGCTTCTTAGTTGATTCTTATCCTCATTGAATTTCGAAAAAGGCTATTCTGTTACTTCTATATTGATGTCCTTCTAAGGATGAATTTTAAAATATCGTTATTTTTGAGTCTTCAGTTAATAATACACTCTTGCCTAGAAAGCTGAATTATTCAGCCTATGGCCATATATGCCTGTGTGTCAGAGTGTTTTATTGCAAATGAGGGTTTCTCACACTTGCACTATTGCCATTTTGGAACAGGTAATTCTTTGTTGTAGGAGGCTGTTGTATGCATTGTAGGATATTTAACATTATTTCTGTATCAGTATCACCTGTGCTCACCTGAAGTCTCAGTTGTGATAACTAAAAATATCTTCAAACATTGACAAATTTCCCCCTAAAGGGCAAAATTGCTCCTAGTTGACAATCACTAATTTAAACTATGTAAGGAAAAGATTATGGATTTATGTATGTTCCCTGCTCCTGCTGTTTCGATTATTTGACTTTCTTGAGGGCTTTTTGTTTTATGCCAATGGGGATGAAGGAAGGCTTAGGTATAATCATGAAAGGGCTGCCTGGTCCTTAGGTCAAGTTTGAATATTCTATAATGGAGGAGACATAATGGGATGATGAAGAGGGAAAACTTACATTTACTAGGAAATCAGGTTACTTTGGACTTTGGGTTCAAAGAACAAAACAAAAATTAGGTAGAAGACTTTTTGAGTGCCTCTGAACATGCCTGTGAAGATTAAAGATTCTGCATGGTCCTGTAGTAAGCTGTTTTTAAGTCCTTTGGGAATAGGCTAAGGAGTGGGATAGCTGGGTCAAATGGTGGTTCCATTCCCAGTTTTCCTAGGAATCTCCATACTACTTTCCATATTGGCTTCACCAATTTGCAGTTCCACCAGCAATGTAAGAGTGTGTCTTTTTCCCCACATCCTCGTCAGCATTTATTGTTGTTTGTTTATTTGATAGCTGCTATTTTGACTGGAGTGAGATGAAATCTTAGAGTAGTTTTGATTTGCATTTTTTCTAATTGCTAGAGATGTTGAACATTTTTTTTTTTTTTTCACGGTACCAGGGATTGAACTCAGGGGCACTCAACCACTGGGCCACATCCCCAGCCCTTTTTTGTATTTTATTAGAGACAGGGTCTCACTGAGTTGCTAAGTGCCTCACCATTGCTGAGGCTGGCTTTGAACTCGCGATCCTCCTGCCTTAGCCTCCCAAAGTGCTGGGATTATAGGCGTGCGCCACCGCGCCCGACTTCAAACATTTTTTCATATATTTGTTGATTGATTGTATATCATCTTCTGAGAAGTACCTGTTTAGTTCCTTGGCCCATTTATTGATTGGGTTATTTTTTTTTGTGTGTGTGTTAAGTCTTTTAAGAGCTTTATAAATCCTTGAGGTTAGTGTTCTATCTGATGTGCTTGTGGTAAAGATTTTCTCCCATTCTGTAGGTCTTCTATTCACCTCACTGATTGTTTCTTTTGCTGAGAAGAAGCTTTTTAGTTTGAATCCATCCCATTTATTGATTCTTGTTTTTAGTTCTTGTGCTATAGGGGTCTTATTGAGGAAGTTGGAGCCTAAACCAACATGATGGAGATTTGGGCCTACTTTTGCTTCTATTAGGTGCAAGGTCTCTGGTTTAATTACTAGATCCTTGATCCACTTTGAGTTGAGATTTGTGCATGGTGAGAGAAAGAGATTTAATTTAATTTTATTACATGAGGATTTCCAGTTTTCCCAACACCATTTGTTGAAGAGGCTGTCTTTTCTCTAGTGAACATTTTTGGCACCTTGTCTAATATAAGATAACTGTAGGTTTGTGGGTTTCTCTCTGAGTCTTCTATTCTGTACCTGTCAACGCCTGAAGCGATTGCCGCTTGGAGCAACGACGCCGCGGGAATAAGTTCAGAGGTGGACTGGAAACAAACAGGCTCTTTATTCTGCTAGCTTCTCTCTCCAGCTCCAACAACAACTCCCACACGCTATCCACACTCTGCCAACCACCCAAAATGGCTCCGACCCTATCCTCAAAGTCCCGGGCCAAGTCTCAGGAGATCATGCAAATGGCGCGACCCGGTCCACAGTGTCCCTGGCCAAGTCCCATGAGAGCATGCAAATGGCGCCGACCTGATCCACAATGTCCCGGGCCAAGTCTCGCGAGATCATGGAAGGTGGTAATGCTTTATGGCTCACAGCTAACCGCAATCTTAGCTATCTCCTTAATAAGGGCTCCTACATGTACCATTGGTCAACTGGTCTATTTTGATGCCAATACCATGCTGTTTTTTGTTACTACTGCTTTGTAGTACAATTTAAGGTCTGGAATAGTAATGCCACCTGCTTCATTCTTCTTACTAAGAATCACTTTGGCTATTCTGGGTCTCTTATTTTTCCAGATGAATTTCATGATTGCTTTTTCTAATTCTATGAGGAATGATATTGGGATTTTGATTGGTATTGCATTGAATCTGCTTTTGGGAGAATGGTCATTTTGACAATATTAGTTCTACTTATCCATGAACAAGGTAGATCTTTCCATCTTCTAAAATCTTCATTAATTTCTTTCTTTAGTGTTGTGTAGTTTTCATTGTAGAGGTTTTCACTTCTTTTGTTAAGTTGATTCCTAAATATTTTACTTTTTTTTTGAGGCTATAGTAAATGGAGTAGATTTCCTAGTTTCTCTTTCTGAGGATTTGTCGCTGATGTACAGAAATGCCTTTGATTTATGGGTATTGATTTTATATCCAGCTACATTGCTGAATTCATTTATTAGATTTAGAGGATTTTCTGGTGGAATTTTTTGGATCTTCTATGTATAGAGTCATATCATTTGCAAATAGTGATAATTTGAGTTCTTCTTTTCCTATCCATATCCCTTTAATTTTCTTTCGTCTCTCTAATTGCTCTGGCTAGGGCTTCAAGAACCATGTTAAATAGGAGTGGTAAAAAAAAGGCATCCCTGTCTTGTTTCAGTTTTTAGAGGGAATGCTTTCAATTTTTCTCCATTTATGATGATGTTGGCCTGGGGTTTAGCATAGATGGCCTTTATGATGTTGAGGTATGTTCCTGTTATCCCTATTTTTTTTTAGCATTTTGAACATGACGGGATGTTGTATTTTGTCAAATGCTTTCTCTGCATCTATTGAGATGATCATATGATTTTTATCTTTGAGCCTGTTAATGTGATGAATTACATTTATTGATTTCCTTATATTGAACCAACCTTGCATCCCTGGAATGAAGCCCACTTTAGCAGCACAATTTGCAATAGCTAGATTGTGGAACCAACCCAGATCCCATCAGCAGATGAATGGATAGGGAAACTTTGGTATATATACACAATGGAACACTACTCAGCACTAAAAGAGAATAAAATCATGGAATTTGCAGGTAAATGGATGGAGTTGGAGAAAATAATGCTAAGTGAAGTTAGCGAATCCCTAAAAACCAAAGTTCAAATGATCTCTTTGATATGAAAATACTAACTTATAAAGGCAAGAGAGAGGGAATGAGAGGAATGAAAGAGCTTTAAGTAGAGGGGAGGGGGCAAGATGATAGGAATAATGGCAGACTGAGTTATCCATGATTACCCTAAATACATGTATGAAGACA
The DNA here is from genome assembly GCA_025594165.1 of Tamias sibiricus. NCBI lineage: Eukaryota > Metazoa > Chordata > Mammalia > Rodentia > Sciuridae > Tamias > Tamias sibiricus. Next base: position 101,380,356 of record CM046661.1, on the reverse strand, counting down.
CAATTGTTATAAAAATACTTTATATTAAACCAGCAACTTGGAAAAAAAAAAGATTCTGCATGGTGTCTCCAGGGTTTTGTAGCTTTGGGGATGACAGTTTCTGTCAAATGGGCAAAATAGGGATTCAGGAACATGTACTTGTTTTGGAAAATGTACTTGTTTTGGAACAGACCATGAGGACGTGGAAATGGGTCAGAGGATGCTCAGGGATAAGGTAATAGATAGTGATTATGTGTGTTGATTTTCTCCTGAAGTCATAGGAACATCCAGGGTTTACTCAGAAGTAACTGGGAAAATGTTGAAGGGAAGCATCAGATTCATTAGCAACTGAGGAGATTTGAATACAGAGCCTATAACATTATTGAATGTCTGGTGTGATTTTGAGTTTTATCTGGTTTGCTGTTCTTACCAGAGTGTTTACCTTTGCATTTCTTTGCAGTATTTATAGAAGCATTTACCACCTGTTCCTATTAAACAAATATTTATAATCATCACCCTTTAGTTGTCAATTGTATTATTGCTGAAGGTTAAATCAGATGAAATAACTTATTTTATACACATTTCTTATACATAAAGAGTCATTCTAGTAGCATCATAGATACATTGAAGATTTATACATATGTCAGAAGTAATTTTGGGGTTTAATAGACAAGTGAGGAAAAGTATCTGTACAGATCAAATAAAAATCTTTTTATTTTTGACAAATGGGCACCGACCTGATATTATGAAAAGAACATTGAACAAGAAGACTTGAATTTTTAATTTTTTTATAAAGAAAAGTTTATTTCATCATGAGAAGCATACAGATTATATACAATACACACCAACAGAAGTAAAAAAACAATGCATTATGCACATTCTACTGCAAATTCACAGCACAAAAAATACTGCCTTTTAAATATATAATATAAAAAACAAGAAGGCAATTAAAAAATCATCAGCATAACACAACACAGAGGAACCCACCATCAGATTCTGAAAAACCAAAGACTAACTCTTCCAATGGATGTAAACTGCCTGTCGTGGCCAGCCATAACGCCGCAGGAGGAAAACTCTCGGAGGCAGAGTAAAGCTATTACTACTTTTACTTCTACTTTCTTAGAGAGAGCTTAGAGAGAGAAAGATTTTTCTTCTTAGAGCTTAGAGAGAAAGAGAGTTTGAAAGAGAGAGATTTCTTCTTTAGAGAGAGAGAGAGAGCTTAGCTTTTAGAGCTTCTTTCTTCTGTCTTCTTTCTTCCTCGGGAGCCTAAAGAACATTGAACAAGAAGACTTGAATTTTTAATTTTTTTATAAAGAAAAGTTTATTTCATCATGAGAAGCATACAGATTATATACAATACACACCAACAGAAGTAAAAAAACAATGCATTATGCACATTCTACTGCAAATTCACAGCACAAAAAATACTGCCTTTTAAATATATAATATAAAAAACAAGAAGGCAATTAAAAAATCATCAGCATAACACAACACAGAGGAACCCACCATCAGATTCTGAAAAACCAAAGACTAACTCTTCCAATGGATGTAAACTGCCTGTCGTGGCCAGCCATAACGCCGCAGGAGGAAAACTCTCGGAGGCAGAGTAAAGCTATTACTACTTTTACTTCTACTTTCTTAGAGAGAGCTTAGAGAGAGAAAGATTTTTCTTCTTAGAGCTTAGAGAGAAAGAGAGTTTGAAAGAGAGAGATTTCTTCTTTAGAGAGAGAGAGAGAGCTTAGCTTTTAGAGCTTCTTTCTTCTGTCTTCTTTCTTCCTCGGGAGCCTCGGCCTGACTCTGACCAGGAATTACTTCTTCTATCTGGTTTCTCTTCTGTAACCGCTCTGCCTACGTTCTGGCCGCTCTGATTCTTTTCTTCTTCTCCGACCCGAACTCTTCTTCCAACCGAGCGACTGCATGACTGACTGAATGAATTCATTCTTCTCCTGACTCCGACCGCTTTCACCCGGTTATATACCTTTAGCTTTGCGGGTGCCTCACGTGCATTTACAGGTGCGTCACATACATACTTATTATCAGGTGGAACTTATGGCTTCCAGCTGACCGCAATAGCCATCTCCCTAATTGGGGCTCCTTCAAATGGAGTTACTAATGAGGGTCCTGTGCCTACATTTTGTTGCAAAAGAGTTTAGTACTCTAATAGGAAAAATAGAGTGGCTAGGTTGTAATAAAACCTCTATTAAACAAGGGTACAACTGGGTGATGGGGATGGGTGAGGTGCTGTGGTTCAGAGGAGCTTGGCCTTCACCACCCCCCAGCTGGCTGGCAAACCAAACTGCATTCTCTCATGGGTTACTGTGGGATGAAGCAATGGCCAAGGCCAGCCTGGCCTGCAAGAACTACCAGTGCTGTTTCTAGCAAGGCTACCTGGAGTTGCTGTGAACACACAATGTCAAACTGAATAACAGAATAAACACAAGTATGGCCTAGCACAAAGACTTGTATTTAATTCTTGACTCTGCTGTTTACTAACTGTGGGAACTTGTGTAGATTACTTCACATCTCTGAGCCTTAGTCTTTTCATTTATTGATGAGGGGAATTAGTTTCATAAAGTTATTAGGCAAGCAACATTAAATAAGATTAAGTCATTTATATAAAGAAAAGTTTATTTCATCATGAGAAGCATACAGACTATATATAATACATACCAACAGAATTATGCACATTCTACTGCAAATTCACAGCACAAAAGATACTGCCTTTTAAATATATAATATAAAAAACAAGAAGAACATTGAACAAGAAGACTTGAATTTTTTTTATAAAGAAAAGTTCATTTCATCATGAGAAGCATATAGACTATGCTCTTCTCATGAAATGCCTTCCAGAAAAAATAAATCCTTTGTAAAAGCTTGTCATTATACTTATGTTTTCACATATATTTATTACTGCCAATGTGTCTGTCAGCTTATGCAATATAATTTTATTTTTGGAACTAAAATATTATAATACTAGGGTTTTTTTTTTAATTTCAGTCACAGTATTCTTAGATTTTGTGTGATGATATTGTCTTCTATATGAAGGTAATTTTAATAAGATCTTTAGTACTTCAGTAACTAAGTCACCAGATTATTTACAGAACCAAACTACTTTTTGCAAAATTTCTTTCTGGTCTAAATAATATTCTAACCAGTTCTTGGATACAGAGAATGTATAATTTGTTCTCATGTTGAAAATTATATGATGTCTTTAAATGTAACCATGGGAATTCATGTTTCTTTGTATAAATGAATGGCAGGTTCAAATACTTGATAATTACCTGTGCATGTAGTTGTTTAATTAATATTAAAGAGAAGACATCTGGGTAGAATTAAGCAATTCATTATAACTAGATCAGTTGCAGGTGTCTTATATGAGGCAGTCACTCATTATCATTGTTCCATTAGAGAAACTTTCCCCGGAAAGGAATCCATTTGAAGTGAAATCTAAGACATCACATGATTAAAAATTTTTTAAAATTAGTTGATAGGAAAAGTCTTTTAGCAACTCCGTTAAGTTTAAGTTCAGGTATACAAAAAGATTAAATTATAAATACCAGCTTTATCTTTCCTTCAATGTTTTAGTTATTTTTGCTAAAAGTGCTAACAACGTTAATTAACAACTTGTTGCTTGAAATAAAACACAACGATTAGTATTATTTTCACAATTCTTTCTCTCTTCACCTGTTCATTAGTTTTCAAAAAGAAGAACAAACTCTAATATGTAGAAAGATTGTCATATGCTTTAAGACACCTGAAAAAAAGGTTCTTGAAGATAGGAGATGAAAATTGGTGTGGTTAATGAAAGGAAAATTGTGTAGATAGAAATATGCAATGATTTCACAAATATAACTTTGATTCAATGGTCCTGAGATTATACTTGGGGTCTTTTATGAAAACATGTTATATTGTGAAGAAAAAATAAATGACCTGGTCAAAGCAACGGACACTAGAATAAATGTTAGTTTCATTATTAATGTAATAAATATAAATAGGAACACATTTTTAAGAGAGAAGGGTAAGAGTAGATTGTGGGGAGCAAGTATGAGTTAGAGGGATGTGACAGAAAAGAATGGGAGATTTGAGTTATGTGCTGGAGAAGAACCTTGCTTGTGTAGGCAAATAACTTCCACAACAAAAACAGCCCTATGTGTTTTGACACAAGGGCAGTGAGGAAATCAGTGTTGCTTTTAATGATTTTAATGTTGTTGAAGAGGCACTGACATTATGGCTCTAAATTTTATCTCTTATTTATTGGGTATGATATAAAAATAGATCTCTGGGATTTTAATAATACATAAGAAGATATTCATTTTTAGTTCAAATTCAAAACCAGCTTTCATTCCATTTTAAATATTCTCCAAGTAATTTTCCTTTAACATAAAGAATGTGCTCCCAAAATAGTTTTTTTTTAAGTTTTTGCATAACTTAAATAGAAATGTGATAGTGAAAAAATAATCTTGGAATTGTAGAACATATACATTTTGTATAGCAAATTGTGAGGTCTTACTTCCTAATCAACATTAAACATTAATTAAGATCATCAAATTTAGCAATGCAGTTTCATCTGTGATGTATGTAGAAACAAGCAAATGGGAATTGGAGTAGCTCCACATTTTTCATGAAAGCACTGATGTAATGTTTAGATTAATCTAATAACTCTGAATGGGTAGCAATTTGGATACTGTTATGACTGAAATCCTTGTTTTCTGGCAAAATAAATTTTATTTCTGCTAAATTAGTTTTTAATATTTAAAAATAATAATCTGCCTTCTTGGAAAGAATGCTATTCAACTTGATGAATTTTCAAATCCAACATTACAAGGCAATCATTCAAATGAGCCTGTCTGTTCCTTAATTTTGAACAAGTGGATTCAGCCAAGACAGCTACTATCCAGCCCTGAATAAGCACAGACCAAAAGTACAGAAGTAGAGACAGACAGGCTCCCTATGGACAAAGCGGGTAGGGGAGCTACTGTGAAGGAATTGGGCCTTCATCTTTGCCTTAAAATGTGAATCCAATTTAGATTGGCAGAAAGGAGTAAGCAGAGGGAAATAATGAAATGTGTTTTGGAGTTTTTTGGGGACAGGAGGAAGTTTTTGTCCAAGAGTGTTAATAGATTAAGCTGAAAGATAGGGACCAAATTGTGGAGGAACAGTGGATAATCATGAACGATTCTACTCTTAATTTACTAATTATTTACTTATAAATGACATTTGGGAAAACTTCTTAACTTCACCAGGGTAACTTGACTGCAGTAACTTATCTGTTCTCCCTAGGTCATAGGGTTATTAGGAGTGTTAAAATATAATGTTTTTAACATGCACTATAAAAAAAGTAAAATCTTATAAACATGTCAGTGGTGGTCCACACAAGTATATTACATACTGTCTTACTTTGGCAGGACACTATACTCAGCTTGTTCATTTTATGTACATCCTAGCTCAGTTTCACCTCATTTCCTATGAAGGTTGCTTTAAAACTTTACCATTCCCAGAGAACCTTTAACTCTACCTATTCTCTTACATTCAGCAGATAACTTCTTTACAAAAAAAAACAGAAGTGACAATAACTTGCTCAATTTTCTGCTCTCATTTCATAAGTCCAAATGATTTACCTGTACCTGTGGAGTAGAAACCCCCACTGCCATGAGTAATGGGTTCATATGAGTACTGAACCTCATCTCCTCCTGTCTTCAGAGGAAACTTGCTCTATCCATTATCCCTTTAAAACTCAGTGTTCAACTTCTGTTTGCTCCTTCCCATCACCATTTAAATGTGCTTCATTTCTCCATTAATCCACAACATTTCTGTCTTTTTCATATTGTTTCTTCTCCCCTTTATAGCTAAAATTTGTAAAGTCATGACCTATTCTGTCTCAATTTCTTCATATCAGACACTCTATCTGCTTCAGGCTATAGTTTTCATCTCATATCTCTTTCAAAGTACTCTCAGCAGTGTCCTTCATAACTTCCATGTTCTTAGTCCAGATACCTTTCAGTCTGTTCCTGTTGACTTCTAAGCAGCAATTAATTTTATTGATTACTCCCTCCTTCCAATATTTACTTACCTTTTCTTGATGATACTACACTGTATGTACTTGAGTTCTGAATTGCAAAGGATCAAGTCCATTCTGATAGTTAAAACATAATAAGAATATGTTGCAGAAGGTTAGGTCGCTTACAATGTAAGTAGAAGAACTTTAGATAATATTCAGCAAGGACAACACCTATCACATCTGTCTCTTTGTGTCAACCCTAAAATTCACATAGGCATTTCGGGCTGTTCTTGGATGACATCGAGGGATGGACTGCAGAATCTGCTGCTACCTCTCTAAATGGTAGTTGCATTCTCCACCATTGTTGCTAGAAGACATCACAACCTTGCTTAGTCACAAAGTTCTCTTCTGAATTAGATTGCTGCTAAATGCCCCTAGTTAGCAGTCCTACGTCACAGTCATCCCATATGCCAGCTTCTAAGGACACAAAAAATTTGAGCTGAGACTTTTATCTTGAGGAGACAGGGATTTCCCCAAATATAGAAATTGTTTTTAAAAGGTGATGGTTGACCATTATTTTGGCATTCATCTTTCTCTAGCACTCATATAGTTTTGCTATTATCTCTCTAAGCAATCTTTTTTCTGTCTCTTTTCTTTTTTTGCTCCTTAACAGTTAGGGTTCCCCAGGAGTTAATTTTAATTTTAATTTTTTTCCTCACTTTTTTCCCTCTCCATGAGTGATGCTATATAACACCGTGAGTTTAATTACCTTCTCTTTGTTTATGACTGCCAAATCTTGATCACCAGTGCAGTTCTGTCTCTTGAGTGAGCTCTAGACCAATGTCTTACAGGCTCTTGAGTGTTTCTACATGAATATGTTATAAACCCCTTAAAATTCACCCTATTGGATGCATACTTTTCTGTAATCCAGATACATTCCTCCAGTTCTATCCAGTACAGAGCCCTTCAGTTGTTCAGGTGAAAAAGGAGAATATCATACTTGAGAGCTTCTTTCCCTAATCTGCAATCATCCAGTCAGTTCCAGAGTACAAGCATTTTATATTCCATGTATTGTTCTTTTTTTTTTTTCAACTATTTTTTATTCAAAATTTTTGTATATATAACAGTAGCATGCATTACAATTCATAATACACATATAGAGCACCTCCATGTATTTCTCTTAATCTGCCACACTGTCTCCATGTTATACTGGGAAAGACACAAGTACTGAAACTAAGTGAACTTCTTCGTAGCTTTCACTTTTACTCTTCTCTAATCTATTTTCTACCCTGCAGGTAAAAAGTTTAGCAATTAATATCATCTCATCCCCCTCCTGTGCTTTTTCAGAGGAAAAGCACACACAGACACATCCCTATACTTATGCTTGTAAAGACACATGCTGTATCTTGAAGCTTGCACAAGAAATTGATAACAGTGGTTGTCTCGGGGATTGAAGGTGGGAGAGCTAAGAATCAGATTTACTTTCATTGTACAGTCTATTGGACCTTTTAAATTTTATATCATGTTAAAATGATATTATATACCAAAAATCAATTAGTAAAAACTTCAGTGGATCACCACTGGTTGAAGGCTCATATCAGACACCCACATAGTTTGAAAGACCTCCACACAAAATAGCTCTTTCTTACTTCGTTAGCCATCCACACAAAATAGCTCTTTTTACTTCGTTAGCCACATTTAATATTTTGTTCTTCTTTAGACTTACCAAATCCTCTCAATTTTCAGAATTAGCAAATTGCTCCATTATTTGAAATGTTCTCTTTTTTACTATCCCACATAGATAACTCTTCTTCTTTTTAGTACTTTGTATCCTTAATCAAATTCCCATTACTGTTTTTGTTACCATTTGTCTCTTTTGTCAGAAAGACCAAGTCAGATACAGCAGGGTCAGATTTGTCATATTCAAGACTATTCTGCTGATACCTAAGGTAGTACTTGGACATAATAGGAATTCAGGAAATATTGTAAGAATAAACAACACACTCATTTCTTCTCTTTACTATTCCAATTTCTCTCATCTTTCCCCATCATCATTATTTTGTGATTATTACTCTTCATCTCTGTCTCAAATGTTTCTACTGATTGTCTCTGCCTTTTTTTCCCCCGTAATTCAAAGCCAGAAATCCCAAGTTAAGAATAATATATTCGATATATTCTAGTAAAAGGAGCAATAAATGTGATATAATGCCATAGCTTTCATTCTTCTGAATGATTATGAAAAATGAATGAAGCAAAATTGTGACCATTATTTTGAGATGGCAAAGGAAAACCATGTGTTTCAGTTATACATTTCAATGATCCATTCAGGTGAATATAATTTTTAATACATAAAAGTTAATCTTTAGTAAACAAACTCATTGATTTACTGACTTTAAATATGATTGCTGGCAATTCCTTGCAATGTTAGCTTATTTGTAAATGGCATTTTAATTTATTCTTTACTGATTTTCACTGAGTAGCCTACTTATAATTGCAAATTTTATAATTTTAAAAATACTTTTATCTTTCCAAATGTCACTCTCAAATCTGTTTCCAGAATTCCATGTCTCAGAACTTAGTTTATTTCCCTGTTTGTGAATTAAGTTATTGATCTCTTTGCCAACATTGCCCAGTCAGTATTTCACAGCTGGTGAACCAAGACTTCTAGCAATAACCCACACTGATCTGTATTATTCTTCAATATGTGGAGTCCTTGCAGTTGAGCTCCATGACTTCAAGTTTTTATTGGCTGAGCAAAAAGACCTTTAGTGTTCATTAACATGCTAATATAATCCTTTTACATGGTAAATTGAGATAAATACTATAGCCTAAGACATGCACTATGCTTTTTAAAAAATAGCAACAGTGACCTCCAAAGTATAAGATAGGGGTAGCTCATTGGTGTGGCAGAAGAATAGGAAAAAGGGGGCATTATTTCTGAATAACCTATCCCTCTGAGTTTGGTCTGTAGTTGAATCCATAGGCCAAAAGGAACATTAATTTTGGACTTGGGGTCTGGAAATATTGTTCTTGTTACAACTGCCTCTCATTAACTGCTTGAGCTTGTGGTGTAGGGCTCTTCCAAAAGCACAGATGCTATGCAATTAATCCGCTCTTAAAAACCTCTCCCATTTCACATAGGATAAAATCCAAATTCTTTAATATGGCTCACAAAAGCTGTGTGCTCTGATCCCTGCCACCTCTTTAATTTGTCTCTGGATTCTCTGTGCCTCTGTCTCTTCATTTGTAAAGTATTTAGATTAGGTTAGATAATTTCTAATGTTCCTCTCAGATCTAAAAATCTATAATTCAGAATAATTACAGAGTCAGCCTCAGCTTTCAGATAGGATAAAAGGGAATTTGTAAATTCCTATTTTTAAAATAGACCAGCTTGAAGTCCCCTGGGACAAGAGTTGTTGGTCTAGTATAAGAAACACAGTTCATTTCTGCTGTTTTAGTTTGGTAGAATATGCTGTATATTTCACAAAATTCTCAAAAATCAGAAACAACTGTAACTATTTAGATCATGTTCTCTTTGTTAGAATTAGGGAGTTTGAGGGCTGCTACTAACTTGAAAAGTGTCTTTTGATGATAAAATTAACCTCCAGAGAGTTGACATGTCTGTCAGACTTATAGTAGAAACAGAACCAGAATCTCAGCTTCTTTATCCATCCCCCACCCTTACACTGCAGTGTTCCCCCACGTAATAAGACCATTTCAACCAGGTGGCTTGTTTGCTGTTTGTACAAAAAGTTTATGTCTAGGTAAATATCCAGGCAGTATACTAGGAAGATGGTGGGATCATGGCCAAGATGAACTTCAGGCCAGAGAAATATGGATGATTCTTTCTCCTTTGTCCTTTCAGAGGAGAATTCATGAAGATTCATTGATTTAGCCAGGGCCAGTTGTTTTTCTGGACAGGTACTATACCCTCCTGAATCTCATATTCCAAGGGAGTAATTAGTTGATATATTCACATATAATAGGATATTTTCAGATACTAATATGAAATATGGGAAAGTTACTGTAGGTTTAAAGTAAAAGTCTGAAAACTCGGACTTTTATTCATGAAATGTCTTCTCACTATGATAGAACCTTTCTTAACCAACTCTTTAGTTGTTCCATGTTACCAACTTCTGTATATTTGTCAACTTATTTGACCTACCAAATGCTTTAATGTTTTCATATCATTGCAAAGAAAGTGCCTTACTTATAGTCATTGAATATTTAAGTATATCCACATTATATCTCTTATGCCATAAATATATTTCCATTATTTTCCTACATAAGCTTTATAGTTTATACTTTGTTCCTCAACATTTCTTTCTTTCTTTTTTTCTTTTTGCTATGTCTGCTGCCTTTCTTAGACTTGAATAGTTACAATATTTTTTTGGAACACCACAGATAGGAAGGAAATTCTTCTCTGGCAGTCCCTCCAATATTGTGCAAGTCTTTCACTTTAAGCCTACCTCTTCTTCAAAATTCACTTCAAGCCCAGTCCCACTGGTGAAATTTCCAGGGTGGTGTCCACTCTTAGCCATCAGCCTTCCTCTGAATAACAGTTCTTATAGGATTGATTGATTGATTGATCAGTTTTTTATTTCTGACACTTAGCATATAGGATCTCATTTGTTATTCCTGTAAATATAATATTTACCAAATATAAATTTACCAAATATATATACAAATTATTTCAATATTTAAAATATAATGTTTTATTTTTAAATCATTATACTATTTACCAAATGTAAATTGTTATATATTTATATGAATATATTATTTACCAAATATAAATTCTTAAATATGTTCTAGATTGATAGGGGCTTAGGCATTGTATTGCCATATTGTATGCATGTATGAGAATGTAGCATATCCCACTATTATGTATAATCATCATGAACCAACAAAATTATATAAGTAAAAATGAAAAAAATAGGTGCTCAGGACAAACAAATACTGCTTTTTGAAAAAGGTGGTCACTACTCCCGAATCAATATGCCTTGGGCATATTTGTGTTAAATAGTATGTACCACTTCATAACATTGTAATTTATGTATTATTTGCCCCAGAGAGAATTTATCTTTGTTGTTTAATTCAGTACTTGGAACATAGCACATGTTCATTATATACTAATAAATTAATTGATATTAAAAAATACCCAGATATCTGAGAGTTTGTGATTTGCTGATATACATTGTGAAATTTTAGACAAGACAAAGGGAGCAACATAGTAAGATAGAAGGAGAACCATAGTAAGATAGTGACCCTAAAACTTATTTGACCTTGCAATACTTTGTTTTTAGGGACCATGAACTTCTTATACAACTATTACTCTCTAGAATACAGGTTGTGAAATGCTGGCTTAAAACACAGACAGTGCTTAACTGGATGAGATGATTATGGTGACATAAATTTGATCATTTACTTCTTGGACTGTAAGCCTATCCAAGGCAGAGTCTATGCCTGAACTGTCTTTATACTAAGTTTCGGAGGGGTATTAAGGACCATATGGCCTAGAAATGCACTCTTTCACTTGAATCTCTGTAATGCTCAACTTATTTTTCAAAGCTTTCTTTTGGCAGCCCATTTCAACTTTGTGCAGCTCTTTCTGTTTCATAGAAAGTTACTGTGTTAGCTTTTCATCTCTGTGACCAAACTACCCAACAAGAAGAACTCAGAGGAGGAAAAATTCACTTTGGCTCATGGTTTATAGGGGTTTAGTCCATGGTGGGCCTACTTCATTGTTTTGGGCCAGGGCAAGGGAAAACATCATGGCAGAGGACTTGGTAGAGGACCACTGCTCACCTCATGGTGGCAAGGAAATTGAGAGAACAAGGAGAAGGAATTTTAGGGAAAATAAACCCTTCCATGGCATGGTCTCAGTGACCCACCTCCTCTAGCCACACCCCACTTGCCTACAGTTACTACCAATCAATTCATTCAAATTAGTATGGACTGATTAGATTACAGTTCTCGTGATCCAGTCATTTCACCTGAATATTCCTGCATTAACTGGTACTACCCCCCAGTGGGATTGAATATGGGATTGAATTGAATTGTGAAATTGTGAGAATTTGACTAATTTAAATTTTTAAATTATAACTTGGAACTAAAACAATTTCAAGACTATATTTGAACATGATTTTCCACCAGATTACTTTTTAGTCATGAGATTTTTATGTGTATCTGTACATGTAAATGGAAATGACATTTATGTAACTTTGCAATTTTAGTACATAGTTGCAGATCTTTGGGGAGTTCTTCCTTGAAGATAGGACATGAGAAATCAAGCAAGGCAATTAAAATTAGTTTACAGTGTGATGTTTTGTTTTTGTTTTTGTTTTGGTACTTCACTTTATCTTTTCAATCATTCCAATTGATAGGCTGCCTCTTTATATCTGTTGGTAGTAAGTCTAACATATCTGTGAGGTCTAAATCATTGAAGTTCGTAAAAGTTTTCATATTAAATAGGCCCCTTTTTGTGAAATTTATGACTCAACATTGAGATTTTCCTGACCACATGATACTTAAAATGGAAGCATCTACAAAAAATAATGTACAGATAAGTATCTGTCATTCTTATGGGATGTAGACCCAACAATTAACAATAGAAGAAATGATATTTAGAAGACTAAATTATCCAACAACTTTGACTATGAATGGGGTCACATTAAGAAAGTAATAATAATTTATAGTGTCTTTACCCCTCTTCCTCCTGTAGGACTTTAGTACCACCAAAGTTCCCATCCCATAAGTATTCTTGGTAAGGATATGGGGCGTTTTTAACTTAACAGACTGATCTCCAGTTCCATTTACTTTGCTGCACATAATAGGGTTTCATTCTTTATATGGCAGAATTGTATGTATGTAATTTTGTATAAATACCATATTTTCTTTATCTATTCATTAATTGATGGACATTAAATTGATTTCTTTTTCTTGGGCATTTTAAATAATGCTTCAGATAACATGGGAGTGAGGATATCTCTTTAATATTACTGACTTGATTTTCTTTGGCTGTATATTCATGATTGGGATAACTGGATTATATGATGGTTCTGTTTTTAATTTTTGAGAATCCTCCATATCATTTTCTATAATGGCTTTACTGCTTACATTTCCACCAACAGTGTGTAGGAGTTGTTTTTCTCCATATCCTTCCAGCACTTGTTATCTTTAGTCTTTTTGATAATAGCCATTCTTACTGTAGTTAAGTAATATGTTATGGTAATGCTGGACATTTTTTTTTCCATTTACCTGTTGGCCATTTGTCTGTCCTCCTTCAGGAATTGTTTATTTAGATCTATTGCATATGTTGAAATTGGGTTATTTGTGGGGTTTTTTTTATTTGTACATTGTTGTTTATTTTTTTTTTATTTTTTTTTTTTTTTGCTATTGAGTTTTTGTAGCTCCTTATATATTTTGGATATCAACTCCTTGTTGGTTGAATAATTGGCAAATAGTTTGCCTCTATGTAGGTTGTTTCTGTACTCTGTTGATTCTTTTGATTGTTTTCTCTGCCTTACAAAAACTTTTTGTTTTGATGTAATTCCAACTTTTCTATTTTTGCTTCTGTTTCTTATGCTATTGGGGTCTTCATAGATAAAAAAATCTTGCTGATTCCAATGTTGTGAAGCATTTCCCCTTTTTTCTCTTCTGATAGATTCAGGGTTTCAGTTTTTACCTTTAAGTATTTAGTACATTTTAAGTTTATTTTTTATAACTGGTGAGATATATGGGTCTAGTTTCATTCTTCTGTATGAGAGAAAATACCCTGTTTTCTTGGCATAATTTATTTAAACAAACAAACAAAAACTATCCTATTCCCAAAATGTGTTGTTAGCAGTATTGTTGACAATTAAGTGGTTATAGATGTGTGGGGTTAACTTCAAGGTTTTCTATTCCATTGATCTATGTGTCTGTTTTTATACTAATGCCATGCTATTTGATTACTATGAATTTGCCATATGTTGACATCAGATCATGTAATACCTCCTGCATTGTTCTTTTTGCTCAATATGGCTTTGGCTATCCAGGGATTTTTGTGATTCCATATAAATTTAATTTTTTTTCTACTCAAGAACCAATGTTTTTAAAAAGCATCTTCTAACACATGATTAATATCTAGAATATATAAAGAGCTCAAAAAACTTTACACCCAAAAATGAAATGACCCAATTAGTAAATGGGTAAATGAACTAAAAAGAAATACAAATGAACAACAAATTAGGGAAATGTAAATCAAAACTACAACTGAGATTTTAATTTATACCAGTCAGAATGGCTATAATCAAGAATATAAGTAACAATAAATGCTGGAGAGGATGAGGAGAAAAAGGAAGATGGGACTGTAAATTAGTACATCTGCTATGTAAATCAGTATGGAGGCTCCTCAAAAGACTAGGAATGAAACCACCATCTGACCTAGCTATACCATTTTTCAACATTTGCCCTGAAGAATTAAAGTCATCTTACTATAGTGACACGCATATGCACGTTTATAGCAGCACAATTCACAATAGCCAAACTATGGAACCAGACTAAATGTCCATCATTGGATGAATGAATAAAGAGAACATGGTATATATAAACAATGCAGCTTTATTCAGCCATAAAGAAAAGTGAAATTATGGCATTTGCAGGAAAATGGATGGAACTATTTGAACATATTAATCAAAATAAATCAAACTCAGGTGGTTAAGGGTTCTATGTTTTCACTCATATGTAGAAGCTAAAGAGGAAAACAGAAAGGAAAAGTGAGACTGAATCTCCTAAATATCAAAGGGAGATTAGTAGAGAAAATGGACCAAGAGATAGGAGGCATGGAGGGAGCAGGGAAATGCAGGTGAGTGATATTGTCCAAATTATTTTGTTATATTGTGTGCATGTATGAATATGTAACAACAATCCCATCAATATGTTGAACTATTAAGCACCAATAAAAATGTAGAAAAAAGTGCTAATGTTTTTAAAAAGCATCCCAGATGAATGAACTAGATAGCTAAATTAAAAAAAAAAATGCTATTAGATAAGTCCTACCTTTGAAGAATATATGGTTCACTGGAGAGAAAGAGGCCTTAAAATTTGATAAAATATAATTGAAGCATCTAAAATGGAAACACAAAGTCCCGAAGGGTATCTTCTGAGGGAGCACTGTAATTCACTAGTGATATTTTCACAGGAGGGATGTTGAAATAGATTAAAAATGTGAATTCAAGCCGGGCGCGTGTGGCGCACGCCTGTAATCCCAGCACTTTGGGAGGCTGAGACAGGAGGATCGCGAGTTCAAAGCCAGCCTCAGCAATGGCCAGGCACTTAGCAACTCAGTGAGACCCTGTCTCTAAATAAAATACAAAAAAGGGCTGGGGATGTGGCCCAGTGGTCGAGTGCCCCTGAGTTCAATCCCCGGTACCACCAAAAAAAAAAAAAAAAAAGTGAATTCAGTGGTGGACAAGATCTCTTGGAGTGGTGTCAGGGAGGGAGGAGCACAGAGAACAGCATATGCAAAAGTATGTATGAAAGGTATGAAAGAACATGGCCAGAGAATGATGAGAGTGTGGCCAGAACACCAAGAAAGAAAGGACATAGGATATAAAGTTGGAATGGAAAAATTGAGTTTCTCTAGGCCTCAGTTTTTTCATTTATTAAACAAGTAGTTAGCCAAGATGACTGTAAAGAGCCCTGTACTCTAAAATATAGGTTCCTGCCATTGTGTCAATGTTACTTTTTTTAGGCTGTCAAGGCTGGGAATATAGTGGGGGTATATGAATAATATGGTCCCTGTAGTGATGGGTTGTCCCATAGTTGTTCAATTTTTTTTTATGTAAAAATGAGGTTAATTCTATTTACTGGATTCATAACAAAGATTTGAGGAAGTAGCCTTCTAGAGGGGAAGTACATTGGTCAATGCATTAA
The DNA here is from genome assembly GCA_025594165.1 of Tamias sibiricus. Taxonomy (NCBI): domain Eukaryota; kingdom Metazoa; phylum Chordata; class Mammalia; order Rodentia; family Sciuridae; genus Tamias; species Tamias sibiricus. The sequence continues at coordinate 101,364,464 of CM046661.1, read as the reverse complement.
AACCCTTAATAAAGAGTATTATATGATGAAAAAATATCCACAAACTGCTTTATGTTCCACGTAGCAAAGTGCTCTAAAATTGGGACAGTTTATTGTCAAAATTCACATTTTTCGATTAGTACTAATGCCTATTATAGCTTAGAATCTGTAAGTTTTCATACTCAAAGCTTGATGTGTGAATTATTGTTAAGGTCTTTGTTATGCTATCTTATTTTTTTCTGTTTTATAATTTCTCATTTATATCACATCTGTATATTATAATTTCATCTCCGTTCAGAAACTGAGTAATGTAGCTGTAAATCTCCACTTTATCTCTGAATAAACTACATGTTATTGGCTTCATATCTTTAAGTGAATTCATTCAAGTTCTGGTAGAAAGTGTAAATGCTTTATTTGCCTCTTTCATGGTGTCCCTAAGTGTACAGAATAACCCGTGAATCAAAAGTAATATATGTAGGCTCAATGATTGAAAATTCCAAGGCACCACAATCTATACTTTCTGATTCATTTTATCAAATACAAGTAGATGATTACACTGAAAATTTCAAAAAGATATTTAGAATGATGCAAGTTGAAATAGACAGACTATTTGAAACTGCAGCAGGAGCTGTCAAAAAGAACTCATATGGTTTCTGTCATTTGAACATCCAATATTTTCATTAAAGAAGATATTTTGAATGCTTTTTTAAAGAGCTATCCAATTAGTAGCTATTTCTCTCTCCTCACCAAAGAAAATTTTAGAGAAATCCTAGAATATTAGCCACTGTTGACTCTGCCCTACTTTTTATTCACAGACATTGATGAGTGTGCTGAAGGGCGCCACTACTGTCGTGAGAATACCATGTGTGTCAACACCCCAGGTTCTTTCATGTGCATCTGCAAAACTGGATATATCAGAATTGATGATTATTCTTGTACAGGTAAATGGTGGCTATTTAGGAAATAAAATATTTCTATGCCTTCAGTTTATTTTTTAAATTTTCTTTTAACTCTGAGTTTCTGGTAAGTATGCCATAAATACTAAGCAAAATCTTATCTTCTTGATTTAGTAGTTAATTCTGAATCTATTTGATAAGTTTTATATTTCTTATTAGACAAACTAAAGAACCAAATCAATATTGTATTAAATTTTTATACATAAATAGTATTTATGTTCAAATTTTGTGTGAATTACTAAGGCTAATCTGAGAAACAACACTTAAGTGATTCTTTCCTTTGTATGACAGTGTTTTTTTTTTGGGGGGGGGGGTTGTATGTGTTTTCTTGTCATTCTGGGTCTTCAATCCATAATGTTGTATATGCAAAATAAGTGTTCTACCACTGAACTCCATCTCTAGCCCTCTTTCTGAATAGAGGATTGTAATATTTTTCAGAAATAGATGCTCGGATTTCTGGGAAATGGGGATGTGGAAGACATGTGGGCTTCTTTACACTTTGGAGAAGTGCAGTTGAGCACTGTGTTGAAAATGTTTTCCTTATTTTTGTTTCATTGAAATGCCACTCCATTTAGTGCCATCCAGAGTTTTCAGGGATATCCTAAGTGATAATAATGTCTAAAAAAGGTCCTGGAATAATACCTATGCACTTCATATTCCATGGGTTCTTGTGTGTAGAATATGAAAAATAGAAAAGTAACTTGATGACTATGGAATTTGAGGAAATGTGGTATGAAATAGGACATTCCTTTGGATTTTCTAGTTTTAAAGTAGAAGAACCATAAAAATAACATTTAAAATACATAGGATGATAAAACTGGAGAGTACTTTAAATGTTATTCTTGCCATTTTTCATTCTACTTCCAATTTTGTAATTTTTTTATCAGATGGATGTTATAAATAATTCCTAGAGGTTCTCAGAGAAACAGACTCCAAACAACTCCCTAGTAAAAATATGAATTTAAATTAAAGTGTCACTTTTTGTGTTTGTATTAGTTGTACATTTCTATATCTTCATTATAATGTTCATAATGTCTATCAATTAATATTAATATTAATTAATTGATAAATTAATTTTATTTGATAAAATTAATTTATCAATTAATAAATAAATTCATAAATTCCTACTTTTGGGTCAGTTCATCCAAAAGATTTTGAAATTATTCAAACAGTTTTGCACTATTTCTTTGAACAAAATTTAATCATAATGAGTGGCATACTTTCTTGATAAAGGAGTAGAGAGATGATTTTCAACTTAAAAGTAAAAGTAAAAAAAAAATGTCAGAATAAATACATAGAGGATGTAATGCACAGTTTACTGTAATATTGATAATATTGATAAGCCTGAGTTCCAATTTAATGGTTAACAAGAAACTAAGATAAAACTGCTGTATATCTCAGAAAGTGATATTTCAAGATGTGATTGTTAAAAATAAGAGTGCATTTCTAAGAAGTCTGCTGATTTTTTTGGCATTAAAGACTTAAAAAGCCTTGTATATATTTATACTTTCTAGTGATTCTTTTTGCTTTTCTTGTACTCTTAAAAGATTGTTCAAGATTTTAAGTAAGAAGATTTATCACATAATTTGGCCTTGTGTTAAATGGAGAGTGTTTCTCCAGGGCAGAGTGTTTTTAAGAGGTTCATTTCTATTCTGAATCTGTCTGTTGAATGTAAATCCAATTATAGTAAATTCAACAGTTTAACTTTAGTACATGACAGAGAATCTTAGACTTTGGGTTTTGCCTCTCTCGTTGCATCCCCCTTCCAAATAAAATTCCACAAATTGCTGGTTTTGACCACTTTAGGGTGAATTTCCCCATTGGATTCCAAGGTATCTAATGATATGAATGAATTATTCTTTGGTAGGAATGCAGAGGAAGACTGAAATAATTTTAAGAAAAGCTATTCAGGCTGTAGTTTTGGTGCCTAAGGAATCAGAGCCAAGAATTTCAAAATCTGGCCGATGATGGGGAATGTTTTTCCTTAATGAGGCAGTAGCATTTCCAACTAGCACCATTATTTCTATGCTTCCCCTTAAAGAGGAGAGTTTCCTTGCTCTTAAATTTTATTTCTATACCCAAAGTTGGGCTTCCTAGGGAATATATGTGCATTTTGTTTTATTCCAGAGTCAAGTGAGCATTGTCAAAATTTTTCTTTATGTTAGGTGAGCCCCCACTCCCATCCTCCCACACATTGTTAAAGTCTGTCTGTACCAAAGACAAAAGACGTGACTCCTCATATGGGAGTTTGCCTTGTGCCTAAAGGTGATGGGAGTTTGCCTTGTGCCTAAAGGTACGTAGGCAATTCCTTTTAAGGGCTCCCATAAGACCAAAGTTAGACTTAATTTCTCTGATAAAAATTGAGATTTAATTTTTTCTAAATTTTAGTAACAATATCCATATATTACATACTTGGAGCAGAAGACAGTGCAAAATAAATGTCAAGAAACCATTGCACAAACATTCTCTGTTGTTTGTGGTCAAATTCTGAATTTTCCCTTTCTTTTCTTTTATCGTGGCTTGGAGTTATCAATGTATTTTGTTTCTGTATTCTGCCCCTCTTTCCTGTTAGAGCCCTCTACCATAACACAACTGACACTGTCAACACTATATTCTGCAGTCTCTCAAAGTTGCTTATCCCAACTGAAAATTAATTGTAGACATTCTAACTTAAATAAATGTACAAGACCAAAACAATAATTTATAGTTAGGATCTTTGTTCAGTAAAAAAATGCCTTATTTTTTTTTGCTTTTATAATGTCATAGCTCTGATGTATAAATTATGTATGCTACAGAATAATTACCTTCTATAGTTGGTAAAATTGCACCTTTTTCTCTATTTCAGATCATTTGAATTAGATTTTCTCTATGATCATAAGATTTGGGAGATAGAAGAATTCCTAAACTAGTCTAATCCCTAACTTTCATAAGGAAACTGAACCTCAGAGAGATTTGTTGCCTTACCCATATTTGTACAATTAGTGAGAGATAAAGTGGGTCTGCAGATAAGCCTCCTTAGTCTTAGCTTTTATAGTGCTCAACATTTGTAATTGGCAATCATAAAGACTCATATTTTATGTAGAAATACATTATTCAATTTATAATGTTCACTAATTAAACTGCCTTTCTTATATAGTATTGCAATGCCAAGAGGAATTTTTCCCCTGCAGATCTCAATAATAATCCTAAATCTCAAGTTAGTAAAAGAAATATACAGCCTCATTTTCTGGGCCTCTGACGATTACAAAGTTACAGCATTAACTCAGTTGTACCATTTGCACAAAGGGTATAGCAGTTTATACTTTTGTAAACCCACTAATATAATTTCCTTCTAATAAGAGTACTAGTATATTTTTTTTCTCATTAACATTTTATGGATTCTCTTCTTCCCACGACCTTTCCTGTTCTTGAGAAGAAAGACTGAGTGTACCTACAAGAAGGGGGTGGGGTGGAAATGAGGGAAGAGAAAGGGAAAAGGGAAGGAAGAGAAGGGAGTGGTGGAAGAGGAGAGAAAAAACAAAGGAAATGATAGAGGTGGAAAAGTTTTGGTTTACATAAGTCAAGGTATTTTAAGCCCATTCTTTAGGATCTTTGAAATAATAACTTAATTTTTATGCATAGGAAAGTTTCTTGATTACTTTATCTAATAATGGCTTTCTTGGTTCACTTACATAAGCATTAATCAAATTGATTAAATCTTCTTGAGTCCTATTGGGTCTGTCTTCTTGGAACTGGTCTTATGTAATGGAAAATTAATAAAACCTCTAAGGAAACAAATATGGAATCAAAACTGTTGGAATTATCAAAGAACAAACATCTGAGCAAAGGGAGCTAAGACATTCATTTCAGATCTTCCTAATATATCTCCATGTTCTGATTATTATAAAAATGAAGTTCTGATTCTTCCTTTGTGTTGACTTGTTTGTCATCTTCCTACTGTTGTGCAGTTCTTTGGAGTAGGGACAGGAGAATGGGAAGGATATTTGAGTAAAAGAGACATGAAATAATTTTACCTAGTGTAGGAAGTAAATTAGACTTTTAGGGCAGTGATAGTCAAACAAGATAATTTTGCCCTCTCACTTGCCAGAATTTCTGTGATAATGCCGGGAGATACTTTTGGTCATGACAATAGTTGTTGTGTGTGTATGGGAGGCGTTACTATTGACATTTGCCAGCCAGAGGTCAGGGATACTGCAAAACATCCTATAATATTTTTCTTAGCCTACTTATCCTTTCTATTAAATGACTTATTTTCCTGGGACCTTTCCAAATGTGAAGTTTCTTCTGATTGCTTTTCAAATGAGTCATTAATCATCCTACATAGGACATTTGGCACAGGAGAGCTCCCAAAACAAAGAATTATATGACCCAAAATGTCAACAGTATGAGGATTGAGAAATCCTGCTTTAGAGTTATCCTATCAAAATTGTACGATGTACACATTATTTTTTAATATCTCTGGTCTCCTATAAATTACCTGTAGGACATGTATAATGAGTAACATCATCTCTCACTCCTATGGTACCCAGTATTCTTTTATTGTCCTTTGTTCACAAACAAGTCCCTTTTCCATAAGCCCAACTCCCCAATAAATTCTCCCCTTCTCCTTTTTTTCAAATTTACTTTTTTATTCTAAGTTGTTATAAATGACAGCAGAATGCATCACATTTCATATTATACTTATAGAGCACATTTTTACATATCTCTGGTTGTATACAAAGTATATTCACACCATTCGTGACTTTATACATGCACTTAGGGTAATGATATCCATCTCATTCTACCATCTTTTTTTTTTCTTCACCCTTTTTCCACCTCTCTCTTCCCCTCCCTCCCCATTGGCCATTCTAATGTTCCTCTAATCCTCCTATGCTCCCCATCCTAACCCCACTGTGAATCGACCATCATATATTAGAGAAAACATTCGGCATTTGCCTTTTCGGGATTAGCTAACTTCACTTAGCATCATATTCTCTAACTTCATCCATTCCTTCTGCAAATGCCATTGTTTTATTTTCTCTTATTGCTGAGTAATACTCCATTGTGTATAAACACCACATTTTCTTTATCCATTCATCTACTGAAAGGCATCTAGGTTGGTTCCACAGTTTAGCTATTGTGAATTGTGCTGCTAAAAACATTGATGTAGCTGTGTCCCTGTAATATGCTGATTTTAAGTCCTTTGGGTATAGACCAAAAAGTGGGATAGCTGGGTCATAAGGTGGTTCCATTCTCAGTTTTCCAAGGAATCTCCATACTGCTTTCCATATTGGCTGCACCATTTTGCAGTCCCACCAACAATGTATGAGCATGCCTTTTTTTCCACATCCTCACCAACATTTATTGTTGTTTGTGTTCTTAATAGCTGCCATTCTGACTGGTGTGAGATGAAATCTTAAAGTGGTTTTGATTTGCATTTCTCTAATTGCCAGAGATGTTGAACATTTTTTCATGTATTTGTTGATTGATTGTACATCTTCTGAGAAGTGTCTTTTCAGTTCCTTGGCCCATTTATTGATTGGGTTATTTGTTTTTTTTGGTGTTAAGATTTTTTATTTTTTTATTTTTTTATTTGTTCTTTTTAGATATAGATGGCCATAGAGTGCATTGTGACATATTATACATACATAGAGTATTTGAGTTCTTTATATATTCTAGAGATTAGCGTTCTATCTGATGTGCATGTGGTAAAAATTTGTTCCCAATTAGTAGGCAACTCTATTCACCTCACTAATTGTTTCTTTTGCTGAGAAGAAGCTTTGTAATTTGAATCTATCCCATTGATTGATTCTTGATTGTAATTCTTATGTTACAGGAGTCTTATTAAGGAACTTGGGGCCTAATCCAACATGTTGGAGATTAGAGCTTACTTTTTCTTCTATTAGGTGTAGTGTCTCTGATCTAATTACTAGATCCTTGATCCACTTAAGTTGATATTTGTGCATGGTGAGAAATAGAGGTATAATTTCATTTTGTTGCATATGGATTTTCAGTTTTCCCAGCACCATTTGCTGAAGAGGCTATCCTTTTTTTTTTTTTTTTTTTTTTGCGTTTTTGGCGCCTTTCAGATAACTGAAATTATATGTGCTAGTCTCTGTTTCCTCTATTCTGTACCATTGGTCTACCAGCCTATTTTGGTGCCAATACCATGCTGTTTTTGTTACTATTGCTCTGTAGTATAATTTAAGGTCTGGTATAGTGTAAGAGCCCTAATTGAGGAGACAGCTAAGATGGCGGCTAGCTGAGAGCCATAAAGGTGTTCAAGTATTTTCACCTGATATTCATGCATTTATCTAAGAATCTTTTTATGCCCGTGAACACTGCGTGACGCACCTGTAAGCTCAAGCTGTTAGCACGTGTCCTTGTTAAGGCAAAAAGTATTTAACCGGGTGAGGGTTAGTTAGTGTGGTGGTTGGAGTTGGAGTTGGAGAGATTGTTGGAGCTGGAGAGAGAAGTTAGAAGAGAGAAGAATAAAAGAACTTTTTAATTTGCATCCTGCCTCCAAATTTTCTCCCGAGGCGTCGTTGCTGCAAGCGGCAATTGCTACAGGCGGCAAAAGTATAGTGATGCTGCCTGATTCACTCCTCTTGCTAAGGATTGCTTTGGCTATTCTGGGTCTCTTATTTTACCAGATGAATTTCATGACTGCTTTTTCTATTTGTATGAGGAATGTCATTTGGATTTTGATTGGCATTGCATTAAATCTGTATAGTGCTTTTGGTAGTATGGTCATTTTGACAATATTAGTTCTGCCTATCCAAGAACAGGGTAGATCTTTCCATCTTCTAAGGTTTTCTATAATTTCTTTCTTTAGTGTTCTGTAGTTTTTATTATAGAGGTCTTTCACATCTTTGGTTAAGTTGATTCCCAAGTAGAATCTCTAGAAATTTGTCAATGCCTTCGGTGTTTTGTATTTTGTTGGAGTACAAGTTTTCAAAATAATTTTGAATTATTTCCTGTATTTCCATAGTGTTTGTCGTGATATTTCTTTTCTCATTCCTTTTTTTTTTTTTTTTTTTTATAATTGATGCTATTGTAAACGGGGTAGTTTTCCTCATTTCCCTTTCAGAGGATTTGTCACTGATATATAGAAATGCCTTAGATTTATGGATGTTGATTTTGTATCCTGCTACTTTGCTGAATTCATTTATGAGTTCTAGAAGTTTTGTGGTGGCATTTTTTGGGTCTTCTAGGTATAAACTCATATCGTCAGCAAATAATGATAATTTGAGTTCTACTTTACCTATCTGTATCCCTTCAATTTCTTTCCTCTGTCTTATTGCTCCGGCCAGCATTTCAATTACTATGTTAAATAGAAGTGTTGAAAGAGGGCATCCCTGTCTTGTTCCAGTTTTTAGAGGGAATGCTTTCAATTTTTCTCCATTTACAATAATGTTGGCCTAGGGATTAGCATATATAGCTTTTATGATGTTGAGCTATGTTCCTGTTATCCTTAGTTTTTCTAGTGTTTTGAACATGAAGGGGTGCTGTATTTTGTCAAATGCTTTTTCTGCATCTATTGAGATAATCGTATGGTTCTTATCTTTAAGTCTATTGATGTGATGAATTACATCTATTGATTTCTGTATGTTGAACCATCCTTGCATCCCTGGAATGAACTCCACTTGATCTTGGTGTATTATATTTTTTAATATGTTTTTGTACCCATTTTTCCAGAATTTTATTGAGAATTTTTGCATCTATGTTCATTAAAGATATGTGTCTGAAGTTTTCTTTTTTGGTTGTGTCTTTGCCCAGTTTGGGGATCAGGGTGATATTGGCCTCATAGAATGAGGTTGGAAGTGCTCCCTTTTTTTCTATTTCCTGAAATAAATTGAAGAGTATTGGTATCAGTTCTTCTTTAAATGTCTTTTAGAACTCAGTTGTGTATCCATCTGGTCCTGGGCTTTTCTTGGTTTATAGGCTTCTGATGGCATCTTCTATTTCATTGCTTGAAATTGGTCTGTTCAAATTGTGTATATCATCCTGCTTTAATTTGGGTAGATCATCCAACTCTAGAAATTTGTGGATGCCCTCAGTGTTTTGTATTTTGTTGGAGTACAAGTTTTCAAAATAATTTTGAATTATTTCCTGTATTTCCATAGTGTTTGTTGTTTATATTTCCTTTGTCATCACATATGTTACTAATTTCAGTTTTCTCTCTCCTTCTCTTCTTTAGCCTGGCTAAGGGTCTGTCAATTTTATTTATTTTTTCAAAGAACTAACTTTTTATTTTGTCAATTTTTTCAATTGTTTCTTTTGTTTCATTTCATTGATTTCAGCTCTGATTTTAATTATTTCCTGTCTTCTACTGCTTTTGGTGTTGGATTGTTCTTCTTTTTCTAGAGATTTGAGATGTAATGTTAAGTCATTTACTTGTTGACTTTTTCTTCTTTTGAGGAATGAACTCAATACAATGAACTTTCTTCTTAGAACTGCCTTCATAGTGTCCCAGCGATTTCAAAATGTTGTGTCTGTGCTCTTATTCACCTCTAAGAATTTTTTAATCTCCTCTTTGATGTCATCTGCATCCCATTGTTCATTGAGTAGCATAATATTTAGTCTCCAGGTGTTGGAGTAGCTTTTATTTCTTATTTTATCATAATTTCATTCCATTATGGTCTGATAGAATGCAGGGTAGTATCCCTATTTTTTTATATTTGCTAAGAGTTTTTTTGTGGTATATGGTGAAAATCAACAATGGTCTATTTTAGAGAAGGATCCATGTGCTACTGGGAAGAAAGTGTATTCACTTGTTGAAGGATGAAATATTCTATATAAGCCAGTTAAGTCTATGTTGTTTATTGTGTTTTTGAGTTTTATAGTTTCTTTGTTCAGCTTTTGTTTGGATGATCTATCCAGTGGTAAAGGGGGTGTATTAAAATCACCCAGAATTATCATGTTGTGCTCAATTTGACTCTTAAACTTGAGGAGAGTTTGTTTGATGAACATGGATGCTCCATTGTTTGGGGCATATATATTCATAATTGTTAAGTCTTGTTGGTGTATGGTTCCCTTGAGCAGTATGTAGTGTCCTTCTCTATTGATTTTGATTGACTTTAGCTTGAAGTCTACTTTATTTAATATGAGGTTGGAAACCCCTGCTTGTTTCCTCAGTCCATGTGTGTAGTAGGATTTCTCCCAACCTTTCACCCTCAGCCTGTGGATGTCTTTTCCTATGAGATGAGTCTCTTGGAGGTAGCCTATTGTTGGGTCTTTTTTTTTTTTTTTTTGATCCAATCTGCTAGTCTATGTCTTTTGATTGGCAAGTTTAGGCTATTAACATTCAGATTTATTATTGAGACATGTTTTGTATTCCCAGCCAATTTTTTTTTTTTTTTTTTTTTTTTTGGTATTTATCTTGTTTCTCTTATGATTTTTTTTTCCTTTAGTGTAATAATTCCCTCTGTTGATTTTCATCATTGTTCTTCTTTTCCTCTTTATGGAATATTTTGCCGAGGATGTTCTGTAGTGCTGGCTTTCTACTTGTAAATTCTTTTAACTTTTGTTTATCTAAAGCTTAATTTTGGTGGTTATAAGATTCTTGGTTGGCATTCCATTTCTTTCAGAGCCTGAAATATGTTGTTCCATGATCTCCTAGCTTTGAGTGTCTGAGTTGAAAAAACTGCTGTGATATGAATTGGTCTCCCCGTGTATGTGATCTGATTCCTCTCTTTTGAGGCCTTTAAAATTCTATCCTTGTTCTGTATTTTTGGCATTTTCATTATAATGTGTCTTGGTGTAGATCTGTTGTAATTTTGTACATTTGGTGTCCTATACGCCTCTTGTATTTGGTTTTCCAATTCATTCTTCATGCTTGGGAAATTTTCTGATATTTTCTCATTGAAGAGATTGTGCATTCCTTTGGCTTGAAACTCTGTGCCTTCCTCTATCCCAATTACTCTTATATTTGGTCTTTTGCTGCTGTTGTATAATTCTTGTATGTTCTATTCATGGTTTCTTACTATCTTCACTGTGTGGTCAACTTTATTTTCAAGATTATATACTTTGTCTTCATTGTCTGAAGTTCTTTCTTCCAGTTGATCTAGACTGTTGGTGATGCTTTCTATTGTGTTTTTAATTTGTTTAATTGTTTCCTTCATTTCAAGGATTTCTGACTGTTTTAGAGTTTCTATCTTTTTTTTGAAATACTCTTTTGCTGCCTGTGTTTGCTCTCTTATATCTTTGTTGTAGTGATCAATTTTTGCCTGTATTTGCTCATTTAGGTTATTCTTTGATTCACAGATCATTTTAATTATGAACCTTCTCAACTCCTTCTCTGACACTTCATTAACTTCACTGAGCATGGGTTCTGTTATTGTAGTATACTTGTTTGTTTGGGGGTACTTTCCTCCCTTGTTTTTTCATGTTGTCTATTTGTCTTTCTTTCTTGCAGTATAGATCTGAGATATTACAGTCTCTTCCCTATATTTTTGTAACATCAGTGCAGGTTGTCTGTGCCTCCCCTTAATGTTGGGCTTTCAGAACCTGCCATGGTCCCTCAAAGTATGCTACCTGGGGCTGGGTCCACGCAGGTTGGTGTGGGTCACACTGGTTGAGTCTGAGCTCCTGTGGTGGTCTGCTGGTTGAAAGAGGTAGTCCTTTGAGCGCAGAGTCTCCTAGACTCGCCTGAGCTCTGTGCCTGTGGGCTGGGCTGAGCTGTTCTTGGGGAGAGGTTGGTGAAAATTCCCTGTGCCTGGTCACACTCATGTTGATGTCAGCAGGACTGACCTGGGGCTGGCTGCGCTGGGGTGAAGGTAAGCGGGACTGACCTGGGCCTGGTGGCACTCCAGTTCAGGTCCCGGGGACCTTCCTCAGCCTGCCTGAACTCAAGCAGAGTTGGAGAGTCTGTACTTGCTGTCTCCTGCTCTGGGGCAGAGGTCAGCGGGCTCCCCTTCTCTTTCTCCTATCAGAAACCCCATTTTAGCTTAATCTGGGAGTGGTTTTTTAGTGATAAAATTTCAGGACTCAGCAGAGGCACAGAGGATTTCTTAGGATCTTCAAATTACACTATTCAGCTGCTTTCTCAGGATGCTTTTGCTGACTCTTGGTACTTCTGTTATCCCAATGCCTTCTGATGCTTTCTTTGGTCCATGTCACACATGATAGGAAGTCCATAAAGTGTGTAAACACAAAGAATTCTACTAGATACTTGATTTTATTTATTTTTATTGGTAAAAGAAGAACCTCCTCTGGTGTTCCCCAAGCAGTTTTATTTTTAAAGTACTTAACATTTTACAGCATTGAATACTCCTAGTGCTTACATTTTATGATCTTATTGTGGTCACTTCATTTTCTTGAATGTGGTCAGTACAACTGATATTTTTAAAATCTGTCATTAGCATTTTATTTGTCAGTCTTGTTTAATTTTCTGATATAGAAAAAGAATGATGAATTTTATGATGATATAAAGTTTTCTTCACCTTGAAGGAGCCCTAATTAGGAAGGGCTGTTGTAGCTAGCTGGAAGCCATAAGTTCCACCTGATATGTATGTGACGCACCTGTAGGCACCCGCAAACCTGAAGGTATATAACCGGGTGAAAGCGGTCCGAGTTAGGAGAACGAATTCATTCGGTCAGTTGGGTAGTCACTCGGTCGGTCAGAAGAATCAGAGCGGCCAGAACGTAGGCAGAGCGGTTACAGAAGAGATACCAGATAGAAGAAGTAATGACTGGTCAGAGTTAGGCCGAGGCTCCCAAGGAAGACAGAAGACAGAAGAAAGAAGAAGGAAGAAAGAAGAGAGAAGAAAGAAGCTCTAATCTTACTCTAAGCTAAGCTCTATCTTTCTTTCCCTCTCTAAGCTCTAAGAAAGTAGAAGTAAAAGTAGTAAAAGCTATACTCTGCCTCCGAGAGTTTTTCCCGGGTTTCGGTACCAGGCAGCTTACATCACCTTATTACTGTTGACATTCTAGCATCTGTAACAGTCTTGGATGCTATTCACAGATACAGAAAGTTACAGAAATGATTTACTTTTGGGAAACTGAAGCAAAAATTTTAAGCCAATTGTAAGCCATGCTTTACCTTTCTCAAATAGCTGGGGTGTGTTTCTTTAAAGTCCTCTATCAAATGCTAGAGAACTTGAATGCTTACAGTGTCTAAAGATATACTATTTTGGAAAGTCAGTAAAGTATTTAAATGCTTATAATGTTTGACAAAATGATATTTTAGAAAGGCAGAAATAACATTATTTTTATTCTGCCTTTTTTCAAAAGTGATTTATATTTATGTCAGCAATTTTTTATGAATGGACAATAACTTTATAATCAGCTATTTAAAAATAACTCTTGATGGATCTAAATACAGAACAAGACAGATAATTCATCGTGTTGTACCCTCATAATTACTGATATACAAATGGTAAAGGAAGTGAGAATACTGGAGGCAAGGACACAGAGGACAGGGAGCCAGCCACAAGAAGGAACATAAATGGAGAGAACAATGATAAAGAGCAGGAAGTGAAAATAATAGTATACCAGCTTTCACAATATGTTGAAAATAAACAAGGTTATTTTAGTTGTAAAAGCCTTGGGCACTCTATCTCTTATAAAATTCCTAGCCCAGAAGAAATGTTTAATAAATGTTAGCTGCCTTTATTATCATTGGTACTATTATGATTAGACAAGCTGTCCTCTTAAAGAAATGCCTTGTTTTTCTGGGATCCTTCCAACTGGGCACTTTCTCTGGTTACTTTTAAATTGAGTCATTAATTTTCATAAAATAGATAGCTTTGTTGGAGCAATGGTTTCAACTGTTGTTTATTCAACTGTACTTACTGTGTACCTGTGAATAGGGCTTAATAAAAGAAAGGGAGATATTGGTGTGACAGAATAGCACTTCTCTGGAAGTGAGAAAAATGCATTCCTCAGCAGGATTTGTTTTACTTCCTGGGACAGAGAATTTCCCATTGTTCTTGTGGATGAGCTTTTGATTGTGAAATGCTGGGGCTAGATCATGCATTTAGGGCCCTATTGCAGATATTGTGATGCTTCCAGGGAGCTCCTGAAGATACTAATCTGCTAGAGTACAGAATAGGACTGACCTCTCAATCATCAGGGACTCTACTCAGTTCTCAAGCAAGGCAGCTTTTATGAACCCAGATTCTTTTATGTAGATATTTTTTTCCTAAGGATCCCAACCAACAATCAGAAAACCTTAACATTTGTCCACTAGTTGCCATGACTATTCTAGAAAAGACTTATATTTTTGTGAAAAACTACTTTACATTTTTTTCCTTGAATCAGCATTGTAAACTGTAATAAAATGTTGGTATATCTCAGTCTTTTTATAAAATATGAAATCAGACTTTAGCTTTCATAATTCAAAGTGTACCCTTAAAGCTAAAAGATACCTCAGCCATCTCCTGTATTTCATTATATATTATTACACTGTGTAGTTTTATTGAGTAACTTGAAAATACAAACATGATCACCAAAGTTAATTAAATACAAGCCTCAAAACTCAAAGAATTAGTGATGAAAAGCTATTTCTAAACAAACATGATACAGGATGCATTTCTAGAAGAGTATGTGCTGTAGTTACCAGAAAGAGTTAATGTTTAGGGAACTTCAGGCCACGTTTAGAAAACTTGCAGAGAACAGAAGTGAGATGTGTCTGCACAGCTAGTGAGAAGGCCAAGGCAATGTGCTTATCTCCTTTCTGAAACACATATGTGCATGCATACAATTAACAGTGAGCTCAAAAAGGAACAGGCTCAAAGGCTTAGGGAGACGAATTGCCTTTTGAAAGATGAAAAGCTTGGAAAGGAGTCTGTGCTCTCTGAATCTGTCAGTGAGTCGGGGGGAAGCACAGCAGCTCCAATGTAGCAGTTTCCAGGCTTGTCGGAGCCTTTATACAGCATGGCAGAGCAGCTGTTGTATCCAGGTTCGACCTCCTGCCCCTCTGGTCATGGTTTGATCTTCAGAGCACCAAGCGTCATGTGGTCACAATGGCCCAACTCTGTGCAAGCTCACCTGCACATAGAGAGGATGGGAGCTGCCTCATTAGCAATCCTCATCTACTTGACTTGGTTAGTCAGTAAACCCTAATTCACCTTTGTCCCAAATGGATGTATTATTTGAATTTTATTTTGAGATTTTTATATGAAAAGCATAGAACTGAAATCTCACATAGGGGAATAAAAAGATTATACATGCCAGGAGTATAATAATAGCGGTGTCTTAGCAACAGACACCTGTGGAGGACAGGATTGCTGAAGTCGAAGCTCAACAGATGCCTTTCATTTCCTTTCTTGATTGTTGGCTTTGACATATCAGCTGGATGAAAGTTTGACCTACCTTCTGCCTTCTCACTGTTCTGTGCTCCATGGAATAGGGTGCATCTTCCTGTTCTGCTGATGATCTAATCTTGCAGAGATGTGTAACCTCCTGGTGACATTGCCTGTCTTGCTGCTCTCCTTTCCTCTCCAGTCCAGGTGCTTCTGCAATGGCACATCCATGACAGATCATGGTTTTGGAATCTGAGGCTGAGTTTTTCTCCCAAGTCAGGAGCCTTGTCTTTCCTGTGTGCTTCTACTGGCAGAGCCTCGCTGACAGCTTGCATAGTGCTTTTGCTGACTGCCTGTTGCCACTTATTTTAATGATTGATACTTTCTTCATATAACTTATGATGCTAGGGGCTGGGGCTATGGCTCGGCGGTAGGACACTCATCTCGCATGTGTGAGGCTCTGGGTTCGATCCTCAGCACCACATAAATAAAATAAAGGTATTGTGTCTACCTACAACTAACAAATAAAAATAAAAATAACTTTTGATGCTATTTAAGAGGTTTCCTATTGCTTAAGTTAGTTTATCAAAGCAAATACCATTATAATAGTTATCTACTGCTGCATAACAAATACACCTAGCATAGCAACTTAAAATGACAAACATTTATTAGCTTTCAAAGTGTCCGTGGATAAGCATCTGGGCATGGCATAGCTGGGGTGTTCAGCTTCAGGGCTCTTTATGAGGCTGTAATCATGGTGTTGGTGAGGACTGGGGAAGGATTTATTTCCAAATTCACCTGTGTGACTGTTGGCTGATGTAGTTGCTTACTGGCAGTTGACAGTGGATTGCTTTTATCGCCTTGCCATGGGGCCTTTCTAATATGGCAGGTTGCTTCATCAAAAGGATGAAGAGAGACAGCATGCTAGCAGGGTAGAAATCACCATCTTTTGTAATATAACCATAACTTGCATCCTATTGCCTTTGCTATGTCTGTTGATTAGAAGCAAATCTAATCAACATTGAAGGATAGGGGATTACACAAAGTCATGAATATCAGTAGGTAGAGATCAATAAGGACCATCTTAGAGGCAGACTTCTGCAAACATTGACTATTATAGGAATATTATATAGAGACTATCCCAATTCAACCAAGTGTGGATGAACGCACAAGTTGAAAAGTAAGAGGAGGGAGAGTAATAAAAATACATTGTGTGAGCACTGGGTGAGAGTGACTGTAGAAAACTCATAAGGAACTTCTTTCACTGTTATTTATAACAGAACTTTGATTTGGGCTCATGATAGGGTTATTATCCTACTTCATAGATAGAGATACAATGCAGTGGTGTGTAATCTGTAACAAAGACACATGCAGAGATTTGTGGGGAGCCCAGAGGACGCAATAAGCAAGTTGGCTGAGTCCTAGGTAGACATCACCAACTAAGTGACATTGAAATTAAGGTTTTTAAGGATGAACAGATGTTTCAGGAGAGGAAGAATTGAGAGAAGTGAAAGAAAACATTTTAAGAAATAGGAGGAGTAGGTATAAATTATGGGTTATATAATAACAAGTTTATTATTAATAAAATTGTAAGAGATAAAGCCAAAATTCTTGTAGAAAATTCTAAGACATATTTTATGGTTTCTTAAACATTACAGTCTGCACATTCTAAAATTAAGATATGCATGTAGAAGTGTTAATGTTTTTATATTGTTTTTTGTCTCTTGTTCTTCATTCTTTGTTGCTGAAAAGTTGTTTATGAACTTGATGAGACTTCTAACAATCAGTACAGGCCTAGAATCAAGGTGATAGCATATTTCATTTCAAAGAAGACAGAACACTTTGTTGTTATTCTTGGAGCTCTGTGAAAGCAAATTTTCTGTGTGGCCTAATGAGAACTGATTTTAGAATTTTTCTAGAACAAAGTCATAATCATTAAATTACTACCTGAGGCATTTAAAGAAATACATTTGCATGTACATGTCTATTAAATGTGGTAGAATATAATGACAGCTATAAAACAAGGCAGGGAATGGCTAAAAGGTCCACAGAGCCTCTTATTAGTTCATCCAAATCAAATTATAACCTCATTCCTCACCCATATCTCCATGAGAATTTTGTGACATTTTTGCTCATGGGTAATAGCTCACTAATGCTTCTTAGATTTGAGTCTGTTCTACTATGAGCAATTTACCTAATCCCTTAGCCTCAGATTCCTCATTTTTAGAATGGAGTATTATATACATTACATGTTGTTTGTAGAATTAAATGAGATGAAGCATGCCAAGTAATTAGCAAGATAGTTGGGATATAATAAGCATTCAGTAAGTAATAGTTGTTATTATTGTTGCTATTTATGGTAGGCAGAATAGTTCCTCCAAAGATGTTCAAATCCTAATCCCTTGTGATTCAGAACCTGTGAATCTGTGACCTTACATGGCAAAAGGAAGTTTTCAAATCTGATTGAGATTAAGGGCTTTGAAATGAGGGATTATCTGGGGTTATCCAGGTGGTCCCTGTATAATCACATGTGTTCTTAAAAGGGAAGAACATTTTCTGACTATTGTCAGAGAGAGATATGACTATGGGAGAGCCATCAGAGGAAGACAGCATCCGTGGCTTTGAAGATGGCAAGAGGGCCAAAAGCAGAAATGTAGACAGTCTCTAGGAGCTGAGAAAGGCAAGGAAGCAGAATTATTCCTGCAACCTCCAAGAAGAAAAGCAACCCTGTGGACATCACGGGCCTGGTAGACCAATGCCAGATTTCTGACCTCTGGCTGGAACTATAAGATAAATGTATGTTTTTTCAATCTACTGAATTTAGAATTATTTTTTATGACACCAGTACACAACTTATATACTATCATTATAAGATAGCACTGCTGAATTGCCCATTTAAAAATGATTTGCACTTCTCATTTCTTTTCTAATTATTAAGAAGAACCAGTAATTCTGGGATAAGTTGGATGTATTAGGGAGAGTTAGAGGAACAGTCTATTAAAGAGAGGGGGACATAATTTATATTTATCCTCAGATTTTTCACTTTAATGGTTAAGTTGCTTTTTTATATTTGGTTTTGCTGTCAAAGTTAGGGTACTAATTTTTTAAAACATTTTCCTAGTCTGCTTTTAGCGAACATAAGATCACAAATCACATAGAAATAGACTATACATCTGCCCAAAACATAGAAAATTAAATTATGATGTAGTACATTTGTTATCTGCCCCATTTTAAATGAGATTGTGAATTTAATAACATGAAGGATACTGACAGACTATTTGAAACTACTATAAAATTTATTTATCCAGGCGTGGTGGCGCACGCCTGTAATCCCAACACTTGGGAGGCTGAGGCAGGAGGATCATGAGTTCAAAGCCAGCCTCAGCAATGGCAAGGCACTTAGCAACTCAGTGAGACCCTGTCTCAAATAAATAAAATACAAAAAAGGGCTAGGAATGTGGCCCAGTGGTCCAGTGCCCCTGAGTTCAATCCCCGGTACCCAAAAAAAAAAAAAAATTATTTATGCAGTTATATGGTTGTTGGGGACTCATTGCTGTCATAGGTCTTCAGAATGTCTGGTTGTTGAGAATTAGCTTTTGATTCAGGAAGGCTACTAGTCAGCTATATCTAAGCCACAAATTAGTGGCCCATGGGCACAGTTGGCTCTAGTGGGAATTTATTTGGCTTTTGGGGTATTTTAATAATTCGACATTTACATGGTCAAAATATTTCATTATAAAAATCTGAATTTCTATCCAGATTTTCAGATTGTTCTCTAATAGTTCTGTACTGCTGTTCTTCAGCTATTAAGCAGAGCTGAAATAGTAACAGCCCTCTCAAAGAATTCTCTCAATTTACCACACTCCCCATTTCCAGCCACTGATACTAAGCAAGTCTAGAAGAAAAGCTAAGTTTCAAATGAATACTTGAATTATTTTTTAAAATATTTTTAGTTGTAGATGGACACAATACCTTTATTATATTTATTTATATTTGGTGCAGAAGATTGAACCCAGTGCCTCATAAGTGCCAGGCAAGCACTCTACCATTGAGCTACAACCCCAGGCCTAAATACCTGAATTCTTATAGTAGTTCTCATCTACTACTTTATCTGTGTGATATGTGAATTGGAGAATTTTCATTTATAACCTATGATTTGTAGTATTAAGTGATTATGAACATTATTTTCTTATCTAAGCCATGGAATTTTAATATAGAAACACCAGAGTTTTGTCTTCTCTATAAGTCATGTGCTTATTACCAAATCCATAAGTTGTGTTGAAATAAAATCCAGAAGAATCAGCAGGTACTTTAATAAATTTTGAATTCATCCTTATTAGTTTTCCTTGCAAATACAAAAGTTACATGCAGAATTTATATGCCATTACATCATAGTATCAGTTGGTTGGCCAGTTTTTAAAACTCCTAGAAATTTGATTCATTACCAAGTTTACAGTACGGCAAATTATTTAGACCAAGAAATACATAAGATTTGTTGATAACCTAGAAAAGATCTATGAAGGTGAAACTATTGAATATGGATGTTTTGTTTTTTAATGGTCAGTGTATTAGTCTGGGCTGCCATAACAAAATACCAGCAACAAATTTATTTTCATACGTATCTGGAGGCCAGAAGTGCAAGATCAACATTTTGGCTGATTTCATTTTGATGAGGACTCTTCCTGACTTGCAGATAACTGCCTTCTCCTGTGTTTTCATATAGCCTTTTTTTTTTTTTGGTAGTTGAACAAAAAGAGGAAGAGATGGAGAGAGAGAAAGAGAACATTCTTTGGTGTCTCTTGTATAAGGACACACTATAAGGACAGATCAGGGTCTCACTCTTATGACCTCATTTAACCTTAGTTACTTCCTCAAAGGCTTCATCTCCAAATACACCATATTGGGAGGCAGGGCTTCAACATATACACTGGGGGTGGAGGTAAGCTCACAGACCTCCATAAGAGCCATTCTGTTCTTTGAGAGATGTATGATAGATGTAATATCTTTCAAAAAGAAGTAGCAGTCATGGCTTGTAAGGAGATATCAGGTTACAAGAAACTGAAAGTAATCATCCAAAGAATGACATGATCTAGATTCAGTTTGAAAGATTTCACTGTGAATTAATCAGTGAAAGATGGTATATTACTGTTTATAAGTCCTTTGCAAGTGGAGTTGGGCCTGGGGCTTTAGACATTAGTTTGGCAATATTAATGATGCTTTTGATTTCTTTTAGTTTATCTTTCTACATATTACTTCTAGGCATCATACCCCTCCTTTAGTAGCTACTCTTTCTACATTTCTATGCAGAATTCCATGGGTCCAAACATAAGCAACTGATACCAAAGTGAGAGTAGCCCTGTACAGAGCCCTCTAACTGCCTTTGTGATTATAGGCAACTCTCAGCTTCTGTGAATCTGTTTTCTATTAGCAAACAGAGAGAAATATAATTTGTTTGTGTGTCTATATGTAGTCAAAGCTTTTAGTTGCAAATAATAGGGAAACTCTGGCTGTCTTAATCTTAAACAGATTTCCTGAAAAGGTGTAGGTGGCTCAAAGAATACACATAAAGCTTGAGAAGCAGTCTGAAAAATGGTCAGAGACCAAAGCATCTCTGCAGGCTTTGAAGCTCTATCTTCTTAGGATGGGACAATCAGAGTGTGTCCATGCTGCCACTGGGGGCCACTAGAGGATGCTGTTTGGGGACACACATACTGAAAAAGAATTCCAACTATCTTATTTGTCTCATAGTCATCCTTAGACATTCAAAAGTCCTGGGCAGGATTTGTAATTGCCTTAATTTATGTTGCAAGGTCATGTATTTACCAAGTAGAAGTAGAAAAACTAATTTGCCTCTTTGGGCTTCTATATTGGGAGGGGCACCTGATCTCCTACCTCCTATCCACACAATGGATAATGTTTTACAAAGAGATAGGTTAAGATTCAGGAGATGGAAGGAAAAAAGGAAAGGAGGAAGAAAGGGAGGAAGGGGAAATAAATGGAAGAGAAGTGAAGGAGGATGGGAATGTTGGTGTAAAGTTCTGTGGTATAGTTATACATAAAGAATGCTGAACACCTTTCAAAGCATTATAAAATTATAAAATGGCATTATTATTATTCTCATTGCCATTATCTCAGTTCAAACCTTCATTGTTTTCTACCTGGACATTTTAATTTTTCTACTATTCAATGATCTTTAATTTTTGTCTCTTCATTATGACCTCAACTGCATCACCAGGTTTATCTTCTTATACAGTGTAGTCATTTACCTCTCTAGAAATTTAAGTGACTTTTCCTTGCCTACAGAGCAAAACTTACACACCCTAGAAAAGTTTGGATTTCCAGTTTCACGTCTTTTTACAGCTTCCGTGTCCTTCTACCAATCACAGCCTTCTACTTTAGAGATTGTTATATTAGAACTTGATAAGGTACCAAATTTTAATGCAAATGTTTATGTTACTATCTGTTGCCCCCATTACAAAACTGGGGTGAACTAAATGTCTTAGCTTTGGGGGGACTGAAGGAAGTAGGAAGTGACTGGATCATGATCTTTTGAGATTTCAGCAGTTAAATTTAAAGAATCTTTAAATATATAGGGATTCAAGAGAAGGCAGAACCTGAAGCCTTCTAGTAGGAGAAGGTTTCAGTGCTCTAATGTGTCAACCAAATCTATCTCTAGAACCTCCAGATCTTGCTTCTGCCCACCTCTTCCAAAGAATGTGATCACTTGCAAACATGCAGTAGTCTCCCCTGCTATCTTCTAGTCTCAGTGAAGAAAACTGAACAGTGACTTCCAACTATACACTGTGTCACACAGTAACTGGAGAGCCAACTGAAAAATAGTGTTTTTTATTAACCTTAAGATCATTGTTATCTTTATTTTACTTGCTTGGGTTTTTAGACCTCACTTATCCCATTATGGCAGGTTTTACTATATCCTCCTTGGGAATGTCTTTGCTAATTTGGTTTTCAATGTCCAGATAGCCTTCTTTACGTTTCTCCTTACTTACTGAAATGCTTCTCATCTTCCATGGCTTAGTAAACATGTTCCCACCTGTATGAAGTATCTGTAAGTCTTCACTTTAGAAAATTCAACTTAATTCAGCAGCCAATGGCATGTAATAAGTGTAGGTAGTATTCATCTTGATAGTCACAGTATGGCATTTTCAATAGATTTCTTCATCTGCATTTCTTTGGTTCTTAATTAAATCCTTGAATTGTTGTTTACACATCTGTCTTCCCTCATTAAATTATGTTATTTGAAGACAGGGTTTATGTCTTTTTAATCATCATAAAGCAAATATCTCTGTTGAATAAATGAAAAACCTGAGTCTCTGAGAAGTTGAGAAACTTACTTGAGTTCTCAGATTGTGTAAGTGGAGGAGCCCCTATTCAAACAAAGAGGAGAAAGAACATTTGGCTACTCTCTTCTTTCATCATTTTAGGTGAAGCAAAACCATCCCTACAATGTAGTCATAAACTTTGACTCTTAAGTGTCATCATTCTCAAATCCATGTCCATTAGGTTGCATAGCAGTGCCAGTCCTAGATGTAATAGTATAAGTGCCGCTGTTGCCCACTCTGGCCTTTCCCTCTATTGTTCTTGGTTTCTGTCTGCCTTGGATTCCTTCGAGATGACTAGAATGGCATGTACTATTGCACTTTTTTTTTTTTAATATTTATTTATTTGCTTTTAGTTGTACACAATGTGTTTTTATTTTTATGTGGTGCTGAGGATCGAACCCGGGCCGCGCACGTGCTAGGCGAGCGCTCTACCGCTGAGCCATATCCTCAGCCCGTACTATTGCACTTTTGTACGTCCTCTTCACCAGTACTCTTGAAGCCAGGGACTCTTTAAAATTGAATTCTTGTGCACTTGAACATAAGGCACTGTGCTAATAAAAGAACTAAGAGTTGTTCAAGTTTACTATATCTTGGACACAATGTAAACCCTTTATTTGTACTTTCTCATTCAATCTTATTACCCATCTTTCAGATCAGTACTATTATTATTCCAAATTCACCTATGAAGGAACTGAAGCTAAAAAAAAAAAAAAAAAGATTATGTAACATCGCAAATTTGTAAATTTTCACCTATGTGTGTGTGTGTGTGTGTGTGTGTGTGTGTGTGTTACTGGATTAAACCCAGGGACTTGTGCATGTTAGACAGCAAGTACTCTACCAACTGAGCTATATCTCCAACCCCAATTTTCACCTATTTTGAATTCTGCCTATGCAACTTATTAGCTGTATAATCACAAGTTGCTTAACTCTTAGTGCCTCCATTTCTTCTTCTATAAAATATGAATAGAAATAATAATAATTACCTTATACTTTATATAAGGATTAGATGAGTGAATACACACACACACATATACACAAAATTTACAGCAGTGTCTATAATAAGTGCTTTTAAAACAATGTTTGTAAATTGGTTTTTAGAAGACATATGTTTGATGCTAGAGATGATACAAATATAAATAAACTATACCTTTGGGGATTTTATCATTCATTGAGATAGATGTTTATTAAGTTATCATTCAACTAAAATTAATAGAAGACAAAATGAACTGATTATCAAACAGAATTGTAAGCAATGTGCTGTGGTCATTTGCTTTTTAAAATATAAAGGGTGGATGTAAAATTAGGGCAAAAAGGAGTATGAAATGTTGAACATACATTGGCCAGGAGTTAGGAAGTGAAGGGTATGTAAATAGACATAGCACTTGTTAGCAGGGAAACTCATTCAGTTACTAAACTATTCTAAGACTCTTCTTTGGTAAAAGGGAGAAATTATACCTACCTTTACAGCTGTTTGTGAGGATTATAAGTATTAGGTATTTGAAGTGCCTACAACAATGGCTGTACAATAGCTTAAGTTTAGCCAGATATCCATGAAATTCTATTATTGAACTATATAAAGGATATTGTACCCAAGGGAGCAAATTGGAATTCACAATAAGAAAACATTTTGCTCCCAGTCTTATCCATTTTTGCCTTATCCACCGATGTCACTTTTTATTATTCACCCCCTCCTCACAGTTAGTGCATCTAGGTATGCTTTGTTTTAGTTCTCAAAATAAAGAGCTCCAGACCCTGCTCTCAATCTCCTTCTTGTTATACAGCACTGTCACCATATTTTTGTCACATTTGCTATTGCTATTTCCAATCTGTTCTATACTTAGCATCCAGAGCCATAATTTTAAGGCAGACATTGGTCCATGTTATGCCCTTTTTAATTACCATTTACTGACTTCCCTTTACAAAACTGTGATGTGTTTCCTCCCTATCTCTCCTTACCTTGTCTCATTCTACTGTTTTGCTTCTCCTATTTGGTCTCCATAGCTGCTTATCTCTGGAACAAATCCCAAACCTCTTCTTTCTCAGGAATTTCCTATATTTTGTGTCTGACTTGAAACAGAGAGTCCCTTCTCCTTTTGTGTAGTTAGCTATTTTCCATCCTTTATATTTTTACTTAAAGATTACCTTTCCTGTTCATTCTATCTACATAACTTCTTCTTCATACACTGTGGTTCTCATTCATTTTGCCTACTATGTTTCCTTCAAAAGCACAAACTCTTCCTTTTGTTTTTGTTTGTGTTTTATTTTTTTTTTTCATTGCCTGTCTTCCCCCAGCTCCTGTATACTCCACAAGAGCCAGGATGATGTCTATTGTTTCTGCTTTATGCATCACTATGGATATGGATGTCTAGAATGGTTCCTGAGGTTGTTTGATGAATGAGTATCAGCAGGCATTTAGAACCATTAATTCATTCAACAAATATCACTTAGAGCAGGAAAGCACATCACTTCAGAGTTTTAGAGAATAAAAAAAATGTGTTGAGGAGTATGTAGTGGTACGTGTGTACACATTTTTTTCTGATGTGGGATTAGTATAATTGTTTCTTGTTTGTTAGTTTCTTCAGAAAATTAACAAATAGTTCTTCACCAGGAAGCTGGAACTGTATTAAATGAATATATTCCCTGATTTGTCACATCCAGTTGCAATACTTGCCATTCTGCCTTTGCAATATAGGCGGTAGTTGCCACAACTCTTCTTCATTTCTTACTTGGCTTGTAATTTACCTAAGATATGTTATATAAAATTAAACTCAAGTTATCGGTCACACAATGAGCTGCCAGCTTTTTATTCATGTTTATTGCTCTGTAAAAAAATTAATTTTATCTTTGTTATCTTTGTTTTTTTTTTTCTTCTTTCTTTTACTTCAACATAATGACATAAATGTGTTATTCCGAGATTGTCTTAGCAAAGGATTAGAATGTGATTGTTACTCTCCTTACACTGGCTTTTCTGTGTTCACAGTCTACCAACTGAATCTTCTTTTGTAATAGTAGTAAATGTAAGTTTGAAGTCTTTCCAACTCAAATGTCCTTCCAGTTTTAGTTCCTTTCTAGTTTGTCTTGTCCTGTGAAACAAACATCTCCCTGCTTAAATTAGGTTTTCTCTGATGAATTAATTGATATTATTATACATAGAAACTCTTGTTTATGTTTCTAATTCTTTTTAGGATCTTTAAAAAGTGCTTTAAATCATCTTTATGGCTTTAAAAAGTACAGACAAGCTCTTTTTCCCCCCACAAAATCCATGTATTGTGCGTATCATAGAACCATTTCAGCAGAAAGAATTTGAATAATATTAATCAATAGAGATCCTATTGAAATTTAGGGGAAAACAAACGCATATTTTGAAAAGTCTAACATTAGTTAATTTAACCACAGTGCATTTGCATGAAACCCTAAATTTGGTCTTTCATATTACTATGTGGTTTTGTTTTTGTTGTTGTTTTTGTGTGAGTTTTTGTTTGTTTATATGTTTGGTGAGGAGGGCACTAGGGATTGAACCTAGGGTACTTAATCACTGAGCCACATCGCCAGCCCTTTTCACTTTTTATTTTGAAACAGGGTCTTACAGAGTTGCTTAGGTCCTTGCTAAGTTGATGAGGCTGGGCTCAAACTTGCAATGTTCCTGCCTCAGCCTCCCAAGCTGCTGCGATATCAGGTGTGTGCCACCAAGCCTAGCTCTACATGTTTTCTTTGAATGTATATATTTTTTCTGATATAGATATAATAGATTCATCCCATATAATAAATACAGAAAAGCTCAAAGAAGGAAATTAAAATCCCCATATTAACTAATCTTCTTGAGTTAATGCTGTTGATGTGTTAAAAATGACTCTTTCTTATTTCATCTATGTTTGCAATGCTTGCTTTTCTTTTTAAATTAAAATGGAACCATATGACCATACTTTTTTATTCTTATTGAAATGATCAATTTAATATTAATATCATATTGATAATATTTCATATCATAACTTTGCGGGGTATGGCAGCATTCTGTAAAATAAATAATATGGGATTTTTCAGTCTCATATGATTGGCATGAAAAGCCCTAAAATTTTACTCATTCAAAATATGTGATGCAGGAATTTTTGTAATCCTGTGATACTTACTTCCCTTAGGATACATCTCTATAGGAAGAATTCCTAGGCTCCAATTCTACACACTATTTAATATTTCAAATGCATGTTATCAAATTGTTCTCTGAAAGTTTGTGTCAATTTCACTTCTATGAGACGTGTACAAGAAGGCTGATTCTCTGAACTCTTAGTATGCATTGGAGCTGTTTTCCTTTTATCTGTCAATTTTATAGGTTTATATGGATGAATTGATTGATATTGGTGCTGTCCATGTCTTTTTTGAAAATTCTGGTAAGAGCACTTAGCATGAAATCTAATCTCTTAAATATTTAAGTACATGAAATACCATGTATTGTTACCTGGAGACACCATCTTCAACAGTGGTCACTAGAACTTATTCTTCCTTTATAATTGAAACTTTATACCCAGTGAGCAGCAACTCCCATTTCCTCATTCCCCAGCCCATGGAAACTATCATTCTAATCTTTGCTTCCGTGAGTTTGACTATGTTATGCATCATATAAGTGCAACCTATGAACATTGTTTTATAGCATGTGTATTGCCTTTAATCTCCCTTTGTAAATTGCTTTTTGACCCTTTTGTCTATTTTGGCTGTTCATGTTTTTCTTATTGATTTCTAATGAATTGTATGTTTTTCCAATGTCTTTATCAGGTTCGATAGTTATCAGGTTAAGAATCATGTAAGAACATTTACCTACTTGATAGACTCACAGACCATTCTACCTGCCCACATACATCCTTGGAGACTCATAAAGTATATTGGGGGAAAGTTCAATAGACCCCATTGATAAATCTTTTGTAGCTTTCTAAAAGTATGTGAAGTAGGAAAGAAAGGCAATGTTATGTCTGTTGCACATAAGAGAAAATAATAACTCTGGAAATTAAGAAACTGGTTCAAAACCACACACTTTTTAAATATCATGGCAATGACTAGGTTTTCAGATGCCAAATCTTGTCTTTCAACTCTGTCACCTTACTCCTAATTTTCTTTTCTTCATTTTAATTAATTTTTCTTCAGTACCTTTTTAAAAAAACAATCAGCACTAAGAGGGACATTTTAATCAGCCTGGTTTAGGTTGTCTCTGCTGTTCTCAAGGAAGATTGACTTTATCTGACTCAGGGTAGTACTGGATGCCTTGCAAAGAGTGAATCATCTTCATAATGCACTGCGTGGGGTTGGGGTGATGGGAGGGTTAGATGTACTCTAGATAGGGCAAAGGGGAAAAGCAGAGGGAGAGGAAGGGAAAGGGCATGGGAGTAGGAACAATGGTGGAATGTGATGGATATCATTACCCTAAGTGCATGTATGAAGACAGGAATGATGTGACTACTTTGTGTACAACCAGAGATATGAAAAATTGTTCTCTGTATGTGTAATATAAATTATAATGCATTCTGCTATCACATAGAAAAAATTAAAATTAAAAAATAAATAAATTTTTAAAAATGTTAAAAAAGAGTGAATCATCAATTGTTTTTCTAAATCTATTTTTATCATGAATCAAATGTGATTGAATTGTATGCTTAATTTTATTACTTAATCATAAAAATGCATCATGTTGGTAAATAAGCTGAGGGAAAATAAATATGATTTAGCAGACAAAGCACCAAGATCCTCTTTGCATTGTTTCTGGTTCATTCATACTTTTGGATGTGTATTGTGTATTTATATATGGATACCACTGATTTATTTTTTCGTATATGATGATAGTATTAGGGGCTGCAGTTGTAGCTCAGTGGTAGAGCACTTGTCTAGTAAGTGTGAGGCACTGGGTTTGATCTTCAGCATCTCATAAAAATAAATAAATAAAATAAAGATATTAAAAAATACAATAACATAAAAGAGGATGATAGTATTAAAGTCACTATTATTTTGGATATGTGCTATTTTTTTAACTAATAGTTATGGCTTATATGGAACTAGCCATTTGTTCCTTCTCTGTTTGTTGGGTTCCAAGAAAATGTAGCTGTGAGAATTCTGGATAGGTTTTGGTATCTGTGGAATATTTTTTTCCCCTTCATAAAGTAAACATAGGTCTCTACATCCTACTGCTCTTAACTGATTTACTTCTAACATTCAACATCCTCAGTTCCATGTTGTCATCCCCAACCATGTTTAAATCCAAATACATGTGATTTACTATAAGAACTCCTCAGAAATGTCAATGTTCCTGAACAGGAAAGTAAATATATAATTATTGTGTGTTATTGTGCAGTTTCTGCTTTATAGTATCTTGTAACAAATTTTCCCACTTTCTTCCTCAACTTTTTCTATATGAATAATATGTTAACTATATTGTAAAAAAACGAAATATGATCCAGGCAATCATTCTGCCTAATAATGCTTGTTGCTATGCAACTACATTCCCAGAATAGTAACTGAAGCAGTGCCATGTCAGCATAAGATTTCTAAACAATATGGAATATGGAATATGATCACACATGCACTGATTTTACAGTTTTTGAGTCATTAACATAGGCGTTTATCAAAGCTAGAGAAAAATTAAGTACTTAATCCAAAGATTTTGGAAATTCAAGGAGACACAATACTTAATTATTTGTGGAGACAGACACATCAGATTTCAAATCCTAGCTCTATTATTTAGGGCAAAATGTTTATCCTTAAGTTTTAGTTTCATTGCCATTATTACAACCAAGATACTGTTGCGATTGCTGTAAAGATTAAGGGACTCAGTGAAAAGTGTTTTACATAATACCTGGTGCATAGTATGTTATAAGTTTAAGTTGTGATGATCATGATGTTGATGATAGTTTGAAAGATGTTTGAGATCCCTTATTAACCCTTTAAGGCAGTGATCCTGATTAGTAGAGCAATGGAGACAGTGTGGATGAGTCATGATGGGATGTGTGTGCCATAACAAACATTTGACCAGCATCCTTGGGTGAATCTGGAGGTCAGAAAGTATAGCTGTTCATCCTTTGCAGAGCATTATAGGGGGTATCTGCAAAATATCCCCTTAGTTCTGCCAACTCTTTTCTATTTTATTCCTTGATCTTCTTAAGAGATTTAAGTTTTTCCCCTTAAGGTTTGTGTGATAGATTTTACCTGTGCATTTTCCCTGATCAGTTCTTCCCACTTAAAATTATATGTTTTAACATTAGGCAAATAGTGCTTCAGTGCTAATCATCAAATAAAATGCTAATAAATTAAAAACTTAATAAAACCTGTGTTAATCTTCAAATCCTCAAAAGATCATTTAGCCTTCAATTGTACCTACGATATGATGACATTTGTTAGTCAAGTGGGTGATTATTGTGCATGGAAAAATGTCAAAGGAGTTTGTGCATCTGATCAAGATAGAATAAATCTAAAATTCACCTGTGTTTCCTTGTTTAAGGAAGACTATGTGAAGGAGGAGGTGATTTCAGGAATTGTTAAATGGATAGAGTTTGTGAATTGAGGGTATGCATGGGAAAAGATGTTTCCATGTATTTGTGGAGCAAAAATGTCTCTAGAGTGAGAATGAGAGAAATACTAGAAAGAAGAAAAGGAATGAAGTGAGTATAGAGGAAGAGGGAATCTGTCAAAGGTTTTAGGGATAAATCTTTGAAATTTTTAGTCCACATTATAACATAAAGACTGGAGTGGAAGAGGTTAGAACAGTGGGTAGAGAAAAACACTGTCCTGGTAATTCTTAAAATTAGCTAGACAAGACTAGTAGCATGACGGTGAGTTTCATGAGGATGTGTTTCAAGTCTATACATAATATTTTCTCTTGGAAATGCATTTTGATTTTATGCATACTTTTTTTCTGAAATGATAAGCATATTTTGATATCTAGTTTTGTCCAAACTAAGGTTTTTTTACATTTGGTTCCTCTGCCTACTTTCTTTCACTTGAGACACTTACCTTTCCTTCACTTCTTGGACATGTGAAGATCTTTCTTGCATTCACATTTTTATATGTCTTGTTTGCCTCTGCTTCAACAATACTTTCTCCAATTTTAGCCGGACTAATTGCAACTCATCTTTTAGATTATAAGTTTATCTAGGACCACCCAATTTAATATTGGTATCTCTACTATTCTTTCAAAAAATCCACAACTTTTTCTTTCATAATACTTACTCTGTCATATACCCAGTTGTTTAATTTCTGTTTTTCTTATTATCTGGGAGCCCTGAATGTGCAGAAAACATGCCTGTGTTTCCATTTCTTTAAAATCAATGTCTGCCATACTGTCTGTTATAGGTGGTTAGCAAATAGTGGATAAAAAGAAAGGATAAAAATTGAATGCAAGGTAATGTAAATATTTCTTTCATCTAATAATAGTCTTTGATTTTTATTTTTTATTATTATATTTTTCAGAGTATTTTATATACATTTTGATTTTAACATCACTTATTTGTTTTGAATATAAAGCACATTGTGTTTCTCAATTTTTCATATGCATGAAAATGTTAATTCTTAAAATCAGGCAGGATTTAGACCATTTCAAAACATTTACTGCCTCTAGAACTTCTAGTTTGTGGAGAAATTAAGATAATATAAATATACATACATACATACATATATCTGAGGAGAATATTAAATATCATCTTAAGTCCAGTTCCATGTTCTCATTTTGAAAAACCAAACCTCAGTGACTTCTCTACATTTTTAAAAAATTTAAAGTAGTTCACCACGTTATATAATAGAAGGAATTGGATCAATGTCAGTTATATATAAGAAATGTGGTCAATTAAAAGTTTACTTTAAGATAGAATTTTGTAGTTGGCAACCTTTTACTAATGTTGGAATATATTCTCCCATAGGGTAGAGAATTTTACAGAAGTGTTTGAATGTAGGAAGAGGTAGCAAATTTTTCCATATTGGAGAAGCTCTTTAACCAATCACAACTTGACCTACTCAACAGATAAATTGATGTTGTCCACAAACTGTTATTTTATCAAAGGAATAAATAAGTTGGAGCTGGGCACCGCACTGCATGCCTATAATTTGTGGCTCAGGAGGCTGAGGCAGAGGATTGTGAGTTTAAAGCCAGCCTCAGCGATTTAGCAAAGGCCCTAAGCAACTTAGTGAGATCCTGCCTCAAAATATAAAGAGAGCTAGGGATGTAGCTCAATGGTTAAACTCCCCTGAGCTTAATCCCCAGTAACTAACTAACTTAATAAATAAATAAAAATAAGTTGGTTATACTCTGTATGAAAAACTTTATTCAGTCAAGTCAAGTCAAGTCACTAAAAAATGTGTTATCAAATTAGATGTTGGTAACAAAACAGTAAAATGTTGGGAAAAATACTATTCTTCATTCAGATTGTTCTGCAGCATCTTTAATTTCTCATTCCCTTTAAATAAATTAAACACAGAATTCCTATAGAATGCATACTGAGTGATTTATAAAAGCCTGATTGTTAATTCAGAGCAAAAGACGTGGCCCTTCATTAGTGACCAATAAGTAAATATTCATTTATATATTTTAAATTAGAGTGTTTAAGATTTGTGCACATAACTTTCTATGATTTTGTTCTCTATCATACTTCTCTGAGTCATACTAGAGTTAGTAGTTTCTATGGATTTGACCTTTTGTAGAATAGAGAGGACCTCATTGTAGCTACTATACTAATTACCACAAAAACATGAAGAGCTTGGTTAGATACGTCATGCTTCTCTACAACCTCTCTACCATGCATTCACCTCTTTTAAACTGATTTCTTTCTCTTTTCTAAATTTACTCATGGCAATCATCAATGACCTCCTAAATACCTACCTCAAATTCTTTCTTTTGAATCTCTCTGGGCCCTATTTTCAAAGAATTTAGTCTGTTTGAGAATTTTGATAATAAATAAAAACAATCAAAAGAGGCCAATATGATAGGCCTTAGTGTTCTAATGATGAGGGAAAAAATTGAAACTAATGAAATGTGAATTAGTTGTTCCAGAAAAGATAGACCTTGGGGGAAATGGATGAAGAAAGGGGATTTTAGGCAAGGAAGATGTCATGGATTAAATACCATGTTCTTTATTCACTAAGTTGGCCTTATTTTGCCTCCTGAAGCACTGGAAAATAAGTCTAGGGCTGGGGTTGTGGCTCAGCGGTAGAGCGCTCGCCTAGCACGTGCGTGGCCCGGGTTCGATCCTCAGCACCACGTAAAAATAAATAAAGGCATTGTACAATTAAAGCAAATAAATAAATATTAAAAAAGAAAATAAGTCTAATCTTTGTTCCAGGTAACAGAACTAAAAATAATGTTCAAAAATCACCATATCTCTGTATTTTTTAGTTGCTATTATTGTTATTTCATGCTTTCCCAAGTTATTATAGCTAATGAGTCATTATAATTGCAGCTGATGTGTGTTAATCAACTTCCCTCTTAGAGTGGGACACTTATTTAAAGAGGATATGGCCCTTGATTTCTTAAAGTATGATTACCAGAGCAAGACCCATAAGAAGTACCAACTGAAATCTTGCATGTGGAATAATACCTTGTGGTAACTACACTGCATTGGTCATATGCCTGGAGTTGATCTATAGAATGTTTTATGGGAAACATTTACTTTTCATACAATATAAGATTTTACATTTTAATTGATCTTTAAGAAGATCAATTTGTTCAATTAGATCTTTTAAATTCTATTTTAGCATTTAAGAGTTCAGATTTTGAATTCAGAATATCTGACATTGAATCCTAGCTCATCTACTTAAAATTTTCTGAAGAGATTTATTAATTTCTTCATGTCTTATTTCCCTCACCTATAAAATGGGAATAATAATCCTTATTTTACATGATTTCTATGAATATCAGATAAAAGAACAGAGTAAATAATGTTACAATACTTGTCATATTGTAAGTACTAAAAAAAGTGGCTAAAAATTAGCTTGAATAATAAATGTCAGCTCAATGATGAGGCATCCTCCTGTTCATAGTAACTCTACCTGATTATACAAGTACAAATTATATATCTCCAAAATGTGGAATGCTAAATATGCAAAATATGCATATAGGTATTACTTCTGTTTGGATAATGAAACACCTCAATATGATTAATGGTGCTATTAGTAACTTAGGACAAAGTAATAGTGCTTCACTACTTATTATCCATATGTAATCAGCAGGTCTGTTCCCTTGGAAGGTACCCTTTCTTAGTAGAATTAAAGCTATTTATGGGAATCTTTTCAGAAAAACAAAGGCAAATAAAAAAATTTTTCTGAAGAAAAATGATATTCTAAAACCTTTCAAGTACAGTTCTAGATCAGAAAGTAATGGTGGTATAGCTGGAAATTATGACAGTGTCTGCAAATATATGTCACAGTGCAAACCCTTCTGGAACTGGTGGTGATTTCTATGCAAAGTGATTTGATAATAAATATTTTCATTCTTCCTTTTGAGTCACTTACCATATTATTCACTAAAATGAATGATTTTGGGGAAATATTTTAAACCAGAAATATATCAGAGAAAGTTATCAACACATTCTTTCATTATATGTGCTAAAACCATCTCCTAAATATGGAGTTAATCTGTGAAGACTGGCAGCCTAGACATTTCTAACTTGCCTGCTGCTGACATTTTTGTGATGCTCTTGCTACTGATTCATTACTATAGGGACCACACAACTCTGTGTCCTGCTCCTAACACAATATAATCTAATAGGGAAAGTATTCTCAATAAGCTTTAATGTTTTTAATTCTCCTGAGATGATTTCCACATGATTTTTTGGAAAAAAAATTAAATTCCCCTAACCTGATATTCTTCCTTTCTGGTGGACTCTGTTATAATGCTGGAACTGAAATTATACCCTTTCATGCTTCAGTTTTAAAGTGACTACTTAGGCCATTTATGTTGAAATAGTTCTCATTCAGTTAAAATTAATACAGTAGAATGAAATTATATTATTGGGTTCCTTTGTACCCAAATTTAGATACACTTTATATAATATCATGTCTCTTGAAATGTAATTGCCTTTAAATAAAAGCCTAATATTATACAGTTATTCTACGCCGAACAGAGAAGCTATTATTCCTGTCCCTCGACTATATGTTCACTAATCTTCAGACCCTCAGTATTTCAAATTTAGAGTTATGAAGTATATAAAAAGGCATACAGATTGGTAAAAGCCCTTTAGTCTGAAGGATGCATTTGTCTTAATTCATACTTACCAAGGGGCTGCCTTAGTCTGGGTGCAGTGTTGGCCACACCCTTCATGCTCTCAGTGACTTTACCATCCATGAGGAGGGTGCAGGCAGGTAGAAGATTAGTAAACAAACAGGTGGATGATTAGTATCAAATGCTAAGTAGATGCTATTAAGAAAAACCATTGAGACCAGCATTGGGGACCTTCTAAGGTTATATGTTTAGAGAAGGGCTTATTTGGAGTTCTGAGGCATGATGAACCTGGGGTCAAACATTACAGAGTAAAGAAATGAGCAGGTCCAAAGAATCCCCTCCCCCCCCAAAAAATGTTGGCAAATTACAATGCAGATCTCAAGGCTGGGGAAGTTCTGTGGAAACCCAGTGTGTTTGAAGACTAGATGAACAGATTTACTAACCTCAATTGATTGGAACTTCCACGAGATCACATTTTTGCTTGGGTTGTGTTGTCATGCAGTAGCTAAGTGTTCTACCGTCGGGGTGCACATGCCATAATATTTTTTGGCAACTACAGGATAACTACCAAGTCTAAGAAATATAAAGAAGATTTACTGATTTGCTATTGCTACAATCCCCATTGTATTATTAACTCACACATCATTATATTTTAAAATGTAAAATTTTCTCCTTTCAGTACAAAAATTTATAAGGTGTATGTGACAATTTGTACCACTGTCTTTACTCTTTTTGATAATCATATATAACACTTCCATCTTGATATTTGGATTACAGTGATTTGCTCTAATTCTATTACCAAAAATTATAAATTAAAGAGTTAAGATGATTCAGTTATTTTGTATCACTATGGCATAAGGATCTGTATGTCAAGTTATTATGATTTGTATCTGGAATGTCCCCCCAAAACTTGTGTATTAAAGGTTTGCTCCCCAAGGCAGCAGTTCTCAAAGGTAGAGCTTTGTGGGAAGTGATTGGATCATGAGGGCTCTGACCTCATCAAAGAATTAACCCATTAAAAGTTGAATGGACTATTGGAAGGTAGTAGAAATTGGCTAGATAGGGCAAAGGGGTGGGAGGGGAAAGGAGGAGGCATGCGGGTAGGAAAGATGGTGGAAGGAGGTGGACATCATTACCCTAAGTACATGTATGAAGACATGAATGGTGTGACTCTACTTTGTGTACAACCAGAGATATGAAAAAGTGTCCTCTGTATGTACAATATGAATTGTAATGCATTCTGCTATCATATATAACAAATTAAAATAAAAAAATTGTAAGAGTTAGGACACTGTTGAAGGAGTGGGTCCTTGGGGGAATTCCCTTGGGAATTCCTTTGTTCCCCAGTCCCTTCCCCTTTCTCCTGGCTGCTATCAGGTGAACAGCTGTCCTCCACCATTGCCTTCCACCAGGATGTTCTGCCTTATCTCAGTCCCAAAGCAATGGAGCTAGCCAACCATGGACTGAAACTTCTGGAACAACGAGCCAATTAAATCTTTCCTCCTTTTAAGTTGTTTGTGTCAGATATTTTGTTCACAGCAATGAAAAGCTAATTTACACACAAGTGACAGTGTAGTTGAATTCTACATCAGCCCTCTTTTTCTCATCTTTGCATTTCATTTCTGTGCACATTCAGCACTGATTTTGAAACACGTGTCTTTTACTTTTGACCTCACACATTTATTCATTGGTTTTTGCTGATGATGCCAAACTGTGTTAGAACATGTGAACTCAATAAGGAAATGATTAGTTCAATTTAATGATAATCAGCCTTCTGCTGTGGTTTCCAGCAATGCATTGCATTATTAAAATAGGAACCAGTTATTTGCAAAATCAAAATCAACTGGTTACTAATACACTTCTAGTAACACATTGGTGTTATCCACAGGGGGGAAAAGTGTTTTCCTTAAATACACTTGCAAAAGAATTGTACAACTTTCTCAAAAGTGGGCTGCTTTTAATACCATGTTTAAACTATTTAATCTGCTAATTCCAGTCTTTGAATGAGAACTTAGTAATTATACTTATTTTAAATAATAGGGAAACAAGTTATACCTGGAGGCAAATATATCCCTGTGTCTTTTTGTGTTTTACTCTGACAGCCTACCTACAACTTTTGGAATATTTTGACTGTCAGCCAAACTCAGAGCAGTCAGCTATTACAATTGTTTGAATCTGTGTATATTCTCAAGTGTCTTTATAGTTGAAACAAAACAAGTAACAAGTTTGGTGTACAACGGACCACTGTAGACAAGAGATTTTGGCAGATGCTCTATTTATTCAGTCATTCTGATTTTTTTTTTCTTTCTGGTGCATCTGCTTGCTTTTTCTATGAGGTAATTCCATACATCTTTATAACTAGTGAGAATCGATTCTTGATTCAAAGCAAAACTTTGTTAAAATATTTCCATTTCAATTCATAAAATTACATTTAATCAGAAAACATACAAAATACTTATATGACACTAAGTAATAAGTGTCCATTTGGATTTGTGGCCTAATTTTTAAATGTTTATTTAGCAATATACTGCCCGAATATGTGGGCAGAGGTTTTGATTGGATTGACAAGAAAAGCAGTTCTGAATTTCATAAAGCTTTCACCAGAGAGACTGTATTGTCAGCAGCAGTAATTACAGCAGGTAATTGTGTCATTTACCCTGTTACAGACCACTGAATGTGATGAGCATGGGACATACCAGCTGTCACACCCTGTTAGCATTCACATTCTGGGATTTGCAAAATCACACTAGGGCTCACTCTTGGTGAGTGAAAAGAAAACAAAAATAAACCAAGATTAAAAACTATTACAGTTTTTATAGAGAGACTTTTCTAGAAAACAAAAAGTTACATTCTTGCAAGGTTGAAATTCAGTGTGGCTATACATTGCTTCCTGATTGTTTCTTTATAGTCAAAAGCTGTTGGCTGCAAGTAAAGATAAATAAGATCCAATTTTGCCACTTTATTAACTGGTACCTTGGATAACTCATTTTATCTACCTGAGCCTCCATTTCTTCATGTGGTCAGTAAGAAATGTGGTGACAGATGTAACCTCATAGGGTCCAATTTATTTTTAAAAATTCTCTATATTTTTTACTATGAATAAATTCTCTTAGGTGTTATAGAAATAGCAGAAAACAAATAAAGGTCACTGCCCTTGTTGAGCTTTATTCTAATGAAGAAGACAGACCATAATATATAAAAAATAATTTTGTATAGTATAATATTAGATATGAACAAGTGCCGTGAGAAAGAAAGGGGTGTGAGAGGCAGAGCATCTCTGTGGATGTGCCCTCTGAGTCCTAGTGGATTAAAACATCTCAAGAAGAAAGGACAGCAAAATGTCTATAATTTCAAGGAACACCAGCCAGATGGGCGGGGAGGAGAGATAAAGGATGAATTCCTTGGGTGGGAATATTGTAGCCAACACAAACCCTTTGAATTTTATGCAAAATGTAAAGAGAAGTCTTGGAAGAGTAGAGAGTAGCAGGATATCATGATCAGCTTCATGGTTTTTTTTTTCCAAATTTATTTTTTATTCTAAGTTGTTAAAAATGACAGCAGAATGTATTACATTACATATTATACTTATACAGCACATTTTTACATATCTCTGGTTGTATACAAAGTATATTCACACCATTTGTGACTTCATACATGCACTTAGGGTAATGATATCCATCTCATTCTACCATCTTTTTTTTTTTTTTTTTCTTCTCCCTTTTTCCCCCTCTCCCTTCCCCTCCCTCCCCATTGGCCATTCTAGTGTTCCTCTAATCCTCCTATGCTCCTTATCCCAACCCCACTGTGAATCGGCCTCCTTATATCGGAGAAAACATTCGGCATTTGCCTTTTTGGGATTGGCTAACTTCACTTAGCATTATGTTCTCTAACTTCATCCATTTACCTCTGAATGCCATGATTTTATTCTCTCTTATTGCTGAGTAATACTCCATTGTGTATATATACCACATTTTCTTTATCCATTCATCTACTGAAGGGCATCTAGGTTGGTTCCACAGTTCAGCTATTGTGAATTGTGCTGCTATAAAAATTGATGTGGCTGTATCCCTGTAGTATGCTGTTTTTAAGTCCTTGGAATATAGACCCAGGAGTAGTATGGCTGGGTCATAAGGTGGTTCCATTCCAAGTTTTCCAAGGTATCTCCATAGGGCTTTCTGTATTGGCTGTACCATTTTGCAGTCCCACCAACAATGTATGAGCATGCCTTTTTCTCCACATCCTCACCAACATTTATTGTTGTTTTTGTTCTTAATAGCTGCCATTCTGACTGGTGTGAGATGAAGTCTTAGAGTGGTTTTCATTTGCATTTCTCTAATTGCCAGAGATGTTGAACATTTTTTCAAGTATTTGTTGATTGATTGTATATCTTCTTCTGAGAAGTGTCTGTTCAGTTCCTTGGCCCATTTATTGATTGGGTTATTTGGGGTTTTTTGGTGTTAAAGATTTTGAGTTCTTTATATATTCTAAAGATTAGTGCTCTATCTGACCTGCATGTGGTGAAAATTTGTTCCCAATTAGTAGGCTCTCTATTCACCTCACTGATTGTTTCTTTTGCTGAGAAGAAAATTTGAATCTGTCCCGTTGGTTGATTCTTGATATTAATTCTTGTGCTATAGGAGTCTTATTGAGGAACTTGGGGCCTAATCCAACATGATGGAGATTAGAGCTTATTTTTTCTTCTATTAAGTATAGTGTCCCTGGTCTAATTCCTAGATCCTTGATCCACTTTGAGTTGAATTTTGTGCATGGTGAGAGACAGAGGTTTCATTTCATTTTCTTGCATATGGATTTCCAGTTTTCCCAGCACCATTTGTTGAAGAGGCTATCTTTTCTCCAATGTATGTTTTTGGCACTTTTGTCTAATGTAAGATAACTGAAATTATATGCATTAGTTTCTGTGTCCTCTATTTTGTACCATTGGTCTACCAGCCTATTTTGGTGCCAATACCATGCTGTTTTTGTTACTATTGCTCTCTGTAGTATAATTTAAGGTCTGGTATAGTGATGCCACCGCTTCACTCATCTTGCTAAGGATTACTTTAGCTATTCTGGGTCTCTTATTTTTCCAGATGAATTTCATGACTGCTTTTTCTATTTCTATGAGGAATATCATTGAGATTTTGATTGGCATTGCATTAAATCTGTATAGCACTTTTGGGAGTATGGTCATTTTGACAATATTAGTTCTGCCTATCCAAGAACAGGGTAGATCTTTCCATCTTCTGAGGTCTTCCATAATTTCTTTCTTTAGTGTTCTGTAGTTTTCATTATAGAGGTCTTTCATGTGTTTGGTTAAGTTGATTCCCGAGTGGGTTTTTTTTTTTTTTTTTTTTTTTTTTTTTTATGCTATTGTAAACAGGGTAGTTTTCCTCATTTCCCTTTCAGAGGATTTGTCACTCATATATAGAAATGCCTTAGATTTATGGGTGTTGATTTTGTATCCTGCTACTTTGCTGAATTCATTTATGCATTCTAGAAGTTTTGTGGTGGCATTTTTTGGGTCTTCTAGGTATAAACTCATATCGTCAGCAAATAATGATAATTTGAGTTCTACTTTACCTATCTGTATCCCTTCAATTTCTT
This sequence comes from Tamias sibiricus, assembly GCA_025594165.1. Lineage (NCBI taxonomy): Eukaryota > Metazoa > Chordata > Mammalia > Rodentia > Sciuridae > Tamias > Tamias sibiricus. Next base: position 101,324,179 of record CM046661.1, on the reverse strand, counting down.
TCCTCTGTCTTATTGCTCCAGCCAGCGTTTCAATTACTATGTTAAATAGAAGTGTTGAAAGAGGGCATCCCTGTCTTGTTCCAGTTTTTAGAGGAAATGCTTTCAATTTTTCTCCATTTACAATAATGTTGGCCTAGGGATTAGCATATATAGCTTTTATGATGTTGAGCTATGTTCCTGTTATCCCTAGTTTTTCTAGTGTTTTGAACATGAAGGAGTGCTGTATTTTGTCAAATGCTTTTTCTGCATCTATTGAGATAATCGTATGGTTCTTATCTTTAAGTCTATTGATGTGATGAATTACATCTATTGATTTCTGTATGTTGAACCATCCTTGCATCCCTGGAATGAACTCCACTTGATCTTGGTGTATTATATTTTTATATGTTTTTGTATCCATTTTGCCAGTATTTTATTGAGAATTTTTGCATCTATGTTCATTAAAGATATGTGTCTGAAGTTTTCTTTTTTGGATGTGTCTTTGCCCAGTTTGGGGATCAGGGTGATATTGGCCTCATAGAATGAGGTTGGAAGTGCTCCCTCTTTTTCTATTTTCTGAAATAAATTGAAGAGTATTGGTATCAGTTCTTCTTTAAAGGTCTTGTAGAACTCAGCTGTGTATCCATCTGGTCCTGGGCTTTTCTTGGTTGGTAGGCTTCTAATGGCATCCTCTATTGAAACTGGTCTGTTCAAATTGTGTATATCATCCTGCTTTAATTTGGGTAGATCATACAACTCTAGAAATTTGTGGATGCCTTCACTGTTTTGTATTTTGTTGGAGTACACGTTTTCAAAATAATTTTCAATTATTTCCTGTATTTCCATCGTGTTTGTTGTGATATTTCCTTTGTCATCACATATGCTACTAATTTCAGTTTTCTCTCTCCTTCTCTTCCTTAGCCTGGCTAAGGGTCTGTCAATTTTATTTATTTTTTCAAAGAACCAACTTTTTGTTTTGTCAATTTTTTCAATTGTTTCTTTTGTTTCAATTTTATTGATTTCATCTCTGATTTTAATTATTTCCTGTCTTCTACTGCTTTTGGTGTTGGATTGTTCTTCTTTTTCTAGAGATTTGAGATGTAATGTTAAGTCATTTACTTGTTGACTTTTTCTTCTTTTGAGGAATGAATTCAATGCAATGAACTTTTCTCTTAGAACTGCCTTCATAGTGTCCCAGAGATTTCGATATGTTGTGTCCATGTTCTCATTCACCTCTAAGAATTTTTAAATCTCCTCTTTGATGTCATCTGCAACCCATTGTTCATTGAGTAGTATATTATTTAGTCTCCAGGTGTTGGAGTAGCTCTTATTTCTTATTTTATCATTGATTTCTAATTTCATTCCATTATGGTCTGATAAAATGCAGGGTAGTATCCTATTTTTTTTATATTTGCTAAGAGTTGTTTTGTGGCATAGTATATGGTCTATTTTAAAGAAGGATCCATGTGCTACTGAGAAGAAATTGTATTTGCTTGTTGAAGGATGAAATATTCTATATAAGTCAGTTAAGTCTAAGTGGTTTATTGTATTTTTGACTTCTATAGTTTCTTTGTTCAGCTTTTGTTTGGAAGATCTATCCAGTGGTGAAAGGGGCATGTTAAAGTCACCCAGAATTATTGTGTTGGGGTCAATTTGACTCTGAAACATGAGGAGAGTTTGTTTGATGAACATGGATGCTCCATTGTTTGAGGCATATATATTTATAATTGTTAAGTCTTGTTGGTGTGTGGTTCCCTTGAGCAGTATGTAGTGTCCTTCTTTATCTCTTTTGATTGACTCTAGCTTGAAGTCTACTTTATTTGGTATGTGAAGGAGCCCTAATTAGGAAGGGCTGTTGTAGCTAGCTGGAGGCCATGGGTTCCACCTGATATGTATGTGACGCACCTGTAGGCACCCGCAAACCTGAAGGTATATAACCGGGTGAAAGCGGTCCGAGTTAGGAGAACGGAGAATTCAGTCAGCCGGGCAGTCACTCGGTCGGTCAGAAGAATCAGAGCGGCCAGAATGTAGGCAGAGTGGTTACAGAAGAGAAACCAGATAGAAGACAGAAGAGAAACCAGATAGAAGAAGTAATGACTGGTCAGAGTTAGGCCGAGACTCCTGAGGAAGACAGAAGACAGAAGAAAGAAGAAGGAAGAAAGAAGAGAGAAGAAAGAAGCTCTAATCTTTCTCTAAGCTAAGCTCTATCTTTCTTTCTCTCTAAGACTCTAAGCTAAGAAGACAAGAAGAAAAGCTCGCTTTAATCTTTCTCTCTAAAAATCTTTCTTTCTAAAAATCTTTCTTTCCCTCTCTAAGCTCTAAGAAAGTAGAAGTAAAAGTAGTAAAAGCTTAACTCTGCCTCCGAAAGTATTTCCTCCCGGGTTACGGTACCAGGCAGCTTACAGGTATGAGGATGGAAACCCCTGCTTGTTTCCTCATTCCATGTGAGTGGTAGGATTTTTCCCAACCTTTTACCCTCAGCTTATGGATGTCTTTTCCTGTGAAATGAGTCTCTTGGAGGCAGCATATTGTTAGCTTCATGTTTTAAAATGTTCATTTTGTGTACTATATGAAATAAGAAGGCTACAGATAGGTATGTTTGCATATTACCAGAATAAATTCAAATATATTGGTATATGGATAATTGATTTTTTTAAATCATATAATTTAAAACTTATAGGGAGAAAATTTATAGAGATGATAGAGAACACTATTTATTGAGTTTCTAATAATACCTTTTTTTCAATTACCTTTGAATTGCATTTTACCTTAGAGTATGTAGAATTATCAGGAATAATCTTAGAGGAAATAAACATATTAACTTCATTTGTGTTGGCAAGCTTGAGTGTTTCAACACAATTCTGAGAAGATTTTGAGATTTGATAATGTGTTTTCAGATTTTATTAACCACACAATAATCAATGTTTTCTAGGGTTTTATTTTTTTCCCTCTAGAATAGTTGAATGAAGTCAGAGTCCAGAAGTGTAAATGTAGTTAGATCTGAAGAAAAGTCTTCTGTTGCAAGTGTTCAGCGTTTAGGCCAGGAGCTTCTTAAAATAACCTAGATGGACTTTTTTTTTTTTTTTTTTTTTTTTTTTTTCCTATTGATGTATCATGCCAGATTGGTTCATTTTGAAAATCAGGCAACAAACATGGATGAAGCACTAAATTTCAGTCAGACCCTCTGCCAAATACTCAGTATATGGCAGAAAGTGGAGCAGCAGAGGTGCTATGCTTGAGCCTACTGTCTCTTCTTTAAGCTGCATTTACACATCAAATATGTGTACTGTTTTTACTTAGATGTAGAGGGGTGGTTGTAGAGTTGGCTGATTGATGCTCATTCTGGCAGGGATAACTGTCTTTAACCACTCTTTGTAATGTTAATTGGGGCATGAAAACAAAACACATCTGCCTTGTAATCAAGGAGTTCGTAACCTAGAGACAAAGACTGGTAGGTAATACCTGCAATCTAGGGTGTTCTTTGTTGTGATAGAGAAAAGCATAGCAGGCCAAGAAAACAGTTTAGGTAGAGGCTGTTATGAAAGCCATGAGAACAGGCATTTCAGGAAAGAGGACCTTCCTATTCCCAAACTAAACCTATGATCTCAATAGTGTACCTTCCCTAACACTCAGTTATTCTGAAATACATGGAGCTGAATGATTTTAATCTTTAAGATAATTGTATTTCTCAAAAGTCTCAAATGATAATCCTAACATTGTTTTCCCCAGAGTTTTAAAAATATTCATGTCTCACTTTAAAAATGATCATTTCTATTTAGAGTGCCATTTCATCTTGAGGTACAATGGGTTGGGAAGGGAGGGTGAAAAATATAGAGGCCAGGTTGTAAGACAGAAAAGTAGTAACTTAAGACAGTCATGGTCAACCTGATCTGCAGTAGAGGCCCAGGAAGCTACTGGAACAAGCTATTATTTGGTAACTGCAAATCTTTTTTAGTTTGCCTTCTTGCCTGTGTTCTTTCATCCCACTTTACATTTGAGAGACACTCCGAATGAGTGAATGGATTTTATAATTTGTGGGAAGAAAGATGGAAGGAACATGTTTAAACAGCACCAAAAGAGAGAGCCTTTAAATACACCTGCTTGCGAGTGACACTAGATCTGTGTCCCCAGAGACAAGAGGTGGAGGAAAGAAAGCAGTGATGAGGAGGATGCCAGGTAAGATTAGAAGGTGGAATAAGATTGGTGAATACGAGGAGCTAGTGGTTTCCCCAGAGCAGAACATTGCTGGTTGTAATTTAAAAATGTTCACTTGCAGTTAGGGAGGAAACTAAAATTTACAATTTTAAAAAAGTTTTAGTTGACACTGTGGAAGAATAAATTTTAAAATAGAATGAGTAAATCAGAGAGGGGTGTAAGGGAGGCTTGCAGTTGGGAAACCAGGTGAAGAAGCAGAGGTGTAAGAAGGCATGTAGTGAAATGAGAGGGAAGAATAAAGAAAGTTAGAATCAGAGTTCATCCTCATGTGTTGTTTTTTCACTGTTCTTTTGGCTACATGGATTCTGGTCTTAAGGTCAAATATCTGTTCACATCTAAAAGATAATCTGATTGGAATCCCTGACACCAATTGCTTAAGGAAAAATGGGCATAAAGAAAAACGATGAGTTAGCTTGTTAAAGCAGGAAGTATACTATTCAGGGACACTGAATAAGTTGGCAGGTTAAAGCTTTTCTCAAGTTCCTCTGAAAACTTACAGTGATTCCTGGGGGCAAGAGCTCCCCTCTGTGCAGAACAGTGAGAAAAGAGTTACTACATTTGAAGGAACCTCATCAAGTAAAAGCGAGTGGTTCAGAATGAGGTTTAGAATAAAAGCCATTTGAAAATCTTAAAAAACAAACAAACCATAAAACGAAGAGGCACTCTAACAGTATTATCAAAAAAGAAAATCCTTTTGGGATTTAAAAAGGTGACTTTCAAAGTAAGAGAAGAAAGATTTCACTATATACCTAAATTGATTCTTGCCAGTCAACAACAGAACAAAACACAGATATAAATTAGGTACCAACTTGCTACTTAACATATATCTATTTATTGCTAGTGAAGGTAAATTATATATATATATATATATACACACACATGCATAAAACACACATATATAATGCCTTCATACCTGCACACACATAAGGAGACATCACATGCATTATTTAATGAGACAGTAATATCTATAAATGTCTTGAAGACAGGGATTCTAACTTATTTTTGTCACAACTGCAACTCTTACTTAAGCATAAAGATCTTAACACATATTTGTAACATAACATCATTGGAGATAGTATTGACAATATTAAAAAATATTAAAATATATTAGCTATAAAAGTCAGAGATGATTAGATGCTTCAAAACATAGTATACCAAGAAACATGAAATAAAGTGTGCAAGAGATATTTTTATGTGTATCTTTATGATTTATTAAGTACACTAAGAACATATATGTAATCCTTTGGAATAGAAACTAATATTGTGTCATAAATTTTGCTATGGTAGAGACTCAAATAACATGCTTTAGTAGAAATGAACTTTATGATAAAGATCATTTGAACATTAAGTCCATGAGTGAAAATATTGATAGATATTTTTGCCCTATCATCTCATCCCTTTAAAATCTGAGGAATTATTCTATGTTCTACAGTTGGATGATTGAAGGTCAGAATTTGGTATCTGATCCAAGTATGCAAATATTCTAAGATTTAAAATACATTGGAAGGACTGTCTGGGTCAGTGTACTGTGGTTGTTTACTGTAGATAATTTTATATTTCATAAGTTCCTTTTTATATTGAATTTTGTGTTGAGATACATTTTTCTGGTATGGTTTGTTGAATGTGCTCTCTAATTTTATTTACTTGTAGATATTAAAGAAGAGCAAGCCTTAGAACTTTCAATAAAAGAATAGATAATGTCAGGTTAAGCAAGGTGATTTTTCTTCTCCAGCAGTGATTTTTCAATAGCTTAGTGAAAGCCTTTCCTTTCTATCAAATGCCAATAAGTGGGAAAAAAAACATACATTTTACCAAGTCTAGGAGCAACAATGGCATGGAAACATAGGAGCGATAAAGTTGAACTTCAGCCTTGGCAAAGTTCAGTATCATGATCTCTTAACCAGTGCATATATGCTGTTGTAAATGTTTAATCTCAAACATGTTATGTGGATTTTGAGTGAGTACATCAAACTCCAGATGTTAGACATGGAGAATTTGAGAAATGTTGATTTTTGTGTATATTAGACCATGACCATCATTTATGCTTTCCATATATTACCTCATTTGAGCCTCAACCTTATGAAGAGCATACCTAGCCAGACCCCTTATCAATTTTTATTTTTAAAATTCTTTTGGTAGCAAAATTTGATGATGCCAGGACATTTCTTACCTTTATTTATCCCGTTTGGCATGAATAGTAATATTTTTACTACAGAAATATTTGGTTGCTTACTGATTACTGACCTACATCCTGCTGGAGATTTTACAGAGTAGGAAACTGTGGACAAGAGAGATGAAGCAATTTGCCTAAGATCTCACTGCTAATAAAAGGCATAGCCAGGATTTGAACCAAGGCAGGTTGACGCCAACATTCTTTCTCAACAATTGCAGACTCTGGCTTTCAAATCTTTCAAATAAAAAATTCTCAAGGAGGCATTCTTATCTGATTAGGAGTTAACTATAGAGGCAGAAAGTGGAAAGGGCTTTCTTGAAAAAGAACAACATGTATGAAAGCAGGGGAGCTTATATAAAATACACAGTACTCTGCTTTTAGGATTCTTAGCTTTTAGCAGAGTCTCAATAAATAATTTGTTAATAAAATGCAATGGATGAATCAATGGCATAGTTTGGTGAAAGCAAAGGATCATGATCAAAGTATCTATTCATATGCAGTGCCTTGATGGCTGATAAAAACAATGCAATGTCACTAAAAACGAAAGAGAGAGGAAGAGAGAATTGGGATAGGGGAGAGAGGAGATCAGATTTCATGAAAAGTCATTCTGATAGTGGTCTGGAGATGGACCAAAGTGGAGGCACTATTGTCATCATGAGGCCATTGCCCTAATCCAAACAAGAGATATTTAGGGCCCAAAATTTGGCAGCTGCTGACTATTGGTCATAGAAATAGGGGATGGAAATGAGAAATGTCAGGGAAGCGGAATCTAAGTGACTTGGTCCCTAGGATGTGTGGACAGTGAGAAGAAATGAGAGAGAAGTCCACGGTGAGTCTCAGATTCCTGGTTTGGGAGGTAGAAAGGCCTAAGGATAGATTTTAGCCGCAGATTTCTGTGGGTAGGAAATCCGACTATTTTTCTCCTCATGACCTGAACATTTTCCTGTGATGTTCTTGGAGGTGCCATGTGCTGAGAGTGAGGGCAGAGAGATGGGGCAAGCATTTGAAGAGAAAATAGAGATGAACAGGATTGCCACTCTCAAATCCCTTGACCAGTCTGTGTTTGCAGGTCTCTAACTGCTGTGCATGTTTAAGTGAGACACATTTCATTGTGATTGATGTACTCTTTAACAGATTCATTGGAGACCAATTTTGTATTAGATGTTGAGGTGATTAATAAATTAGACCCAAAGGTTTGCCACCTAAGTGTTTGTCTAACAGACAGATTTTGGATAGAAGTGTTTACTCATATTTTTAAGCATCACCATTATAATAAATTCAGTTTTCTGATACAGTCCTTAATTTTATACTTTAATTTCTTAATTCTGTTTTTTTCTATGCCCTACAAACAAAACAAAACAAAAACCCCAAAATAAACAAAAACAAGAATGGCAAAAACCCTAAAAGTAAGAAGCTGTCTTATTTCTATCTATCTTGGTACCATCTTGTCAGGCACCCTGATTCACAGCCCGAGTTACCTAATGCCTTTTTTTTCCCTCTATGCACAGATATTGAGTCCCTTTGGAACCTCTTGAGTTCTATGTCTAAATCTGCCCCTTTTTACTCACTTTGTCCATTTGACTTCAGATCCTATATTTAGCACAGTTTAGTTCCACAGAAGCACAGAGGCTGGAATGTCTATAGTAAGATATAACTACTGTATGCAGTGTGTATGTTGCATGTATACATTGCTCAGCCCAGTCCTTGGCAGGTAATGAACACCTAGTTTTTTTCATTTGTTCACTTTGTCATTGCTGTCTTCCTCTTCCTCTTCCTCTTAGTGTTGCACAGACTCCTGATTCAACTCTCGGGAATAATCTGACTCAAAAGGATTGAATAAAAAGAAAAAAAGAAGTCGGGCGTGGTGGCACATACTTGTAATCCCAGCACTTGGGAGGTTGAGGCAGGAGGATCCCAAGTTCAAAGCGCCTCAGCAATGGCGAGGTACTTAGCAACTCAGTGAGATCCTGTCTCTAATAAAATACAAAAAAGGGCTGGGTATGTGGCCCACTGGTCGAGTGTCTCTGAGTTCAATCCCCAGTACCAAAAAAAAAGAAAAAAGGAGGATTGAAAAGAGAAAGAGGAATGCTGTATTTCTAACATGGGAAACTCAATTTGTCAAGGAAGTAAGTCCCTCCTCATTTACACAATGCTATTAGATTAGTTTTCTTAAAAATCATCTCTAATTTTGATATGCCACCTTTTCTTCCTTAGCTGACCATCACTATGGCTTTATTACCTACCAGATAAAATCATATTGTGCTCTGGATCCAACCAACATTTATTTCTATATCTTTCAATCAGCAGCATCTGCCAGCTCAATTACTTGATGGCTCACTCATGCCCCATGCTAATCTTCTGCACCCATGTTCTCTTCCTATGAAATGCTCTTTCCCATCTTTACCCTTTACTGCTAACCCCCCAACCATCTTCCAAGACCCACCTTTTTGCCCATTTCCTATGCTTCCCCAGACCCTTCAGTTAGTCCTCATCTCTGAGCTCCTTAAGTTTCATGAGATCTTTGTTTGTAGGTTGTAGTTTTTAAAGTATTGAAGGTGATTCCTGACTCTGTCACTTTCTGGCTAAATGCTGTTGGATAAGCATTGCTCTAAGAAAGTTCTGTATTCCCATTTGTAATGAAGAATAGTAATAGTACTTACATGTAAGGCTTTTGTAAAGACTAAAGAGTATAGTAGATATATAAAAAACTCTACACAATGCTTTATAGCATGTAGTAAAGACTAAAGAATTAGCTACTGTCCTCAATTACTATTATTATATTCTCTTACAGCACTGAACAACTTCTACAACATATCACAGTTAGTTACTGGGTTATATCACCAGTATCCTAATGGTTTAAAAGTTCCTTGAGATAAAAAATCTCAAATCATCCATCTATGCATGTTTCAGAATACTGGAACTACACAGAAGAAACTTTGATAATGTGTTTAGAGAAAAAATATAAATTATCTGGCTGATAGTTATAAGATTTTGTTGCCCTACAATGTGTTCAGATAAAGCTTTTTCCATGAAACAAAACAAGTTTTTTTACCATAAAACCAGAATTTGAATATCTTTGTGAAATCACTAAAGGAAAGGGAGGAAATCTGAGAGTACTTTGGTTGTTAAGATTCTTGATCAAATAAGGATTAGGAAAGGAGGCTGAGCATACAAGTGAAAAGACTAGAAGAAAATAAACCAAGCATGACAGAGAGAGGACATCTGAAAAAAATTTCTAGTTGCCAAGCAAACTGAAGAATAACAATAAGTCAGTATTGAATTGGTATGGTCAGTGAACAGGAAATTTGAATAGTGAACAAAAAACGTTTGGATGTTTAAAATGAGTTTGAGAGAGTTTGCTGCCAGTGTGAGCATCAAACATGTTTAAAGTATGATTTCTTGAAGTTATTTTAATGGTAATAAAAGCAGATTTTTGGTCAAATAATATTGTAGGAAATATTTTTCTGTAATATAAAATGAATAATAAGGTAATCATAAGAATCAAAATGAATGCCTTTTGTCAATACAATAGCAGGCATTTCCCCCTTGATATTACCTTTCAAAGTGGCATTTTAGAATAAAAAAAATCCAAAATATACTTTATTTCAGAAAGAATTATGAAAAGAACAAACTCTGTGAGACTTTTAGGTCTTCTGTATAGAATTGAAATGGAAAAGATAGGACATTATCTAATGAAGGCAAAAGAAATTTTCACATTGAAGTAAATAGCTAACATTTACTGTGTGTTTGTTATTTGCTAGTTTCTTTATATTAATCATTGAAGTTTATTATTTACAATATCACTCTAATAAACATCTTGATTTTCTTATTTTACACTTAAAAAGATTGGCTTTCTCAGGACTACAAAACTACAGTAAAATAGCCGGGTGCGGTGGCGCACTCCTGTAATCCCAGAACTTTGGGAGGCTGAGGCAGGAGGATCCCGAGTTCAAAGCCAGCCTCAGCAATGGCGAGGCACTTAGCAACTCAGTGAGACCCTGTCTCTAAAAAAAATACAAAAAGGGGCTGGGGATGTGGCCCAGTGGTCGAGTGCCCCTGAGTTCAATCCCCGATACCAAAAAAAAAAAAAAAAAAAAAAACCTACAGTAAAATGACATCTAAAATCAAACCTGTCTGGAAATCAGAGGTGCACTATATCATATTACCTCCCTGCTATTGCATTAAAATAGTACATAGTTTTCTCATTTTTTTCTTCTTTATCCCACATATTTAGTTATGGTCTTAGTATACCACAGTTGATTGGGGTCATTTTAAATCATCTAACAAATTATAACAATGTCCCTCAAAAATCTGTAATCATTGGGGCATAAATGTTTTGATTATAGGGATTTGTATTAATGGTGGTGGGAAACTCAATGTCTCCATGTGCCAGATCACTAAGTATCTGTGAAGAGGAAGGAAGGAAGGGAGGAATGAGTTCCAATTCTTTCTTATAGACCCCAAAGCTCCTGGAAATTATTGAGTTGTAATAGATAGAACATTCTTTAAACACAATCTGTACTCATTTTGAAAAGATATGCAGTATAATAATTATCTTGTGACAGTAGTTAAGTAGCTGTGGCAAGTTCAAATGTTTAGTTTGATAGAATAGGCAGAATGTCTTTTATCTGAGTACTCACAGTTGTTGCCCATCTTTTTAGAGTAAAATGAAGTCTCAGTATTACTGATCTGTGGACTGTACTGTTCTGATGCTCTTCACAGGCCAGTGCAGATAACTATATATTTATTTTGACAGGGACACATGAGTAACACTTATGGATGAGCTTCTGCAAAATCCATCGATATCTTAAAGCAAGCAATCTGATCTACAGAAGAGGAAAATGACTATGTAGTTATACATTTTTGAGATAAACTATCCCTCATGTAGTTGATGCTGCTATTTATTATAAGCATCACATGAGTAATGCACACTGCTGTGTGCTTCCTTGCTCTAGACTTACTTAGTCTTAAACCTAAGGAACTTGTTCTTGGGCTCGTAATAATCAGATAATAGTTAAAACCAGAGGTAGATTGTCACTGTTTAGGGCAGTGTCTTGCTGCAAAGTAAGAGACTGTTTACTAATGTGAAGTTGATATTCCAGGAAACACTTGGGTCATGGAAAGTGAGAAGCTTTTGTATTTTTTTAACCTGTTGTTTCCCCAACATTTCTATATTTGGAAAGAAGAGTATAATATGCAACATAGACAATATATTTTTGTGGCTGAATGAACCCATCAGAAGAGAAAATAATTTCTCTGAGGGTAGTGGACCAGCTATAAATCTATATTGTGTTCTGTTACCAGAAAGATAGAATTTAGGGTATAAAGATGTTTAGCCAGAGGTTCAAGTATACTGCTGGGGTATGTGAAGTAGAATTTTCTATAAGAAGTGGACACTGTCGCTAGAACCATGGATATCACTGGATCAGAGGAAAGGGCTCTCAGACATTGAAGCTATCTGTTTGCCTAACTATTTTAATATTGAGCTTCACGAGAATTTTAAGTTGGGGGAATTAATGCTGCCATGTTAAATTCTTTGACTAGTCATTTTGTTTTGTAGGGGTTCATACTTTACCACATTTGGTATCTTTCTTTTTAAAAGCTTGTCTCAACCTTGTGAAAATAAGGATTTCAGTATGAAGAGAAAGTTACCTCAGTCCTTTGCCCTATGAAGTTCTATTATTCTAAACATTTGTATTGGACAGGGTTAAATTATGGCAGAAAATGCAATAATGAAATGATAATTTCCTAATTTTGAAGCAATGGAAGACTACATACAACAGAAAGACATTAAACTGGGTAAACATTAAAGACCTATGGATATTTACAAATAATACTAGGATAAGAAATAGATTGGGAAAAACATAGCATTAAATACATTGGGCAACTGTTGATAAGTGATCAATAATCTGTTTTGAAAAGTCAATTATTATGATTCACAATTCACTTATTGGTTCAGTGATCTTCAGCAAATTAATCTTACAAACCAAATTTAGTTTTCTGTAAAATAATGTTTTCTAATTATCATGAAGACTAAATGAGATAATGTATGTTGCAAACTGTGTGTCGTATAGTAAGCAATAAAACATAATTATGATTATTATAAATAATTCAGGTTCATTCAAACTTGTAAGGGCCTTACTATTCCAAAAACAAAAGAAGCAAAGCACATGAATAGTCATTCACATTGAAATTTGTGCCTCCATCCCACAATATAATAAAAAATATCAAATATTCTGTTCTACAAGAAGTTATTCCCGGATTCCCAACTGACCAAACCAGAAATGACTTATTTTTCCCTTAATCTCTTGCAACCCTCTGTAAACAGAGTTTGTATCTTTACATGTTTCTCATAATGAAGGCCATGTATTAAAGGCATTTCTTTCTGTCTTATCTACCCAACTAAACTGTAAGATTTTTGAAGGTAGCTCTTCTTTATAATCATATTTTCATCATAAAAAGACCCTAATATACAATAGACTTTAGGGAAAAAAGAATATTTAATAAATTTAAATGTAGATATATTTTAATAAGAGCTTTTCACTCCTATTTTTGCAGTATTTTCATTTTATATCATGCTAAAATTTTCAAATAGAACATGTGCTGTTGTATTATATCTGTTGAAATCACAGGAAAGAAAACAATGTGAAATTTAGAGTGTCTGTTTTGCCTAAAGATAAGCAGCTCAATGTGAATACTAAATGTAAAGCTCAACTTAAGTCCAGCTATATATTATTACATGACTGGTGACATTTTTGGGTATGGAGTTTTAAAATGATTTTTGTACATTAACATCCCCAAGTTAGAAGTAGGAATAAATCAATGAAAACAAACTATTAGTGTCATATATACCATCTGCATTTGGAGGAATCCAGGTACATATATCATTACTACTTTTTGAATTTTGGGTGTGTGCGTGTGTGTGGTTCTGGGGATCAAATCCAGGACTTGCGTATGCTAAGCAAGTGTTTCTACTACTGAGCTACATTGCCTTTCGAGCTGAATATTATTATCTTCTCCTATGGAGGAATTTTACTATATTGAACCTCAACACTGGTATGAAATCACTTTTATGTAGAGATGGAGAGCCAAGAAACTATGGTATACAGAACAAATCATTGCCAGCAACTACTATAAGATTATGGGTTTTATATATGTTGTACTATATTGACTGACACCCAAATTTTTTTCTGCTTGATATTGTTGACTGATGGTGTTTTCTTTCCACATGTTTATTTTTCTCATTTTATTTATTTAAATTTCCAATTCATATATTCAGTGAATAATTCAATTTTGATTAAAATAACCATGTCGTGTCATTTGTAATGCAGAAGAGTTAGAGATGTATTTCATTGCAATCTCAGCTGTCACTTGGATTATCACTTCACATGAACAATGAAATTTTTACTGAGAATGTGGAAATAGCATTGAAGCATATGGATTGGATATTTCAAACATCATAGCTGAATATCTGCCTTTCAGCTTATGTGAAATAAAATATGGAATCCATTCACTATTATATCCTGATTTGCTTTTCTTAAACACTGGAATATAATAATGATTATAATTTTACCTTAAAATTTTCTTCCTTAATTTTGTTTATTATACTTTGAATCAATTAGAGGAAGTTTCAAAATCAAGAGGTGGACTGGTGGGTTCATAATGTAGTCCTCAGGGAGTCATAAATGGACATTTGGCCAAAACTATATGGAGTGGCAATTATTATTAACTATTTTTCATGATGACTTTACAAAATAGTTGCTTATTGCTTCACCAGCATTCTGTTTGGGGAAGGATTGTCAAAGTTTATTCTTCCGTGAGAGTATAGGAATTTTTAGACTTTTCCCAGGGTCCCAGTTTATTTCATTGATGATTATGAATACAGCTATTGCCAACTTAATAGTATGAAAATTAAGTGATGATAGAAAGAAATTAATATTTTTTGTTTTCAAAATGTGTTCTTGCCACCTTCTTATTTGAAATATCCCAAATCAAATAAAAACCAACATAGTAAAATTAGTGTAAAAATAGATCAGAGTTTTAAAAATAGCTTCCATTTGTCACCTAGCCTACAATTGAACAAATTTGTATTGACTTGAATGATGGCAGAAGTAGCTCCTATCTTACTGCACTTGTTCATTCACTCATTTAATTGCAAGATGGGTATGGTGTTATGCCTGTAATCCCAACAACTTGGGAGGCTAAGGCAGGAGAATTGCAGGTTTAAGGCCAGCTTTGGGAAAGTAGTGAGACCTTGTTTTAAAATAAAAAATAAAAAGGGGTAAGTATGAAGCTCAGTGCTAAAGAGCTCCTGGGTTAAATCCTCCATACCATAAAAACAAACAAAAAGTATTCATTTATTCAAGATGTATTCTTTGAATACTGAAATGGAACACACACACAAATAATCAAAATTCTTATCTAAAAATTCACAATCCCAGGACAGGCATTGGGGAAGGGGTTGAGATGGAAGACCAGTGAGAAGTAGATAATTAAAATACAATAGCATAACCTGGAATATTTTACTAGGGAAAACATAGTAGCTCCTAATTTGCAGAAGGAGGAGATGTAGGTATTTTCACAAATGACATGACATTTCTGTGTAATCACTGAAGATGGTGAGAGTTTTCTAGAAGAACCTGAGGAAGAGAACATGTTAGGCAAAGGGAGCAATATGTGTAAAGACATAGGTGCTTGTCAGAATCTGAAAACTGTCTCTACCTTGAACTGCCTGGGAGCACTGCCATGACAGTAAAACACAACAGAGGAAATCAGGACTTAGGTTGGGTAGTTATTTAACATTTATTAAACATTATCATCCTAGGTACTAAACCAAATCTTTTTAGCCCCTTCCTGTGCCCAGTGAGTATGGCCTGATTAAGAACACAGCTAAGGCAGGGATAAAAGCAGCATCTAATCATTCAACAGCTATCCTTAAAGGGCTACAGTTGTCCATATAGAGATTTATAGATTAACTGTGGCACTTTGAATTCCACTGGGAAGAAAATTGGCACCAGGTACAAACTTCAGAAAGTAGATTTATTTTGCTTCAGGCCACAGAATCCAAAGGAACATGGGCTGACCATTCTAGTCCTTCAGCAATGTCATGGCCATTCAAGTGTAATCCCAATTAAGAAGCCCATGTGTAATCCATGTATTTTCCCCCTAAGCTACCAAGAGTAAGCATGAACTTATTAAAAAACATTAAGTTTTCTTATACTAGTAAGGGTGTAATTTTGTATAATTTTGAGTAAGTCAACCAGGAATATGGAAAATAAGATATCCACTCATGCAATTTTATAATCTCAGTGTTTGAAATCTCTTTTCTGATGGATTCTTGGGAATGATGTCTAAGAATTTTATTATAGAGCTGTGATTAAAAGTATCATAACTGTGAATCCTTATAGCAGGAGACATAAAATATCATAATGAAATGTTAATCTTTATTTTTAAAAAAAATATAACACAGGATATTCTATTTTATTAGTAGAAGTGAATTATTCTAGTCTAATCTCAATTGGTTGTTCCAAAGGCAGTTTTTTCAAAGTTACAGGTACATTGCCATTATAATGGCACAAGTAAAAGAGTTACAGAATGAAAAACAAGCATTCCTTTTTGCTCTCATAATTTATATCATATGGAATCAATAGCTCAATCAATGTAAATTATTAAAATACAGATTTAATTTTAGGTCCAAATAATATTTCTGTGAAAGACTAATAAGAAATGTCATGCAGGGATATTATCTGGATAATATGTGTGTATTTGCCTACGTACTTCATTTTCTGTTCATCTTGACTCTGATGTTAGGTCTGTTTTCCTTTTCATAGTCATTATATTTGCTTGTAACATTTACATTTTTGATGAATGCTAGAATTCTGAAGTTACTTAATATTCCTGTGACCATGGGAAGGATACATAAACACTTTGAACTACCACTGACTCCTCTTTAAAATGATGATAGATAATGATTCTGCCTCTCTTACTGGGGCACTGGAAAGATCAAATGATTCAGTGCTTTCAAAAGTATCAAGTTATAAGCAATCAAAGGAGACATCATATTGGTTGTTTCTTTTAAAGTTTGTATTTATACATATTATAAAAGCCCCTTTGTCTTATTTAATAGATATTTGATACTTAGTTTGCAGAAAAAGGGAAGGAATTTAATAAGGAAGTCAAATATTTACCCAACAGTTTGCATAAGTATCTTTATGCCCACAAGTGTGGATGTAGGTGTTAACCACAGGCACCTAACTTCCAGAACTACAACTCCATTGTACTGCAAGTCATGAGTCATGACAACTCCACATACTTCCCTGTCACAGGGAATGCTTAGGTGGCAGATTTATTTTATAATAATAACTCCCCAAATATTAACCACTGATAGTATACACAGCTGACTTTGGAATTCATATCTGGGATTAATAATCCTACCCTTGCCCCCTTCTCCTTATGTTCCATCCTACTGTTGGTGGGCCTGTTCTCCAAATCCTTTTATATTTAATGTTTGTGGAAATGTAAACAATGTGTACACTTCCAGAGGAGTATATAGTACTTCAAAATCTGAGGTCTTCTTTAGTAGTTTGTGATCTGTATATGTCTATGGTTGGAAGAATTGTCTTGTTATAAATAAACATGATTTAGGTACAGTTTAAAATATAGTGTCTTTGAAAATATATCTTTGAACAACAAAATATTATTCCACATTTCAGAACATGATGAGTGTATCACAAATCAGCACAACTGTGATGAAAATGCTTTATGCTTCAATACCGTTGGAGGACACAACTGTGTTTGCAAGCCTGGCTATACAGGGAATGGCACCACATGCAAAGGTAAAAGGGTTAAGTGCCAAGTCCTCTACTGTTATGTGTAATACGGTATTTCTACTTTCCCCTCTCCCTTACCATCACTGTTAAGGATACCTTGCACAGTAACTGAGGGCTTTGGTGTGTGGTTCATAGTCTTTCTCTCTGGAGGTAGGAAAGACCAAGGAATAATGTTAATGTGATGGCTCATAAGCATGGGTCTTAAAGGCCTGGTCTGCAATAGATTGGAGCCAGATGTGGGTGTGTCAAAACATTACCCTGGATTTATAAAACTCTCTGGAAATCTTTAGTGTAGATCATTTGAGGAAAGTCTACTCCCTTTGGGGTCCAAATACCACAAGGATTTGCTTAGAAAAACCAGACAGAGTCTAACTTATCCCAGAGGGCTTTCATCAAACATCTGGATCTTCTGAGAGTTTCTTGGGGATTAAGATTTCATCTGTGAGCCCCAAATATTCTTTCTCTTATTTCTTCCTGATTCTGATTTCTACTTGATATAAAGAGTAAAGTTTATAACAAAGAAATCTTGAAATTATAAGCAGATGCAGACATAATTCCTATATATGAAGGAAGGAGAACTTTAGAGAATCTAAAAATTTCCCCTGAAAATTGCTTGAATAAAGACTCCCAAGTTCCTGTATCTCTGTTGGAAATTGAAAAAAAGCTGAGATATAAGTAGTTTAGATGTAGAATCTGAATCGTTGAGTTCTGTGCTTCATCAACAGGCTGCAACCTTGCAAATTACTGCAAAGAAAATGTGCACATAGTCTGGCAGATGTATTCTTTTTTATTTATAAGGTTTATATTTTAAACCCATTTGTGAATCCTTGATGAGCCAGGTATTCTTTTTGCCCAGAATGGAGACAGACTTAGGACTGAGTACCAACAGAGGCAAATGGCTTCTTTGTGTCCATTCCTTTAACTCAGCACCAGAATTTCAAATTTCTACATTTCATTATCCTAAGAAAGCATATCCTAGTTAACTAGAAGAAGCGCATGCTAAAAAATCTAGACAAAACTTTAGCCCCAATGCCTGAAACAACCTGATCTAGTTCATTCATAAGAGACTGTCAGTCTGAGAAAGCAGTCTCTGAGTTTTACAGAGCCTAAAGTATAAACTGAAGTGGAAACAGAAGCTTTGAAGGGAGCTCAGTCTCTCCCATCTTGGTTTCTATCACTTCTTTTTGTAGTTGTTGTTTTTCTTGCCTGCCTTATTTCCAGTCTTTTTCTCTCTCTCTTTTTGCCTGAACTTCTTTGAAGGTAGCACATCCCAAAAGATGACCCTTACAGTGATTCAGACCTTAGCTCCTTTTCCTACTCCCCAAAAAAGATTTCCTTCATTCTCAAACTCATTTTAATTCATCAGGCTTTACAATGTTTTTGCCCTTGATCCTATATCCTGACCTATCCTTACCTGAGAAATGCCAGACTCTCCCCAAAGATCACTATAATGAATTCTTCTTACTATTGAGTAATTAATTCTAAGCCACAAGGATTGGCTTAGAACTTTTCAAAAGATGGGGTATTTGCCTAATATTCTGGCACTTTGGTTGGTGTTTAGAATGGGGATCCAAATCCCCTCCTATTTCCCTGTCTCAGTATCTAGGAGAGCTGCCATATTTTTAGGTTTACTTTCAAGTGAAAGGGTTACAATGAGATGCAATCTGAATTTTAATGTGCTTCTTATTGTGTAAGCTACTGTTTTGTTAAAAGAAGTTTCACTATTTTGTTTTACTGATAAAATTTATCTTTCATATTGGAAATAGCTAGTTTTACAAATTGTGTTGAAATTTCTTACATGGACGGAAAATATTAGTATGAAATTATAATATCTTTTACAATTTGATGTCCACATCTCTAAGATAATGAAAGAAAGTTGGACTTGGAGGTTATTAAAATACTTCTAAAAAGAAAAAGTGGTTGAATAAGATGGATATCATTATTCTAAATGCATGATTGAAGACTTGAATGCTACGAATATACTTTATATACAAACTGTTTTGTGTAAAAAGATGCTCTATATGTGCAGTATGAATTGTAATACATACTACTACTATAAATAAAAAAAAACAAAATAAAATACTTATAACATGCTAAAATCATATACATGGCTTATTTTATCTTCTTTATTCATGTATCTGAATTATTCTAGCATTTTGCAAAGATGGCTGTAGAAATGGAGGAGCCTGTATTGCTGCTAATGTATGTGCCTGCCCACAAGGCTTCACTGGTTCCAGCTGTGAAACAGGTAAGAATATCATTTCATCTTCTAGAAAATGAATTTTTACACCAAAGCATAAAGTAATCCATGAGGAAAATAATGTTTCAGGTTTCAAATGGGCTCTCAAAGCATGGAGCTATTAATAAGGAAGTGCTAGGAGGAAAGAGGTGGGAAGTTTCAGTGATGCATATTCACTGGGCGATTCCCCAAAGTCACACTAAGGAGGTTTTGCAGCTATTTTAAATAGACACATATTGAACTTTTTCAGAAGGATGTGTGGGATTGCCCAAGATTTCATGGCTTCATAATTCTTATTACTCACTGGGAGCTCATTTTTACTGAAATCTATGATTTTTTTAAAAGCATGGAGTTCAAGCTTATGGTCAACTCTGTTCCTAAAATACTCTGCCTTCTACATCTACATTTGAACATTTTTAATAATTTTTTATCTGGCCCATTCAGTATTCTTTAATTTTTGTTTAGTTAGGGAATGTTTAAAGTTTTCTTTTCCCTAATTATTCCTCATCCAAGGAAGGCATTCTGAACTTACTCTTTCCAATAGAAACCAAAATTAGAAACTTTAAAACTTATTTTTAAAACAAGATATTAGCTTATGACAACAAAGTAACATGCTTCATCTGATGAAAAACCTAAGTTTGAGATTTAAAAAATTGTGTTTTTGAGTATTAGCTCCTTTTTAAAATTATACCAGTTATGTTTTGGTTGCCATTGGTTTAGTAGTTCAAGTAGCAGATGACTTCAGAGTCTTGTTATTCTCCCTAAAAGAAATCTGACACCACTGGTGATTGACAGTTGTCATGTCATATTGCCTTTCATAAATCTTAGTGCAATAGATGTTGCACATGCTCTGCCTCTATTCCACCTGCAGTCATCTGGTTTAATCAAAACACAAACTGATTGAAATATGAGACAAAAAATGTTCTGCTCTACTTGGAAAGTGAAAATTTTATGGAAGAGATACTGCCTCTATGCACAGAAGTATATCACAAAAGGTATTATTATATCACTAGAACATCTCTCTCTACAAGTACCTCTAAGTGATGTTTTCAAACTTCAATGAATATTCAAATCCCCAGCATGAAAATGTCTAGTGATTACCTTGAATGTGTAGGACACTTTTTAAGGGTATCATTTCCTAAATCAAGAGTTCCCCAAATTTATTATGCATAGGAATCACTTATATAACTTGATAACATGTTAAAATACAGATTTTTATAATTAATTATAGACTTTACCATAGACCAAAATTAGACACCTCTAACACAATGACCCTTCAATATTTTTATTCTAGAATTTCCACCAATATACCATGCCCACACATATCAAAGTATACTTTGGGCTTCTGTATATCAATACTTAGGAAACCAAGTTTTCTGAGTACAGTATTTTGTGCTGCTCTAATACAGAGTCTGTATAATAACCTACTGGCTTTTTTAGAACCTTTTAATGGTGTGAGGAAAATGGTGTGGAATTTGAATAAAGGCTGTCTTGAAAATCTTGGATGAGTAATAGCCATGCCCAATCCTACATTATCATTCTCCCACTAGAAAATGAATCATATGATGAAATTGTAAAAATCTGGAATTGTGTAAAATTAATTTTAGCAATGCAATATTCAAGACTGGTGTAAAAATAACCCACCAGAATATTCAGCTCTCTCTGTTTAATTATACTTGAACTTTATGTGAAGACAATCCCCAGATTGACTCTAAGTAGCTGTCTGTAGCAGCCCAGGGCTTTAAGAACAGATGTGGGTTCAAAATCTAATTCTACTGTTTACTTGTTTTGTGACCTTGGGCAAATTACCTAACTTTTCAGTGTTTGTACCCTTTATATATCACCTTACTGTTCACCACTATCTTCCAAGGTGATTTCCATTTATGTACAGAAATATTGGGTTCATAGTAATTAAAATTTTTTTTCACTACTACAGTAGTTCAGTGATCTCAGATTTTTCTCTCTCCTTCCAATTCCCACAGATTATCAGAACACAAACTTGATCATATTACCCCATGTGGAAGTAAAAAAAAAAAAACTTATTTGATGTTCGCCATTGCATTTTTACAATTATATAGATAATGCCCTTCAAACTATATATTCACCCAGCTTCATTATCTTGTTTCTCCATCTCCTCACCTTATTTCCATTTCCAGGCACTGAACTTTAAGAGGGTATAAGGTGCACTCTATTCACTTCTGTATCCTTGAGACACAATGTTAAAGCCCATACCTTAGTAGGTGTTCAGTAAATACTTTGGTGAATAAATAAAGGTGCAAATGAGTGAAAACTAAATGATGAGAGGGGTAAATGGTGAAGTAGCTTCCATATTGGCTGGACTTCTTTGAAGGTTAGTTGAAAGAAACTTCAGGGTCATATGGTCCTGTTTTTATATAGCAAATGAGGAAATAAGGCACAGAGAGGTGAAGTAACTTATGTAAGGTATCTCAGTGTAGATCCCATATCTCTAATCTGGAACTCATACCCTCATACCTAGTCCACAGTCTTTTACTGTCTTTCTTCATCTTCCATTTTATCCTATGCCATGCTGTTCATCCAGAAACTTATCATACTGTCATCCTCTATCAGGTCTGTGCTTTTTATTATGCCCAAACTTTAAACTATAGAATAATCTTATTGTCTTTAACAGTGAAAACTGTGGCAATTTTTCTCACAAAGTAAAAAAAGCTTTAGGATTGTCACAATTTGCAAGTGTAGAAAGGGCCTACTTTGGCCTACAGGAATGCTGTCTGATAACCTGTAAAGGCGATTAATTTGTAGTCTCAGTGGCTATCCATTCATGCTTTTGTAATAGAATCACTGGGGATGAAATAACAGAATTTACCTGTTCTTTTTTTTTTTTTTTTTTTAACTATCTTAATGTTCGTGACATTTACCAATTCTTGTTATTTTAGTAAAAAAGGTCTCCTCTGTATTCTTTCCCATTATTTTTTTTTTTATTTTGGCCTTATATATATCTTAGTAAAAATAGTTGAATTAACTTACTAACTTCACAAGAGATAAGTGCGTGCTTTATGGTGAATGGAATTAATATTTCATAGACTTCTTTCTTAGCCACTGTACAGAATCACCCACATAACTTCATATTTAATTAAACATCCTAATATTCCATGAGGTATTTAACTTGGATTTAATAGGGTGGTTATTTCCTGGGTAACTCAGTAAAATGCATTAGAAATCTATGTGCTAAAATTTAACAACTCTATCACTGCCATTCCATATTTATTACACAGTTGCTAAATCTCAGCAAACATGTTTCTGATGATCTTATTAATACGCACAATTGTTTTATACTAAAAGTAAATCTTTCAGAAATAATTTAAGGCATAATACTAAAAGAGTTGACAGTTCCCTATAAACAACCACTGACTTAAATCAAAATAAAATGATTGTAACTGGGAAGAAGTTGATATCAAAGGGTAAAACCAAACCAAAAAAAAAAAAAAAAATCTGAAATATCAAGAAGAGATCACACATTTTGGTGACAAATACATTTTCCCCCTTGTATATAAAATAATGAATTTCTTAGCCACAGATTATATAATTTTAATAATTTTTAGTGAATAGTTAACATAAATTATTCCTAAGTGCTTTTTAATATATGTAGTTGCAAAATAGCAAAATGCAGGATGAGGCATTTATGAAGTTTGCTTTGTTTCAAAAATAATTCCAAATGGATTGACACAGGTTGATTTAAAAATGTTATTGTATATATATGCATATATACATACACATATATACATATGTTATGTATAAATGTATGTGTATATATGTGAATGTATATTATGTATAAATGTATATGTATATATAGCAAGTAGCTAAAATCTTTTTTTACTTAAAATATGGATTTTTTTTTTTTAATCGAACAAACTCATTTTATTTCCTGATAGGTTATAAGATTGGGAGAAAAGGGGAAGATAACGGATAACATATAATGTATGCTTATTTTAACAAAATAATTGATATATTATTATATGACATTTTCCTTTATAAAGAAATTCAGAATGATTTGGGACCAATCACCATCATTTGAGTTATAAAATAGCTACCTTCTGGTAAATAAGAGGAATGATAAAAAAAAAAAATCCAATGGAATTATGTCCTATCAGGTAATGAAAGCCAGTAAGGATGAGAGGGTTAGATTCCAGGATTTCCAGCACTCAAAGACAGGGAAGTGAATAAATACACATGATTTTTTTAATACACACATGATTTATAACAAAAATTTCAAACATACAGAAACGCAGACAAGCTCTAGTATGGAAGCCTCATAGAATTGGGGCTAATTCACTGAATGAGTTCAAATCCAAAGATTCCTAGATAAACTTTCCATGTTAAAAACACAGGAGGGAGATCATGTGTTTCTGTGTGCTATTTTTCTTTTTTGTTCAATTAATTTTTATTTGTTTCAATTAGTTATACATGACAGTACAATGCATTTATGCACTTTGATATCTTATACATAGATGGGATATAATTTCTCATTTTTCTGAGTATACATGTAGAATCATATTGATCATGCAGTCACATATATACATAAAGCAATAATGTCTGTTTCCTTCTACTCTTTTTCCTATCCCCACATCCCTCCCCTCCCCTCCCATCACTTCCCTCTACCTAATCTAAGGTAATGCTATTCTTCTCTAGTGCCCCCCACCTTATTGTGAATTAGCATCCACATATTAGAGAAAACATCCAGTCTTTGGTATTGTGGGATTGGCTTATTTCTCTTAGCATGATATTCTCCAATTCCATCCATTAACCTGCAAATGCCATAATTTCTCTCTCCTTTAAAGCTGAGTAGTATTCCATTGAATATGTATACCACACTTTCTTTATCCATTCATCTATAAATCTAAATATCCATAGGTATCCTAAAATATGGATTTTTGCTAGTGGCATATATGGTTACTATTCATTAATAGCAAACTGTTATGGTCCCTGCACATTTTTCATCATGGAATGTACATATTGATTTAATTGCATCATCATATAGCTTTCTTTAAGACATGTTTTTATTTTTTAAAGTATGCTTACTTTAACTCATTAGGATGAATACTGAGTAGTAGTAAAGCTGGGTCATATGGTGGTTCCATTCCTAGTAAGACATATTTTTCAAAACTTGCATCAATTTATACAGTTTTACATAGAAAAACAAAAACAAATTCAGAAGTAAGACAAAATTCTCAAAACATTTCTGATATAGCATACCCTTTTTTTTTTTTTTTTTTTTTTTTTTTTTTTTTGTGGTACCAGGGATTGAACTCAGGGGCACTCGACCACTGGGCCACATACCCAGCCCTTTTTTGTATTTTATTAGAGACAGGGTCTCACTGAGTTGCTAAGTGCCTCGCCATTGCTGAGGCTGGCTTTGAACTCGGGATCCTCCTGCCTCAGCTTCCCAAAGTGCTGGGATTATAGGCGTGCGCCACCGCGCCCAGCTGATATAGCATACCTTTTATGGTCACTAAAATGACCCAGTGAAATTCCATTCCTTTTTCATGGGAGAACAGTAGAATTTGAGTAAAATATTTGAGATAAGATGATAAATATAATTTTAAAATGGAAGAAAATTTTCAGAAACCTTGCTTAACCAACACGGTAATTTTTCTTAAGTATCATTTTAAATTTATTTCTGCTCTCGCTTACCCAACACAAACTTCATATAAAAAATTTAAATAAACCTTATTACCATAAAGAAAATTCAGTATGGAGAAACCTCTGATTCTGGTTCTTTACTGTCTGTTAAAGTCACTTGTCTAGATCTAAATTTCTCATAGAAGAGTCAGAGCAGGTTATTTTGGTAGCTTTTGATGGGGGTAATCTGTTAATCTGCCTGGGAAGAAACCTCTATTCATACTTTCTGAGACCAATCCAATTTTGAAACCTGGACTCTAATGATAAGATGATTAAATGACATTTGGTGGATGTATCTGTATGAATCAATTTTGTATGAATTGTGGGTTTAGATCCCAAAGATACTCTTACTATTAGGGATTAGAAAAAAATAAAAGAAAGAAAAACACACCTAACTAAAGGCTTTTTTTTTAAATAATTTTTTGTATTGGTTCTTTAGTTATACATAACATTAGGATGCATTTGACAAAATTATAAAAGCATGGAATATAATTTGCTCTAATTCAGTTACTAGTACTTTCCCTTTCCCTCTTTTCTTCCCTCCCTCTGTTCCCTTCCCTCTACACTACTGATATTTCTGTTATTTGCTTAGAAAGTTTTTTAATTAACACTTTGTGGATAAACATAATCGTGAGAGTCAGTGTTTTATATTCATATAAGTACATAGGAAAGTTAGGTCAGATTCATTCCACTGTTCTTCCTTTATTCTGTCCCTCTTCCCCCAGTTCCCTTCTCTCTTCTATTTTGATGGAATTCTGCACCCCCATCCTGCTTTCCTTTTCTTTTCTTTTTCCCTTATTTTGGACTAACTTCAGCATATCAGAGAAAACATTTTACCTTTGAGTTTCTGGGTTTGACTTATTTCCCTTAATAAGAATCTTCAGTTCCCTCTTTATACTGGCAAATGCCATAATTTCATTCTCCCTGATGGCTGAGTAATACAAGGGAAATGCAAATCAAAACTAAATCATTGAGATTTTTAATCTCACCCCAGTCAGAATAGCAATTATCAAGAATACAAATAATAAGAGGTATTAAGGAGGATGTGGGGGAAGTGTACACTCATACATTGTTGGCAGGACTACAAATTGGTGCACCTACACTGGAAAACTGTATGGGGATTTCTCAAAAAATTAGGAATGCAACCACAATATGACCCAGTTATTCCACTCATCGCTGTATAGTAAAATATCTAAAATCAGTTTACTATCAGGAGGCAACCACATCAATATTTATGCCAGCACAGTTCACAATAGCCAAGCTATGGAACCAATTTACGTGCCCTTCAACAGATGAGTAGATAAAGAAAATGTGACATATAAAATGGAGTTTTACCAAGGGCTTTTTGATCTTACCCTGCGTGTTAGTACATATCTTCTCTATATTTGGTGATCCTTAAATTCTTTTAAATCAGATTTAAATTATTTAATAATATGCCAAACTCTGGTCCTCCCTGAGGCATTTAACATACTGGTCAGGAAAATAAAAGTTGGTCAGAGAGACATCAACCTGATTTTTAGCTTATTTTTCAATAGCTGTTTCATCAAAAAAACTCTAACCCTAACCCTAACTCTAAAAATGTTACTCATTTTTCTTCTCCTTAATTTTCACATGTATAAGGTGAAGATATTAGTAATATCAACCACATAGGTTTGTTTTAGAGATTAAATGAAGTAAGCAAGGCTGACAGTTATGTCTAGGACTTGGTAAGTCCTTTATAAATAATATTAAATATAACTATATCATAAATTCTTAAAGTTTAAATATAGAACTGTTTGAGGATTTGGGCCATCCTTGAGTTATAAAAGTTATAATTGTTATTCTTACAAATGATTGTAGTGTTCTTGATTCATTTATAAACCAGCTTTAAGTACAGTTTTAGTACTCTTTGAAGTTTAAAATATTTAATTCAGAAATTTAAGTTTTTTACACTGACTTAAAAATTTCTATGTTTTACTAAGGATTGGTTGGGCTATTCTGGGTCTTTTTTTTCCATATTATTTTTTAAACACTTTTCTATATCTAAAGAATGCCATTGGTGTTTTGACGGGGATTGCACTGAATCTGTATATTATTTTTGGTAATGTGGTCATCTTAACAATATTTATCTGCCCATCCGTGAACAAGGGAGGTCTTTCCCTTTGATTTTTCTTTCAATGTTCTGTAATTTTCATTGTAGAGATTTTTCACATCTTTGGTTAGATATATTCTTACTTTTTCTGTTTTTAGGCTTTGGAAGTGGAATAATTTTCCTGATTTATTTTGTTAAAAGTTTCATTATTTCATTATTGGTGTATAGAAAAGCTACTGGTTTTTGTATGTTGATTTTATGTTCAGCTAATTTTGTAGAAGTCATCTCATGGAGCTTTTGGAATATTCTAAATATAGAAGCTTGTTATCTACAAACATTGATAATTTGACTATTTTCCCTGTTTGTATCCCTTTTAATTCCTTCTTTTGCCTATTTTCTCTGGCTGAAATTTCAAGTACTATATTGACTAGGAGAGGTAAGAGTGGATATCCTTGTCTTGTCCCTGATTTTTAGAGTGAATGCTTTAATTTTTCCCCATTCAGTATGATCTTGACTTTGGGTTTATCATATGTGTAACCTTTATGATATTGAGGTAAGTTTTTTCCATCCCTAGTTTTCCCAGTATTTTTTATCATGAATGGGTGTGGAATTTTGTCCAAGATCTTTTCTGCATGTATTGAGATTATCATGTGATTTTTGTCCTTGTTCTATTTATGTGATATATAACATTTAGTGATTTGCATATATTGAACTATACTTGCTTCCGTGAAATGAAACCAACTTGATCATGGTGTATTATTTTTGCAATGTGTTCTTGGATTTGATTTGCTAATATTTTGTTAAAAATTTTTACATCCATGTTTATCAAAGATAACTATCAGTAGTTTTCCTACCTTGCTGTGTCCTAATCTGGTGGGAATATCAATGGGTAGAGCCACTGTGGAAATCAGTATGAAGGTTACTCAAAAGGTTAGGAATGGAACCACCATATGATCCAGCTATGCCTCTCCCCAGTGTCTATCCTAAAGAATTAAAGTCAATATACTATAGGGATACATGCATATCCATGTTTGTGGCAACACAGTAGTCAAATAATGAAACCAGCCAAGGTGTCTATCAACAAATGAGTGGATAAAGAACATGCAGATATAGATAAAATGGAATATCTTTCAGCCATAAAGAAGGATGAACAATACGCCTAATAGAAGAAAAAGTAAGCTCCAATTTCCAACATGTCGGATTAGGCCCCAAGTTCCTTAATAAGAATCCTGTAGCGCAAGAATTAATACCAAGAATCAATGAATGAGATAGATTCAAACTAAAAAGCTTCTAGGCGAAAGAAACAATCAGTGAGTTGAATAGAGAGCCAACTATTTGGGAACAAATATTTCATACATGCACATCAGATAGAGCACTAATTTCTAGAATATATAAAGAACTCAAAAAACTTAACTCCAAAAACACAAATAACCTAATCAATAAATGGGCTAAGGAATTGAAAAGACACTTCTCAGAAGAAGATACACAATTAATTAACAAATACATGAACAAATGCTCAACATCGCTGGCAATTAGAGAAATGCAAATCAAAACAACTCTAAGATTTCATTTCACTCCAGTCAGAATGGCAGCTATTAAGAACACAAACAACAATAAATGTTGGAGAGGATGTGGGGGAAAAGGCACACTCATACATTGCTGGTGGACTGCAAAATGATGCAACCGTTATGGAAGGCAGTATGGAGATTTCTTGGAAAACTGGGAATGAAACCACCCTATGACCCAGCCATCCCACTCCTGGGTCTATTCCCAAAGGTCTTAAAAACAGCATATTACAGTGACACAGCCACATCAATGTTTATAGCAGCACAATTCACAATAGCTAGGTTGTGGAACCAACCTAGATGTCCCTCAGTAGATGAATGGATAAAGAAAATGTGGTACATATACACAATGGAATTTTACTCAGCAATAAAAGAAAATAAAGTAATGGCATTTGCAGGTAAATGGATGAAGTTGGAGAATATAATGCTAAGTGAAGTTAGTCAATCTAAAATATCCAAATACCGAATATTTTCTCTGATATAAGGAAGCTGACTCACAGTGGTGTTGGGTCGGGGTACATAGGAGGATTAGAGGAATGCTAGAAATATCAAAGGGAAGGGAGGGGAAGGGAGGGAGCAAGGGGGGATGGAGGGGAAAAAAGAAAAGGTGGTTGAATAAGATGGATGTCTTTATCCTAAATGCATGATAGAAGTTTGAATGGTATGAATATACATTGTATACAAGCAGTGTTTTGTAAAAAGATGCTCTATATGTTTACTATGAATTATAATGCATACTACTATTATAAATACAACAACTTTGATTAAAAAGTAAATTTTAAAAAAAGAAGGATGAAGTTATATCATTTGTAGGAAAGCAGATGGAAGTGGAAAAAATCATGTTAAGTGGGATAAAGCAGACTAAGAAAATCAAGGGTCATATGTTTTATGTATGAAAGCTACAGAGAAAACTTGGGGGAACGTATCTTATGAAAATAGAAGGGAGAACAGTAGGACAGAGTAAGGAGATGAGGGAGATTAAGGGACTACCAAGGGGAAGGAAAAGGGAAATACTGGGAAAATAAATTTATCAAATTATACTATTTTCATGCATGAATATGTCAAATACCATTATTATGTATAATTATTATGCACCAATTAAACATTCAAAAAAAAGAAATAAAAAAATACACCACAAAAACATGTAGTGCTATTTTAGTTCCCATGCAAATCTTTTAAAAATTAATGTTTTATGGAAATTTAAGTCTTCGTACTATTCAAAAAATAGTTAGAAATTCTCAGTGTTAAATCTCAAAGTCATTCTTCCAGGTTCTTCAGGTTAATTGGAAAAATTCTTAACTCATCCTTTCTATGTATCAGTCATGTATAATAGATAACAACTATGATGGGGAAAATTTTCAGACTCTTTATTGCAAGGCTTACCTAATTAACACTGAAAATGAGGACACATCATGGAGCTGTGTAAGGGAAGAAAACATTTTCAAACTGTTAGAGAGCAGGTCTCCAAGGAAAGAGTACGAGTGGAATATTTGAGAATTTGACCAAAAAATTTACTTTTGCTTTAAAAATATTGATAATTTTCTCAGTGTATCACCTTTTATATAATTTGTGTTAAGTCTTTGAATTTCTAGAATCCATATCTCTTGTTACTTTTTGTCTAAGCAAACTGAATAAAGTCACTTTATACATTTTTTCTAAAATAACTGAAGACATCATTAATATTTTGAATAAATAATATATGTGCACATTATAAAATTTAAAATGAAGAGTACATAATGAAAAGTAAATCTCCTTTATACCCTTCCCCAATGATTGATTTTTTTCCCCTTTATAATATATCGTGGAAATCATGCTGTGTCCTCCTTAGAATGGTTCAAACAGGAAAGCCTGTGTCATAAGAGGCCTACTGCTATTCATCTTGTAAACTTTTAATTTGTAAAATTCTGTTTGTTACCAGGAGGAATATACATCTAAGGGACATGATCTTTCTCTTTTTTTGAGTATCCCCATACATTGAGTTGAAATGTTCCACAATTTTTCATTCATAAATTGTAAATTTAATTTTTTACATAAATGATCTAATGAATTTTTATTTGTTGAAACTATGATAGAGGGAGGTAAAAATGATATCCTAAAGAGAAATTAGAAAGAAGTCCATGAACAACTATCTGGGACTTGGGATTCTCTAACTCACAGTATATCCACAATGCAACTTTTTTATCTATACTCAATTAGTTTTGCTTCTTGAATGTTATTCCTTCCTTGTATTTTTTTTCCTTCAGTACTTGGCTTATAACAGGTATATTAGTAACAAACTCAATCTTGTTCTGAGAAGGGTTTTGACATAATTGCTTTTAGGTGAGTTAGGTATAGAATTCTAACTTTCCTTTAAGCACTGTAAAGGAAGTTTTCCAATACTTTGGGGGCCTGTAAGATTGTTTTTGAGAAGTCTGATTGCAATCAGTTGCAATCAATATGAAAATACTGCATTTTTCCACTATAGTTTCTTGTAAGATCCCCTTTCCCTTTAAGATCAACTTTTTCCTTGCAGTAGATGGTTTCAAAATATTGTGTCTGGGTATAAATATTATTTCATTTATCCTTCAACATTGCTTTTTAGCTATTCTCTTTTTGTCTTTCCTTTTATATTTTCTGCTTGATATATGTTGGTCTTTACCTTTCCTGTTTCTTCAATTTGTTTTGTATCTCCATCTCTTTATCTATCATTCCTGCGCCTTTTGCACCTTTTCGTATCTGTCCTTTGGTTTATCAGTTATCTTCTCAGATTTCCCTAATCCTTTAACTTACCCACTGACTTTTTAAATTTCAATTATTAGCATTTTAGTTTCTGGAAGTTTTCTTTTTCAAGTCTTTTGGTTCATTTTTCCTTAGTTATTATTCTTATAGGTTTAATTTCTTTTTTATGTCTTTGATAATTTTAAACATACTTACATTATAATCTTTATCATATTTCTCTATTATCTGAATTTCCAGAAGATCCAAGTCTGCCTTTGATTGTGTTGCTGTATTCTTCATGTGTTTTGTACTTTTGGTATCTCACCCAATTATTTTCATTAAAGCTTTACTTATGAAGTCTGAAGTTTTTTCAACAAAGGAAAATTTTGCATTTACTTCTGCAAGTATACCAGGAGTGTTGCAATCCATATTTGCATTAATTTCTTTGCCAAGTGGTATACCCCACAAGTGGTATAAATTTTAACTTCAAAACTCTTTAAGGGCAATCATAATTTTCTTATCAAAGCTTATATATAAACAGCTTCTCCTGTGCTGGTGGGAGTTGCCTGTGTGTGTGTGTGTGTGTGTGTGTGTGTGTGTGAGAGAGAGAGAGAGAGAGAGAGAGAGAGAGAGAGTCTTTCTGCTTCTAACCTACACTCAAACTGAGGTATAGAACTTTAAGGATCCTGAATTGTTGGAGTCTTGGAACTTCTATAGGATGAAGTCCTCTCTGCTCTCAACCTTAGAATCCAAATCTGAGGTTCAACTTCTCTCATGCTACATAGGAATTTCTAGATTTTAATGAGATGAATTAGGAATTTAATATTTTATTTGTAAGTCACACGTTTGTAGAAAAATTTTCTGGTTGTACAGTTCTCAGTATTGCTAGAACTTACAGGGGAAATCACATTTTAGAGAAAAAAATAATTTGCTGATGCTCAGTGACTTCTGAGAGTGACAAACTCTGGTTATTAATAAATCTGCATATTATGAGATGAAACTCATAGTGCTATAATAAAATGAGTGGAATGTAGGAAAAAAAAAACAATAGTGATATGATCTTCATGAAATTTATTAGAAATTGAACTAGGGACTTGACTACTTTATTCTTGTCACAAATTTTTAATTCTCCTGAACACAGTCTGAACTTCTAGAGGGTTCTTGTCTATGGTTAGTTTCTATTATTTATTTATTTATTCTGTCATGTAAATTTCTGGAAGAAGCCACTGGGTCTTAAGTGTAAAAAAACCCATAGCAGTCAGCTTTGCCCACCCTTAATACTCACTATTTGTTGGATAATAAATTGTATTCCAGGTAAACTTTTTTACGTTTAGACTAAAATGTGGTGTACCAGGATCCAGTTAAATAGCAAACATGGGCCTTGGGTCAGTTCAGAAAAGATGATTCAAATTTGTGAATGACATAGATTGGGGATGGTAGCTAACATGAGAAAAAACAGTCAAAGGATTCAAAATAGTTAAAATTATAGGGCAATGGGATCTAATAACATGATGACCTTTGATAGACATTTAAAAGTGCCTCCTGCTGATCCGCTAACAGCTCTTAAATAATCCACAGTGTTTTTCTTAATTCTGATCTCTTCCATCTTTGACCCATGCTCTGTGCCCTTTGCCCCTACCTCCCCCCTTCCCCCCTTTCTTTAGTTGTCCTTCTCACTTGCTTTTCCAGTTCATGGTTCATTGGAAAGGTAGAGCCTACAATTTTGTGTTTTTTATGGGGCTTGCCATCATACTTTGCATATGGAAAGAAGTTAGTAAATATTAATAAAATGTAAATTCATTCTTGTATTTAGATTAGAAAAAACAGTTGCATAGGATAGAGGAAACCAAATTTAATAGTTTTTATGCTTTACTTGATGACTGATTCTAAGTTAAATATGAACCAGAAAAGCATATTGTGCTAGCTATCAAAGAAAATGCAAACTTAGGCTAATATAGACAGCTTGTGAAACAATACATGTAATAGTTTCCCCAAATTCTGCATCATTTATTCTATAGTTAAATAGAATAGTTGTATTCATTTTGATTCAATAGTTTTAAGACATTATTGGCAAATGAGAGGGTGAACAAGGAAAAAGACGAAAGCCTGGCAGAAATAAGATGGTAGTTGAATAAATCCTTGATGTTTAATCAGGAAATGAAAAAATTAGAAAATTGAAATGTGATGTGTGAAAGCTATTCTTAAATACATGAAAAACTAAAATAGTACATGGATTTTGGATTTGATTATTCTATGCAGTTCCAGGGAATAGAACTAGTAAATTTACCAGAAAGCAAGTTTCAGCTCCAAATAAGACATGTACTAATCACATGAACCATATGAACAAGGGATGACTAGCCAGCATGTTCAAGCAGAATCTCAATGACCAAGTGTTAGGGACACTTGGGATATCTGTACTGGGACTAGATGCCTTTGGTTTTGAGGAGTGTCTGGGACTCTTCTCATTCTTCATAATAGTAACTAATTCAAACTGCATGTCTGAGGGCACGTACTTTAAAATTAAGGAGGCAGCATACCTTGATGTTTAAGAATTGCAAGCAGGCTTGGTGGATAGATGGTTATTGGGTCCAGATCCAAGCCCTGAAATAACTACTTATGTAAGTGGAGAAAATTACTTAATTTTTCTGTGTCTTTGTCTCTGTCTTGATTTCTTTGTTTTAAAATGGAATGATAGTATAATGCCTACTTTATTGTTGAGAAGATTACATGATGTTTGTAAACTGTTCAGCAATGGCTTAGTAAATTTTAACTATTATTATGACCTTATGCTTAATCCCTATAATAACCTTCTATAAGTAGTTATTATTGCCAGATGAGGAAGCTGAGTTTCAAAAGATTAAGCACTTTGCTCTGACCTGTAAAGTCAGTTAAGAGGGGAAATAAGGATTTGTGCCCTGGGCTGTTGGACTAAAATAATACGTGCTCTTTCTGTTCTGACATTTAGCTTCCTGCTACACCATAAGATGGTAAAATGCCTTTGAAATGGCAGCAAGCTTTGTGGAATATAGGTGCTAAATTATCTACATTAAACATTTATTAAGCTCCTGCGCATGCAAAAAACAATGTGATGTGTGAAGACACAGAAAGTAGCATGTACTTATATTCTCATGGGACTTTACACCTCTAACTGTGTAAAGTACAGGGGAGCATTGCAGCTAAATGACAGAGAGAGAACGTGTGGGTACAAAAATAATACTAATGCCTTTTAAATGACTGTTAACTACGAATCTTGCCTGGTTTGGTAACCCCAGAAGAATTTGCTCTCAGGGAGAATGAATTCTGAGCTATAATACCAGCAGTGATAATTTAGAAGGGAAGGCTTCAGGATAAACTGCTGGTGGGACCTAGGAGGCAAGCAAATAGCTGATTAAATGTGTGAAGAGTACACTTTCAAGTGTTAGAGTTTCCATTGCCAATCTTCTCAATATTCATGTCTGAAGATAATTATGAGTAAAAATGAACTTGGACTTCTAGTTTAATCAAAAGCCTTAACAAGTTAAAAGAACTCTCTGATATTCTTGTTTTTTTTTTTGTTTGTTTGTTTTTTTAAGATGTGGAACTCTTCCTTATTCTCCTTATATAAGGTATGTTTTCATTTGCCTTGAATAGACTTTAAAATACAAATTACTGTTTCATTCAAGGATGCTTTTTCCCTTCAGATTTTAAAAGGTTCAACTCCAGTCTTAAAATTAACCTTGCCTTGTCCTTTTTATATCAAGTCCCATATGTTTTTGCTACTTGTTATCATTCTCTTAGATTATATTTATTTCAAGGAAAATAAACAATTGACCACAACTATTTGTGTGTGTTTGTGCTTGAAAATCAGTCTAATGGACTCAGTAAAAATTATAATTTATTATTTATTATGTCCCTCCTGGTTTTGATAATTTATAACAAAATAGATTAGTTACAGCACAGATGCCTATAAGCAGTTGCAAGTGGGCAAGAATCAAAAGTATGTTGCATATTATATGATGCCAAAGCTGTTACTCAGTGAGTGATGGAAAAAGGACTCTTTTCATAAATTATAAAACTTAATTACAAACCAGAGAGTACTGAATCTGTTATGCAGATAATTTTGTACCCTACACCAAGTAAGAATCAATATTTAGTGTCTAGAATAGGGTAAACTAAAATAAATCAGCCAATATTAGCTTATGTATAAGCAGAAAGAGGAAAATTGTTAGATTTTTGGATTGTTGATATGCATAGTATATTATCTGGAATCAAATCTTTATCAAGGGCTTTGCATTCTTGAAAGACAAGTAGGATGTAGAAATTTGTCGGCACAAAAGTGCCTTGCACTTGCTGTAATCCTTTGCTTCAGACCCCACCCTTTCCCTGGAATGATTATTTTGGAAATCAAGTGTACCTTTTCAATCACTAGTTCCAAAATATTCAAATTTCTTCACCATTCTGCAGCATTTGATGTAATTAACAAAATTCATTATAATAACCCCATTTCCTTTGTTTCCTTGACATGCCATTTTCTAGTATTGCCACCACCTTATATGGTTGGTGTTTTTATTCACAGTTTTGGAGAAAAAGAAAAGGAACTAAGTGAATTGACCAAGGTTATAAAACTCTCTTGTTGAAGAGCTGAAATTAAGCACAGGACTGTATAAGTCTGAAGTTCATATGTAGAACATATCCCCATCATGAAAGTATCTACATTGTACTCTTCTTTAAAATAACTACACATGTTAATGGGGTATAGTGTAATAATTCAATATATATGTACCATGTATAACATATCACTGTTCTTAAACATTTATCATTTATGTACATTGAAAAATCCCTGGACTCTTCTTATCCTCACATACATAATAAATGGGTAGACTGCAGTTACCCTGCTGTGCTATACAACACTAGAATTAATTCCTCCACCTACCTGTGTTTTGGCATCTCTCCATCCCCTCCATCCCCTTTTCCCTTCCTGCCCACTAGTGACCACTATTCTACTCTCTGCCTCCATGAAATTAACTTTAGGAATTTCTTAATGCAAGTGAGAACATGTGGTATTTGTCTTTCTGTATGTGGCTTATTTCTTTAAGTGAGTTCCTACTGCTGTTACTCCCCTACCTGTCTGACTGCCTTCCTGCCTTTTCTTTTTCTTTTTTTTCTTCTTGTCATATACTGAATGTGGAAATTTTACAAAATTACACAATTGTCATCTCTGTTTTTTTCTTAATACTGTCTCCTTTGTGGAGTCCAACCACTGTCAAGTCTTCAAAAGGAGTCATTCTAACCAGGCACTTCTCCAAAGCTTCACTCCTACATCCTAAGGGATGTGTCTGTTTCCACTTAGACATTTTGCACTACAGTGTTGCCCTTTGTTACCTGCATCTCGAAAGTGTTTCTCTCTTCACATGAAACCACCTAAGCCAGGTAGACCACCTGTCATCCTTCATTTCCTTCATTCCCCTCAAAGCAACCAATAGAGATAGTTCACAGCAAAATTTAGCCAATGTCTTGAGGATAATAGAGAAGGGCTAATCAGAAACAAAGCAAAGACAAAAAAACAAAAAAGAAATAGAAATCCTAATATTCTAAAAGTGTTTTGGCTATTCTTTTTGCCGTGAAGTGAGAGGTGGGTTTTCTATTAAGTTAATGAAGCTTGTTTCTGCTCTCTTCACTTGACTGGGCTTCTTTCCAGACCTTGAGAGGAGCCCTAGCAATGTTCTCACCTGGTCATATATTTTTATAAAATTTACAGTAGTAATATATTTTTGTATCCACTTTTTATTGAGAGTCCCTCAAAATATATGGCTTCTGGCCCCACCCCTGCACAGAGTTAATCCTTACAGGTGAGATATCTCTCACCCGGAAACCCTTCTTTCTTTTTAAACTTTCTTTTATTTCCTTTATGCTTTCTTTGTGACTATCAAGCTTTAAATTCTAACACTCCCCCTTCTGTCTGTTTTTATGTCTGTCTAGAGGAAGCATCACCTTTCATGTCCAAGGAAAGTATCGGATATTTCCTAAACCAAGATTTTTCCTCTATCATGACGTGTTCCATTCTCATAGATTATGCCCTTATTATTTTGAAGTGCCCTTTTAAATTCCCTAGCACTATATGCCCAACATGGTGCTTGTTGCTTTACATTTATTAAACCATTTTAATCATAACAACAGTGTTCTTAAAGAACACGTCCATGAACATTTTAAAAGCCGATGCTTTGTAAGGTTAAATAATGTGCCCAAGGTCACACAGCAGACATATGGTAGAATATTGAATAGTTAAATGTGGCCTTCAACATGCTCAATTACCCATTTTCCACTTCATCATTCAGATACTAGAAACTACTCTATGAACCTCTCCTTGATTTTTCCAGTCAGAAGTGCTCTTGCCTTCCTCTCAACTCTCTTCTTCTTCCCTCAAATTATCTTGTGTTGTTTTTAATCTTAAGGCACAAGAATATTATCTTAAACCCTATGGAGTTTGACACAGTGCTTCATTAGAGTCCATCTGGTAATTTATTGAATGGTTTTCATGGCTATTAAAAAATCAGGGTTATGTCTATATAAAGGAAATAACATGAAATTCATAAACAGGCTAGTTTAAAAAACTATGTGAATAGTATAAGCATTTATTGTCTTTAACAGAATTTAACCCATTTATTCTAGATCTCTTTAAGTGAAGAAGATCAGTGACATTAGGGAAAATGTATACATGTGCATTCACAAGAATTTGAAGGGTAGTGTGTTGTTTTTTTCTAATGGGTGATGTTGACTCTAACAACCAGGAAGCTGCTGTTGGAAGGAATCAGGTATTCTTAGCCATCAGGGAAAGCAACTACATGCCTAGTTAATAACTTACAATAGTAACTCTCATCTAAATCTGAGAAATATGTCTACTGGCATATATGCAAAAAAAATCAGAACTTACACATTGTATCAGAGTTGAGTATATTATAAACAATGACTTGGGAGTTGATGGCCATTAATTACTGAAGGAAGTGTAAAGAAGAGGAGTGAGGCTGAGAGATTTTCTCGGATGAAATGAGCCAAAGGCAGACTAAAACTGGCCACCAGTCATTCAAGACAAGAGATATTGCAAGGCATGGTATCCAGTGGGTTAAAAGAAGTAGGTAATTTCTAACATAAGAAGTCTTCTGTGCAGAGTTCCTGCTAGGACAACTTAAAAAGACACCCTAGTAAGAAGTTTTTGTTTTCCTTTGTTATTAAAAACAAAATTGAGAATACTGCTTAATAGCAACCTTAAAGGATGTAATTTTAGTAAGCATTGCTCAAGAGTAGTGCCTTTTTTTGCTGAAGAAGATTGCCTGAAGCAAACTTTTCATTCTTCTGTTTGAATTCAGATGCCATAAAAGGAGTGTTTTGGTGCCCAGGAATTCTTTTGTTCAGGAGACCCACTGAGAGAATTGAGTATAAACTTTAATGTGAGTTAGAACTCAGAAAGAGTTTCCAAAATGTATGCAAATCAGAATTATGGTCAAAAAGTGGTGAGCTTTGGAGTCAGGATGCTGAGGGCCAGCTTCAGCAAAGATGTCAAGGTCAGCCCGACTGATGCTGGAGGGGAACATCGACAAAATGGAAATAATCCATACATGAGACAGGTTGTAGGAATCCTTCTACTCTGATTTTACTTTTTTCAGCATGGATTTTATACATCCCAACAAGCACAGTAATTCACATTTTTTCTATAGGAGGTTACATAAAAGAATTCCAGTAAAGAAGATTACAATAAAGGGTTCCAGTAAAGAAGGTTTCCAGTAATTAACTATAGGAGGTTACAATAAAGGTTTCCAGTAATTAACTATAAGGGGTTACAATAAAGGTTTCCAGTAATTAACTATAGGGGGTTATAATAAAGGTTTCCAGTAATTAACTATAAGAGGTTACAATAAAGAATTTCAGGAATTTCCAGGGGAAAATCAAATATTATCCTAAGTACATACTACTGATTAATCTTATCTATAGGCAGAGGAAAGCATTCTAAAAATATTAAAGCTAATGTTAAAAATTCCTCAACTCTAGGTATGCCTGCTCATAAAGTTATATTGCCCTAGTATCTTCTTTAAACTTCAACTGGGCCTATCTTGCCGGTTTAGCTAGTTTCTGGCTAGATTCCACAGGGCCATTGAACTGGTTTTGTTTTTGATAATTAAATGTATTAGAACCTGGTGGTCATACAGTAGAAATACATCAAGAGCAGTAGAAATACATCAAGAGCATATACAGACAAAGTTAATTCCTAATATAGTTGCATAAAAGTGCCATCTCATCAGCAAAGAGGAGCCAAGTTCAAACTTCCAGGCATTTAACCGTAGGGAGCTTGGGCTCAAACTCATTTGCATGACCAAGGAGAACTCAGATTATCAGGCTCAATCCCTGGTTAGGGAGAACTCAGATTCACAGCCCCAAACTAACGGGTTGGAGATCGAGCTCAATCCCAGGCTGGGGAGAATTCAGAGTCACAGCCCCGAACTAATGGGTTGGAGATAGAGCTCAATCCCCGGATGAGAAATACCGCATCAGGATATTAGAGTTCACTTTCTGAGCTCCATCATATGAAGGCTGTGTAATACTGAGAAAGTGACTCCATCTTTCCTAATTTGTTTCTTTCTCTGTGAAAGCAGTTAATAATATCATTCTTATGATACACATGTAAGTATTAGATGAGCTAATTCTTATAAAGCACTTAGCACAGAATGTGATACATACTAGGTGCTAAATTAAATTTAAATAATATTATTAAAATTAGCTGAAAGAAATACAGATAGAAAATTGATCAGACATTACCAGGGGTAGGGGCTGGCTGGGGAATTGTTACGTAATTGTTACATATCACCCTGAACAGTTTCTGTTCAAGGTGATAAAAAATTTTGAAAGGATTTTGATGACAATTGTACAATATTGTGAATGTAGTTAATTACAGTGAATTGTATACTTAAATATGGTTGAAATGGCAGTTCATATTATTGTACCACAACTAAAAGAAAGAGAACATATAAGTGATAGCTATCCCTCAATTTCAGAGCTGTCTCATATTTCTCTTTCTTTTGGTTTTCCTTAATGCTAGGAAACATATATACATACTTTGAGATCTAACACACCAAATATTTTCAATGTCCTGTGGCATAAAATGGAAGATCCCTGAGGAAGAGTACTGCCACAGTGTCCTTTATGGCAAGTAGAACATATTAGGTAGTCTAAGGGCACCGAGGGTACAGAATCAGGAGAGAGCCATCATCCACTTCAACAGATACCCACAGTTTTGGCAGTTAAGCATGGGTTGGGAGCTGTCCCCAGTGCCCCAGGATGCCCCAGGGTGGACGCACATGCTTGGGTGTTATGAAGCTAACTCAGTCATGGTACTTACCAGTCACTACCATATGTGCCCATGTGTGTTACTTTCTACTCCATTTAGGTCAAGCAGTCTAACACAGAGATTCAAGTTTAAGCCAACCCTTACAGCATCATACGAATTACTTATCATTTTCAATCAAAAGTCTTTACTAAATTGATAGTGGACTGGTGACCACCAGAGTAGTTCACAAAAACCAAGGAAAGCTAGACCCAGGCAGGACTTTTGTTCCCCAAAATTCCTTCCAACTACTTGGTGGATTTTAGAAAATCTAGGATTCTTAAATCAACACAGCTATTTTCTACATTGGAATTATTTAAGAACAAAATCTTCTGTGTATCCCTACCCTACATGAAACAGGGAATTAGGCTGTATGACTCCAGAAGTTCTTTCTGGCTCTGTGATTCTGTGAATCACACCCACCCAACATTATTAGACATGAAAAAGAATAACACATCAGGTCAAAGAATTACCTTTATTAAACTATAAAAGTACATTTAAAATATTATACATGTTAACAGTTTTATAATATGATATGCATTTAATGAATTTAAATGATTATTAAACTTGGTAGTTATTTTGTAGCTGCTATTGTTCATCAGTAATAATCATGATGATTATTTTTAGTCTCATTTCATTCTGATTATGGATAACTATATATATACATGTATATATGTATATATATATAATGATAATATCTCATTCAACAAATGGTGTTAGATGAGAGATGATTATTAATTTGTATTGCATGTGAAGTTGTCAGGCTTTTACCTAGCACCAGCTTTGTAGAGGTTACAGATCTAGGCACCAGAAACAAAGCAGAGAAAGTAATTGAACAGCATCTTTGTTTTTGCCTCCCCAAATATAACCTTTACATCTTAATAATTTAAATTCTAACATGCTGTAGGTCCAAATAAGGATCTATATGTTGGTTACTATACTTAGCATGGCAACCCTGTTAAACATTTTTATTATCCCTATTATATAAGAGATGAAATTGCCTTTAAACCCTTTCAAAACAGGTTAATACTATAGTTTCTAATCATAGCAGTCATTTAATAAGTTCTATATAATTATTTTTAATGTCTTAACAGAAATGTTGGAGAAACTTGAGAATTACATAGGTAGATAGATATTATGAGTCTGAACAGAGCACATGAGAATAGCAATTTATTTTTTAAAAAAATTAACAGTAGTAAGAGAAATGCTTCTTTAAAGAAACCTCATGCATATGTGACATATGAGTATGTATATACATATATGTATATATATGCATACATATAT
Source organism: Tamias sibiricus (assembly GCA_025594165.1). NCBI lineage: Eukaryota > Metazoa > Chordata > Mammalia > Rodentia > Sciuridae > Tamias > Tamias sibiricus. Next base: position 101,282,117 of record CM046661.1, on the reverse strand, counting down.
GTGTGTATATATATGTAAATGTATATATATATATGTATGTATAACAACTGCATATATAGTCATTCATCAGAGTCCATTGCTTTTACTCACATCTCACAAAAACAGTGACTTTTAGCTGGAGGTGAGTTTTCTCTTACAACACATATGCAATGTCTGGAGACATTTTTGGTGTCATAAAGGAATGCAAGTGGTATATAATTTTAGACATGTGGGGTTCTGCTAATTGGGCTATAATTCCCAGACCACAGCAAAGAAATACTGGGTCCCAGTTTAACAAAACTAGTACACTGCATTAGTAGTAACCACTATTAACTATTGGATGTGTAAACTTGCAGGTCTTTTTCAACATACATATGCACCCATGCAACATGCATGCCCACAAGTTGTACCAATGGGACAATATTGTGCATTTTATCCTATGACTTGCTATTTTTACTTTACTGCAAGTTAAAGGTCTTTCAGTCAATACAATTAGTTTTATCTCATTCTTGAAAATTGCATAGCATTTTCTATGTGGATGTATCATAATCTAATTCTTCTCATGCTAATGGACATTTAGGTTGTTTTCAATTTTTATATCAAATGGTTGCAATGAACATCTTTGTACGTATATCTTTGTACAAATGTGAAAGCATTCCTATAAGACTGTTTCCTACAAGTAGAATTATAAAGTCAACCTGTAAAAATAAATAACTAAATAAAACTGTATGAACATCAGATACTGCCAAGATCTCCAGAGAGTATGTATCCAAATTTTATTCCCACCAACTGTCTATGAAAATGACAGGAATATTTTAAACTTTGAAACTGTGATTTAATAAATAAAAAAGAACTTAACATAGGTAAATGAAATTCTACTTGATTTTGGAAATGTTTAGACAAATCACAAAAGACTAGCAAGCTATATCAAAGAACATAATAATAGTCACTAGGAAACAAAATGTGATGATCATGGAAATCATTCTGCTCCAAGAGCAATCACACAGAGGGTTAACCCTTGTGTAAGTATATCCATTGCCGACATTGTTTGGGAAATTTACCAGAAGGTTAATTTACTCTGGCTGCCTTGTTAATGTGATCCACAGTGTCATTTTCCCTCCTCTAACTGCCTAAAAACTAAACTGCAGTTGTCCACAAGATTCATAGGGTCTTGGCTTTTCACAAAAGCAGAGGAAAAATAAATCAGAAAAAAAGTTTAATGGGAAAAGGAACCATGAATAGATTAATTCTAAGAAAGAGATGTATTTGGTGAGAAATGGAATTGATAAAGCATGATTAAGTATTTCTTTTCTCTTAATTTTTCCCAGAGAAAGCAACTATATAAATATATATATATGTAATGTAAATATATATATATATACAGGAACACTTCTTAACCTGTAGCATTTTCAAGTGAAAGAACTGGTAATAAATCGTGATGGACCTGCTGATGGGAAGAGTGTCCTGTAATGAGAGATCCCAAATTGCATGATTGTTTTGTCAACAAATCTTAAGGAAATCACTATTAGTTACATCACATTTCTTGAACACTGGTCTGTCTTTGAGCATCTGGCTCTCAGACAGGCCAGTCTGACTAGTCATCTTTGAATAGGTAACTATGTTTATAGTGTTGGAAAAGGTAGAAGCTTTCAGTCCTCATATAGCTTCCATTTTAGGAGAGAAAACACACACTTTAAAGTCAGCAATAATTATATAACTATCTTTGCAATAAGAATTAAAGATGCTGTGGAGATGGGGAACTGTATTACTGTACTTCTGAATACTTTACAACATTTTGAATCACACTTAGAAAATTATATAGACAATTTTAACATTCTACTAGCATTAGTAGTTACAAAAATATTTTTTAAATGAAAGAGGTCTAAGTTTCGAATCTTATCCCATCAGACTCTGCCCTCCAATCTTCCTCATTCACTTCCTTTAATGCATTGCAGATTTCTACATTTGTCTGACTATATTCTTCCCCCATACCCTCCTTGACCTTTCAGTAGGCACATGGATAATTCAGTCAATACCCTGACTTTTAATTTCTTAGAATTCTCATCCTTCATTCTACCTCAGTCACACACTCTTACAGTTATAATCTTAACATTGTCATTGCCTATAACTACATCACTCCCCAAATCCATCTTGGATACGCTAGTATCTTTACTCAATCATTGCTTAATTTTATTGAAAATATTAATCCTTTATCCAGACATTATTCTAATATCCAAATGATTCTACGGTTCAACAGTAATACCACCTTGATCTAAATACTCCTTTATGAAAATCTTTAATTCTCTTTTTTTATATATCATATATCAGATTGCCCAGCACAACCCAGCCCTTGTCAAATAGAGTCATTGGCTTCCTCTATTCTACTCCTGAGTAGTTGACTGAGGCTAGAGAATGACATAAAATTGCTCTGACTGGCAACTCTTTAAATTCATGAACCCAAATCTCAAAAGGGAATATAGAGCTGTGGTTCCTTAGAATGCTCCTTTCTCACTCTCCAGAATAACTGCTTCAGGCCCATTTCTGTCTCATCAACCTTTATCAGCTTTATCTGTCAAACTACTCACTCCCAGCTTTCATCTTCCACCTCTTTAGGACATAAATGAAAAATAAGTTACTCTGGAAAAGTTTCAGATAAAAATTAAAGAAGGATACATCTATTTGCTATTTTTTCCCCACATTCCTTCTCAAAACTCCTGCTACACCATAGGGTTAATTTATGATGAGCTTGAACTTTTTGTTGAATTAAATCTTTAGAATTCAAGCCATCATTAGTTATATTTTCTTTTCAATATTCACATGTTTTAGGTCCTATTTTGATCTCGCTTCTTCTTTTGCCCACATTCAAAATTCTAATATGTTTCTAACATCTGTATCTTTGAATAATGATCATATTTTCAATCATATTTTTCAATAGGCTTTCATTGCCTTATTTAATTTTTCAAGGAGAAAAAAAAGGTTTCAAGATATTTAAAATCCTAACTTTTGCTTCCAAAATAACTTTTAATTATTAAAGCATACATATCTTATTCTTTCAGTTTATACAAAGACAAGTAGTTAAATTGAGCCATTTTAAAGGGATTTTACACATAATATTTTCAAATGTTAATATTTTCAAATTATAGCTAAGACTCATTTTTCTTTCAATCCAGTGTTGATTGTCAGTGCTTAAACAACTATAAAGACAAATGTTTCAAATATTTAGAACAGTGATGTGCAATAAGATCCTTAACAAACAGATCACTTCTCAGTTATGACTCAAGTGATAAGCTTTCATTAGTTTATTCTGTTTTCCATTTAACAAATAGGCAATATAGGTTGTTTTAACAGAATTGATTTTTTGCTTTTAAATTAAATTTCTGTAGAATGAAGAGTCCTAACTACTTTTTCTGTAATCTCATACACTAAAGTAGTCATCCATTAGTAGCACATTGGTAAGTAAAAACTGATGGCTTTAACTATAGGCTTGACTCTAGAACTATAAAATCTTATATTAATTTACTGATAAACCCGAGTTTGTATGTATGTGTAAATCACCTATAATGGAAATGAAATCACTGATATAATTGATTAGAGCATTAGGAAGTTGCAATATAAATTGCTCCATGAAAATATTTATGCTCTTTTTACAAAGTATTTTTCTCAAAATGATGTTACTATGTAAATATTTTACTTCATTAACCATTTTCAATCATATTCTTTCCCACTGACTTATAAATATGACAACAATTTAAAGTTCAAGCTCAAGCTCTCTCTACTTCTAAAGGCATTTGAGAAATTCCTATTTGTTAAATAAAATGAGCAGAAATATACAGCTCACAAACAGTGAAACACATTGAGCTTTCCTTAGAGTGATATTTAGAATGTAAAGTCCATTTCCAGAAATTTCACCAAACCCATGCCTTCCATTTTTAGTTTCCCATATTAGTGTATTGATATATCTTATAAGAATTTATATTTTATGAATGGATTATGATTTCAAATAATTAAGAAAGCTTAAGTAAGTAAATTGCTAAGATTTAAAAGTTAATTGTTTTATTGATATTATCTATAGGGAATTACAATATATCAGAGGAGCCAAGCATGCTGGCTCAACCCTGTAATCCCAGTAACTCAGGAAGTTGAGACAGGAGGATCACAAGTACATGGCCGGCCTTGGCAAGGCCCTGAGAAACTTAGTGAGACCCTCTCTCAAAATAAAGGGCTTGGGGATGTAGTTCAGTGATAAAGTGCCCCTGGGTTCAATTCCTAGTACAAACAAAACAATGTAAAAAATAAAATACACCAGAGGAATAAATTAATGCATTGGTATCACTATGCTTTCAGTAATTCGACAACAAATTTTATTGGCACATAATAATTATATATACAAGTGGGTTTCATTGTGACATATCCATACATGCACATAACATAATTTGTTCAATTTAATTCCCCAGTACCTCCTCTTGTCTTCCTCTCCTTGCTCCCCTTGACTCCCTTCCTGTACCCTACTGATATCTCTTCTATTTTCATGAGATTCCTTTTTCTATTTTCTACGTATTAAAGAAAACATATGACCCTTGACTTTTGAGTTTGAATTATACTGCTTAATAATGCTCTCTGGTTCCATCCATTTTATTATAAGTGGCATAATTTAATTCTTCTTTATGCCTAAATAAAACTCCATTGTGTATAGATACCACACGTTCTTTATACATTCATCCATTAATTGACAGCTAGTCTGCATTTATAACTTTGCTATTGTGAATTGTGCTCCAGTGAACATGGGTATGCATATATCTCTATAGTATGCTGACTTAAATTATTTTGGACAAATACCTAGGAGTTGTATAGCTGGGTCATATAGTGATTCATTCTAGTCGTTTGAGGAATTTCTATACTAATTTCTACTAATTGATATTCATTTTACAGGGAATAAAAGTTCCTTTCCCCCACATCCTTATCAGCATTTATTTTTTTGTGTGTGTGTTCTTGATGATGGCCGTTCTGCCTGAACTGAGATGAGCTCTCAGTGTGGTTCTGATTTGCAATTCCCTAACAACTAACGTAGTTGGACATTTTTTCACATATTTGCTGTCTATTTTCATTTCTTCTTTCAGAAATGCCTGTTTAATTTATTTGTCCATTTATTGATTGGGTTGCTTGGATTTCTTGGTGTTCAGTTTTTTGAGTTCTTTATATATTCTGGATATTACTCCTTTGTCACAAGAATTGCTGGCAGAGATTTTCTCACATTCTTTAGGCTCTCTCTTCACACTCTTAATTGTTTCCTTTGTTGTGCATAAGCCTTTTAATTTGATACCTTCCCATCTATTTATTCTTAGTATTTTTTCCTATATTTAGGAGTCATATTGAGGAAGTTGTTGCCTGTACCTATGTTGGAGTATTTCCCCTGTGTTATCTTCTAGCAATTGCAAAGTGTTTGTTCCTTTCCTAAGTTTTTGATCCATTTTGAGTTGACTTTTATGCTAGGTGAGAGAGCAGAATTTTGTTTCATTCTTCTGCATATGGATGTCTAGTGTTCCCAGCACCGTTTATTGAAAAGGTTGTCTTTTTTCCACACGTATCAGATAACTGTATCTGTGTAGGTTTCTCTCAATTGACTTAAGATTTTTAAAAGTCATTTATACATTTAAATATATACAGTCATCATATCTTATTGCCACTGATATTTAAGAAGTTGGAATGTTTTGTGAGTATTGGCAAACAATCCGTGAGGTTGATTCTACTTTGCATTCTTGAGATAAGCAAATTTTTGTAGAAATTTGAAAGGTAAGTGAGAGGCCACTTTTACTGTGGGAGAGGTCCATGTGAGGAAAGGAAGTTTGAGAGAGTATCTCAGGTCCATGAGATGACCTCTTTCCTACATCTGTACTCTTAGTGTACTTGATATTATCTATGTGGTGTTCGGGTTATGAGGAGAAGCAGTGAAGTTTGCTGGCTGCTCCTTCCTCCCAACTTTTTCTCAATGGACACCTTTTTCTTCTATGAATCACTGTGCAATTTCACATCAATAGAATACTCTATTCTGATGAACCCATTTAAAAAATAACATTATGCACTTAAGAAGACTATGTCAGAATAAGAGTCTCTAATACTTAAGCTTATTATTGTTAGAATTTAGGCAAAGTTTCTTACGTATGGAATGCCATTTTAATAAAAGGGAAGTTTATTAGGGGCCACGCGTGGAAGGGGGAGAAGAAGGGAAAACAGGGAAGAAAGGAATCAGGGGCAGGCGTGAACAGAGAGCAGTTTCAGCCCTGGGGAGGCTTGACTAGCAGAGTGGTGGTCAGAAAGCCCCCTGGAGTGGGTCCTTTCCCTATAGGTTGCCGGAGGTCAGGAGGTAGTGGCCAGGGCACCTGCTGGCCAAGTTCGATGGCCAGGCTGAGGCTCCCTGGGAAATGTAGTCTTTTCAGAAAGTACCTGGGAGGTGTGGCCTTCTGCCTTGGAGGCACAGCCTCCTGCCAGGAATCCAACATTCCCCACTTTTTGTTTTCTTAGGAAGCGGGGCATCGTGTTTCAATCTGGCTACTTCAGAGCTGAAGTGGGGTGACATGGGGTGCTATGAGGGGAGGAGATGTGGGCAGGCAGGTCCAGCTGGAGGGTGGAAAAATTCCCAGGACGTAAGCGTGGAAAAGATGAATCTGTCCAGGTATGGGATGGATGAAGTTTCCTTGAAGCCATAGGTCGGTGAGGGTGTCAAACCAGGCTTCTGCAGAAAGTCACTGAGGGAGTCAGCCGACTATCCTCTGGAAGAGCATGTAGAAATTGTGAGCCTTGTGAGTTTGCAGGTAACACTATTATGGAAGCAACAAAGGGAAAGAAGGTGAGAAGGATTATTGTCCATGGGCCTGTGTTCCACCAGGTGGGACTTACGGTGAAGAGGCCAATGGAGAGTGCGAAGCACATCATAATGAGCATTGGGTAGCAGCATAGGGGCAAGACTCGGCTGATGAAGGGTCTAAGTCTTCTCTGGTTGAAAAGTCATCTGTTGGTTTTTTAACAGTTGATAGTCTCTGAGAAAAACTGGTTAAAGGTTTAAAACGAGAAAAACAGAAAAGATTATTTTGAGTCAATATCAGGAACACGAGAGAAACAAATTTTTAAGGGATCAGTGGGACTGGAAGAGCAAGTATACTGAGGTAGTTGTTTGTCATCCCAGGAGGCTGTGCCTCCCAGGCAGAAGGCCACAATTATGACATGGGTACAGAGTCCACTCAAACTCAGTTTTGGTATGGCTTCCTCTCCCCACATAGACCATTGTAGCACATTTTCAAAATCAGTTTTCTCATCCCAAGAACCTTCCCAAGATCTTATTTTTTATTTCCAAAAACCCTTCAGAATAGCTTAACTATATAAACAACCCCATAAAAATAACATTATTATAAGTATTTGAATATGACTTAACAATCTCATAGAGTTACAATATACATCATATCATTTGACCCTGTCAGGAAGCTTTGAGATATGTCCTGCTTTAGAGGTGAGGTACTTGAAATTAAAGGTGTTAACAGAGTTTATTTTCTGGTCTCACACAACCAGAAAGTGGCAGAACTAGGAAGTAAAGTCTTGCCTTCTGTTGCCAAATGTGCCTTGAAAAACACCTGACCCTGTTGATTTAATACAGTGAGAAAGAACAGTTTAATGCTGTTAAGCTAAATGGTGTTAAAACTAAACTTGTATTTAGCAGGCATTCTTCAACTTTAAGAGAACAATACTAAATGATTCTGTAGTATGTGGTAAGGAATCTAAAAAGTTAGGATATAAATTATGGAATTAGTATCCTTTGTACCCATCATAATATAGTTCCATTCAAAATGCATTTTCTTTACCTGTTTTGAAGCTTCTTGATGGACTGATGTAAGGCCAAGATGGAAAGTGTTCCACTTGTTTCAGCATACAATTATTATGTTTATTCCTCTTGGACAGGCAAACTGGGGTCTAAGGTAAATACTTGTCCATGCACTTGGACAGATTCAAATCTGATTTTTGAGAGAAACATCTAATCTTTTTTGTAAGTAACCCCATGATACACCTGCAAGAATAGGTAAGCTATAAGCCAATTCAAACTTCTGATTCTTTACTGAAACTTGTCAATGTGCCTGCCCATGTTTCTGAATCTAAAATGATATATTTTCTCCTTAATCAATGAAACAAAATAAAAATTCAGTGACTAATCATAAAATCCAAATTGGGAACAACTTTGATCTACTACTTTGCCAAAAGCTGGCTTAAAATTTCTGATGTTTTAAAAAATGAAAATCAAAAGGACATATCAAAATCTATTCCCCTAGAGTTCTCTGTGTTCCAAACCTGTATTGAAGAAAGTAATAACAAACAAACAAAAGAATGCCTCTGAGAAATGCCTCAAAGAAAAAAATTAAGTTATGATTGAACCTAGGAAAGACAGAGAAGTAAATTTTGAAGACTCTTTATGTTTCTTGCAAAACAATAATAAAATATTGACCATCACCTTAAGAAACTTCTCATATAATGTACTCTCAGAATTAAAACCATGGAAGTTTGTTTTCTTTAGGAAAACCTGTATGCACCATTTTGTTGGATGTTAAAAACTCTGCATTTTCCTTTTTGACTTTGTTGCTAGGAGGCGCTCTTGCCCAGCCCCTGGTGTACCTTACCTTTCACTCTCCCAGAGGTTTTGGTACCTTAAAAAAAAAAAGTTTATAATATAATGCTGTTGAGGAATATGCATGATAAAAACCTTGTTTAAATAGATATGCATTAAGTCTTAACTCTATGTTCATATCCTTAGGCCTTTTTTTCATCCTAATTAATTACTTTGCTCCAAATTTCTTTTCAGAATTAAGATTTTTTTTTCTGTTACCTATGTATGAAATACACTCTGATGGGATAAGGTGTTTATTTGTTACTGTATATTCAAAATCAGATATGGCATATTTTAAAGATATATATTATTTATAAAAGGAAATACATGTAAACACACACACACACACACATATATATATATATAATTCATAAACATAAAGGTGTAGTTTCTTGAAGAAATTCTGTAAAAAAAAATTACTGGTTAAAGTAGAAGCTTAGAGGATACAGCTTCAGAACAATATACAACAGAATCAGAGAAACTATGGGTTCAAGTAAAGATTCAATTCAATAGATAGCTAATGAACATCTATGTTTAAGGGATAATATTTAATACTTCAGAATATTTAAAGTTAAGTCCAGTCTAGCTCTTATGTCTAAGGATTTAAATTTCAGTAGAGGGAATTGAAATTACACAGATTACTAGAGCACTTGGATACTTCACAGGCTCAAAGAATAGAAATTGCCTCCAAGTAGTGAGATCTGCACAGGATTCAAAAAGTGCATTTGTTCAGGTCACATATTAATGGTTCAGGGAATTGGGATTACTATTATATAAATGTCATAAGCAAAGGTGTGCTAGTTCAGTAGGAGCTGGTTTTAACTGGCAAGCTCTAAAGGTAAATCATTAGAAGGTATCTACTTGGGAATGAGATGGTACCAGTGATGACAATGGGAATAGTGATGACTGGATACATTCAATTATCAACACCAGTCTCATATGCTACCACTGAGAAGGTACTGGGATTAATCAAGAGAAAAATTCACCATCTGCCCTCAAGGACCGCATGGTTTAGTGAGGAAGTAGTCCTACCCAAACAGTCCCACTGATAATTTGCAGGTGTGATTCTGCTAAGTTCCACAGAGGAGCCAGGCCCCTGAATAGCACAGCTACAAAAACTGCCATCAGGATTGTCCTTGGTATTGGGAGTAGGATTTGACCCAAGAATATGAAAAATGCTTCACTGGGATGATGGTTGAACTGGGATCTAAAGGCAGAGTAGGAGTTCAGTAAGTGAAGTGGAGGGGAAGAATGTTCTGTGCAGAGGAGCCTGTGATGGGGACAGGATGACATATTTGAGGAATGGAAAGGAGGCCATTATGCCTGGTACAGAGGCCAGAGGAGCCTAAGTTGTACAGACTTTAGAGGCAGGTAGGGGACAAACTATAAAGGTTGTATGTCATTGACATTTGATCTTTATGCATACCAACCAAAAAGAAACTATTCAATGTTTTAAGTGTGGCAGGATTTGAGTTTCCTAGTGAACATTTGGCATAAGTATGGAGAGAGATAGGAAGGCCATTAAAGTGAGAGTAGGAAGAAGAGTTTGGAGGTCCACTCAAGGGGAGAGTTGATGGGAACTGGTGATAATGGAGAGAATTTAAATGTATGGAGCTCTAGCTGTATAGCAGGTGCTATGCTCAGAGCTTTACTGCATTATTGAGACCATGCCTGGAAATTGTGATGCCTTGTCAAAATAAGTTCACATTTTCACTTTCCCTGGAGTCCCACTTCATTCAACAAGCAAAATGCAGTTCTGCTAAGATGTTACATGCCAAGATACAAGAGCCAACTGCATGTTGAGTTACAAAGCCGCGACCATAGAATAAGACTTAATTTTGCCACATTTCCTTTTAAATTACTCTTGTACTTATATCTCTTTTTGTGTCAGATATAGGCAAATGTCAGTGTTTTGCAGAAAAGATAGAGCAAATCAAGAAGTTCAGATTCGCCTGAGCCTCTAACAACCAAAGCTTGAAGGATTTTGTAGAATCAACTGCCTGCAAATACCTAACTGAAATGACTTTGGTTCAGCTATTATGAGATTTCTATTTACTTAAAACTCTAATGTTTTAAGTAAGCTAAAAAGGATTAAGAATAGTGGCTAAAATGACACTCAAGTGTGCATACTAATTTCTTTTTCTTGAATCACTTGTTCATTAAACAAATATTTGCTTTGCTGACTAGTATGTACCAGGCACTATGCTAGACTCTGAGGATACAATAAAATGAATAAAATAGCTAAGAATTCCTGTCTATGTGGAACTTATGTTGTCAGAAGGAGAGGGAGACCCTGAACAAGATACCTAAGTAAAATGTATAGTATGTCAGTTAAGACATACCCAAACAGGATGCAGCATATATATATTTTTTTTTTAATTCAAAGTTGTTGTATATATAACAATAGCATGCATTACGATTCATAGTACATATATAGAGCACCTTTTTACATAACACTGTATACAAAGTATATTCATACTATTCATGTCTTTAATCATGCATTTAGGGTACTGATATCCATCTCATTCTACCATCTTCTCTCTCTTTTTTTTTTTTTTTTTTTTTCACTTCATATCCCCTTGCTCCCTCCTTTCCCCTCCCTCCCCACACTCATACATCACTGGTGGGACTGCAAAATGGTGCAGCCATTATGGAAAGTAGTATGGCGATTCCTTGGAAAACTAGGAATGGAACCACCTTATGACCCAGCCATCCTATTCCTGGGTCTATTCCCAAAGGACTTAAAAGCAGCATACTACAGGGACACAGCCACATCAGTGTTTATAGCAGCACAATTCACAATAGCTAGATTGTGTAACCAACCCAGATGCCCCTCAGTAGGTGAGTGGATAAAGAAAATGTTGTATATATACACAATGGAATATTACTCAGCAATTAAAGAGAATAAAATAATGGCATTCACAGGTAAATGGATGAAGTTGTAGAATATAATGCTAAGTGAAGTTAGCTAATCTCAAAAATCCAAATGCTATATGTTTTCTCTGATATAAGTAGGCTGAGTCACAGTGGGGTTTGGTTGGGGAACATAACAGCTTATAATAATAATATAGCAAAAATAATAAAAAGCTTATACTTTTTACCAAATGTATACCATATTATAGTTTGGATAACATAGAAAGGCTTCCAAGATGCCAGCATGCATCCATGAAGCATCTCTATGTTGAGCATTTTGTTATCTGTATGAGAAAATGAATCAGAGAAGAGGTAATATCAAGTATAGATGCATTTGAGGATTGCAATTTTAGATGTCTATGAATAGCCTCTCTGAGTCAGTGACATTATCATATCTAAAGGAGTTAAGTGCAAGCTATGTAAATATTTGGGGCAAGAATAATCTTGGCAGAAGGAACATAAGTGCAAAATCTGTAAAGCACTAGCATCTCTTCATTCAAATGGTACTTTCTTCATACTGATTAAAATCAAATTTGAAATGATATTTAACATAAATATAATTTTACGTTGTTGCAAAATCAGATTAGGTGGCTTTTTTGCTTTCTGTCTCCAAACTCCATTTAATGTGTTATAAAGGAGTTTAGTGTTTTTTGTCAAAATATATGTTTTTAAAGTTTCCTGTAAGCTTAAAAAAAGAAAAATCTATAAAAATATAAACATTGTATTTTTTCAATTTAAGATGCTATTGATAAAGTCCCTTATTTCAAAGAAGAATATTTTATCCCTGCTTTCATATTTTTGTTCATGTTTATTTTATATATTTTCAAAGTTTAAGAAATTTAAATTCTTTGTAACCATAATTTGCATAGATTTTTCAGCTGGTGCAGTGTCAGATGAACACAAAACAATATATAAAACCTTGATGATGTGAAAGCAAATGGCTGGGAGGGCTCTTGGATTGTATGGCTTGGAAAGAACTCTAAGTAATACCTGCCCGCCTAAGATGCCAGCCATGCATAGCTCTCAGTGGAGAATAGTCCATGTTTACCATTCTGTATCAAAAATCCTAGAAGATGGTCTGAACTTCCTGTGTACAATTAAAATCATTTCTGTATTGTGGGCAATTCTCATTGAATATTTTTAAACATATTTCCTTTTGCATTTATTAAAGTCTGTTTCAGAGAACCCAGTTACCCATAGATGGATTATGTTTGCCAGTCTTCCATTTATATTACCTTCATCTTAATAGTTACGTCTTCTTTTTCCTCCCAACAGTATATTCTTCTTTTTAATATTTATTTATTTGCTTTAGTTGTACACAAGGCGTTTATTTTTACGTGGTGCTGAGGATCGAACCCGGGCCATACACGTGCTAGGTGAGCACTCTACCACTGAGCCACGACTCCAGCCCCCAACTGTATATTCTGTTGTTATCAGAAATCTTCCTTTTAAGTTAGGAACTTTATTTTAAGAACAATTATGTTCTTTGCTGTTGCAACTTGGCTTCAATAAATATGTTTTGGCCTTCCATTTGATTTTCATTAGGCCTTCTGTTTTCTTTATGTCATTGTTTTACTATCTCCTTCAAACATTCTATTGATTAATCAGTATATTTCCATTTAGTGCTTGTGGGTATCTCCTTCTCCTTGGGTGTTGCATTTTTTCCATACTTGATATTTTTTGTCAATATGTGTTATGTTTTTGGTTGTTGTTCATGGTTTGTGCGCATTGAGTCCATTCCCTTTCCTTATGTTTTACTCACACTTGGCCAGTTTAGTCCAGATTTTCTATTTGACTTTTTTATGCTGCAGCTGATAGCTTTTTGTTATACCAGTTGAAGACTGGACATTTTGTTCAAATCCATAATTTTCTCTAGCTTGGGGACCTGCTGGGCTGAGGGGACAGCTTAACTGAGGGAGTGTCTTATAATATGGGCGCTGTGCTCTCACTTCTAGGACTTCATCAGGTGTTTAGTGTGAGAGCTCGATGTACTTGGTTGGAGAATGGTTCCAGTCCTACAGATACATCCTCTGAATCTCTGAATCAACTCTTTAACTGTGCACTTTCAGTCCTCTTTTGGTATCAGCCCTGGTGTGCATATCTTCTATTTCACGGGTTTCTCTGTTGCTGACATTTCAACCATTACTTAATCAAAAAATAATACCTAGTTTGTTTTCTCTTGGTGTATCTGGGAATATTATTGAGAAAGGTCAGAATCTAGTCTATTCTCTGGCATGGCTTATTGGAAATGGGTACAAAGAGGAATTTGGCCATGTCACATACCTACAGTTAGTGGCAGGAGCTAAACTTTTTCTTTAAGCCATTGTATCATGTTCAATTAATTGTTGGTGATGATTTCTGATGCATTTGCTAGAATCTGTGCTGTTGTTCACTCTACTATAGCAACTATAAATCTCATGGTACCCTTGTTATTCTAGCTTTTTCATTTACATGTATATAAACAGACTCAAAACCAAACAGCATTGAAACACTGTTGTCCAGAAAAATCTTAAAATGGGTGAGGAATAAAGCTTTCTGTATTTTCTAAAATCAATGTCTGGTATGTTTATTCATTGGCCATGCTCAGTGTTTATCATATTTCTTGAGAAATAAAAATCAAATTTATTTTTTGAAAAATAATAAGCATTTGATTCGTTTGGTATTAAAATTTTATATACAAATAAAACATACTGATGGACACAGAATTTCTTTGAAAAGAGGAGGAAAATAAGAAGTGACCTTTATAACCCATTCAGAGTTTTCATTCTTTCTGAGCTGTGTGCTATTCTACCAAAAGTGTCATGTCATTTTTTTATGGTCTCACTTCCTCTTCGTATTCTTTTTGTTTGTTTGTTATGTATGTAGGTAGCCATAAACTGTCTAAACTGAGAGTATGGAATATTTGTGGCTAATATTTAGTCATAAGTTCCTACCAAAATAAAGTAAAAAACTTGGAAACTGTTTTAGACCTGAGTCAAGAGAAATGGTATTCTATAATCAACTTTGTGCATAGTTTATCTTCTGTCATGGGACCCCAAGAGTTAAGAGTCATGGGACTCCTAAGGTTAAGAGTAAGAACATCTTAAAAAAAAAGAGAGAGAGAGAGAGAGAGAGAACATCTCATTCTGAATGTATGGTGCTACAATGCTTCAAATCTCATTTTTTCATTTAAATAAAGATATTTACTAAATATGGAAGTATCAACACTGTGCATAAAATTAACTCATTCATTCATCTGATAAATATTTACTAAATGCCTACCATGTGGTAGAAAATATCCTAAAGATGCTCTGACAAACTAGGTAAAATCATTTTTATTAACAGAACATTTGGTTAGATTTGAGGAGATGAATAATAAGCCTGAAGGGGGAAAAATAAGTAATTACCTAATTGGGTTCTTAGCAAGCTTTCTTAAATTTTACCATTTACCATTCCTACTCAGTCATTGCTCATTTGAGATCTGAGACTGTATGTTAGTATAGGCTAATTGCTGACTTGTGCTTGAATTGTGTGCTCTCCATTCATACTCTGCTAAGCCCAAAAGGCACCACCATGCATAAAAATGCATGAAGAGGACAAAATGAATAGGTGAAGCTTCAGATTGCCCCATTTGCTACTACACCATCTAAAAAGAGGAATAGCAAGGACAATTTAAAGGCTAACCTCCATGGTAGATTTTCCTCTTGCTTCTAAAGTAGCTTTTGTTCACACAGCTGTTTTCAGAACACTCCTTTATATTCTACCTTGTTTTTTTTTCCTCTTAATATAGGAGTATGTTCTATGCTTTGAGCCTATTAATAAAGCACAACAGGGTTGCTCTGACCTTGGTTCCTTATAGAAGAACCCAGATAGGATTGTCAGTGCAGCTTCAATAGCAGGCTTGAAATATTAGCTGTCTTTACAAGGCAAGAAAATGGTACCATTTTGCTAAATTTGGTTTGGACATAATGCATTTCTGTCCAATTCTTCATACCACATATACTAGCATTCACTAATTGATAACCATATGTGCAATAACAATATTTTTCCAGGCCTGAGATGTGGAAAATGAAACTATTTAAGTTTCAAGGACAAATTGGCAGAGAGATGAATAGATCAGTATCTTTTAAAAGAAATAATATTTATAAAAGGCAGAAAATCAGGATATAACTCTTTGAGCCAGTACTTAAAATTATAATTATTTTTAACAATTATTATAAATTTTTTATTTTAAAATTTAATGGGCATTCACATATTCCATGGCAATGATACCAACAGGAAAATACATTGCATACAAGTCTGAAAAAAAAGATTGAAGCTACATTGTATACAAGTCTGAAAAAAAAAAAAAAGATTAAAGCATACATTCAATTCATCATGCCTAATTAAGTGTACTGAATTATTAGCTTCCATTGTTATAAGTGTCATCTCCTTTGATGATATTGGTCACATAATAAGAGACTGTCACAATCCCAGTTGTCTGTGGGTCTGTGATTGATCAATTTTTGACACAAAGAAATGTTAACAGGCCTTCATAGTGAAGCAGTCACTGGAAAAATCCCTTTCACGATGTTTTACCTAATTGTGGAGCACTACCATCACCACACATGATATAGCAACACGATTAAATTTCCTTTTGCTCACATTTAGTGGAACCTATGGGGGTGTGCAGAAATCAATGGGGGATCAGGAGCCTGGAAAATTACATACTTGAAGAATTAATGAACTATAATTCCGTATTACATTCTCAATCACATTGTGCTTCCTTTTCATTAATAGAACTAAATTGGTTTTCCATAGACAGGGTACTTTAAAAAATGCAATCATGCTCCTGCTCAGATAAAAAAAAAAAATGTTACCTGCTTTTCAGATGGGGTCTTGTTCTATCGTGAAACATGTCAGTAGGAAATTTATAGAGAACTTATCTACTATGTTAACTCAACCTGTTGAAGTGGCTTGAAATCAGCCTTTAAATCCCTGGCTAGAAATTGTAACTAATTTCCCAGTCCTTGTTCATTTTAAGAAGAAAAATGCTTTTGAGTTAGATAGTGTTCTCTAGGAGAGTGATAATCAAAGTGTTCTCTGAATAGAATGGATATCTTCACATAGAAATTTCACATATCAGAATTTAGTTAATATTAAGAATGCTTTTAATATCCTAATAAGTATTTCAGTTGCTTTATATTATTTCCAGGACCTAATGTCTAAGCATCTTTGGACATAGTGTGCATGCTTTGAAAAATGAAAGTCTAAACTTTAAAAATTTTTAAAGAAGTCTAAATCAGAACCATTTCTAAACTCAAATTAAGATTTTAACTTATTTGGCAAGGGCTAGTATAGCTAAAGAAAGTAGTTCATCATGCTAGGCATTTTGCAGATATTGTTTTACAATAAATGGGCTATATTACAGCATGCTATGTGTGTTATACATCTGCGATACATATATAATGTATATCTATGCACATATATACCCTATCTCAAAAGCATAATGAGCATGTGGTAGTACAGCTTTGTAAAACTGAATGCTACCAGAATTCATATGTCAGAAACAATTTTGTTAATTGTTGGTAATGTTATTATATACACATCTCTCATTCTAGTCTTTAAGAATCAGGTCGTGTTGCTTTCTAAGTTATTCTTTTCTAAGTCTTATAGTCATAAGATGATAAACTGTGAAAGTGCAGAATATAATACCTTCTTGTAGATTAATCAAATCCAAAGGCTTTTATGCCTCTGTGCTCTCGCTATTGTATTTTATTTCCATGATATTTAATCTAAAATCAAAACTCAGTCTGAATACAACTGTTACATCCCAAATGACAGAATTACATAAAAGCCAATATATATACAATTTTGATATTAAGTAAGCCATAATTTGGAAATAAATTATTTAAGGTTGGTTTCTCTGAATGTGATCTTTTATTTTCTTTCATGAAATTATAATAATTTGTTAGGTTTAAGCTTCTCCCTTATACAAACTGAGCTCTTATTTCCTGTCACCAAGCCACTTTTCATTTCTTTTTCTTTTAAAATTTCATATCAAGTCCTTTTCTTTTTTAACCTTACTTTTATCACCAAAGATTTTAATGACAATCAGATAAACTGCACCCAATACATTTTCCATTTTATTTTTTTCCTTCTTTTTTTATAAGATTATTTATTTACTTATTCATAATGCACAAGTATATCATCTTTTTACATACAACTGCTTGTATACAAGTATATAAGTACCATTCAGATCTTTAATCATGCATTTAGGATAGTGATATCCATCTCATTCAACCACCATTTTCCCCCCCTTTCCCCCCCCGCTCCCTCCCTTGCCCTCCCTTTCCTTTGACCATTCTAGTGTTCCTCTAATCCTATGTACCCCCATCCAATCACTCTGTGAACTAACCTCCTTATATCAGAGAAAACATTTGGTGTTTGGATTTTTGAGACTGACTAATTTCACTTAGCATTATACTCTCCAACTTCATCCATTTACCTGCAAATGCCATTATTTTATTCTCTCTTATTGCTGAGTAAAATTCCATTTTGTATATATACCACATTTTCTTTATCCACTCATCTACTGAGGGACATCTAGGTTGGTTCCACAACCTAGCTATTATGAATTGTGCTGCTATAAACATTGAAGTGGCTGTGTCACTGTAATATGCTGTTTTTAAGTCTTTTGGGAACAGACCCAGGAGTGGGATGGCTGGGTCATAGGGTTGTTCCATTCCCATTTTCCCAAGAAATCTCCATACTGCTTTCCATAGCAGTTGCACCATTTTGCAGTCCCACCAGCAATGTATGAGTGTGCCTTTTTCCCCACATCCTCTCCAACATTTATTGTTGTTTGTGTTCTTGATAGCTGCCATTCTGACTGGAGTGAAATGAAATCTTAGAGTAGTTTTGATTTGCATTTCTCTAATTGCCAGCGATGTTGAGCATTTTTTCATGTATTTGTTGATTGATTGTATATCTTCTTCTGAGAAGTGTCTTTTCAGTTCCTTAGCCCATTTATTGATTGGGTTATTTTCTTTTTTGTGTAAAATTTTTTGAGTTCTTTATATATTCTAGAAATTAGTGCTCTATCCGATGTGCATGTATTAAATATTTGTTCCCAATTAGTTGGCTCTCTATTCACCTCACTGATTGTTTCATTTGCTGAGAAGAAGCTTTTTAGCTTAAATCTATCCCATTCATTAATTCTTGGTAATAGTTCTTGCGCTACAGGATTCTTATTAAGGAACTTGGGGCCTAATCCGACATGTTGGAAATTGGAGCTTACTTTTTCTATTAGGCGTATTGTCTCAGATCTAATTCCTAGGTCCTTGATCCACTTTGAATTGAGTTTTGTGCATGGTGAGAGATACAAGTTTAATTTCATTTTGTTGCATATGGATTTCCAGTTTTCCCAGCACCATTTGTTGAAGAGGCTATCCTTTCTCCACTGTACATTTTTTGCACCTTTGTCTAATATAAGATAACTGAAATTATATGTATTAGTCTCTGTGTCCTCAATTCTGTACCATTGGTCCACCCGTCTGTTTTGGTGCCAATACCATGCTGTTTTAGTTACTATCGCTCTATAGTATAATTTAAAGTCCGGTATGGTGATGCCCCCTGCTTCACTTTTCTTGCTCAGGATTGCTTTGGCTATTCTGGGTCTCTTATTTTTCCAGATGAATTTCATGATTGTTTTTTCTATTTCTTTGAAAAATGACATTGGAATTTTGATTGGAATTGCATTAAATCTGTATAACGCCTTTGGTAGTATGGACATTTTGACAATATTGACTCTACCTATCCAAGTTTTTCTTTCTTTTTTTTATTTCTTGGTGGAGGAGTGTACCAGGGATTGAACTCAGGGGCACTCAACCACTGAGCCACATTTCCAGCCATGTACTGTATTTTTTTAGAGACAGGGTCTCAATGAGTTACTTAGTGCCTCACCATTGCTGAGGCTGGCTTTGAACTTGCTATCCTCCTGCCCTCAGCCTCCCAAGCGGCTGGGACCATTTTTATTTCTATAGCTATTTATTATTCAAATTTTGAATTATTTTTCAGTTATTATGATTCTTATGGATTACATTTATGAATGTTATTTTTGTGTATCTTAGTGCACTTTTCAACTTTAAAAATTCTGGAATATAAACACATTTTGCTGGGATTCCCTACTTTCCTTATCAAGTGGCTTTGGGTTATAGAAAAGTCCTCATCTGTCAGGAGAAGTGATTTACCCAAGTACTGTTGTAAGATAACCATCTGAATCAGGGAAAATGTATATATATTTTTCAGGCCAATTTAGACAGAGAAACTTAGAAATGATATATCTACACCCAAAATAATGATGTAAAGTTCAGATACACACACACACACACACACACACACACACACACACACACACATCAGAATCTGGCCCTGACCCCAAAGTAGGTAAAGTATTTGCATCTCTTATTTGCTCACATTTTTTTAAAGAATTCCATTAGCATTGCATCTAATTGGCAAAAGTATCTATAAACCAAGCAGAAAGATACCAAAATTTCTCATGAAGGCAAACAGTATTGATAAATTAAGTCCTCATTAAATTTTAAAGCTAAAAATAATTTAAGGACTTTTCTTCTGGTCTCATGGGAAAATACAGTTTTCATGTCTCACTGAAGGTGTGAAACTCCATATCAGACAAACATGTATGTAATATAGTAAGCACAGCAATTCATAATTTTCAAAATATATTCACAGAAATATTACAAAATAAATTCTATTGTCCATATTTTTACAGATGATGAAAGAGCCCTAGGTCAAAGTTATCAAAATAGCCAATGATGAGATTCAAATTCAAATTTTCCAATTTCAACTGCAGCACAACCCCTTGTTGTTGACATAGGTGATATATGTAAAATTATTGTAATACCTATTGAGATTGCTTGTGTGTGTGTGTGTGGGGGGGGTAATCTACTTCAGTATGTTCCATAAAAGACACACTAACTTTGTGATTAACATCTTGCTTTCTTTTCCTAATTAACATTATCTATGTATGACAATATTAACCCACTGTCTATGCCATTT
The DNA here is from genome assembly GCA_025594165.1 of Tamias sibiricus. Classification (NCBI taxonomy): domain Eukaryota; kingdom Metazoa; phylum Chordata; class Mammalia; order Rodentia; family Sciuridae; genus Tamias; species Tamias sibiricus. The sequence continues at coordinate 101,261,542 of CM046661.1, read as the reverse complement.
CTTCTCTCTAATGTTATTTTCTCTAGTTTTGGTGGTATCTGTGAATACTTAGTTGTATGTTGTTTCTAAGGTTTTCCATTTAATTTTCAATTTTCTTAAGGGAAAGGCTACTATGAACCTCCAAAATATGCATCTTCTCTCTAATTCTGTATACTAAAAATCTAAGAAATGTCCTTAACATCTCCTAATCATTCATTTACTACATCAGATCAGACATCAAGTTATGTAATTTTGCCTCCTAAATGGCTTTTGAGACTATCCAGGAAGATTTTCCTGACCTCTACTCTGACTACCATTTTTTGAATCATCTTTCATCTAAACTATTGCCAAAGCTTCCTTAGTGCTCCCCACTGCCTCTGTGGTCTCTCCCTTTAAATCCATTGTCCAAATAGACACTGGAAAATTGGTCTAAAATGAAAATTAGACCAATCACTAGCCTGCTTTTATTGAGTTCCTATCAACTAAAAATCAATTCTAAGCTTCTTAGGGATATGCAACCATCTAAATCCTATCACCACTTGCAATTATATGATCTTCAGTTATATGCTCTTACACTTCCAGTTCCCTCTCCACTAGACTATTCCCGTTAACAATCATCATAATAATCTATAATAATTGAGAATTTTGTTTGCTAATGTGCTCAACAATTTATTTGCATTCTAAGACTTAAGGCTTACAAACCTTTGAAGAAAATGTAAAATTCTGCTCTACAATTAAAAAGACAGTTAGCCAGGCACATTAAAAAAATACAGGTTGGCTCAATGTCATTCAGTTGATAAGGGTCAGGGCAGGTATTGGAACTCAAGGCACCTGATTTAGAACTCTTCTCCCAGGCTCTGAGTTGCTTGTACCTGTGTCTTTGACCCTGCTCTTCCCTCTGTCCAAAAGGGGAGAGCTTCCAAGAAAACTTGTGCTCATATCTCAAAATATTTTTTTATTTTGTCAACTCTTTCACAAAAGAGATCAAACTTCAGGGAGAAGATCTATAGGTCATCTTCATTCGTTCTAAGATACACATACTTCACATTTTAGCTTTCTAAAATCAGGATGTCTTACGATCAATCCATTATGCATCATTGTTTATTTATCAGCACTTTTATTTTTAGTGATACATAAGATTATTATTATTTGTAACTTAGACTTAAAGAGTTGGTAAGATTGGATGAAATGTGGAAGTTGTTAAGAGTTGAGCATCAGTTTTGACTAAGTCCCTTGAAGGCTAAAATGAAACAGAGCATATATTTCACAGACCTGAGGAAGAACATTCTGAAGGGGACACATGTGAGGGGAGAACATTCATGGCTCCTAGATGTTTCTAACTTCAAGACACATAGAGATCACTAAGGAGGATGAGAAAATGTTAATCATGAGACCTCCTTACCTAGGGTTTTGATTTCATAGGTCTAGCGCAGAGATAAAAAATATCATCATTTTTATTGAGCATCCACAGGATTCTGATTCAGGTGGTCCACACTTGAAGACCTGCTATCTTCAGGAATTCAAAGCCATTTTTAATATGTAGTTCTCAAATGGAGATTAAAAATGAGTATGGATTGACCCAAGGGATAATACTAATAATGCCCACATTCTATACCAAATGCAAAGGAGTGATATTCACAGGCTCTTTGTGTAGTATGTGATGAAAGAAAAAGTGAGGGCATAATCTGAAAATGTATCTTAATGCAGTGGGGCTGGGTTAGGGAACATAGGAGGATTAGAGGAACACTAGAAAGGTCAAAAGATCTTCTTTTTCAAAAAAAAAGAAGATGGTAGAATGAGATGGATATCAGTATCCTAAATGTGTGATTGAAGACATGAATAGTATGAATATACTTTGTATACAAACAGTGTTATGTAAAAAGTTGCTCTATATATGTACTATGAATTGTAATGCATGCTATTGTTATATATACAACAACATCTAATAAAAAAAAAAGAAAACCAAAATAATATAGTCTTAACATACCATTTATGTCTAAAATAATAGTCACAAGATTAGAATAGATTACTAACAAGGTATATATATCATTCAGACAGCCTTCTCAGATAGTCTTTTACATATGCATGCATTTGATGTATATTTCTCATGTGTGTGTATATTTTACTTGACTGAGTCTAGTAGGGCACAGACTCTGTCTTCATACCCTAAGGGTCTAACCTAGTGCCTGGCATACTGTAAATGCCCATACTGTCTTTCACACAGAGGGTTTCATAATAAATGCTGTACTTCCTTGAGTACACTGTTTAAACACTGATAACTGAAGTAATCAGCCCTGAGGACTGTTAAAATATTTACGTAGTTTAGTTTCTCCTTTGATAATGCCATTTGTAAGTCATATTCAATATTTCTCTTCTGTGTTATTTTCCTCAATAATGAATCTCTTCAAAATGGCTTGTACTGACCCATTACAAAAATAAGCATTTTGCTTTCTAGTACTTTCTTCTGTGGGGGCAACTTACTCAGATGTATTAATAGCATTTCTCTTACTTGAATTTATTTTTAACTCACTAACAACTTTAATTCAAATTTTAGTTAGACTTGTTAAGTCAATTCTGTCATTTCTTTTATTATTAAAGCAATATAGCTGAATGAATATGGAAAGGGAAATGTTTCATCATCTGTTATCACAAAGTATTTCATTAAATCATGGAAACTTATTATTTCAGTTATGTACTTACCCTATGAATATAGGATCAATATATGCTATATGCTTAACCCACAGTAAATTTATTATGATAAGATTATTGATAATCAGGATAGGAAGTTTTCAATGAGAAGTAATCATAACATTTTAGGGACCTGACGCAAAGCAGCAATTCTCTACATTTTATAATATCTGTGACACTAACCTTTTCTCTCTTCTACTCTGTCAACTTATTTAGAAAGTAAAAAAAATAGAAGAGGCATTTCTACTAAAAGGTATCAATGAACTGATAGTTCTGTATTTTTGATGTTCTCAGTGCACTGTAAGATTCTTCCAAAACAGCTGGGCAAGGTGGTGCATGCCTATAATCCCAGCACTTGGGAGGCTGAGGCAGGAGGATTGCGCGTTCAAAGCCAGCCTCAGCAATGGCGAGGTACTTTAGCAACTCAGTGAGACCCTGTCTCTAATAAAACACAAAAAAGGGCTGGGGATGTGGCCCAGTGGTCGACTGCCCCTGAGTTCAATCCCCAGTACTAAAACACAAAACAAAACAAAACAGATTCTTCCAAACCAGGCAAGAAAACTTGAGTTATGTTCAACATACTTTTAATAGTTAATAGGTTTTCTATTTTTTTTTTTGCCGTTTTTTAAAATTTTATTTATTTATTTATTCTAATTTGTTATATATGCTTGCAGAGTACAATTTATCTCATATTACATATAAAGAGCATAGTTTTTCAAGTCACTGGTTTTACACAAAGTGCTTTCACACCATTTGAGTTTTTATACATGCACTTAGTGTATTGATGTCCAACTCATTCTGCCATTATTCCTATCCCCTTGCCCCCTCCCCTTTCCTCCCTCCCCTTTGTTCTATTTAACATTCCTTCATTCCTCTCATCTCCCCTCCCTTGCCTTTATAATTCAGTATCATCATAGCAAAGAAATCATTTGACCTTTGGTTTTTTGGGATTGGCTAACTTCACTTAGCATTATTTTCTCTAACTCCATCCATTTACCTGCAAATGCCACGGTTTTATTCTCTTTTAGTGCTGAGTAGTGTTCCATTGTTTTCTTGTAATTTTTCAGCAGTGTGCCCTTAAGTAGTATATATGACAATGTACTTAACTAGGCTCACTCTTCAGCTATGTAGGACCATCCTTTCCCAAAACAGTATTGATGAATGATCATTTACTGGGATTAATATTGGTTCATTTATGCACTTTTAAATAGCATACCACCTTCACAGCAGTAACCTCTGCTTTAAATTCAGAATTTAGGTTTTTTGCTGGTAGCAGAGACAGGGTGATAATATAATAATAATAATGATAATAATAATAATAATAATAATAATAATAACTCACCTATAATTTTCCTGTTCTTACAAATTTTTAAAATTCTAGCATATTATATCTTGCATATCAGAGAACAAAATAATTTGATTTATGTACTGTTTTTCATGCAGCCAGAAATAGTGAAATGGAATTAAAGCTCAATCAATTTTCCATTTTTTATTTTGTATCATCAATATTTCCCTTTTTACTGGTCCCATTTACTTAGCCTATATATATTGTCAAGTTTTTGCTTTTCTCTCAAAAATAACAACACACCTCTCCTCTTTCCTTAATAGTCAAACTTTGTTAAATGAAATTCATATTCATTCCTTTTATATCCTTGACCTTTCATTCACTTTTCAATTTATACTGTTCCTACTCACATCTGAATGACTATATCTAGTATCCTATTTTCTATTTTAATTAAACTTGGCCAGTTTGACACTGTTGACAGTTCTCTCTTTGTTGAAGTTCCTTCTTTCTTTTACTGCTTGGGATGGTCTTAGTGCCCCCTCATATTTTCATTTATCTTTCTCAGTCTTATTTCCTTTTTCAAATATTCTCTTCAAGCAATTGCATTCTCTCTTCCATTTCAGTGACTTTGTTTACATTAGTAAATACCAAATTGTCTGACTCTATACTTTATCATGAACTTTTCTTGAATCTGAAATCTAAATTCAGTTGATAATTAGACATCTTTATCTAAATGTCTTTTAAGCACTGAAAGCTCAACATGGTTCAAAGTGATATTCTAGCAATATTCCAGTATTTTCTTTGCTTACCCTCAACATGCAATTAGTCATCATGTCCTGAGTTTCTCTGTTTCAGACTTCTCTGCAACAACCATGAATATCTCCATTTGTTATCTCCAAAGATCTTCCTTTCTCTAATTCAGCCCTTTTCCTAACATCTACCTTTATTAACATCTACCCGTCTAAACTACCTACAAACCATGTAAATCCCTGTCTTTACCCTTGATTAACAAGCACCTTTCCAGAGGCTAGAGCCACACAACAGCACTAGTGCTTTTTGATTCTATTTAGTCATATTGTTTTTGGCAATTAATAGGAGTAGTGTTCCCTTGGTGAAGTACCGAATCAGTTTGGTACATGATCTGAATTCTAAACAGGATGGGGAGGGGCAAAGTTGTGGAGTCAAGGGATAAATTCCCCAAAGTAGAGGTTGGGAACCTGGCTCCAACACTGGGATTAAAACATTTTCTGACATTAAGCAAACATTGGTGGGAGCTCATTTTCTGCTTTGTATAGCCATTAGTGAAACCGCTTTTTACCATGACGAGTTCTTGCTCCCCGAACGCTAAAGAATAACGCCGAAGAAGCACTCCGAGGCAAGCGTAGAGTGGAAAGTGGACAGCTTTATTTAAAGGATAGCAAAAGACTTCCCCCAGAGGGAGAAGGGGACCCGGAAACCAGGAATCCAAAGGAAGGAGAGGCTTTCTCCCTTTTATATCTGAAATCTTTCTTTGGTCCCTTTCATGTTCCCTATCTCTGTCCTTCCTGGGACAGGAATGTCAAAAAGATGTGACACCAGAGGGCCCACGGTGGGTGTGAGATTTAAGGGAAGGGTTTAGGGCTAGTTGATTAACATCTCCGTTTGCTGGGAGTTGTTCCATTAACATTCCATAAGATGGGCCCTAAACTTGGGAACATTAACCATCTTATCTCCCTTAGGGTTGCTCTGTGTTTTTCCAGGACTCAGGCTGACTCCATTTTCTTTATGGACTCCATGTTCTTTATGAAACTCGATGTTAGACCCGATTTGCCTGACTACACTCACTACCTAGCTTTAAATCTGGCTTCATTAGCATACTGCAAAAGCTTAAATAGACAATTCATGAATGGACACTATATACCAAAAGCTTTTTGTTTCTACATTGCTTTCAGGATAATTTCTAAAACTCCAAGTCTAACAAACAAGTCCTATCACCATCTGGCCCCAATTTATATATTCAGCCTTGTCTCTTGCCATTTTCCTTCACATAAATATGCATCTATGTGTTAGTCACCTTTCATCACTGTGACAAAATACTTGAGATTAACAAAAGGAAAATACTTATTTTTGGCTCAGGGTTTTAGTCCATGGTCCTTGACCCCGTTACTTTGGGCCCATGGCAGTATATATAGTACATGATGGTAAGAGCACATATCAGAGGAGAACTGTTCACTTCATGGAAGCTATAATGCTAAGAGAGAAAAGAGAAGACAGATATTGCAATATTTTCTTCAAGGGCACAACCCCAATGATCCAACTTCCTTCCATTAGGCCCCATCTCCCAAAAGTTCTACCACCACCCAATGCTGGCATTCAAGCCTTTCACTTATAGGCCTTTGGGACATGTTCCATATCCAAACTATAGCAACCTACCATCACTTATTTATTATCATTGCCATTCTCCTTTATTGTGTTAGTAGCTTTTTGTTGACATGACCAAAATGCCTTACAATAATAGCTTAGGAAAGGAAAAGAAACTTTATTTGGGGCTCATGGTTTTAGAGGTTTCAATCCATGGTCAGCCAACTCCATCACTCTGGGTCCAAAGTGAGGCAGAACTTCATGGTAGAAGGGTATGGTGAGGAAAGCTACTCAGTTCATGGCAGCCAGAAAACAGAAAGAGATAATCACCGAAGGAATACACCAAGTGATTTACTTCCTCCTACAGTCACCACCCAGTAATACATTAAAATTTTTAATCCATCAAATGGATTAAACCATTGATGAGGTTATAGATCTCATAATTTAATCACTTTGAATTTTCTTGCATTGCCTAACACAAACTTTTGGAGGGATACCTCATATCTAGACAGTAACACATGTTGCACACAGGCTGATTCCTCTGTTTAGAATTCCTTCACCAGATTGTCTTTCCAATCATGTTAAAAATTATATGTCCTGTCTGGTATATTATATCCCTCTGTTATGCAGATTTATTTCTAGTGATTTGTTAACATGTTTATACCACCTGAATTAGCTTCTGAAGAGCTGCATTAGAGTCTTTAATAAAACTCCTCACATTCTTGGAAGAGACCTCAGGTTTTTATAGCAGTGCTGGTGTCTGTTTCCTTAAGTAGAAGGATTCCTCCAGATTTATTATCACTTCCATTGCTTCCTCAGTTTCAATTCTTATATCTGGTTTCTCATCCTATTCCTACCCCTTTGGCTCTTGATGTACTAAATCAGTCTGCCGTATGCAGGGTTTTGTGTTTGCTTCATCCTTACATGCTGTTCATAAATCTTAATCTCATATATTCCTCTCCCCCTAAGGACAAACTCTGACCATCTTTCAGTCCAAGTTGGGATTTCAGGTCAATCCCTCTGTTTAACTATATTCTTTACTGGAATGAGGTGTCCACAGTACCCAACTCTGTTGCTGAGTACATAGTGCCCAACATGGTGTTTGAAATTTATACTTCAATAATATTTGTCTGGTCAAATTAGATAGAAAATCCCTAAAGTAAACTGCAGAGACCTTATTCCCTCTTATTTCATGAAAGCTATGCTAGAGTAGTAGCATCAGATTAGAGGCTGTACATCTCCCCCTTCTTATATATTATGGAGATAAAAGAAGCTCAAGAGCTTATTTTGGTAACTTATCAATAGTGCAGATTGGTGCTTTCTAACTGCTGTGCTTGACAGAGTGGACCTGAAGGCAGCATGCACTTTGGGTATGTGTGTACCTGAAGCCTGAGAGCCTTAACAGCTTAACCCCCCAGATCCCCAGTGACTGGTGCCTAGATATCTTCTCTTTAATCAGTCCCCCACTGGTAAAATAAGGGAAGCAGGCATTGAAAGATAAATATTATGTTATCCGTCCCCAGGCAGAGTTGCTGCTAGATTTATCTCCTGCTTAGCCTACTCAGAATCTCAGTCATGTCAAATCATACAGCAGGCAAACCCAAGGAGCTTTCTGATTGGGGAATGAGTTTCATTTCTTGGCTTACTGTTACGTGGTCCTCTGCAACTTTTAAAAAAGTGAACCTGAGATTTATCACAGATTGAAATGTTATTGTGATTCATTTCTGATATTCTAGTGTCCACTCTTCACTTAGGTGAATGTGGCAGCTGATTCCTTTTGTAACAGAAAGTCTTCGAAATAGATGATGATATCAGCTGCTGAACAGGGCTAGTGAGGTTTAGGAAAGCCCACTGTATTAGAAAACTTTTTTGTTGCTGTGGCACATAGCTGACAAAAACAACTTAGGAGGAAAGATTTATTTTGGCACATAGTTTCAGAGGTTTCAGTCTGTGGGTGACTGACTCCATTGTTTCGGGCCTGATGTGAGGCAGAACATTGTGGTAGAAGGGCATGGTAGAGGAAAGGTGCACAGTTTATGGTATCTATAAAGGAGAGAGAGACAGGGAGACAGAGAGAGGGAGAGAGAGAGTTGGGGCCTGCTACAAGAAATACCCTTCCAGAACATACCCCCAGTGACCTACTACCTCCAACTAATCCCCACTTTCTCAAGTGTCCATCATCTCACCATAATGCCATCAGATTATTAATTAATTATTAATTAATTGTAGATTAATACACTTTGAGACCTCACAATTCAATCACTTCCCCAAAGCCTCAATTCTGAACTTTTCTGTTGGGGAATAGCTTTTAACAGATGAGGCTTTGGGGGACATTCTGCATCTAAACCATAATGCTCATTAACACTAATTTTATTTCTTTGTTCAACTTTTTTTTTATTAGTAATATGAGAATTCAAAGATTCTTAAGAAATGTTCCCCACTCTGGGAATATGAACTGAAAATGAGAGTTGGAGTTGCTAGGATGCACCCTAAAATTAACTCTAAAGCAAGTCAGTTATGTTAGGAGACATGAGATGAGGCAATAAGTGTAAAAAGCATTCTGAGGGAAAATGGATTCTATCTCAAACTGGGTCTGATCTTTCAGCCCTCACAGAGTCTACGGCCTAAAACTGAATCCATAGATTTACAAATAGGTTGAACAGCCTGCTACTCACCAACCTCTTGTCTGAACCCAACAAGTTCTGGCTTGGCTGTCATAAACTTCATGTGGTTATCTGTGCCTGCGGGTGTCATATGTTTAGAACTACCCCAAAACTGATCTGCTGAGTTCAGTTATTCAGAGTTGTAGTATTCCTTCCTCAATGAAATGGTTTTCCTATTCTGAAAAGGATTCCACATATCCTTTATTTCTGAAGCTGTGTTGTTTTAAAATTATTCTTTCTTAATGTGTGGCTATTCTTAACGTAATGTTGTGCCCCCATTCTAACACTACAGTTCCCAAACTCGCAGTCTCCTTTCACACCAATACCCCCTCCATTATTCTCCTTAGTTTCTTATAACTGAAGGCAGATTTGGGGTCTTTTTTAAAATATTTTTTTTTAGTTGTGGATGGACACATTGCCTTTATTTTATTTATTTATTTTTATGTGTTGCTGAGGATCGAACCCAGTGCCTCACATGCACAAGGCAAGCACTCTGCCACTTAGCCAGCCCCTTGGGTTCCTTTTTAAAGCACTATTTATTAACTTAGGTATTTGGAAATTTTTTAGTTGTTGACAGTCATGCACAGTAAATAATTAGAAACCAATTTCAGACCACTGAATTAAACATGTGCATCAAGCCAAGAACACATATTACTTTTTATTGTATACGTTTTTTATAGCTTTATTGAGTTAAAGTGGACCTACAATAAAGTGCACATATTTAAAGTATAAAATTAATAAGTTTTATATATAATTATATAAATACATGTGAAATAATCATCACAACTCAAATTTTCTTTGTGCCCCTTTTTAAGCTTTCTCTCCACTTCCATCCTGCAAGCAGCTACTGATTGCTTTGTCACTGTGTTAAAAAGCTGTTTTAGTCAACTTTTTACCACTTTGACAAAAAGACCTAAAAAGAACAATTTTAGAGGAGGAAATGTATATTTGGGGCTCACAGTCTTAGAGGTCTCAGTCCATAGATGGCTAACTCCATTGTTCTGGCCTAAGGTGAGAGAGAACATCGTGGCAAAAGAGTGTGGCAAAAGAAAGTATGTCAGACATGGCTACTAGGTGGCAGAAACAGAGCTTTTCTCACAACAAAATATATACCCAAAAGGTATATCCCCAATGACCCATCTCCTCCAGCCATACCCTACCTGCCTTCAGGTACCACCTAGTTAATTCCTATCAGGGAATTAATGCACTGATTAAGTTAACACTCTCAAAACTAATCATTTCACCTACAAACTTTCTTGCATTGCCTCATACATGAGCTTTTGGGAGATTCCTAATATCTAAACTATAACATATGCATTCCCTAAATTTTTCCATTAATAGAATCATACAGTGTGTAACATTTTGTTTTCCTATTTATATTTTATTTATTCCCATTGTGATCTTTATCATTATTTGTCATGAATCTGGGTTGGTAAATATCTTAACATTCTATGGCTCCATTCATGGGTCTTCCACCTATGAACAAGATGGCATCCATTCAAAATCTTGCAATTCTTTTATTAAAATTTCTCTAATCTAAATGTGACATTATTTTATAACTCAAGTTTGAAGTCCATCCTGAAGATTACCTGTAGTAACATGCCTTTAGCAACCACCAACATGACAGTTTTCTGTGCTTATTTCAGGATATCTACAATCTGAAGTCTGTTCTGTTTTGTTAGCACCTGTATTATATCAGAGACTAATTAAACCACAACATGTTTTATACCTGACCACATCATATTTGAGTGGAACTAGCATGTGTAAACTAGCTAAGATGTTCAGGTATTAGATTCCAGAAGAAAACAAGTGTGTGTGTGTTTAGAATAGTGTATATATGGAAATTAACTCTCTCTCTAGTTTGGAACCCTTAAATTTGTATTCTCACAATGTCTACTTTATTGTCCTCCATAGTCTTTATAATTTACTTTCTAAAATGAGTTACTTTTAGATAAGTCTTCACAGTGTGCCATGTACTATATATTTACTTCTTCTATTACATTATACTTACATAAATTGATGCTTTAGTGCTTCTTTTTTTAACTTTTTTAGTTTGAAGATAAGGAAGAATATTTTATATATTTACTGAGGTAGAAATTCTTAGATGTATTTTATAGGGTTTCTCAGCTGTATTTATGAAATCAAACAGCAGTCTAAAATCAGCAGTTATTCTCTTAGAAATCTACTTTCTTGGGGTCAAAGGTTATATTAGGCCATGAATCAGCCTGGGAGATAGAGGTGGAGAGACTCATTTATAGGAAATGTTCACCTTTAACCAATCCTCTATGGCCCAATTGAAATGGAGAGATAAATAGAGTAGATAATAGAAGCTGACCAAATAAATTCTCAGAGATGAGAATCCCAAATTATAGGTCATATTTTATGGCACAGTTGGGATTTTTGGCCTATGGCAAAATAGAATTTGAAAGTCATAGCAATAACTTTAAGACAGAGAGGGAAATAGAGCAAGCAAGTGAGAGAGAGAGCATACTGTTATTAATGTGGGGATCTGGGAATAGTGTCCTCAAAATATAAACATAAATAACTGATTCCTCTTTATCTTTTTTTTAATGCAGGCAGTTGAGCTTATTTATATATTATTTTCCTCTTTATCCTTTTTTCACATTTCCATATAGTCTTGACATTCTGTACTAAAAATCATTTGGTGTCTTCTTTGTGGGGAATTTTCTATAAAATGATGAGAATTGGTAATAGCAGGAGTAATAGTAATAATAATAATAATAATAATAATAATAACTACTTGTATCAGTCTTTCCCCACTTAAAGCCAGGAAAAAGAAACAATTACATGTAAAATTTGGGAATAATTATCTTTATTGCAAGGGACCCATAATTGAAGTTTTCTATGAAATTCAAGAGATACAATGAATCTGAGTAGAGAAAATGTTTGGGCCACTAAAAAAAATATGTATTTTTTTTAAAAAGAGAATATATGGAGGCTGCAGCACTTTTAAGGGACTTTCTAAGAAAGGATTATAGCACTTTAATTTTAATAGTCTTTAAAAATCATGGGCCATAAGGGATATTATTTATCTACTTCATCATATTGAAAAATGAAGAGACATAGAAAAGCAAACCAAAGTTACTAGTTAACTATTTGGTAACACTGATATTTTGGAAATTTTCATATTTTTTCTAACTGAAAATGTTATCAAATTGCATGCAATGCAAAAACTTCCTAAATATTCTAATTAATTGGTTTAAAGGTATTTTTTTTTAAATTACATAACTTTGCATCCTAAACATCACAAACACAATAATATCCCAAATTTCTGCACTGTGACCTGCTCACTCTAAGCAACAAAACCAGTTGATTTCTAGGACCAGTCTCCCAAAATTTTACCTAAAGATAATTATATGTACAAATTATATTTCCCTAGGCCCCTTCAGTTTGTGTGCCCAGAATAATTACATTTTCTCTGAGGAGATTCTGGTAGGTAATATTATAGGAGGATTCTTTTATCTTATGAATAATCAAAGGTTTGCTTTCATTTGCTTTGTAACTATTACCTGGCGATTAAAAACCAGTCACTAGGGCTGAGGTTGTGGTTCAGTGGTAGAGCACTTGCCTAGCATGTGTGCCTCACACCGGGTTTGATTCTCAGCACCACATATAAATTAATAAATAAATAAAGGTCCATCAACAACTAAAAAATATTAAAAAAAAAAAAACAGTCACTATGGGCTCCTTAGCCAAGTTGGGCTGTACTTCCTATCTCTACCACTTCAGACAGTTTTCTGGTTCTTTCTCCAGAGTTAGCATCATCTCCTTGTTAAACTGCTCCCTGATTTTTTCAGATACAATTGACACTGTATTCACTTAGGATTATTTCCTTGAGGTTTCCAGTCTTTGCCATGGCTTCATAGTGGGTGACTCAATTTTCTCTGTGTGAGATGGGTACAGGTATTGAAAGACATGGAGAAGTTTCTTGGGAAAGAAGAAGGCTATGGATAGAAGAGAGAAAAGAGAAATAAATAGGAGCACACATATTAATACAACAGGTTATATTTCTCCTTCACAGATCAATCTCTATTAGTTTCTCATTCAAGATTTATATTCTCTTCAGTCATATATTCCCCAAGATCTAATAAATAGCAAGTTCTTCTATTTGTTCAGTGAATGAATGAATGAACATAAATGTGAACACAGATGACTTAGTATATTACATATGCTTCTAGAAAAATAACAGCCTTGTTAAAGGGGTAAGAAGTCAGAAAGCAGGGTTCACAACAAATAATGATACTTTGATTTCCCATGCTTTGTGTAGATGGAAAAACAGGTTTCAGATAGTTTATATAGGGTATAATGTTGAATTACTTAGGGAATCATTCTAAATCATCATTGAAGTAAGCTTGATATATTAAAAAATAGAGCTGTGAATGTTTAATATATACATCTGGTTGATTTCATGGATATGTATACACCTATGAATCATCACCACTATCAAAACCATAAACATATCCATCACTTCCCAAAGTTTCTTTCTGTCCCTTTATTATTTTTAAATATGTTTTTTAGTTATAGATGGACACAATACCTTTATTTTATTGATTTACTCTTACGTGGTGCTGAGGATCAAACCCAGTGCCTCACATGTGCTAGGCAAGTGCTCTACCACTGAGCTACAACCCAGACCCTTTCATTATTTTGATTTTTTTTTTGTTTTGAGGTTTTGGTAAGAATATTTAACATAAGATCTATCATCTTAGCCATTTGAAATGTGCAATATAGTTAAATATAGATACTATTTTAAATAGTATCTCCAGACTTAATATTGATATTACATAACTGCGACTTTTTATTTCCTAACTGACTTTGGAATAAAGAACATTAACCAATTCACAGGGGCAGAACCTTCCTGACAAAATCACCTCATAAGGTTCCAACTTTCAACACTGTTTTGTTGAAAGTTGTTTCCAACACATGACCTTGGAAGGGGGGGACATTTAAACCATAGCAGGAATATTATCATATAGAATCAAAATGCATTCTGACTTAAATACGATAAACATTCATTTTTCATCAACTGTTCAATAGTGTTTCTAATTGGCAGAAAATTGGAGGACTTAAACCCTTAACTTTTGCTTACTCCTTCCTTTCCCCTATTGCCTGTAACCCTGTTAACTGTATCCAGGTACAGAATGGGAAAAGTGGGTAGAAGAGTGGCACACCTGATTCCTTAAAAGCCTTGGCCATTCATATTACACTTTGTCCCAGTGAAGAAGGAAATGATTTCTGTGAATTATTAGCAAGCAATATCTGCAACATTCAGTGCACTATACCTGTTTTTATTCTTTCCAGTAATGTAGTATCTTATTAGCAGGTGCTATTACTCTTTCCTTCAAAATAACATGAAATTAAATATGTGAGTAAAAAAAAAATGTATAACCTATGAGGTGAAATTCATCATTAATATTCTTTTCCTTCCCTACCTAGTGAATTTCACCTTTTCAGCTAGTAGATTTCTTTTCTTTCTTTCTTTCTTTCTTTCTTTTTTTTTTTTTTTTGCCCTAAGCACAGGAGATACTAGAGTGGAAAGACAGAGGCCATCTCTGTGGTTTAGGGAGCCATGACACTGGGGCATAAGTGAAGGTGACTGAACAAAACAGTTTTTTCATTATTTAATCATCTTCCCTAGGAAGTTAAAAGTAAAGAATGCTTACTTTCATAGTTGTACATTATAGCTATTTCGTGTATTGTATTTGAAAGTGTCAATAAAATGAAACTTATTTTTAAAGTCCCAGATTTAAATTTTAAAGCAGTTATTGTTAGTATAATTCTGAAAGAAAGTGTTGGTTGGGTAAAAATCTGACAGGTATCAATGTACATCATATTCTCCAAACTTCTACCACCAGAAAAAAAAAAAAAAAAAAAGGGAATGGAAGCTTAGTCTTTCCAGAGGCCTGCGTCTCTGCTGTTTTGTCTTAAATTTTAAATCCAAAGATTCTTGTTGTTTTATGCTGGATATTGTGGGCAAATATTTTAAAAGACCAACACTTACATTTTTAAATTCATTACAGAATCATTTCCTTTGAAGAAATGCAATTGCTTACATAAGTTCTTTTAATTAATGCCTTTTCAGATGCATTGAAAATTTGACATATGATTCTACATGCATCCCACTCATGATACTCCCATTTATTGAGGGAGGACAAACTCATTTGAGTTCAAAAAATATTTATTGAATTCTACTGTGCATCAGGTTGTATCCCAGAAACTGAGGGAGGGAAAGATGAATAATTCAAGAGCCAGACCCTCTAAAGCCTCACATTTTGCTTTGATAAAATGAATAGGCACTCAGCACACTGGTGGTTCAAGAGTAAGTATACTAGGACAACTAGAACCCAGAGAATCTGGATAAATAAGACCTGCAAAGACCATTAAAATATGATTTTGATGAGTCCAAGTCCAGGAATGTATATTCCATAAAGAGGGACCCTTGCAGGCAAAAGCATAGAGGGAGGAAAATCCTTTCACAGGCAGGGAAGAGGAGGGTCAGTACATCTCTCAGAGCACAGGATATGTAGAAGCAGTACAGTGACAAGAGGACCGCCACCATCTTCTTGAGAGATTAATTATGTAAGGGGTACGTAAGAGCTACTCTTCAAATTTCCTATTCTGATTTTATTCATGAAATTCTAATATCTTTTGTGTAAATCTTTTAAATTATTAAAGCACCATAAATTTAATTTTAGAAAATCTACAAAATGAAGAAAAATATGCAAAATAATAATATAAAAATCATCTGTAATGTTACCAATTGGAGATATTATTCATGAATAACACACATTTTTAGTACTGGGATGATATTTTATTCATAATTTTAATCCTAGTTTTTTTACATATTTATCATAAGCATTTTTCCATGTCATTGGGAATTTTCAAAAGCAATATTTTAAGAGAGCATGTGGCATTCTATTTTATATATATGCATAATTTATTTAGTCACTCCCTCATCATTGTATGGTTAGAACATTTTCTGTGCCTTTGCAGCTTAATACTGGGGCAGTATAGATAAAACTAGACTCTAAATGCTTCAGATCGTTGACCTGTGCTGTGAAGCTACTAGAATACTAGAGGACAAACTTCTTAGAAGCTTGTTTGCAGTGTTAGAGCCTGCCTCTGAGCAGAAGCAGGATAAATTCCTTTTAAACACATATATTACTACAGAAAACTACAAGTAGCTTATGCAGCTCTGTTTATATAGTGGTGATTTTCCCTTTTGGTCCCTTCAGATCTTATTTCCTGTCACTATACAAACCTAATAAAGAAAAAAAAAAGAAAGTGTGTGTGTGTGTGTGTGTGTGTGTGTGTGTAAATAATAAAATGGAAATTAGATGCAAAAGATAGATAAAATTCCTAGCAGTTAGTAGTCAAACAACTGTCAGTTGCCTTCCATCTTCAATTCTTTTTATTTTATCAGATAAAATCACAAAAATGTGAATGAAAGGATTTTTTTTCTTTTAAGGATACATTACCTAAAGTACAGAATTAAGCTGAATCTGTAAGATCAGACACTCAGAATTGGAAACCCTTTGATCTAGCATTTGGGGCTGCCTTCATGGTGAAATTGGATTGTACAACTGATCTGATTGATCATGAAGAAATAGGCTGTTAAAGTGAACACAAAATATAATTAGTCTGGAAAGTGTTTGATTAAGTGACCTCATATTGACAGGACTAGACAGTTGCTATCAGTCTGTGTGGTTAAGAGGTTTTAAAGCACCATTAAAGAGCAAACCTGTCTTTAAGAAACCTATAGACTGTTTCACTTAATTGTAATTGGAAGGAGTTATTGGTTTTCTCAATTGCTCTCATTTTGCTATTTTTTCCCTTCAATTATCTATGTGGGAGAGATGGGATGTTTTGTTACTTGCTGAAAAACCCGTATCAAGTTAATGGATGTTTCAGCAGAGGTAGAAGTGGTTGTTATAATAAAATGGTCTGAATGTAGACAGTCTGTCAGGCATATGACATTGCTCAAAGCCAATAGAAGCCATTCATCAGTACATTTCATGGTTAGAACCACTCAAAAGCCCTATCCAACAACTTCTTATTCAGATATATGGAAACTGTAGTATTGCATTTCTTTGTTTATTGGCATCCATGATCCCATTTCACTCAAAGCAGTATTTCTTGTGATATAGATCTGTCAGTTAGTTTGCAAATAAATACAGAATAGCTATTTTGACTGTCTTCTTACCATTCCTGGCATGCCATTCAAAGCTCATTTTCCTGAATAACCAGTAAGTGAACACATCAAATGCATAGAACTTTTTGTAACACTATATTAATAATTAGAAAGCTTGTAGTATGTTATTTCACAAAACCCTCTAGCCCTCTTATTCCTGCTGGATAATTTAATAGTTTGAGAAAACCAGCTTCTTTCTTCTCCTAGAAATAATCTTGAAGTAGATCAAGTAGATAATCTACTCCTTGCTATTAGAAAGTGGCTCTGGGAAACATAGGAATTAGGACTTTTCTGTTTTTACCTTGATTGAAAGCAGTCTATTTATTATTGTAGGGCTAGTAGATGCTTCATATTCATATTCTCTTGAGGGAGCAAATATTATATCATCTAATATTTTTAAAAGCTGCCTTTAAAAGTGGATACTTGATTGCAATATAATAAATAAATAAATGTTTTAAGTAATTTGCCAGCATTGTAGGAATCAAACTGGAATTTTCTGTTTAGCCATATTTTACTTTAGTGGTCAAACTTTCATTGAACTGGTCAGAGTTTCAAAATGAGATAATATCTCTTTCCTAAATTCATATATTTCTTCATCTTTAGACCTTACAATATCTCCTTCTGAGTTGTTTATGTTCATTCTGTACTTTTTAATAAAACTATGAACTCTGGAACACATTATCATAGTGTTTATTACATGTTTTATATGATAGGCATCTAATAAATGAATGAGTAAAACTATTCTGAGTGTATACATTAGCTAGGTTGTAAGGAGTATAGAAGCAACAGAAGCCATTTTCCATCACTATGTCCTCCCTCTATTCCCATCCATCTACTCCACTTATTTTTTTCTTATATTTTGATGGTGTTCCCCTTTTTTCCTCTTTATTTTGCTCTAGCTTCTCCATATAAGAGAAAACATTCAACCTTTGATTTTCTGAGTCTGGCTTGCTTTACTTACCATGATATTCTTCAGTTCCATTCATTTACCAGTGAATGCAATTACTTCTTTCTCCTTTATGGCTGAGTAAAACTCCATTGTGTATTTATACCACATTTTTTACCCATTCATCTGTTGATGGACACCTGGACTGGTTTCATAATGTGGCATTTGTGAATTGCACTGCCATAAACATTGGTGTGGCTGTCTTACTATAGTGTGCTGATTTGAGTTCTTTTGGATAAATAACAAGGAGTGGGATAGCTAGGTTATATGGTGGTTCCATTCCTAGACTTTTGAGGAAACTCCGTACTGCTTTCCAAAGTGAAAAACATATTTTCACCAGTATTTAATACTGCAACATACTGGTTGGTACAGGCAACAACTTCTTTAACAAGACCCTTAAAGCTCAATAAAGAAATTTAAGATTCATTAACTGTGAAGGCATCAAATTAAAAAGCTTCTGCACGGCAAAGGAAACAATTGAGAGTGTGAAGACAGAGCTACAGAAGATCTGTGCCAGCTGCTCCTCCAATATGGGATTAATATCCAGGATATATAAAGAACTCGGAAAAACTTAACACCAAAATATCAAATAACCCAATCAATAAAAGGGCAAAGAAAATAAGCAGCTACTTCTCAAAGAAGAAATACAAATGGTCAACAAATATATGCAAAAATGTTCAACAACTCTAGCAATCAAAGAAATGCAAATCTTGAAATTTCATCTCACTCCAGAATTCCTCTTTATTAAATGATTTGTTCAAATTGTTGCTCATATATCAGAGGGAGTTTCATTTCTGTGTTAAACCAGGAATATCTGTTTTGAAATACCATTGAGGCAATTCAAAATGCCCCCTTGGCATTGTTGACAGCCCTCTCTTCTTTGACACTCTCCTCTCCTCTGGTCTCTGTGGTTAGACTTGTGATATTCCAATCATTCTACTAACAACCACTCCTCTAATTCTTATTCCTTTTCCACCTCCCACAGTTTCCCCCTGGAACATCTGTTTCTTTCTTCTCTCTATAATCTATAGTTTCATTTAGACTTGTCCAATTTTAGTAGTATCTCACAATATCAGTTCTGATTAGGTTTTCTTTAGTATACTTCCAGCCCTGGTATTTTCTCCAGAGTTTGTGTCTCTCATTTTTTCTTTACCATCTAAACATCTTAATTAACTAAATCACTATCTTGTCATACATAACATTTCTATAATTACATTTACTAGTGTTTTTAAAATATATATCTTAAAAAACAGAGATACATGGTTAAAATATATCAAACAACATGGAAGAACTTGGAAGGTAAAGCAATAGTCCCCTGACTCACTGCCTGCACACTTCTTGGCAGACTTTCTTAAAAGGAGTTTCTCTCTCAAATCAAAATGGGAAACTGATCTGAGGGATTATTTTCTCAGATCCCTAAGATGGCATATGACTAGCATCATACCAGATACACAGGAGAGAAATTAATTCATGACTTATACAGATGCCTTAGGACATTAGGGCTTAATTTTCTCTTGGAGCTCCAGGAGACATGCAGTTAGGAGAAACTACTTTTAATTCTAAGATGTATATACTATGATTTGTCTAATTAGTCAATTTTAAACATTTTCAGTAAAATGCTGGTAACGAAAGACATACATTTTCATCCTTATACTGTCACCCTTCCATACTCTCTTCTAATATAGCTTTGTCACTTGTTTTAGTTCCTCTTTTGAATACCCTTTAAGTCCTACACAATGCGTGACATATATATTGTTTATATAGACATATATATAAAGAAATACATATATTTCTCATTTATATTTGTAGAAAGATAGATAGATCTCTCCCTTTATTTCTCATTTTATCAACTGTAGAGTTTTTATTCCCCACTATGTAAGATAAATGTATTGGTTCTTCTCCTGACCTCCATTTCCTAACTTCTGTCATCTGCCTTCTCTCAGTTTCTCTCATATTCATCTTCCAACTTCTGTCTTCCATCATTTTATACTACCAAGGTTGATACTTAAATTATACAGTAACTACAATTGAATATTTCATGCTCTCACTAGGGATTGCATTTAATATTTAAACATCCATAGTATTTACACCTTTATGATCAGGTAAATGTTATCTACTAGAGAGACAGATAGTAATACACATAGCAGTTCATATCTTTAAAACATTTTGTTAACTCTAAAGTTTCTAATTGACAATCATTTTTCTTTGATTGCCATACATTCATTATTTAAAATCAACTCTCCATTTTCTAGTCTATACACCCTTCTATGTCAGTCTATAATCCATCAGAGAGATGCAGCTTCTCTATCATGGGAATAAGGTGATTTATCTGGAAACTAGACCTTGTAGACAGATATGGGAGGAGCTGAGAGAATGAAGGTCTTTACAGCCAGAGGATATGTGAAGCATCCACTAATCAGTTCAGACTCATACAGTTGAACTGGTGGATAAGATAGAGCTTATAGGAACCCCTGGCTCTGATCCCCATGACTTCTCAAAAATGATGTCTTCTACATAACTTATCTTGGGTGAATCTCAAAATTTTCTCATTTGTTCAACTCAACACAGAGCCACACACAGTGAAAGGATTTCTAGGAAATATAGTCCCCAGCCTTAGAACTAAAAAAGTTGTTATTAATAACATACATCCTCTACAGTTATTTTTCCCAAAATACTTCCCTCCTAAAATTCTCCATAAGCAGATATATATGACACAATCTGTCATATATTTTGCAAGGATCATTTGGCTGCTATGGATTCTGAATGCACTATAGGGGGAAAAGGGGGCCAAGCAGATTAATTAAATTGTTATATTAACTCAGGTGAGAGATAATAGTGACATGGACTGGAGTAGTAAAGCATGAAGGTGGTTGCAAGTTATTATTAAATTCTAGATTATTTGGAAGATGTTGCTGATAGGATTTTATAAGGTATGTGAAAGACATAAATTAATAATTAATTGAAGGTTTTTATGCCTGATTAACTGGATGGTTTTGCCATTTTCTAAATTGGGGAAGACTTCAGAATGATAAATTTTGTATCTACGTGGAAATGTTGAGTGAGAAATTGAATGCACAGGTCTGCACTAGAAGAGAGGTATGGTATGGAAATGTAAATAAGAGGGTATTATTTTCCTGAGGTAGCTGTAGTAAAATACCATAAATTACCTTAAAAAATGAATTTATTGTCTCAAAGTTCTGAATTCTAGAAGTACAAGATTAAAGTGTCAGTAGAGCCATGTTCCCTCAGAAGGCTCTAGAAAAGAATCCTTCCTTCTTCTTTCAGTTTCTTGTGGCCCCAGCATTCTCTGGCTTACAGCCACATACTTAAATCTCTGCCTCTTTTTTCACATGGCTTTCTCAGTGCATCTCTCTATGTTTTCTTTTCTTTTTCACACTCAAATTTGTTGTTATTATTTTAAATTAACAAATAAAAATGCATGTATTTATTTTACACAACATGATGTTACAAAAAACATGTACATTTTAGAATTGTAGTGAATTAACATATACATTGCCTCCTATCATTGTCATTTTTGTGGTGAGAACATTTAATATCTACTCTTATATTTTTCAAGGAAAAAAAACCATTGTCATTAGCTATAGTCACTGTACTATACAATAGATGTCCTGAAATAATCCTTCCCCTTTAACTATATTTTGCATTTTTAAACATCTCCCTAACCCTTTGAGTCTCCAGCTGCCCCACTATGAGAACTACCATCTACTGGCTATATCTGAGATCAAACTTCTTATATTCTTGTACATAAGAGTGAAATCATGTAAAAGAGGTTGCACTTCTGTATTCAAAAAAATCTGGATTCCAAAATTTGAACCTTTTTGAGTGCTACCACAATACCACAAGTGGAAAATTCTATACCTGAACTCATGTGGTGGGTCATAATCAAAAGTAGTAGGATTGTTAGATCATATGATGGTTCTAGTTTGAGTATTTTGAGGAACCCCCCGATTTTTTTTAGATAACAACAGTAGTAATTTACATTCACTTCAATAGTGTATGTTAACTGTTTTTTATATCCTTGACACTTATCTTTCGGTCTTTTTGATTCTGACCATTCTAACAAGACTGAGATGGTAGCTCATTGTAGCATATTTTTGGCATTTTTAAATTTAAAATAAAATTCTTATTGGTACATTATAATTACACATAACAGTGAGATTCATTGTGATATATATATACATGCATATAACACAATTTGGTAAGTTTTATTCTCCTGTACCTCCCTTTCTTTTCCCTTCTCCATCCCTCTGGACCCCTTCCTCAACTCTACTTGTCTCCCTTCCATTTTTATGAGACCACCCAACCTCTTTTTCCTTTTTCTTCTCTAGCCTCCACATATGAGAGAAAACATATTATTTGATTGAGTCTGACTTATTTCACTTAACATAATGCTTTCAAGTATGAAGTAATTGTATTTATGTGGGTTTGTCTCTGTGTCTTCTATTCTGTACCATTCTTCATGTCTATTTGGGAGCTAATACCATGCTGTTTTTGTTACTATAGCTTTGTAGTATAGTTTACAGTCTCGTATTGTGATGCCTCCTGCTTATCTCTTCTTGCTAAAGATTGCTTTGGCTATTCTAGGTCTCTTATTTTTCCAAATGAATTTCATGACTACTTTTTCTATTTCTATAAGTGTGGGGATCTGTGGTGGACTCCACAAGAGGTGCAGTGTAGCACGATCTATCAAGGGGCCGCCAAATTGGGTTGTCAGCCGGGGGGTACTATGCCAGCGCTCAACATAGCACAAAGTAAAGGAGTCAGCCGGTGGCAGAAGAAATCAGCACACACAGACAAGGAGTTAGGCTGCTGAATCTTCTCTCTTTACTTTCACTTTGTTGTAGGTATTTAAGCATAATTTTTGGCAGTACAAATTGTTTATACATTTTTTTGTGATTTCATTACAGACATGACTTAATTTATAGATTACATTTTAGGCATATTAAATTTCTCATCTTATATATTTTAAGGTTTTGAGGTCACTTATACCTTTCCAAGGCCTTGTCCATGATTGTCTGGGCATATTATAATTTTGTCATTTTTTATCTAATTAGTTTGGGTGAAAATTTATTTCTCACAGATTCCCTGAAGCCATTTTCTCTGCACACCACTCAGGCTGTCTGATAAAAGTTAACTTTCTCTGTCTGGGATTCCAAAGCACTATTGTTTTTCTTTTATAGCAGTTGTTTATAAAACCTAGAAGCAGGGAAAAGGGGAGGCAAGGCTGAATGTTAACTCTGAAGGACTTTTTACTCTAAGGAATTTATATCTACTTTAAATGTAAAAGAAATCTATTTTCAATTACAAAAAGACTCTTAAAGCTTATTAACTAGTAATTAAGTACTTATAGAAAAAGGTTTGTGTTATTCTTTCTATTTTTTTTTTTTTTTTTTATGTTTCTAGCTAGATTTCAAAAAGATAAATTTACAGAATTAGTCTGGATCTAAATAATTGAAATAGCGACCCCTGGTGGGCATATATATGTGAATAAAGAACAGAACAGCAAGTAAATAGGAGAACCTATGCAGTTAAAGTTAACTCTTTCAGCACCATGATATCTTTCATGAAAAAAGAGAGGGTTTTATCAACAGAAAGGTTATAGGGGAGCATAGGGAACACGAACAGATCACATTGGAGGAACAGCCATTAGCCTATCCTTGTGGTGGTGGTTTGATTTTTCATCATGTGTCAGGGCAACACCCCTGGGCTAGGTCAAGTCCATATATCAGGAAGTCAGAGAGTTATGTTTTTGGCTGATGTGTTCTTAATGTCCCCAACATTTCTTTTCCCCTTTTCTGTTTTATTGATGGGAGCCCACCTTACTTGAGGGTGTGCCTGTCTTAGGTTGTCCCATTCTGGGGATCTTACCCGTCACTGGCTGCCACCCTAGCACTTCAGGTGGACTTACCCAAGGCCAGCAAGCTGCAGCCAAGGGGAAGACATGGGACAGAACAGTTGCCTTTGGGAAGGCATGGATGATTTAGACTTCCACATCCTGTCAAGGACCGTGGCCTAGTTCATAGGGCTCCCAATCATCATTGCTGATGGCAGCATATTGTTGGCAGACCACCATAAGTTGTACTGATTTTGCCCTCTCCTTGAGAAAGATGCCACTAAGATGCTATAGAAGATGCCACAATATATAAAGAATGACATTAGGATTTTAATTGAAATTGCATTGAATCTGTATAGCGCTTTAGGTAGTATGGTCATTTTGTTAATATTGATTCTGCCTATTCAAGAGCATGGGAGTTCTTTCCATCTTCTAAGGTCTTGCCAATTTCTTTCTTTAGTGTTCTGTAGTTTTCATTGTAGAGATCTTTCACCTCTCTTGTTAGATTTATTCCCAAGTATTTTTTTTTTTTCTTTTGAGGCTATTGTGAATGGGGTAGTTTTCCTAATTTCTCATTCAGAGGATTCATCACTGATGTATAGAAATGCCTTTGATTTATCGGTATTGATTTTATATCCTACTACTTTGCTGAATTCATTTATTAATTCTAGAAGTTTTCTGGTGGAATCATGTTGTCAGCAAATAATGATAGTGTAAGTTCTTATTTTCCTATTCATATCCCTTTAATTTCTTTCATCTAATTGCTCTGGCTAGAGTTTCAAGGACTATGTTGAATAGAAGTGGTGAAAGAGGGCATCCCTGTCTTGTTCTATGTTTCTCCATTTAGGATGATGTGGGCCTTGGGTTTAGCACAGGTTGCTTTTACAATGTTGAGGTATGTTCCTACTATCCCTAGTTTTTATAATGTTTTGAATGTAAAAGGGTGCTGTATTTTGTCAAATACTTTCTCAGCATCAATTGATATATTCATATGATTCTTATCTTTAAGTCTATTGATGGGATGGATTATGTTTATTGATTCCATATGTTGAACCAACCTTGATGTCTTGTGTTATCCATGCATCATTTATTAGCATATTATTTAGTCTCCAGATATTGGAGTAGCTTCTACTTTTTATTTTATCATTGATTTCTAATTTCATTCCATTATGGTCATATAGAATGCAGGGTAGTTTCTCTATTTTTTTGTATTTGCTAAGACTTGTTTTGTGGCTTAATATATAATCTATTTTGGAGAAGGATCCATGTGCTGCTGAGAAAAAAGTGTATTTGCTTGTTGATGGATGGAATATTCTATATATGTCTGTTGAGTCTAAGTTATTGTTTTATTGAGTTCTATAGTTTCTTTTCTTTCTTTTTTTTTTTGAAGATCTATCTGGTGGTGAGAGAGGTATGTTAAAGTCACCCAGTATTGTTGTGGTATAGTCTATTTGATTCTTGAAGTTGAGAAGGGTTTGTTTGTTTTACATAGATGCCCATTGTTTGAGGCATAGATATTTATGATTGTTATGTCTTGTTGATGTATGATTCCCCTAAGTAGTATGAAATGACCTTCTTAATCCCTTTTCATTAACTTTGAATTGAAGTCCACTTTATCTGATATGAGGATGGATACCCTTGCTTGTTTATGTGGTCCCTGTGAGTGGTACATTTTGCAGATCCTTTTACCTTCAGTTTGTGGATGTCTTTTCCTGTGAGATAAGTCTCTTAAAGGCAGCATATTATTGGTCTTTTTTTTTTTTTAAATCCAATCTGCCAGTCTATGTCTTTTAATTGATGAGTTTAGGCCATTGACATTCAGGGTTATTATTGAGACATGGATTGTATGTCCAGTCATTTTGGTTTATTTTTGTTTTTTTACCTTGATTTGGTTTCTCCTTTTATTGGCCTTTTCTTTAGTGTAGTTCCTCTCTTTGCAGATTTTCATAGTTGCTTTTCATTTCCTCCTCGTGGAATGTTTTGCCAAGAATGTTCTGTAGTGCAGGCTTTCTTGCTATAAATTCTTTTAACTTTTAACTTTTGTTTATTATGGAAGGTTTTTTTCATCATCAAATCTGAAGCTTAATTTTGCTGGATATAAGATTCTTGGTTGGCATTCCTTTTATTTCAGAGCTTGGTCTATGTCATTCTAGGATTATTTGACTTTGAGGATCTGGGTTGAAAAATATGCTGAGATCCGAATTGGTCCTCCCCTATATGTAATCTGATTCCTCTCTGTTGTGGGCTTTAAAATTCTATCTATCCTTATTCTGTATGCTAGTCATTTTTTGTTATAATGTGTCTTGTTGTAGACCTGTTTTAAGTTATATGGTGTCCTGCAAGCCTCTTGTATTTGATTTCCCAAGTCGTTCTTCATGTTTGGGATATTTTCTGATATTATTTTATTGAAGAGATTGTGCATTACTTTGGTTTGAAACTCTGTGCCTTCCTCTATCTTGATAAATCTTAGATTTGGTCTTTTGATATTATCCCATAATTCCTGGATGTTTTGTTCATGGTTTCTTACCATCTTCACTGTGTGGTCAACTTTATTTTCAAGATTGTATATTTTGGCCGGGTGCAGTGGTGCACGCCTGTAATCCCAGCACTGGGGAGGCTGAGGCAGGAGGATTGTGAGTTCAAAGCCAGCCTCAACAATGGTGAGGCGCTTAGCAACTCAGTGAGACCCTGTCTCTAAATAAAATACAAAAAAGGGCTGGGGATGTGTTGCCCAGTGGTTGAGTGCCCCTGAGTTCAATCCCTGGTACCAAAAAAAAAAAAAAGGATTGTATATTTTGTCTTCATTGTCTGAGGTTTTATCTTCCATGTGATCTAGTTTGTTGGTGATGCTTTTTATTGAGTTTTTTATTTTTTATTGTTTCCTTCATTTCAAGGATTTCTGTTTTGGTTTTGTTGTTGTTGTTCTTTTCCAGAATTTCTCTTTCTTGAAGTAATCTTTTGCTACCTGTATTTGCTCTCTTATCTCTTCAGTGGTATGATCAATGGTTGCCTGTTGCTCTCTTAGGTCATTTTTTTCATTCACAGATCATTTTAATTATGTACATTCTGGACTTCTTCTCTGACATTTCATCTACTGCACTGTCAATGGATTCTATTATTGTAGTATCTTGGTTTGTTTGGGGCACTTTCCTCCCTCGTTTTTTCATGTTTTCTATATCTTCCTCTTTTACATGGCAGATCTGAGGTATTGCAGCTTCTACCCTATAGTCTTGTTGTGTCCCTGCAGGTTAGGAGTACCTCACCTTTAAGGGGGATATCAATGTTTATAGCACCAAGTGCAACCAATGTGCAGCCATAAATTAATTAGCTTCTATTTTGACATTTATAGTTTTGCTGCTATAAACAGAAATGATGAGTTCTGTTATCTTCTACCATATAGCCAATAGGTTTGCATAATGGTTTACAGTTTCTAATGGTAGATGGTGTATGGGGGGGGTGGGCTGTGATGTTTATGAGGCAGGATGTGAGAATATAGAGGTATTAGATTATAGGACTAGTGAATGGGTAATCAAGAAAGTTGGCTGTTAGCAGGAGAGAAAAGAGAGAAAGACAACTGATGCAAGCTCCCTGTTACCTCTGAAATAGGTTATTATCTGTTAGCACACCTAATAGAGAAAACCTCTGGTGCAACCAGGCCCATAGGGACCTTGGTGATGGTTTACTAGGTCCTGGTTGTTGTCCCTATATGGAAGTGGCCATGTCCCTAGTTGGTGGCAGCAGTATCATCAAGCCCATAGGTACCTTGATGCTGAGCTTCCAGGCCCCAGTCAGTGTACCAGGGTGGAAGCAGCCCCAGGTAAAGATGGTGGAGGTGGCAGCAGAGGTAACCCCAGATGGGGGTGGAGATGTCCCAAGATGGTGGCAACTGCTTTCAGAGATGGGGCTAGAAGAATGGGCTCTATGATGGCATTGGTTGGCCTATTCAGTGATACCACAGTGTGGCATACAATGCTGCAAGAGGTAGCTGCCCTCTGGCCCTGTCTAATGTCCCACGTGTAGATTACCATGTGGGGAAGCCTATGGAGGTTGCTGCAGTGTCCCAAAACGGAGGGGGTTTGTTGGTGAATAGGGGACCACAGCACAGAGTGCCTCTCCGCAGCGACAGGCCCTGCGGTGTTCCTCTCCAGGGCAGCAAGCCGCGTGGTGTGAATATTTTGGATATTAATCCCTTATCAGATGTACAGTTTGAAAATATCTTCTACCATTCTCTAGATTGACTCTTCACTCTGTTTATTGTTTAATTTGCTCTGTCGGAGCTTTTTAGTTTGAATTAACCCCATTTGTTTATTTTTGCTTCTATTTCCTGTGCTCTTGAGGTAATATCCAAAATATCATTGTCAGACCAGCATCAAGATCTAAGTTTTCTCCTAGTGGTTTCATAGTTTGGAGGTTATTTACATGTAACTCTGTAACCCATTTTCTGTTGATATGTGTGTGTGATATGAGAGAAGCGTCTAATTAAATTTCCTGTATTGGATATTCAGTTTTACCAACACCATTTATTGAAGAGACTATCTTTTCTCATTATATACTTTGGCAATATTTTTAAAAATTGGTTTATTTCTGGGCTGGTTATCATTCTGTGGCATTGGCTTATGAGTTTGTTTTTATGCTAGTACCATACTATTTTGGCTAGTATAGCTTCGTAGTGTATTTTGAAATTAGGTTGTATGATACCTCCAGCTTCATTCTTTTTGCTCAAGATTACTTCAGCTATTCAGTGATTTTGTGGTTCCATATAAATTTTAAGATTATTTTATCATGTATCTGCCCTCTTTTTTTATAAAGACACCAGTCATTGGATTTAGTGACCATCCTAAATCCAGGATGATTTCATCTTGAGATTCTTACCGAATTTAACTTCAAAGATTTTACTTCTAAATAAGTTCACATTTTGAAATGCTTACAAGTCATGATATTTTAGGTGACAGTATTCGACTCACTACATGTGTTTTTCAGTATATTGGTCGCATGTGGTTCTTTAAAACCCTGGTACAAGGGAAATCACTAAGAATATAGCAGACAATAATCAAAAAAAGTCTTGTGATAGGTGTGATAAAGACAAAGCACAGGAAAAAATATGGGGTGAAGTATTAAAAGCTGTGAGTAATAGGAAATCTAACATAGCTTTTGAGTCAGGGAAAGCTTCCCAAGGAAATTAATTAGTATGACACACACAGAGATAAGAAGTTGTTAACTAACCAGGTGAGGGGATGAAGGAGAGAGGATTGTAAACAATAGGGGCAGTATATGCAGAGATCCTGAGGAGAGAAAAAGAATGATAGAATAATAAGACACTAAGAAAGAACAAAAGTCACATTGTCCCAATCTTCTTTCTCCCTCTGGTGTATTCCACAAACATGTGGAATGTGAACTTGTCCAGCCAGATGTCAATGCAGGGCACATGAGAGGGACCTGTACATTAATTGAAGATGAGCATTTGAGAAGATATGCTCCTTTATCCTTATTTCTGCTATTTCCTCTAATTCAAATGTCTGTAATCTTTTTCTGAAATAATGAAAAACAACCTCACAAGGGATTTGCACATATCAAATACCCATTATAAGCTGGGTACTATGAGGCCTGTATTTAACAAACAGCTAGAAAGAAAAGAGTGTTACCCTAATTCAAAACCAGAAATCTTAGACATTTAGTAGCATATTCAAAGTTACATAGCTAACAAGATAAAGAACTGGAATTCTCTCGCATTAAGATATACACTGAAATAGTCCAACTTTGAGAGGCAGCATATTGTAGGGAAAGAGAACTGGGCTTAGAATTGGAATTCTGCTCTGTCCTGTGGCCTCGGGCAATGCATTTGCTGTCACCACATACTTTTCTATGACACAGGAATAAGAATACTTAACATGGTTGTTGTGAGGACTAAAAAATGTGATCAACAAATTTCATCTATGTATTTTTAACAGCAGTCATTAATTTCCTAATTATGAACTGTAAAGTAATGAAAATATTTTTCACTAAATATGCAGTATTATCACCCAGGTAGCATAGAGAATTTTATAGTTTCTCAAGTCTATGTACAAATGTTGTCATATTTTATTTTTGAAAAGAACTTATATGAGAAAAACAATCTTCTTATATGAAATATTAGACAATACTTTATACCTAAATCTAGCATAGCATTAAAAATAATGATTCTCAGAGGCAATTGTACTACTTGAGTACTCACACCTAAATGTGATAAGCACATCCCCAGAAGCTCAACAAAAGACAGAGGGAAATGACCTTGTAATTAAAAAAAAAAAAACAGTGCTGCAGATAATCTGGAGAGCAAATAGCCCACATGTGAGTAATCAAGAGTTGATTAATTGTTTGGGGGCCCTTTAATTGCCTCCTGTTTATCAATATAATTTAACTACCAGTGCCTGGGATAGTGGTATAAATAAAACAAGCACTGTTTTCTGATAAATGATGTCATATTTTAATAATAAATAGTATAAGAGATCATACTCACATTATATGATTTTGCCACCAAAAATAGTGTGCTCATCTTAATAAAGAGTTATATTTCCTTTCTTATGTATATAAGAGTAGGAATTTATCAATTTTCTCTTAGTTTAAAAGGGAGATGGTGAAAATATTGATTAAAGCCCATTTTAGGTATAGATGATTTGAACACTTGAAGATTTTTTATTACTTGTAATTATATTAGAAATAACTATTGCTATACATTAAAAAATTTATCTCTCAAGTGTACCATTCTATAACTGCATTTAATTTTACAAGAAAATAATGTGTCATTTTCTAAAACGACCCTTTAAATGCTGACAGCAAAAGCCAATTTTAGTTGGTTACCTCTGTAGCCACTGGTCTATGCCAGTCTTGAGCTGCCAAACTTCAGGGAGAAAAAGAAAAAAAAAACACACTGATATATATAAGCTTTTAAAAAATTTAGACATTTTTTTCTTTTTTGGCTTTTTACCTTTTTTTTTTAAAATTACTGCATTAAAACATGGGTGCTTTCTAGGAAATGTTTCTTCAGCAGTGCCTTCCACTTTTATTATCTAAGTTGATTTTTATCCCTAGATGTATGATTGCTATTCATGACTGCCAATGGATGGCTAAAAATCTTTTGGAATATAGATTATGTGTGCTTTGGCACAGCATCATAATATCATAGCTAACTAACTATTCTAAATGTGGACACTGAAGGAGTTCTAATTGTCCTAAGGAATAAGGAACTAGTTCCTTTCTAAGACACAATATGTAATGAAATAATAGTTTTTCACAATCTTTGCTTTTTTATATATACTATATCAACAGAGTCCAAAAGTAAGGACTTTGTAAGACTAAATAATATGATTTTATACAACCTATACTATCATTTTTTAGCACCCTTATTCAGTTTGAAAAGTAATTTGTTCAAACTTGAGTGGTAACTAAAGTGGGTAGAGTGTGGCTGGAGGAGATGGGAATCAGGAATGTGGCTTTAGGGTGTATATTTGTATCTGGCAAGTGGAGACCTCTGTCTGCTGCCTGATCACCATGTGAGCTGCCATAGTCTTTCACCATGATGTTCAGCCTTACCTTGAGCCCCAAGGAATGGGCCTGGCTGTCTATGGACTGAGACCTCTGAAACTGTAAGCCACCAAATAAAGTTTTCCTCCTCTACAGCAGTTCTGATTGGTTCCTTTTAGTCACATGAGCAAAAAAAGCTGGCTAAAACAGAAATTGTTATTGAGAAGTGGGGTCGTTGCTGTGACTAACCTGACCATGTGGTTCAGAAGCTTTTTGAGCTTTTGAAATTGGTGGGAGGAATTTTGAGATGCTTAGGAGTGCAAGCTGGAAATGCTTTAGATCATTGTAAGTGGAGCTTAATGACTGATTCTGTTGGGAGCTTAGAAGACCAGAATGTCAATAGGATCATGGACAGTGAAGACAGGGCTCAAGAAGGTTTAGAGGACAAGGAGGACACTATTGGTAATTGGACAAGAGGCCATTCATGTTCTGACTGAGAAGTTGTCTGCATTTTGCCCATGTCCTGAGATATTCTGTGAAGCTGATTTTAAAAGTGATGGACTTTTTAATCTAGCTGAAGTAATATCTAGGCAGCAGAGCATTCAGGAAGTGGCATGGGTATTGCTGGCTGCTTTTAGCTAAGTTTATTGTGATAATCAGGAGCAGAAAGAATAGCAGAAAGATTTGAAAACCTTGGACTTGAATGGCCAGAGTAAAACTGAGACTAATGAAGTTGTAGTTGTTAAAGACATTACTTCCACTAAAGAAATGCTAAAGACTTTGCACAGAAACAATAGGAAAGATGGTTTGAGGGCATCTCAGAAATTGGCAAGATCATATCCATCTAAGACTCAAGGAAGTAAAAATAAAAATTCTCTTGATAAGAGACTAGTGGGGCATTCTTGCACATAGGACCCTAGGAAGTTTTTTTCAATATGCTCAGCTACCAGACACTCAGAGCTCCTACAACTAGGGTCCTGGAGACTTGACTACTGCTTGAGATGGTGGCAGACCTTGGTGTCAACCATGTGGTGCTGGTTCTGTAGAAATGCTGGATGCTGGAGTTAAGGGATCATGGAGGCTTCCACCAGGATTTCAAAGAAGACCTTGGAATCCAGGCAAAGTGCAGCAGGGTTGGAGTCCCTGCGAGCACTCCCTGAGAAAGTTAAATGTGGAGATTTGAGGAGGAAGCTGCATTGGAGATCCCCCAAATTAAAAAATGCCAGTAACATGCGACATCATCTTAGGAAAGCTGCAGGAATTGAGCAGAGATAAGCCAACAGAAAGACCTCTTGGGCTGCAACTGACAAGGCCACAGGGGTGGAGCTATACAAGCCCTTTGGAGAGGACATCATGCCATGTGCTCCAGATGTTGAACACAGAACTAACTACAGGAATTGTTTGCCTGGCTAGGATTTGGTCTTGCTTTGGTCCCATCCCTTTTTTCTATGCCCCTAATTTTGTGAATGCAATTGTTTACTGTATACCTTTATATATTGGATACTTGTAAATTGCTTTTAATTTTATAGGAGCTCACAATATGAGATTGCCTTGAATCTCAGAGAAGACTTTGGACTTGAACTTTGAGCAATCTCAGAACTGTTGAGACTAGGGGGACTTTTGGAAATGGACAAAATGTATTTTGCACTGTGAGATGGTTGTGAGCTTTGGAGGGCCAGGAGCAGAATGTTGTGATTTGGATGTGAGATGTTGCCCAAAAGCTTACATGTAAGACAATGCAAGAAAGTTCAGAGGAGAAATGATTGTGTTGTAAGTGTCTTAATCCAGTCAGTGAATTAATTCTCTGATAGGGGTTAACTAAGTGATAACTGAAGCAGTAGGGTGTGGCTGGAGGTGGGGAGAATTAGGGCATGGCTTTGGAGTATATATTTGTTTCCGGTGAGTAGAGACCTATCTCTGTGCTTCCTGATCATCCTGTGAGCTGCTTCCCTTTGCCACACTCTTCCACGATGATGTCTTGCCTTACCTCAAGCCCCAAATAATGAAGCCAGCCACTTATGGATGAGACCTCTGAAACTGTGAGCCCTAAATAAACCTTTCCTCCTCTACATTCTCTACAATTGTGCTGGTCATGTCTTTTAGTTGCAACAGGAAAAAAGCTGACTAAAACAGTCTCCCATCAAAGAAAATCCCAGGACTTGATGACTTACTGATAAATTCTATCAAATATTTAAAGAAGACCCAATGCCAATTCTTCTCAAACTCTTCCAAAAATTAGAAGAGGAAGGAATATTTCTAAACATATTTTACCAAGCCAGCAAAAACTAAAGAAAGATACAATAAAAAAAGGAAAATTATAGGTCAGTATTCTTGATGAACATAGATGTAAAAATACTCAAAAAATATAGCAGTAAACTGAAAAACAGTGCTTTAAAACAATCATTTTCCATAATCAAATGTGACTTATCTAAGGGAAGCGAGTGTGGTTCAACATAAGCAGATCAATAAACATGATACATCACATTAACAGAATGAAGGACAAAACTGTATCATCATATTTATAGATGTAGAAAGAACATTTGACAAAATTTAACCTCCCTTTGTAATAAAAACTGAACACATTATATATAGAAGAAATGTACCTCAACACAATAAGCCATATAAGACAAACCCACAGTTAATATTGTACTGAATGAGGAAAAGTTGAGAACTTTACCTTTAAAATCTAGACAAGGACATCTACTATGGCCACTTCTATTCAACATAGTAATCACTGGAAATCTTTTGCCCGAGCAATTAGGCAATAGGAAGAAATAAAGTGTGTCCAAATCAGAAAGGAACTTAAATTGTCCCTATTTTGCAAGCATGTGTCTTGTACATAGAACATCTTGAAAAGTCCGCCAAAAAATATTAGAACTAATAAAGGAATTTAGCTAAGTTGCAGGATACAAAATCAATTTAGGAATGTAAATGATATTATTTTACAATAACTGTGAGAACTGAGAGATAAATAAATCAATACTATTTACAATAGCTATAAAAAATAAAATACTCAGCAAAAATTTAACCAAGGAGCTAAGGTCCTATATACTTAGAAAACTCTAAAACTTTGGTGAAAGAAATTGAACCCAAATAAATGGAAGATATCCTGTGTTCATAGGTTAGAAGAATATTGTTAAAATGTTGATACTACCTAAAGTTATCTCCAAATACAATGCAATCCCTGTCAAATTACCAATGATATTATTCACAGAACTAAAAAAAAATTATTCTAAGATTTGTATGCAACCACAAAAGCCCTCTTCTTGAAGAAAGGGAGCCAAGATAGAGGCATCACGCTACTTGTCTTCAAAAGGTAATTTTGGTTACAAAGCTAACCAAATCAACATAGCATTGGTATAAAAACTGGCATATAGATCAAGGGAACAGAATAAAGAACCCAGAAATAAACCCATATATTTACAGCTAACTGATTTTCAACAAAGGTGCCAAAAATACACAATGGGAAAGGCAGTCTTTTCAATAAGTGGTGTGGGTAAAACTGGATATCTATACACATAAAATGAAATTAGACCCTCATCTTATATTTCATACAAAAATCAACTCAAAATGGGTCACAGAGTTATATATAAGACCCCCAAAATACCTCTAGAAGAAAAGTTCCATGATATTAGTCTGGGTGATGGTATCTTTGAATATTTCCTCAAAAACACAGGAAACAGAAGCAAAACTAGATCAATGGGGTTAAATCAAACTAAAAAGCTTCTGCAAAGTGAAGGAAACAATCAATAAAGTGAAGAGTCAACCTAGAGAAAAGTAGAAGACATTTTCAAACTTTACATGTGATAAGAGGTTAATGTTCAAAATACGTAAGGAACTAAAACAATTCAATAGCAAGAAAACAACATGGTTTAAAAAATGAGCAAAAGACATGGATAGACATTTCTCAAAAGAAGACATACAAATTAGCCTAGAAGTATATATCAAAACCCTCATCATCACTAATCATCAAGGAAATGCATATCAAAACCATGATGAGATACCATCTTACTCCTGTCAGAATGACTATAATTAAAAAGGCAGAAGGTAGCAAGTATTGGCAAGGATGTAGAAAGGAAGCCTTTTCTTCCTTTGATATGTTGAAGACTTATATGTTTATTGTGCTACTGTTCACAGTACCCATGATAGGGAATCAACCTAAAGGTCCAACAGTGGATGAATAGATAAAAGAAATATGATATATATGTCCAGTGGAGTACTATTCAGCCATAAAGAAAGGCAAACTCCTGTCATTTGTGGCACTGTGGATAAACCTGGAGGATATTATGTTAAGTGAAAAAGCTAGGTTCAGAAAGACAAATATTCCTGCTGTCATCCATACATAGAATCTGAAGAAGTTGAGAGTAGAATAGTTACAGAATCTGGTGGAGAAGGAGTTGGGAAGATATTGGTCCACAGCTATATGGCTACATATATATATACATATGTAATTAAGTAGGAGATCTGTTGTACATCGAGGTAATTATAATTAGTGATAATATTTGGTATTCTTGAAAATATTAAGAGTGATATTAAGTGTTCTCACAACAAAATTAATAACTATGTGAGATAAT
This sequence comes from Tamias sibiricus, assembly GCA_025594165.1. Classification (NCBI taxonomy): domain Eukaryota; kingdom Metazoa; phylum Chordata; class Mammalia; order Rodentia; family Sciuridae; genus Tamias; species Tamias sibiricus. Next base: position 101,225,501 of record CM046661.1, on the reverse strand, counting down.
ACATTTATTAATTGGCTAGATTTAACTATTTCCCAATGCATACATACTTTAAAACATCATATTATAGACAATAAATATATACAATTTTATGTTAATTTAAAAAGAAATGAATTTTTAAAAAATCATAGCCCAATGCTACTCACAATCCAGATAGCCTTCAATGGATGAATGGTTAAACAAACTATGATTCATCTATGCTATGGAATACTGGTTAGCAATAATATAATAAAAACTATTGGTTGCCCTATATACCTATATGAATCCCCAGAGAATTATGTTGAGTGTGGAAAAAGGCAATCCCAAAAGGTTACACATTGCTTGATTCCATTTATATACCAATCTTGGGCACCTAAATTTTTTAAAAGGAGAACATATTAGTAATTTGCAAGCTTTAAGGAGAGTTAAGGGCAGTAGAGAAATGGATGTGACTATGAAAAGACAACCTGAGAAATCCTTGTGGTGAGGACGAAGTTCAGAATCTTGACTATGTCAATGTCAATATCCTGGGAATGATTTTGTGCTATAGTTTTTCAAGATATTACCAATGGGGGGAACTGAGTAAAAGGTAAATGGGATATTTCTGTATTATTCTTAAAAATCACATGTGAATATAGATGTATCTCAAAATAAAAAGCTGAAATAAAACAGTAAACCCTCAAAAAAAAAAAAAAAAAAAAAAGAACAACCAAAACAGAAAAAAAAATAGCAGGACAATAAAAGTATAAGATGCATGCTGGGCGCGGTGGTCCACGCCTGTAATCCCAGCACTTTGGGAGGCTGAGGCAGGAGGATTGCTAGTTCAAAGCCAGCCTCAGCAATGGCGAGGCACTTAGCAACTCAGTGAGACCCTGTCTCTAAATAAAATACATAAAAGGGTTGGGGATGTGACCCAGTGGTCGAGTGCCCCTGAGCTCAATCCCCGGTACCACAAAAAAAAAAATAAATAAATAAAAGTATAAGATGCAGTTACATATATAATTAGTTCTTCTTCTCTACTCTAAATGGTAGCAAGTATATGAGCCATGACATACATGATTTTAATAAATTGAAGCTCATTTTAGATGGATTAAGCCATTTTACTACATAAGAAATTACTCTACAAATTCCTTTGAAATGTGAATAATTGCCCCAAATTGCATATTGATATTTTCAAAATTTCATAATTGTTGTCATATTCTTATACCATATATTCCAATATTTACTTGATATTGGTTTAGTAGTTTCTCTGAAGTTTTTTCACTTTTTTTTTTTTTTTTTTTTTTGTTACTGGGGATTGAACCCCAAGGTGCTTTACCACTGAGCCATATCCCCAGTCCTTTTTTTTATTTTTTGAGACAAGGTCTCACTAAATTGTTGAGGGCCTCACCAACTTGCTGAGGCTGGCCTCAAACTTACAATCTTCCTGCCTCAACCTCCCTTGTTGCTGGGCTACAGTTATACACCACTGTGTGCCCGGCTCACTTTTAATTTTAAATTCAATATGATTACTATACTATAAGTTATCATTGCTATAAAAGGATATAATTCAGAAAAATTAAATATGTAGCCATGAACATAAAACATTTGCCTACCATCACCAACATGTAATACCACTAGTCACAGATATATCATATATTGGGAAACACTGTCCTAAATGATTATAAATTCAGATTTCATAAATATTTTTTTCTTAACATAAGGCGCAATTTAAATGTTTGATAAGCTTGAAACTGTTTCTGTCTTGTACAACCTTTTTTCTCCAATGCTTACAGGCATTCAATAAATATTGAATGTTAAATTACTAAATGAAGCATATTTGTATATCCATCCCCTAAAATACTACCTATTAACAATAATTAAAAGTGAAGTAATGCTCAAACTGTATAAGAAAATACATTATGATAGGCATATGTTTGTAACCCCAGTCCTTAGCCCTATTAAACTTTAAAGAGTATGTTTGTAGGTCAAGGAAGGGTTTCATAATGTAAATAAAGTGAGGTGGACTTAAAACAATATAGGAGAGGACCTGGTGATTGGAAAAGGAATAATGAGAGAGAAAATAAATAGAGAAGTAACATTTTAAATATATATTTCACAGGAACTGAGATAACTTTTAACTATGTTAAAGAAGAAAGAAGGGTCTAAGTTGAAGGCTAAATATAGAAAGGAAATTTGCTTCAGTGGAGAAAACTCTGTTCTATTAATAGTTATTTCCAAATGACCAACAGAGAACTAATTTTTTTCTAAAATGACTATCAACATTACCCTCATGGCCTTCTTCCAATGAAACTCAATTCTAAGGCTTAAATCAACCTGTTTTCTTTTCTCGATGCACTTAAGAAATGACATAATCAATTTTCTGCATCATTTGGATTAGAAGAAAAGAGCATATAAAGTTGAAATAAGCATAGCACTCTGGACCTATTTATAATCATAAGTTCATCTGTTAGCAAGAACCCTGAAGTACAAATAGGCTATTTCATAAAAAAGTGATGAGGCCTTAGTGCATGGAAGAAATCCCCAGTAGCTATGTGTCAGGAAGTCAATGGTTAGCTGATTTGGCCACTAACAATTATTTTGTCAGTGGGAAACACTGGCAGTAGTAACTGACTCTTGGGGAAAGGAATCCAAACTCATTCATAGTACGGAAATAATATTAAAATGTTACAGTGATATTATATTTTTGGCCTATTATGCAATATTATAATCTAAGAGACTGTTTTGTATGCCGTTTTATTGGAGGAACTATTAAGAAGTAAATGAGTATTGGCTTATTTCTCTGATTGGTTTTGCTTATTTCTCTGTGTATATATTAACTTATCTCTTTCAAAATAGAGTGTCAGAAAAGAAGAAATTTTAAAAATAAAAACAAAAGAAATATGTGCTTCAATGAATCTGGAGTTAGAAGAAATGCAAAGGAGTAGATTCTGCCAAATAAAGGGGACTATCTGAGGGAAAGAACTCTAAAATACAGTTGCCTTCAACATGGGGCACATCTGTGCTACAGGAAGGACCACATAGGAAAGGCCACTCTGCCTTGGCAGATGAAACCTTCTGTCATAGCATGGAGCTGTCAAGATGGGAGTGGTACATGTGGATATTTTTGGCATCCTCAATCATTCAGAGCCTCAGTCAAAGCAAGTGGACTCCAAATCACATAATTTTCTTTTGCTTCATTTTTTTATATGTTCAATATGCTGTCTCCATGACAAGATTTTCTTGAGAGTTAATTGGCATAAAGTGTGTAACACATGGTAAAAAGTGATGGAAATGATATGCATTCTTCAAAGTACATTGATGCATAAGTGCTGTCTCCATATATCTTGAAGGAACCTGCTGTATTAGGTCAGGATAGATTATGATGAGAGTAATAAAAGACCCTAAAAATTCAGAGACTTAAAGCAACAGAAGTTGATTGTTTTTGCTTATACTATAGTGGGTCCCAGATAGCTATGGAATGTGACCCATGTCATCCTCCCTCAGGAATTCAGGTTGGTATTTACACCTTCTGCAAATCACTAATCATTCTGTCTGACAAGAAAGGGTTCATATGAATCATATACTGAATTTTAAAGTCTCTGCCTAGAATTGACACATATGATCCCCTACTTGGTTTAAGAAAGTCACATGTCCATAACTAACCTGAAAGGACTATACACTGCAATTCTGGAATGTGCCTAGAATATTGGAAATATTTGGTGAGAAGTTCTAATAACCATCACAGATGGTTTTCAATTTTTACCGTTGAATGACTTTTGCAAAACAGAGAAACCTTCTAGATGTTTCGCCTGTTACTAATACCACTACATTGTTTTTGCACAGCTTTTAACAACCAAGATACTTTATTGATTTTATATTGTCTGTTTCAAGGATTTACTGACATTAAAAATTATAGTAGCCTTGTAGCAGAATATTCTAGTTTCTTTAAGAGAAAAGAAACAATTGTATGAAATCCCATTTTTGTTTTTTTTTGTCAAACAGACATTGATGAATGCTCTGATGGCTTTGTTCAGTGTGACAGTCGTGCTAACTGCATTAACCTGCCTGGATGGTACCACTGTGAGTGCAGAGATGGCTATCATGACAATGGAATGTTTTCACCAAGTGGGGAATCGTGTGAAGGTCAGTACAAGGAGAACAAGTCGAGTTCAAGAATTCTTAATTTGAAGAACATATAGTAAGAAATAAATAGTAGACACTGGTTTCATATTTAGCTCATTGGTGGTTTTTGCTATTTGTACAACAGTGATTAGAAATATATCAATATCTAACTTTGGCTTGCCAATTATGGTAATTTATTTTTGCACAAAGTTTGTGACACTAAACCAGTTCTTCACAGATACTTGCAATTATTGAAAAAAAAATGTTTTAGAATGAAAATCCCATAATATGTAAACTTTTAAAAACATAAGCCTGCAAAAATCCTTCCCAAGAAAAAAATAGATGAGGAAAGCAGGATAGAGGGAAAATGGGGTTAAAAGGAATATAACAATGTTGTGGCAAGGGTGATACACAGAGTGCAGGTTGTTCTAGGTGATTCCTAACATATCACTTGCCTGGCAGAATAAGAGCTGTTTAGTGAATGTTAGATGTTGGATACATAAGATGTGATCCCTACTTCCAAGAAGTTTTTAATCTAGTTAGAGTAGAAATTTAATCGGATTATATTCAATTATTTACCATTAATTTTTGAATTATTTTCAGTGAGTGGACAAACAACTCTGCACTTTTGTATCCTCTGTTTAGGGGCATAATATTTAGAAGCCAGCAAAATAAGCAGAGTCCAGTGAATAATTACCAGGGAAATAGCCAATACTGTAAGAGTTTGTTTACCTTCAGAATTCTTGGCAGAGGAATGGAAAACAAAACAAAACTCATTGTTTTCTCCATTTGTATCTACACCTTCATAGAGCAATAGCCTGAGAGAATAATGAGTTTAAGATGACACAGTCAATGAAAGCCTTTGAGAATCTAATTTAAAGGTACTTAATACCTAAATGTTAAGAAGTCTTTAATCCTTGAGCCTGAAAGGGTTTTAACACAAAGGAAGTAAAAACAGACTGGGATGATGGATGCCAAGGCTTCCAGCAGGCTTTACCAATTACAGCAGAAGGAGCCCTGGACCCTGAACAGAGGGTTCATCAGGATTTTCACAAAGTAATGGGAATGTTGTTGCCTTACCTGAAGCTAAAATTTGGCATTTGCAAATCACCACTTAGCTATGGCCTGAGGGCTTTACCTTGCACTTGTGAATGTCCCAGGGTGAGTATATATCCAGCCCTGTACACAATATTAAGAACCAGAGATTGCAGTTCAGAAACAGATCAGTCATTTTTGCATTTTCCTAATAAGCTGTTTTGCTTATAATTCTATAGAGTTGTATTAAGATTGACTTTTTAAAAGAAATGCACAGAAAGAATGAATATAACAGTATAAATAATGTAAGTCATACAGAAGTATATAGATTAAAGCTGAAAATGTATCCTTACTTTATCTCACCTCTCCCCCATCTTTTCCATTTATCCTCTAGGGATAACCTGTGTTTAATTTTCTTTTCTGTGCATTTGCATGTGAATAGAAAAAAAATGTACCTCTTTTGACTTCTTTACTTTAAATTTGTATTAGCACTCTCTTTTAAATATATGACCACATCTGAAGTGGGCTGTGTTAGTTATCTATTGATGCATAAAAAATTACCCCAAAAGCTCAGAAGCTGAAAACAAAAAATAGCACCTTATCTTTTCTGTAGTGAGAGAAGTCTGTACAGTTTAGCTAGGTATCTCTGGTTTAAGGTCTCTCATGAGATTGCAATCAAGGTCAGGACTGTGGTCTTATTTTGAGGCTTGTCTGAAGAGGCATTGAGGAGATCTATTTACAAGATCACTTATGTGGCTATGGGTAAGCCTTGGTAACATATGAGTGTTTCTGAAGGGCTGCCTTTAACATGGGAGCAAGTCTTAGTTCTTATAGTAAGCAATGCAAGAAACAGCAAATGACCAAAATGGAAGGCACAGTCTTTTTTTAAACCAATATTATACGTGAAGTCATTTCTCTCATATTTGATTGATTAGAAGCAAGTCAGTACATCCAGCACACATTCATGGGGTGGCATTTCCCTTGAATGCAAGAATACTAAGTGTCAAGGATCATGGGGGGGAGGGCTGTCTCAGAAGCTGTCTTCCATTAGGACTGACAGCAATGTCCAGCATTCCTACTTCATTTCCTACTTACTTTTCCCTCTAACTATGACCCAACCACTTGATATCTTCTTCCATTTTCTCAGACTTTGGACACTGCTTTCTTTCTCTTCATTCTCTATCACTTCCCTATTTAACAGAGAGATCAGAAGTAGTCAAAGGGACTACTTCACTTTTCCATGTTGCATCTGCTGTGCCCTCCCTCCTGTTTTATTAGATCTGTCCATCTGTCTGCATCTGCTGTGCTGTTTTATTAGATCTGTCTGCATCTGTCTGCATCTGCTGTGCCCTCCTCCTGTTTTATTGGATGAACTAGGTAGGATTCTCCTGTCGGAAATCAAATCCACCATTGTACCTTCTATCTCATCCTCCCTTACCTACTTGAGCATTCTGCCTTTCACATATCTATTTCTTCCTCCATTTTAATTGTATCATCCTTTCCCATGGCATCATACTCTCATCAGCATACAAATAAGCAAAAAAAAAAAAAAAAAAAAAAAAAGAGTAACTGCCCTGGGCATCACCTGACTCTCCGAACGTATCCCCCCATTTTGTGCTTTCTTTAGAACAGAACTCTTTGAAACAGAGTTTTTATGCTTATTATCTCTTTCTTCTTGTCCGGTGAAGCTTTAGTTCCACTGCTCTAGCTATTGCTTTCCTTTCAAGATTACAAACAATTTCTTGCCAAATTCACTGGTCAGTTACTGTCTTTTTCCTTAACATTTCAGGGATTTGACCCAATTGATCATTCCTTTCTCTCAAAACATAACTTTCTTCCCTTGGGTTGGGGAACAACACTCTATATTGGCTTTTTCTCACTCTACGGGCTTCTTTTAGTCTGCAAAAGATAGCATGTTCAAGGGCCCCAGGGCTCAGGATTTGTCAATCTTCTCTACACAGTCTCAATCTCTGACTCAATTAGTCATAGCTTAAGAGGTCATCTACATATGCTTATTCAGATCTCTTCTCTAGCTGCTGATTTGTGTATCTAGTGGTCTATGAGGTAGCTCAACTTGAATTTCTAATGGACAACTCAGAACTAATAGAACTAAAATATGACTCTTAGTTTATTCTGGAAATTTTATAGTTCCCTAAGTATAGTCACTCAGATCAATATCTTGGGTTCATTTTCCTCATATCTCACATCTAATAAATAAACTAACCTCACTATTTAATCTTTTACAATATATTCCCAATCTGACCACTGCTCATTACCTCTACTCTTCATGAAAGGCACCATTCTCTATTGTCGGACCACTACATTCCTACTGGTATCCTTACTTTCACTTCAAGTGTTCTTAAAAACTTTTCTCAGAACAAACCTTCTAAAATTGAAGTCAGAGCATGTTACTCCTCTCTTCACCTTCCTGGAAACTTTCCATCTCTTAGAGGAAACCCCAAACCTTGACCATGGTTTTAAGGGCCTACATGATATACATCCTTGACCTTTTGACCATTTCTTGAACATACCAAACAGATTCCTTTTCATGGGCTGTTCCCTTTGTGTGGAATATTCTTTCTTGGATTTTACATGATACTTCTTTCATTTAATTTACATCTCCTCTCAAATAAGCTTCTCTTAGACTGCCAGTTTGAAATGGCCTTTGACTTCTGACACTATTCTGTTACCTTACTTCACCTTTCTTCTTGGAAATAATAAATTCTTCTAAAATTATAGTATATATTTGTTTGCTTGCATATTATCTACTTTAGATTGTGAGCTTCAGGGGTCATTGATTTTTTTGCTTGTCAGTTATCATATCTCTAATTCTTAGAACAGTGCCTAGCATATGGTAGATGGTAAGTTTATTTGTCTAATGAAAACAATTGAGGTGGAAGTTAGACAATAATCTTTTAATTGGAAGTATGTTAGGCATATAGCCTATGTTAGAATAAGATATGAGTATGAAATATATATACATATAATATATTTAAAGTGGATATATAGCAATGCTCAGGATAAAACACAATTAGTGCATTCAGTCCAAAAAGTAACAAAGACAAACTAAACATTAAAACACATAATAAATGTAAGACAGTAAAGTAAAGGATTCCATAGGACACCTACACAGAAAAGTCTTTTCAAGGAAATTTTTATTTTATTTTTATTCTGGAAGATGATTCTATTATTATATACCAATAGAGTTTATTAAAATTATCAGAGAAATCTACTACTCTGTCAGAAGACAACATGTTCTGAAGGAGTCTTTCAAAGAAACTACCTACTATATATATATATATATATATATACACACACACACACACATTTAAAAAAACTAAAAGACTAAACAACTAACCATTTACTATAATTTCAGTGATTTATAGATTTGTAATATTAGTATTTAGAAGGATTAAGTTTTAAGAATATGATTATGTCTGGGAAAGTGACATTTTTCTGTTCCTATTTAAAAAAAAAATTCAAAGTGCACAAAGCCACAGCAGTAGACTTACAATTACTCTGAAGCATAGGATTTGTACTTGAAGATATGAGTAAATAGCTACACTGTTTCACTACTTTTTTGGTTACAGTTGTGTGATTTGCCACATACATGTTTATAAGCTGCATACATGCAAATTGCATGCTATTTTGCTATTTCATCCACTTATCTTAGAGATTTAGACACTTAATCCCCAGGATGCTAGAGTGCTGCTTTTCTACTCTACACCATCATTTCTACTGTGCCTGAAATTGTTTGCTTGTCAGTTGCCATATCTCCAATTTCACTATGGAACACAACTCTGTGTTTTTTTCCCATGCCAAGTATATTTTATTTTATTTTCACATCCACATTTTCCTTTCTTTCTTTAACTTCTGGATGATCTTTAAGTTTGATAAAGTTCTTCAAATTTGTGATGCCAAAAAATGTTTACAGGATACTTTCTCTTTTAAATATTTTGTTTGAGATAAATAATACGAATTTTTTAACCCAACCAAGAAAAAGGGACACAAATGAAATGAATCCAATTCAACTAAACAAGTAGTTATTGGATATATATGTGCAGGCACATTGAGGTACTTTTCCAGGCATCTGCTGCATACAAATATTAAATAGAAATGATCACTGTTCTTGGCTTGTAGAAAAGATAAAATAAGTATAATAACAACTGTCATGCAAGGTAGAATATTATGAGTTTCTTAATAGATGAGAAAATGAGAAAATCATTTCATTTTGAGAAAAAAATATACATGCTCTGAATGCTGTGCTGTGAGGAAACAGAGCAATTGTTTCCTCTTTGGCATCAAGGAAGCTTTCTCAGGGTACCTAGGATTTGTTTTAGTTTGTTAAGCATGATGATATTATTGGCAAATTGAGTTAGAGAAAAAGGGGACAGAGGACTTAACTCTTAAGTACCTTATATGAAGTTTGAACTTGACTCTGAAGGACTTTTTTTTTTTTTTTTTTTTGGTACTAGGGATTGAACTCAGGGGCACTCAACCACTGAGCCACATCCCCAGCCCTTTTTTGTATTTTATTAGAGACAGGGTCTCACTGAGTTGCTAAGTGCCTCACTATTGCTGAGTCTGGCTTTGAACTCAGTAATCCTCCTGCCTCAGCCTCCCAAGTGCTGGGATTACAGGCATGTGCTACCGCACCCAGCTTGAAGGACTATTTTTGAGAGGAGAATGATGAAAACATATCTGACCAAAATTATATTTTGATTTGGTCCTATTTTCTGAGCTCCAGACCTATATAGCCAACTACTTATTGGACAATTCCATTTGGAGGCCCAGAGGAAAATGCAATTCACGGTGTCCTAAACTGGGCACATGTCTGCTTGCCCAGCCCCCTCAAGGTCTTGCTCTTCTATTTATATCTTCAATCAAAAATTTCAAGGCAAAAATCTACACATCATCCTTTATCCTTCTCTCATTTTAATATTCCAATCCAACAAGCCACTTAATGACATTGATTCTCTCTGCATAGTCTCTTTCTATGCATTGCCACAGCTGAGGCCCAATACAACAGTTCGTTTAAGAGTACAAAATTGGCTCATATCTTACTGACTATAATATTGGGAAAGTTGCAATATTTTTATGACTCATTTTCCTAATTTACAAAATTAGGAACTCCTTGTACCTCCAAGTGTTGTTGTGATAATTAAATGAGTCATTATATGAAAAGTACCCAGAATCCAGTAGGCAGCAACCACTATGTGAATCTGCTTTCATTGTATCTCTTGACTGGACTACTGAAACAGCCTACTCACTGATCTTCTAGCTTCAAATTGTAATCCACTGAAATCCTTTTCCAAAAGAAAGTCAAAGGACTCTTTCTAAAATGAAAATCTATTTTTTTTTCAGTTCTCTACATTGAAATTTTAATGCCTTTATAATAAAGTTGAAATTTCTTAATATGACCTTTACCAGGGCCTGAATACCTCTTCAATTATATGGCTGCCTACTCTGCTCTCTCAGTGGACATTTATGTCACCAGTATTTCTGTTTCTCAAACACATCTTGATAGCTTCAAAACTTTAGACTTTCAAACAGACTTTTGCCTCAAAACACACTAACCCGCTCTTTTAGCTTCTCTTTGCAATGATAAATCTTATTTGTAGTACAATTTCCAAACCTAGGGAATATATAAATAGGAAAAAGATCCAGAAGAAGCTGTCAATGTATTAAGAAACAAATAAGCAAAAATTTTTAAGGAGAGGAAGTGAGCTGTGCCAAATGCTGTTGCTAGATCAAGCTAGATGAAAACTGAGACTTGACCAATGGATTTAGCAACACTATTTCTTCAATAGTTACTATATAAATTATAAATATTTGTAAAATTGGAATTTTCACATGCCATTATAGGTTTTCAAAGTAAAATATAAACCTTTTAGGTGTGAAAATTCCAAAATTCAATTTCACTTATCAATTTGGGAAATTTTCTGCCTTGTGAAACCCAGTTTAGATAACAAGTGGAAAAAGAAAGGTGAGTTCAGACTAATTCAAATACCATTGGAGAGCAGGAGGTCAGAAAATAGTCCATTATGGTGATTCTGCCTATACATTTTTCCAGATATGAAACCACATGCCAACCCTTGCAAGCTACATTTTACTCTGTTTCTTTATTATAAATGTGCTTAAGAACACACATTCTTTGTGTGCCTGGACATCTCTTCTTTGTCTTTTGCAGCAAACTCAAGGACTCTTAGTGCTTTTTCAGAAAAAAAAAAAAAAAAAAAAAAAAAAAAAAACTGCATTGTCTCATGGCTTGTATTTTAAACATCAAGCAAAATGAAATGATTGCAAAAATCCAGCCATTGCCATTAGCGGAATAACATTTTTATAGTGTATATTAAAAAGGTTATGCAGTAAGATGTATCTGTAGTTTGTGGTCAAAGAGGTCAAATTATTATGGTTAATGTTTTTTTTCTGCTTATAATAACTTATAACTATGAATATCAAATGGAGACAAAGATCAAGTCATCAAATATACCATTGATTCTGAGTAGACCAAATACAGATCTAATTTGTAAAATTTCATTTTCATTACAAACAGAACATTTTCTTGGATCTGAAAAAATATATATTATACTTAATTATACTTAATTTTTAAAAAGTATGTCTACATGCTGGCTAAAAGTTCTCATTTTGATCAGTGTCTACAGTCACAAACAGCGCTGCCCCTGACAATTTAAGTTATTATGAACCGTACTGTATTAATAGCAACATTTTCAGCCTTTATCCCAATTTGTTGGTTTTGTTGAAATGGAAACTAATAAAAATTAAGGTAAATACAGAGAAAATATATCCTATGACTTATTTTCAGGAACATATTTATAACAGAACTCCAGTATTTAAGAATTTAAATGTGGTCAAGATATAATCTTGACTGGTCCAAGTCTTCAATTAACCAATTGATGATGAAATGAAATCATTTAAGAAAGATATTTACTAAATTCTATCTTTAAAATCCTCATGGAAAATCAGTGTTTGGTTCCCCTAGTTAAATCTATACATTTCATCTTCTCCTAACCTGCTTTTCCTACCATGATTTAATTCTTTCCCTCTTGACCTTTACTTAGAAGAAACTAATGAAATGGGAAATCGCTGCTTACTGCCACTCATACAGTCTCTCTGAAATGTATTTTGGCTTGTGACCTTTAAATTGTGGGGTAAATAATGTGAACCACATCTCCTCTTATAGACCTGATCTGTGGGTCGAGATATGTTTGCTTTTCATCTGTATGAAAATGCTTTAGCCTGTGATTGCCATGGAGCAGGTGAGGTTGGGTGAAGAATGGGCAGTTGCCAATCAAGTCAGGCAGTGGATAAAGTGGTAATATGAAATGGAAAGTTAAGACGGAGTGGATTCTTTTGAAGGAGATGGTAATTGCTGATGATCATTTGCCTTTCATGGGTGAGTAGAAAGATCTAAAGACACTGTCAGAATACCTGGTCTATAAAGGAAGAACACTCAGACAGAACACTGGAAAGAGCTTACATTAGGGTGGTATAGCTGTGAGAACAGAATTTGAAATTGAATAAAATGCCTTAGGGGTCCTAAGACATTTCTCTCCAACTAAGAAGGAATGTCTGTGAGTACCAGTTTAACATTGGGGATGATATCCCTTTTAGAATTTCTGCTACCAAGCTGTTTTGTGTGATAAATTGAGTTATATTCTTACTTTCAAAAATATTAATGTTTCATAGAGCCTAATGGTATTTACAGAGATATAAAAGTTGAAATTTTAGCCAAAGTTATCTGGTTTTTAAAATCAAGTGTTGATAATATTTTCCTGGGAAATCCCCAGGTCATTCACAGTGCTTTAGTCAGCATTTAGAAGGAGATGCATACCAGTAAGGTGAAAATTAATTTACAGTTAAATGCTTTATATCAGGAGGAAATTTGTCTGATTGAAATTATTTGAAATAGCATATTCTAAGCACACTGCATGCTGCTTTTTCTTGACTGTAGATATAGATGAATGTGGGTCTGGAAGGCACAGCTGTGCCAATGATACCATTTGCTTCAACTTGGATGGTGGATATGATTGCCGGTGTCCTCATGGAAAGAATTGCACTGGGGACTGCATCCATGATGGAAAAGTCAAACACAATGGTCAGATTTGGGTGTTGGAAAATGACCGTTGCTCTGTGTGTTCATGTCAGGTTAGTATAAATAAATATTATAATGTTTTAATTTGCATATATTTTAATTGTACAGCTCAATGAGTTTTAATAAATGAACACATCCATTTAACCACCATCGCAATTAATATTATTGAACATTTCTAGTAACCCAAATGATGCCTATGTCACTTTCTGGTTAATCCTATACATACAAAGGCAAATTCAGTTTCTATTTCTTATAGATAAAATTAATACTTTCTAGAGCCTCCTATAAATGGAATCACAAGGTACATTCTCTTTGTGTCTGGCTTCTTTTTCTCAACATTGTGCAGTTTGAGATTCGTTCAGTTGTTACATATATTCTTCCATTATATTGCTGAACAGAAGTCCATTGTATCGTCCTACTATAATGTGTTTATCTCTTCACATGGTAATGAAATTTTATTACCGTGTTCATTTTTCCGTAGTCAAATATCATGTTTGAGTGAATACATAAATGAAACCAGAATAGACAAGCTATGACCCAAGGTTGAAAATAACTATTTGGACTATATTTCAATTTTAGAAAAGTATTTTGTTATATGTACCAGTTAATAATAGAGAATTAAATTATAGTTAAATGAATAATACTATGTACTAGAGACTCAATTAGCATGAAGGAAATTGATAACAGTGTATACAAAAACATAAGGTTTAAAATATTGCAGATATTTAGCAATATGTGAAGCCTAGTTATCAAATACTTGCCTTCTCATAAAACATAGTATTCAAATTACTACACTAATACACAAATATGTGAATATTTATACATCTGTACACCTATTTATATGTATATAAGGACCACACAGGGGTTATCATTCCAATTATTTCTGGAAAATTTCTTTCTGATGAAGTCATTTGAGGAGAAGTATGTAGAAAGGAAATAGGAAGTCCTCCAGCTTCGGTAATTTCTACATGTTAGCTCCAAGATGGAATTTTACAGAAACTATATTATGTTTAGTAAACAGTGTGAATTATTTCATCCTCTAAATGGTGTTAGTGCACTGAGAAATGGAGGGTTTGGAATGCTTTTTTTCCCTTCCCATACAGAACGGGTTTGTTATGTGTCGACGGATGGTTTGTGACTGTGAGAATCCCACAGTTGACCTTTTCTGCTGCCCTGAATGTGACCCAAGGCTTAGCAGTCAGTGCCTCCATCAAAATGGGGAAACTTTATACAACAGTGGTGATACCTGGGTCCAAAATTGCCAACAGTGCCGCTGCCTGGTAAGTATAGTTACATGAAATGGAGGGACAGTTTAGGCCTGGAAGCTAAACAGAAAAGTAACCTTGCCCTCCTGTCCACCATTAGCCAGTACCTGGCTACAGTATTGGCAGTTTCAAAAACTGAGCCTGGTTAGGATGATAAAATGGTGAACCAGAGAAAAACATTCTTTCGTATATGTGGCACATTACATTGTGCATTATTTTTCTAAGAGTGATGTCTCTTTCAGGAGTATTTCCAAGCCTCAAAGAAAGAAAAGACTCCTGCTTCCTTCATCCCATCCAGTGTTTGCTTACTTAAAGACAATTATGGGTAGAATAATAGCAAATATGAAAAAATAAATTGTTCTTTTTCCATGCATAGATTTTGTTGATCCATTTCTATCCATTCCTCACACTTAAAAAGCAAAAACAAAAATAAACATTATTTTCCTTATGAAGTTTGTTGCTGTCAGTGCTATTCTGTGAGCACCTTCTTTTGCACGTTATGAATATTAAATAAATATATCACAGAATTGAATTTTTAAGTAAGGTTTGTGAAATTTTCCTAGAAACAATAGGTAAAGAGGAAAAGAAAGACTTTGGAAAGAAAACACTGACTTTTTTTCAGTTGAGTAAATGTTTTCTTTAATTCTAATTGTGTAAAAGAAAAGGAAAATTGCTCTACATGTCTTTGTAATAGACAGTTTCACAGAAGAAACTACTTTTAAACTTATGGCTAATTTCCTATTTGTGTGAGGATATTTTAAAGACAACAATTTTTTTGTTACTTCCTTTTTTATAATCTCAACCCAAAAATCAATTGAAAGAGCAAGGTCAATTTCTGTGCCTGAAGGATGCTTTCATCTCAAATGCCATGAGATTTGGAATTATGAAGAAAATAGGAAATAGGTGGGAACTATGTTTTTAAAAAGATCTAATTTACACAATTTTCCCACATGGAAAAAAAAAAAAAAAAAAGACTGAAATCAGTTCCTAGGTTTGGGGACTTTTCATGTTGTTGTTTGTTTTGGTTTGTGGGGTTTTTTTTTGGGGGGGTGGGAGGAGTGGCTCAAAGTCCTTACACTGAGAAACACATAAATGAACATGAAAATTGTCAAATTCCTTTCATCTTTCTGTTTATTTTAGTAAATGGACAAAGCTTTTTCTAAGAGAAAGGGATAAAGGAGAAGTTAGAGGAAAAACATCAAAAGAATAAAAATGTCATCTCATGATCAGAAGTTAAATGGAAATATTCTTCCACATTAAATAAATTTTCTTTCTCAGGGGAAGGAAAGGGTCATGCAATTTTTATTGTTTTAAGAGAAATGGTTGTTGCTTTTGCTTTATTATTGTTCTTTTTTTAATCCTTGCTTATAAACCTAGCTGCAGTATAGATCTCATCACTCTGATAGGACTTTTTTTGTAGATTCCTTGCAAGATTTGTGGGCTTTAAAGGTCTAAATGTAAATATCAATCAAATAAATTGAGTATTCAGTAAACACTGTTTTACCCTCCTCCTTCTCTGCCTCCTTCCATTTTCTCCCTTCCTCTCCATCTGTCCTGGCTCATCTGTTTTTCTTATAGCAAGGGGAAGTTGACTGTTGGCCCCTGCCTTGCCCAGATGTGGAGTGTGAATTCAGTGTCCTTCCAGAGAATGAGTGCTGCCCACGCTGTGTCACTGACCCTTGCCAGGCAGACACCATACGAAATGACATCACCAAAACTTGCCTGGACGAGATGAATGTGGTTCGCTTCACTGGGTCCTCTTGGATTAAACATGGCACTGAGTGTACTCTCTGCCAGTGCAAGGTAAAGCCCATTAAGTTCAGTACTGAGAGTACTGTGCCAGCAGCACCCAGGGCTCAGAGGTACTAGTGTGCTTAACCTGGACAATGGGAAACATTTTTTTCCCTATCTATTGTTCAACCAGAGGTAGGAGGAGTGCTGCTCAGGTTTATTAGCTCCAAGGCTGACTTTCTCATGCATCCTCCAATGTATATTCAGGGAGAAGTAGAGTAAATGTACTGAAGCCAGAATGATCAGTAGAAACAGCCTACTTATATTGCCCTAATGTGTCTAACTGTCCATCTTTAAAACAACTACAAAACAAACTTCGTGTTTCTGCATGTTTCTTCTTCATGTTAGAAAACAATATTATATTGATTTGTATATAGTTCTTTTATGAGGTCTGTAAAATATATTGACAAAGTAGATACATTGCATTTTTCTAAATTAGAAATCAATATGGCAAAAATGGGCATGTTTCTTGGTTTGTTATGGTCAATTATATTGAATTGAAGAATTTAAGACCTATGTTTACCATATCCCTTGAGTTGGTGAGAAATCAGTATAGAGATTTTTCTCTTTCTTCTCATAGGAAAATAGAGCATTGTACCTTTTACTTCAGTGAAAGCAAAAAGTAGATAACAGAGGCAAAGTAGAAGGAGTTCATGAATAGTGACCAAGTTGAAAGCATTCTGATTGTTATTCCTATAAAATTGAATGGTTTTGTACTTCATATTTATAATTTTGGGAACAATACTAAAACTAAACAATATGCAGGCTTAACAACAACAAAAAAGCAAAAACATCAGATTTTTTTTTTTCAAGTTGCATGTCTGTATCTGCTCTGGTTTGTAAGTGAGAATTTTCATCGTGTAAAGTTTTTCAGTACAGCAACTTAATTCAAATTTAGTTAATATGAATTCTTATTAAGATGGCTTGATGTAATGGAACCAAGAAATATAAAATGATTTAGGCCTTGAGATACTTTTTTAAAATTGCTTTCATACCCAAATCTCTTGCTCTTTTAATCATATAATTTGTCAGTCAAGCTTTTTGAGTGATCATTTACCACTGTTTTCTGAAAGCACACCAGCAAACTTGAAGGTATCTAGTACCACAAGTTACTAATAATGTGTCAGCAATGTTTCTTTTTTAACATATGTTTAGCATGAGTATACTTAACAGTACATATCTCAAAACTTCAGTGGTAATGGCCAAACAGGGAAGTTCTTTCTGACATTTAATTACTGAATAGAATTGGGTCCTTCCTCACCCTTATCTAACTGTACTGAGCAGTGACAACAAAAATATATGCCAAGTAATAGAGGAGAAGTATATAGCTCAGATGGGTACTTTCAGTAAGTAATATGCATTCAAGTAACAGGCAGGAAACATTAGTATGTTTTCTCAGGTAAAGAGCATGAATAAGCTTGTCATTCTCTGCTTTATAAACAACTGCTAAAAACTTTTGACTGTTGGTAGGAAATGTGTTCCGGAAAATGAATTTTTATATTAAAGTTATTTCTTCTTCTCAGATATGTGCTGATTCTTATATGTAACTATTTGAGGCCATTTGCCTTCTTATTAAATGAGTTATAACAGTAAGTTCAATTTTAACCAAAGTTAGCCCAAATATTCATTTTTATTAAATTTATTTTGTGTTATTTTAAAAATGAAATTTATAAAAAACAAGCTTTAGGTATGACTTTGGAGGTAAGCATTCTTCACAATTCAGTGTTTTCAAAGCACTGATTTTATTTATTATCTCCCCATTCAACCCTAATTTGAGTTATTCATTTTTAGTCAATAAATAAATGACAAAGCTGAAAACATTCTAATTGGATTATTATTGCTGTAAAATTTAATTTAGTGGTTTTAGTACTTCATTGTTTTAATTTTGCAATCAACCCTAAAACTAAATAAATAATCTCAAAGCTTAACAACAGTGTGGGCATTATGCTGGTACCTAGGGTGTAATGATCATCATTCTTGGAAATTATTGTCTAGAGCTATCCTATGCAGGCTATTTGAATTTAAATTAGTGAAAATTAAACAAATTTAAAATATAGTTTATCAGTCACACTAGCCATATTTCAGTTTCAATAGCCACATGTGGCTATTAGCTATACTATTAGATGGCACATGTAGAAAACATTTCTTTCATCACAGAATGTCCTGTTTGACAAGAGTAGGTCTAGAGGTCTAGAACACAGTCTGAAAATCAGGCTACCTGGAGTCAAAGCATGGCCAGCAATGTTAATTATATAACTTCAGGAGACCTGCTTCAATTTCTCAGTGGTTTAGCTTGCTCACCTGAAAAAAATGTGAATAATAGTGGTACCTGGGCAATGTAATGGTATCTATTGAGATGGTTGCTATAAGAATTGAGCAAGATATCCACATTTCATGGCCAACACATTGAGAGAAAGTATTCAATAAATGTGGGTTTCTAAGTGAGCTAAATGGATATTTATAAAGTCATGACATAGATGAAGACAATATTACAACTGTGATAGAAGCTCTGTAGGAAAGATTCGCTGAACTAAGAGGCTATACAGTTACAAGAAATAAATATCTCATCCGTAAGGCTAGATCAGGAGTTGCCTGTGGAAAACAGGGTAAGATTTTCCCTTTCACCTTTTTGAATATATCTTCAAATTTAAATTGCTAAGGTTAAAAAAAATATATGTATCCTCCACTCAGAAGTTGAATTCCTGAGTCAAAAATAATTAATAAGGTTACCTTTCCTAAATCTCATAGAGAAGCATCCTTATTAATTGGTGAGAGTTTTGAGCTTCATACAACAAAGAGGATTATCTAGGTAAGAAATAAAAATAGGAAGATATTAGAGGTCCTTTCCTTTAATAAATCATCACTCAGCAGGAAACTTTCAAACTGGAAACCAAGGGAAGTCTTTAACTCCTAAGGAGGCTATGATATAATGCTGAAACAAGTGAGGTATGGAAGAAAATGGAGTGTAATAATAATAAAGTTCCTGACTTACTAAATGTTACCTTTATGTATCAAAAAAAAAAGTTGTGAAAGTAGATCTCTGCACTAACATTAGAATAAATAACTAGATCTAAGAACCAAATGTATAGACAGGAAAAAGTATAATAAACTTTCAACATATGATCAGAAGAGCTTTGAAAAGATTACTCCATAAATATTAGAATGACTGGATGACAATTTATGGGAAATAATTTTATATAATGTATTATATCAAAACAAAATCCATGGATAAAGTATTAAATATTAAAAATAAAACAAATAAAATAATTTTACATCTATCAAATTTCTAAAAGAGATACCTTTTCTAACTTCAATGTGATAACATACCTCAAAGAAAACTTAGAGCTTCTATAACAATCAATATTTAGAAAAGAAAAAAATAGAGATTGGAAAAATATTTTCATCAGATTTAGTTTCTTGTTAGACTAAAAACACTTATTTCCTTATAAATAAAATAGCAAAGGGTGAATGAACATTTCACTAAAAAAATAGCTGTTAACATAAAAGTAATTAATTCAACCTTTAAATAATTTAAACTTAAATGCAGACTAGCTGAATAAATCATTATGTTCATAGACTATAGTAAAAAAGAAAAGTGTTATATTATATGCTATTTTTGTCACTGAAAAATACATGTCAACAGCAACACCCCCATTCATTTTAATTCCAGTTTTGAGGGTCTAGCCTAACAGAAAAAATCTAACAAAGAATATGGAATTATATATGCATAGAAATACTGATCTCAATATTATTTGGCATGCAAAATTATGCCAAAATTTCCAATAGAAACATGGTTAAATCAATCATAGTAATTCTATATGATGCAATTATGATATTATATATTATGTTATTATATGCATCATATTCTATATGATGCAATTATGATATTACATATTATGATACATAATATGTATCAAAAGTATATATTATATAATTGTATTATAATTATATATCCTAAATTATATGATACTATGATATTATTTAGCCATCAAAGTAACAATGGTGCTTATAATTAACCATTAAGATAAATAGGATATATAATCACATATGCATTTTGACTATAAGAAGGCTGAAATAAAGGAATAAAAATTGGATTCTACTAAAATATTGATAGTAGTGGGACTATATATATATATAACTGAAAATTAAAAGCTGTCTTCTAAACTTGATTTGTAGATTTTAGTATGAAAAGAGCAAAAATGACTTTAACAATAAATATAGACAGAAATGGCAGGGTCTTAAGGAAGCTTATTTTACTGTGTCACAATGTAAAAATAATTGATTTTTAAAATTAGTGTTAATAATAAGTGATAATATTCCTCATAGTCAGGCTGTTTTGTGGGTCATCATTTCAGTTTTTATCAAGGTATTATGTATCACAGTGAAATCCATAGTTAAGTATATAATTTGATGACTTTGATAAATCAAAATATGTAATATATTCAACACTGTAGAGGGTGCCTTTGAGCCCTCTTTCAGGTAGTACTTTCAACAGACAACCTCAATTTTATCTCTTAATGATAGATTCATTTTGCCTGTTTTAAAATTTCACATAAAAGGATCACATGGTATGTACCCTACCATTTATGTCTTCTGTCAAATTTATGTTAGTTAATCCTCCTTCTGGACTTGAAATCAATTTTTTTTTGTATTCATTCAGTAATGTAGTATATTATTTTGGATCTGCTAACTTTTAAAATTTTAGAGTGTGTATGTGTGATGCTTGAGACTGAACTTATGGTATAGGACATGGTAGGCAAACATTCCACCACTTACCCATTGCACTCCATCCCTGGTTTTACAGTTAAAGTACATTTTTAATAGATAATGTATACATAGTCCTTTCCATTTTATCCAATGTGCAACAGGTCTTTTAATTGAGATGTTTAGTCTACATACATTTAATGTGATTTTTGACACTGATTGTTGGGTGCTACTATTTTGCAATTAGTTTCTATTTGTTTAATGTATTGTCCACGCTCTTATTTGTTCACTCCTGCCTTTCTTTTTTAAAAACTTTAAATATTTTAGTCCATTTTAATTGTTTTTAATTTTAAATTACAACAACTTATTATTTTGTTATTCTAGAAATTACTATATATCATTAACATCACATTAAAACCATATTTAATATTATACTATTAATAGAAAACATAAGAACTTTTCAATAATGTGATTCCAACCAGCCTTTGTGCTATGATAACAGTATACTTTACAACTCCGTACATTATTATTCTTACAATTTTATATTATTTTTGCTTTAATCAGTCACACATTTTTCAAGGGAAAAAAATTAAGGGAAGAAAATTGTTATATTTTGTACTCATCCACATATTTACCATTTCTGATGCTCTTCATTTCTTCTTACATATTACAGACTCCATCTACTCACTTCCCTTCAGCTTGAATAAAATCCTTTAGTATTTTCTATATTGCAGGCTAACTGGTAACAAATTCTTTTAACTTTCATTTTCCTGAAAATTTCTTTTTTTTTTTTTTTTTTTTTTTTTTTTTTTTTTTTATTTAGGTGATACTCTGGTTTTCCAGTTTCCATTGTTTTGATTGAACCATCATTTGTGTCTTCATTACCTTGTATACAAAATGTCTTTTTGCCCTTATGTCTCTTTTCAAAATGCTCTTTGGTTTTTAATTGTTTGATTGTTACATGATAGTTTAATTATCTTAAAAGATACAAAAGACTCTATTTTATTTCTGTTTTCCTCTTTGTTTTATAGATGTCTATGGCCTTGTCCTCAAATTTACTGACTTTCTTCTGCCACCTCTAATCAGTTGTTAAGAACATCCAATGAATTTTTTTTTTTATGTCAGACATTCCACTTTTCAGTTTTAGACTTTCCACTTAATTTCTTTTATAGTTAAATTTACTTGCTGAGATTTATCATCTGTTCATTCATTGTAACCACCTTTTTTTAACATCTTTGAACATATTTATGATAGATAATTCCTAGTCTTCATCTGCTAATTACATCTGAGTTATCTTTGGATCAGTTATAATTCACTACTTTTTTCTTTTGATTAGGAGCTGCATTTTCCTGGTGTTCTTCATATGTCTACTAATTCTAATAGTATATGGATATTTTGGAGGGTATGTTCCTCTGAAGACTATTTTTTGTTCTAGCAGGTTTTAAATTACTGGTCAATCACCTTGTGTCAGAAGATTTTGGCTTTATACTTGTTAAGTGGGTCTACTCCAAATTTACCTTTAGTTTTAGGATGAATATATTACTCTTGAGATATATTACTTCTGATTATGGCCCATTAGGGTTTTCAGTGAAAAATGACTTTTCTATCAATCCTTTCTAACTTGGTAGGACACAGATATCAAGCACTGCTACCTATAGTGTGAGCAGCATCTAAAATCTCTGCTTGGTTCTTTCAAATTCTCAGCTAGGGCTCTCTTATTGTCTCTTTAGGGTTTCCTCAGTAAGCCAGCCAAGAATTTGAGGAAAGGTTATATGTTGATTTGCTCCTTACTTTATAGATATTTCTCTCTCAATTTTGAGCCACTCTGTTAGCCCTGAAGCTGTCCTGTGATATCTCAGTCCTATAAAATTGTGGCTTTCTGCTTGAGTTATAGTTCTCAATCTGCACAGACTAGGGGAGTGCCCTAAGGGAAGGTGCCAAGTAAAAATGAATCTCATACAGTACATTTCCTTTCTTTCAAGGTTGAAATCTCTCTAGTGTTTGCTTGCCTATCTTCATTGGTTCAACTGCATTTTTATATTTTGTCCACTCTTCGTAGTTGTTATGTATAGAAGATTTAGCCTTATGTAAGAAATTATACCCTTACTGAAATTGAACTGCAGTGGGCTCTTTTGTTAGTCTTTCATGTATGATCTCTGATTCCATAATTAAGAAAGTGCCAATGATTTGGATTGTAGATCATCTTTCCTATAAATAGCAGAACACATTGATAAGGAATAAGAAAAACATTCCTGGAAGATTTTGGAAAACAAACAGTTCCTTCCAAAAAAGCATGTTTATGGTAGCAATACTAATAGACTTTTACTCAGAGTTCTAATGCTAGTTTTACATACTCAGTGGTAGAAGTCATCACATATTTCCTAACTCAATTTTTGCTCAAAAGTCACACAGTTTGAGAAACTGATACTCTCAGGAACTAGTACATATATCACTTCAAAGGGCTAGCATATTAGGAAAGATCATAAAACTAGGTTTCGTTAGAAAATCTGTGCCTCTGAGCAAGATGGTAGAGCTTTATAATGCTACTTGTGGTCCTTGAGATGGCTGAGTCTTTCTTTTTTGCAATCAGAATAAGAATTCTGCTTAATAGTAATTTAGAAAGAATGAGGATTCAGTTAAACTGATAATATTCCTCTTGGATAATAGACTGGCTTTTCCCCTCACTTGCTGTGCTTCAACAAAGGCTTGAGTATTAAAATATCTTTTTAAAAGTTTTAACTTACAAAAGACACTTTTGATTTTATCATATTAAAGTATAATATATCTAACACCCATTATCTGAGAAAAATAAGAATAGAGGATGAATTTTAGAAGCAGACTAACCTGGGTTTTTATTCCAACTCTATCATTTATTAACTGTGTGGTTTTGGACATAATATTAAGCTTTCTGATCTTCAATTTCTGAACTAAAAAGTGTGACTATTAATAATGATCCCACTGGGAATGCTGTGAGATTTAAATTAGATAATGTATTTAAAATGCCTGGCAAAGTATCTGACACAGAGTATGTACTCAGGAAGTGTAAGAATATTACCATTATAGTGATTGTAATAAGAGTATTAACATTATTCCTAGTTAACTAGTTGAGAAGAAAGTGACAAATCAGAGAAGAAGGTATGGATTTTTTTCTTCTTTGTAGTTTTTACATTATTTTGATACTTTATTATGAAAACAAATTGTGCATATCTGATCCTTCTCTGCCTATTTCTCCCATTTTCTTTGTAAACTGTTTTTTCACAACCTAAAATCATCACCTAGTCCTTTTGTCAGTTTCTTTTTGTTATAACTTTATTTTTACTTATTTATTTTTCTATATGGTACTGAGAATTGAACCCAGTGCTTCACACATGCTAGGCAAGCACTATACCACTGAGCCACAAACCCAGTCCTCAGTTTCTTAACTATACTTTTGTCACTTCAGTGTTTCACCTTCCCTGTGCTCATGGCATACCTTTATATGAAGTTGTCTTCAGATCTTAGCTCAAATCGTTTATTTGCCTAGTTTATTTCCTTATGTCTTGGTTTGGAATGCTGTAACAGAGTATTTTAGACTAGGTGGCTTGAACAACATAAATTCATTTTGTTATTTTTTATTTGTTCTTTGTAGTTATACATGACAGTAGAATCTATTTTGATATATACTTCTCATGGTTCTAGAGGCTCAGAAACTTATTTCTCATGGTCCAAGATCAAGGTATTGGCCAAATCTGATTTCTGATGAAGACATCCTTCTTAGTCATAGATAGATCTTCTCATATCCTCATATAGAGGACAGAAGAGAGAGAGGAAGCAAACTCCCTCATGTCCTTTTCTTAAATTGGTGCATTATAGGCATACATAATAATTTTATCCATTATGCCATGCTTGTATATGCACATGGCAGTTTGATCAATCTCATTACCCTATACCTTCTCTTTGCCTCCTCCTCTCCCTCCCTCTGATCTGCTTGCTCTACTCTACAGATCTCTCTTCTATTATTTATTATTATTATTACTACTAGTACTGTACTGCATTATAATTATATATACATAATATACATATATTATGTATGCTCATTCATGTATATTCACTGTATATTCATACATGGACATAGAATAATTTGGTAGATTTCTTTCACAGCATTTTCCCATGCTTTTCCTCCTTTCTCCCTTTTGATCCCCTCTCTCTACTCTGCTGGTCTCCCTTCTATTTTAGTGAGGTCCCTTATCCTTATTTCCTTATTTCTCCCTCCCTCTTGCTATCTATCTATCTATCTCATTCCCCTTGACTTTGAGTCTGACTTATTTCAGTTAACATAATGTTCTCAAGTTCCATTTGTTTATCATCAAAAGGCATAATTTCATTATTCTTTATGACTGAGTAAAACTCCATTATTCACATAGAGCAAATTTTCTTTATCCATTCTTCTGTTCACAGGCATCTAGGCTGGTTCCATAACTTGGCTATTGTGAATTATGTGCATCTCATGTCTTTTATAAGGACACTACTACCATTCATGGTGCTCCATTCTTATGCCCTAATTAACTCCCAAAGGCCCCGCCTCCTCATACTGTTACATTGAGGATTAGAATTTCAACATATGAATTTTGAGGGAACACAAAATTCAGACCATAACATTTTTCTAGCACATTTAAGTTTTGGGTTGTAAGTTTGCTTGATAATTAATAATTTTCTCTCCCAATACAATGCATGCCCTGCCATATGAAGTTAATAACCAAGTCTGCTTTATTTATCAGTATAACTAGTACATATTATGCTCAACATATATTTTTGTGAATAAATAAATGAAAGACAAAAGTGATACAAGTGGATATAGTTGGGTAAGTAAAGTCAGTTTATCCCTTGCCACATATAACTACACATAATTCCTTCTTTAGTGGTTGAGTCATGAAAAGTGATCATTCAATTCTCAGGAGTACATAAATAACAAATCAATAATACAATTGTGTTTTTAAGTACTAATCAATAAATGAAAATTTACTAATGGCTTAAAAATTAATACTCCCCATTTATTTCTACTTGTTTCTCTAGAATGGCCACATCTGTTGCTCAGTGGATCCACAGTGCCTTCAGGAGCTGTGAAGTTGACCATCTTGTGGGACATTTCTGCTTAAAGAATGTTCTTTCATTAAAAAGACCAAAAAATGTTTTAAAATTGAATGATTTGTGGGCAGCTAAATGCAGCTTTGTTAGTAGCTGAGTAAACTTTCAATTATGATGTTTGTGGAGCTTGAGAAAATCGCAAAGGGAAAATTCTTGGAGAAAACTAGACCACTATTCTGCCTCTTCTGTATCTGATATCACCTTGTAGAAAATGTGTGTGGAATACACACCATGACGTCCTGACCCCTGTATGGGAAGCCTGAGCCCATGGGATCTGTGAAAGTCTTGGGCTTCACTGGTGCAGAAAATTTTCTTCTAGATCAGAATCTTCATGAATCAGTTAGATTCCTCACTGCAGAAAATAAATTTTAAAGCAGTGAATGAATTATATTTTCAGAAGCAAAGCAAAGAAGCTATAACATGTTATGTACAGTACACACTCTGAAAAGAAATCTGAAACAAGTTATTGTAATGATAAAAAATAATGCACAGGCATGGTTACTTAATATTTTCTAACAGGAAAAGTCATCCCCATTTCCTTGTTTTACTGCACTTATATTATTTGGTTGAATTTGTTCAGTATAAGCTCGTTATTGTGCAAAATTAAATAAATATTTCTCTTACCTTAGAATGTGTGAGTCTCTCTTGCTTAATGTGTTCTGCTTTTCTCCAGATATTTCAAAATACAAATTTCTTTCTAGTTCTGATATACATTTTCACTATATTATTTCCAAATTGAGAGGTGATTTTCACTAAATTATATGCCTAAGTAGGGGGTGAGATGGATACCTCCTTCTGTCTCTCCAGGTCCTTAATTTTTACTTTTTGTACCCTGCTCTTGCATCCTGGGGTATCTGACCTATATAGAAAGTATTAATGGGTTCTCTTTCATCTGGAATCTGATTTGGTTTAGATTATACTGCAGTGGACATTGGCAGCATATCAGGAGGAAGTAAAATTTGAATATTTATTCTGCTGGCTCCCTTCTAGCCAGGTCACCACTATGATTGGCTGTGTCACCTTATTGAAGAACTGAAGAATACATTTCCTGGCAGGTGGCCTTCTCTCTTCAACCTCACTCTTTAGGTTGTGATAACTTCTGCTTGCTTCTTCTGGCTTAGAGTAACAACTCAGGCTACTCTGTCCCTGGGGAAAGGGGGTGGGGGGGCCCTGCTGTATTTCTTGTTATTTTCCCTATTTCCAGTCACATCTTTATAAATGGTCCCTTTGTTAAACTCCTTAATTAGACATGTTAAGTGTGCCATCTGTTCGCTGCCAGAATTCTGACAGATATACATAAGGAGGGGAGTATATGAAGGTTAGAAATGTCTTCAGGAACTGGTCCTTCACACTGATCTATAAATCCTTCTCAAGGTTAGAAGGAATTATTACATTCCATGCTAAATCTTTCCATGCATCAAAATCTCAGATAAAAAACAGGCTATTCCCAATAAGGGAACTTATTCCAATAAAGCTCAATTTTTGTATTTCGTACTAAGGTGAAAAGGAAATACATGTATTGTCAAATTAATTTTTACTTGGATCAAGGCAAAAGAAAAATTGAAATGGAGAGGAGATGACCATTACAAGCTACAGAAATGGTAAAGTGAGTACCCCTCACCATTGCTATGGAAACAACCTAACATAAGGTGAGCTGAGGAAAATTTATAAATATTTTAATTCTTTGGCATGTGTGATATTTATTGCATGTGTAAGTTCAAGTATCTCCATATTCAGTGCAAATGATTTTTCTGCTGCCTTTTTATATTTAATTTAAAATTTCAGCAGAATATAAGGCTTATTTTTATCAGTTATATTACTATGATAAATAACAATTTAGTATTCAAGAGGGCTAATTTAAAGTTTATTCTACATGATTTTTTCTTATGTAGTTTTGAGAGTTCATATTAAATTCTCCTGAAAAAAATGTTTTGCTTGTTTTTATGCGGAGAGTAATAAATTGTGTATGTGTGTATACTTACACATCTACATCTGAATACATATATGTTCTTTATTTAGATATGTCATGTCTTTCTAGAAAGAAGAGAAAGGCTGGGATTTCATATCCCACATCTTTTTTTAAGTCCTTGTAGTGTTTAGAGCATATTGGTAGCTTGCAGGCTCCTGTTTTCATATAGGAATGAAAGAAAGAAAACCCTTAAATTGCTGAGAAGAAAAGAGGGGGGGGAATAAAACCATGCCCTTACATCAGTGAATCTGCTCACATGGACCCCCACCCCAACCCCACACTCAAGGTTTATACCATAAATACTAGATCCCCAGGAGAATTATTTTATCTATAGACCCCTGCAAAAAGTAATCAGTGATTATTAAGACCTTGTCCCTTGAAATAGAGGTGTTTAGTGCATTGTTTCTCTCTGGTGATACCAGGCAAAAATGCCAACCTTCTGGGAAGGTGAGAACTAAGAAGAATGAATGTAATTGGAAAGTGCTTGGCTCCTTTAAATACAAGCCTTGGTAGAAATAGTCCTTACTACATTTCCTTTATATCCCCTTTCCTGAAAAAACAAAAAGCACAAGAACATTTAAATATGATTCTTTGGTAAGTAATACATGGTAACCTGTATCATTTATCTCCCTTTTTAAAGACTGCTGTATTGCTTTTTTGTTCAGCTTTATATGCTGGTGAAGAGAGTCATGGGTTTGTTCAATTACACTGTAATATCACAGAACCCCTTTTATCTTCCCAATAACTTGGCTATCTATAGCCAAAGTTGAGACGCACTGTAATTGCCTTTACAAAATGAACGGTATATCAAAGCTCTAAAACAGCAGTCAATACTCTCGAGTGTTGGAATACAGAAGTTATTCAGCTGAACAAAGCTGAAGCTACATGTATTGAATAAAAGATGAGCTTCAGTTCACTAAGCATTATCTCATCTATCAAAATTCCACATTGCTGACTAGTTAGGAGTTCTTCTGAAGGTCAGCAGATCCCACAGACATCTGTGTGGTCCCAGTCCCCATGGATCTAGTGCTTAAGCACTGACAACGCCAATTGCTTTTAGAGCAAAACTTTTTGTTTTTTAGTTTTTCAATGTAGAGTGTTCTTGGTGCAAGAGCAAATTGATCTCAGTTTAATGCTGAAAGGATCCTTGAAGGCAGTAAGTGAATGCTTAAGCTCTGTGTACGTGCCAGTCACTGTGGCACCTGGATGATCCCCCTCTGCAGGGCTATTGCAGTGAAGTTGGCTCCTGTGTTCTCACTGACCTTTCCTTATTGATGTACTGTTTTCCAACTTAGAATTCAATATCTTCCATAAAGGAATTGTCACCTCTTTGCAGAGTAATTGCCCTTAGTTAATAGACCTGCAGGTAGAAAGGCAAGAGTGCCTTGGGCTATAGTGACTCTAGATCTGTGTTGACATAAATTGGTAAAGAACAGAACCATTGGAAGAGTTTGAAACAGTGTAAACTGAGTAACAATTTTTTATATGCCTTCTATTTTCCAGGAGGCAAACCTTTAGTGTCTGTCCTGAGATTAAATCATTTTCCACAGACTGTTTGCATAACAGATCCTGAAATTCTTCTTTATTCTGAATGACAGATGACACAACATATTACTGTCACCACCAAAACATTGCATTTAAAACATGTTCTATTTGTCTCTAGTGCTAGGTGCTTTTTTTAAAAAAATGTCTGAAATAAAAGAATGACTACATGCAAAAGTATAAATTATATTGAGTTTATTTTTTA
Source organism: Tamias sibiricus (assembly GCA_025594165.1). Lineage (NCBI taxonomy): Eukaryota > Metazoa > Chordata > Mammalia > Rodentia > Sciuridae > Tamias > Tamias sibiricus. The sequence goes on along the minus strand of CM046661.1, from coordinate 101,195,670 downwards.
ATAATTATATCTTTTAGTAAACTGTAGCCATAAATAAGGAAAAATAGAAAATTTAATTTTCTGAAAATTATAAGAAATCTAGGAATACCTCTATCAAAAGAGATGTATGCATTTATGGGGAAAATATAAACCCATACTTAACAAATCTGTTTTGAGGATCTATTCTATACCAGACACTGTGCTAGGCACTGTGTACAACTTATCCCCTATACCAAATTCACTGCAACAGAGACACTGCAAAGAGGAAGTGTCCAGGCACCACAATGAACAAAATGTGATAGACCATAAGCATTCATTTATTGTTTTCTCATGCAGTACACATCCCAGTGGGTGGAAGAGAAAATTATATCAATAATTAAATAATATTTTAGGTGGTGATTAAATGCTGTGAAGAAAATTAAGGTGGGTTAAGGACAGGGATGATAGTTTAGATACAGTGATCAGAAAAACCTTCTCTAAGATAAAGAGGCATTGGAGCAGACATCTGAAGTGAGAGAATGAGCCATCTGCATACCAGGAGGGAAGAATTATAAGCAGAGGGAACTGTGTTACAGATCTGAGATGGGAACATACTTATATATGTCTGAGTGGCATGGGCAAGCTGAGGCCTGCAAGTTCTTAAAGGTAACTCTAAATTATTAGAAAAACAAATGACTTTTTTGGGGGGGATAGGCTGCACCACATAAAATTAAATACATAAATAAATAAAAGGTATTGTGTCCAACTACAATGAAAAAATAAAATATATTTTTTAAAAACCGGGGCGCGGTGGCGCACGCCTGTAATCCCAGCACTTTGGGAGGCTGAGGCAGGAGGATTTCAAAAGCCTCAGCAATGGCGAGGCACTTAGCAACTCAGTGAGACCCTGTCTCTAATAAAATAAAAAAAGGGCTGGGGATGCGACCCAAGTGCCCCTGAGTTCAATCCCTGTACCAAAAAAAAAAAAAAAAAAAAAAAAAAACCTTTAAAAAAAGAAAAAACAAATGACTGAGACTATTTTGACTATTTTAAAGAATTTCATTTAAGGACAAAGGAAATTTCTATCATATATAAAGGGAGATATAAAGTTGTAGGAATTAAGAGTGGCTATGGCGATAAAAAAGATAAATCACAGATCAATTTAATAGATATATGAAGTAGCAACAAGACCTAAGAAACCAACCAACCCATGCATAGTTCAATCCTTGATATGTAATGGATGTAACATTGAACAAGGGGAGCTGTGAAGATTGGTTATGGGAAAACCAAATCATAAAGGTTTATCCTTATGTCATACAAATCAATTCCACATGGGTGAATGACTGTGATATGGAAAGTAAAATAAATTTATAAAAATATTTAGGAGAACTTTGTTGTCCTCAAAGTATTTTAAAACAGAGTAAAAAAATAATATACTAAAAGCATGATTAAATTCTGCTATATTAAGTGGATGAAAAGATTGAAGACTTGAAAAGATAATGCTATTATATGTAATCAAAAAAGTTGGTAACTAGAACCTATATATCTATATCTATAGATTTTGTGTTTTTTCCTAAAAAAAAAGAAGAGAAACATAAAGTATCTCATAGACAAATGAACAAAAGACATGTATAATAGGTATTTCACAAAGAAAGGAAACCCTAAATGTCTAATGAATATGTGAAAATTGCTTGGTCTAACTAGTAATCAAGTAAATAATGTATCTTAAAACCACAGTGAAAAAAACATGGGAAAAGTGACAAAAGAGGGACTCATTCACACAGCATACACATGTCTAAAGCCACTTTGGAAGACAGTTTCACAGGGTATAAAACTGAGTCTTCACACCACTCATGACCAGGATGTACATCTGAGTATCCGAGTTCATAATATAGACCTCCACTGTCAATAACCACTGGCCATTTGATACTATTGCATTTAAACTAAAGTAAATAAAAATTCAGTTCCATGGCTGCATGTTTCACATTTCAAGAGCTCAGTAGCCACTCTGTGACTACATCTAGTGATTACTATTTTAGACAACAATCTACATTTCTATTCATTGTAGAAAGTTCTGAACAGCACTGATGTAGAAAATTTCTTGTGCATACGTACAAGGTGACACATTAAAATATTCATATAGTATTTATTATAATGACAAAATATCAGAAACCATGCAAATATCAATCAATAGGCTCAATGATAAACAAAACATCATCTATTTGGAAAACTCTACAGCAATGAAAATGAATAAGAATTGCATATAGCAAAATAGGTAAGGCTAAGAAACAATGTTTAGAAAAATATCAAGATATATGAATGCACCATAGTGAAACTCCACATCATGTACCACCATAAGAATGGAATCCTAATTAGAATGTTATACTCCATATATGCGCATGTCAAAATACACTCTACTGTCATGTATATCTAAAAAGAACAAATAAGAAAATATCAAGAGGCAGAATATAGATAGATAACAAGGCTTTTATATAATTTTTTAAGTCTGAAAACTAATCTGTGTATAAATGTGTAAGTATTTAAAATACATGGGAATGATAAACACCAAATTAAGATAGTGATTATCTTTAAAAAGCAGAAGAAGGGTGCCAGGTATATAGGATGTATAACTGTGTTGTTAACATCCTCATATTATTTCATATATACCATCTATTTCCAAATTATGCTATTTCTAATATGAATTGAATTTACAAATTGACTAAATGTGTTATGTATTATTTTTTATTCTAGAAATATGTGTGTTTGTATTCAAATATTAAATATAATACATAATTTTATTCTAAATATGTATTTATATTTATACTTTCCAGACTAAGCTGGTTATTTTTTCACATGCATCAGGAAATATTATGTTTATTGAAGCAAATCTTTAAAAAAGAATACACAGTGATTCCTAAAAAATTTTTCTTTCCTGAATATTTACTTAAATATGGTATGACTTTAAAGACAGATATAAAACAAGAAATACTATAATAATCTCACCACCTTTGTTATTACTTTTACTTTTTGCCTATTTATGTGTCTAAATATCTTAGCCATGTATTATTTTTATTTCTATGCTAGCATTTTATTGTAAATAGTTATTACAATAAAATTATTATTTTTCCACAAAATTTTGGTGACGGGTAAATATTTCTTTGATTTGTTGGAAGTACAGTTTATTTACTTCTGTTTTTCGCCCCACTATTTTAGATGTCTCTGTAACTTGTGTAAGTTATTTCCTAAGACAATACCAAGAGTAGACTTAATGAAGCCAGCTCTGAACAGCTTTTTATGGTATAATTTAACCTGTGTTATTGCTTGTCCAAAGGCTACACCAATGTATAATACCACTAGTGATGTGTGGAATTAGTTTTAAAATAACTTTGCCACTGTTAGATAGTATCAATTTAATTTTAGTCCTCTATTGTGTTTCTTTTATATACAATGATACACTCTGTTTTACTTTGAATTTCTTTAAATAACTGTAAGTTTAAAGATTTCCAGTGTTTATTCCATCATGTGTGAGCTGTCCATGTATGAAGACATTGTGTCTATTTATATCCTGGGTTCATATATCTACTATGTGTTGCTTTATAAATCAGAATGAGATACTCATGTATGATTGTTAAAAATCCTCTGACACATTTTTGCCTATGCTTTCCTCAATATGTTAAGTGATTTTATAGCTTTTTATTTTCATTTTTATTATAAATAATTTTAATATATGCCATTAATGATTTCTATTGTAACCTCTTATATTTCTTAAAAATTAAGAATTATTATCCCTCTAAATAACTACTTATGCATATCTTAGAAATGGGAAACTCACCACCTCCAAAACTATCCATTCATTTTTGTAATCCTCTATTTGAGTTCTTATGAACCTTCACCTGATATCCATTTTCCTTAAATTTCAGCCTAACTTCCAGAGTATTGGTCCTAATTTTACTCATGGGGTCATACTGACAAAATCCTTTTCCAATGTCCTTCCCACCCTCTTCAATATTAAATGTCCTCTGTCCTCACAAAAGATCACAGTTGCTCTTTTCCTCATGTTCTCTAGATGCTCACTTGCCTGTGTGTATACCATGGCAAGAGCCAAGCACCACATTCCAGAAAAATTTTAGCAAAAGACTTGATTTAGAATCTGAGACAAAATTGGGACTTCTTTACTGGACGTCTCTATTTTGCCAAAAAGAAAAATATATTTTTCCCCAATACACCAACTGATTTCTTCTGATATATTTGAAATTCATAAAAATTGTAAAATGCTAAATAAGAATACATTTGTATTCAAATTATGTCCTCCCAAGTGTGTTTATATAATCATCTCTCTAAAAGCATATTCAACACTGTGTAAAATCACATTCTATTCATTGGCATATAAGTATTCCATAAAGAATCCAATAGCATGTATTTTCAACTTGAAATTGAATTTTTCTAGTAATTTGAGTTTTTCGTCTATAGTAAATAACATTTCTCAGCACAGGTCTTTGTACATTATTTCATCATTTCTAACAGATATTCCAAGGGAAGATATCTTTGCCTTGCTATAAATAAAATAGCTTTATTTTATTTTAGTAATCTGAAACATTTTAACTGCAAAGCAAAGTCAATAGAAATGGAATTATATCCCTTTGGTTAAATTCTCACTACACAGAACAGGACACTAGTAAAATACTTCACCAAATGATTAACAATAAAGACAGAATTGTTACACTGACAAATTTAACCCATGTTTTCTCCACATTAGTTTTAATTATTCAATACATTACACATATTAGCAATTCCAGAGTTTTGGTTTCTATCCAACTCCTGAAGATTGCTTCTCCTTTGAGTTTAATCAAACTTCAACTATTTTTACACACCACTTTATACATTTAAAAAATTACTGCTTCTATAATTTCTTTCCATTCTTACTGTCTGAGAATAGTCACTTTGTCATTATTCCAAGAGACAAGACTACCTAAGCTGCTGTGCTCTGAGCCTCAGAGAAACACCGTGAACACTTTTGTTCTGATGCAAGGACAAAAATGACACTGATGTGCTTGAATAGGAGAGCAGTGAGGACCACAAAAGCCTCTTAGCTGGCCTCCAACTCTCCCCTTCCTAAATGGATAAAGAACATTTTAGCTCACACCACAAGTAGGTTTGAAGCTAAAGCCACCACTGCAACTCCTCAACTCTCCACTGTGGGACTAAAGCAGCTGTATGTGATATGTAAATGAACAAGAGTGGCTGTGTTCCAACAAAAGTTTGTTTACAAAAACAGATGACAGATCATTTTGAGTCCATGGGCCATAGTTTGTCAACCTCTACTCTAAGCTACACATACCCTAGAAAACCTGCTACAGCAATGTATATAGCCTATTTGCTATTCAAGAGCAAATTTATTTTTCAATTTTTTATATGAACATAGAAGAAAGTCATGATTTAACTCCCAAAAGCAGTTTATGAAATCCAAAGTGAAGGAGGTGACACTTTCAGACCTTGAATCCAAATGTAGCCATCCTGCCCAACCCAATAAATCTTGTTCCCCTTTCCCTTTAGTGCTCAAACTCCTTGCTGTTCACCTGAACCAATTTAAACTGAGGATCTATGACCACAGAAAGGCCTCTGCCTGTCCAATAACCTGCCAATGTCTTCAAGTTATAAGTGTCAAGACCTCAGAGCTCCAGAAACTGATTCTTAGGATTTTTCCAGGCATGTGGGTCAGAACCAGGCAAACCCAGCATCCAGGATTTTCTCTCCTTCTTGAGTGTAAAAGCAAGTGAGTGTATTTTCCCTGATCCATTGGTGGGATAGAGCTGCCACTTTTGAACCCAGGGAGGCTGACTCAGATATTTTCTATAGGCTTTGGAGCTTGAATGTGCTCACCTAATAAAATGGGATTAAAAAAATTGCCTACCTCATAGGGCTTTTGTGAAGATTTAATGAGAATATCCAGAATTCTCCTAAATATCCTAAAAAATCTGAAAGTTGTTAGAAACAAAGAATATGTTGAACCTGTGTTTACATTCCTGCTCTGTCACTTGTTAACTTAAACTCTTGAGCCTTATTCTCTAACAAACGGGCATATAATCTAACACAGAGTGCGTTTTGATTAACAATAATAGATATAGCTAACATATAAGGTTGTCAAGAACATTATATTTTTTTATTTCTTATTTAATTTTATTTAGTATTTAAGACTAAATAAGGCTTAACTTAGAAAATAAAATTCAAAAAAAATTAATCATAGGACAAAATAGGCAGTGAAGTCTGATATAAATATTTTTGTGAGTTCTAAAATGAAATGAAGGAAATTGAAAAGTTATTCCTGAGCAATGAAAAAAATAAGATGAAAATACGATGATCATCAACATAAGGAAAGAGTGTAAGAGTAGGAGCTTCCCCTGGAACCTGCTCATCTCACATACCATGCTAGGGAGCCCTTAGGAGGGGAAGTGGAACAAACTAGTATCCTTTGCCTGCCATCCATCTGCTAGGTCCTGTGCTGAGGCTAATGTAGACCTCGCTGCTGAATGGGCTTTCTGGATCAATACTAGCCATTAGTCCCATGTGTAGCTCCTGTTGGCCAGCCACAACGCCGCGGGAGGAAAACTCTCGGAGGCAGAGTAAAGATACTACTACTTTTACTTTTACTTTCTTGCTAGGTCCTGCTTAGAGAGAAAGATTGTTAAGAGAGAAAGAGAGAGGCTTGAAAGAGAGAGATTTCTTCTTTAGCGAGCTTAGCTTTTAGAGCTTCTTTCTTCTTTCTTCTTTCTTAGACCTCGCTGACTCTGAAACTTCTTGGGCTTTCTGTAACCGGACGTTCTGGCCGCTCAATACGACCCGAACTCTTCCTCCGACCGAGCATTGACTGAGAGTCCCATGAGATACTTGAAAAATTTCAGTTCTACTATCAGGTGGAATTGGCTTCAGTGAGTCTCCCTTGGGGTTCTTCATGTGGATACTGAAAAAACAGTTCTTGGTGTAGTGAGTCTTGTTTTACCAAGTAATTTTACCAAGTTTTAATGTTTCTCTAATTTCTCAATTCCTATTTATTCCCTGCAGTGCATTCTTAGAAGCTTTACATTTGGAACCCTAAATTGCTCTTTCAAATTCCTTTCCCAAAACTAGAGTCTGAATCGCTGTACAGAAAGCTTCTCTGTGAAAATCAAATTGGACTACGGCATCAATGAGAAATAAAATTCAATTGTGTTAAACTACTAAGATTTTAAGGTTGTTTGCTACAGCACTTAGGCTAATTTCCCATCAGAAATTAGGGAATCTGCTCTCTCTAGAAGGTTCTGCTGGTTCTTCCAGCTCTGGGTACCCAGCTCTGCATTGTGCCGCCATGATGGACCACTGTCCTGTGCTTGTTCTCAGCCAGAATACAAAGTGTGGATCTGGAAGGAAAGTTCAGTCTGGAAACATCAGTGCTGCTAAGACTATTGCAGATATCATCTGAACATGTTTGGGACCCATGTCCATGATGAAGATGCATTTGAACCCTACGAGAGGCATCGTGGTGACCAATTATGGCAATGCCATTCTTCAAGAGATTCAAGTCCAACATACATCAACCAAGTCCATGATTGAAATTAGCAGGACCCAGGATGAAGATGTTGGAGATGAAACACATCAATAATTATTCTTTTTTTAAAAATATTTTTTTAATTGTTGATGGACCTTTATTTTATTCATTTATTCATATGCAGTGCTGAGACTTGAACCCAGTGCCTCACATATGCTAGGTAAGTGCTCTACCACTATGCCACAACCCCAGCACTGTAATCATTCTTGCTGGAGAAATGCTATCTGTTGCTGAGCACTTCCTAGAGCAGCAGCTGCACCCAACATTGGTAATCAATGCTTAGTGCAAGGCACTAGATGATATGATCAGCACTCTAATCAGTATTTCTGTTGACATCAATAACCATGATGCTGAACATCATAAACGGTTCCATTACCACCAAAGTAATTTGTGGTGGTTCTCTTTAGCTTGCAACATTATCCTGGATACTGTCAAAACTGTATAGTTTGAGGAACATGGTCAGAAGGAGATGGGCATGGAGAAATATGCAAGAGTGGAAAAGATACTTGGGGGCATCATTGAAGACTCATGTGCATTACACAGAGTCATGATTAACAAAGATATGGCCCATCCAGGAATGTGGTGTTATATGAAGAACCCTCATATTGTGCTGTTGGATTCTTCTCATGACCTAATTATGTTCCATTAGGCCCCACCTCTTAAATATTCCACCATGTTAACATCATTACATATGAAACTCAAGCTTCCTGTACATGAACCTCTGGAAAATAAAGCCTCAACATGATTTTTGGCAAGGACAAATCACATTCAAACCCTAGCAGGTGTGGCTACAGTTGCATGGTACTAATTGCAACCAAATCTGAAGCTTTTTTAAAAAAATAGTAATAATAATAATAAGGAAATTGAATGTCATATAAAACCACAGGGATGGTCTAAAAGATTTGTAATTAAAGAATCCTGGCCAAGCTATGCAGCCCTAAGGAAGACGCAACAAGGAAGATAAGAAAGAACCTTCCAGAGGGTAGAGTTGTGGGGAGGGGAGCAGACCCAAGAAAGACTAAGAGTCTCCTGTGCTCTCAGAGTTGAAAGCCTTCAGTGTTTGCACAGCTGGATTATCCTTGGCCAGTCAAAGCTGTGTCTCCCTTTTTGCCTGTTTCTAAGTGAGACTGTTTGTTATGGTGTATATCAGGACAAAGGTCATAGAACAGTTAAGACGCTACAGCTGGTATGATATGGAGGACATGCATTACACTGAGGTCCAAGACTTTGAGCTGGATTTTGGTAGTGAGTGTAAACTATGTGTAGGAAAAGGCAGGATTGGGGGCCCAGGGCAAGGATGCAAATTTGGTCACTAGAAAGAGTGGACTATGATAGAAATGCTAATGTTCACAAATCCCTGTTCTCTTTGTTTAAACACACAGAGAAACTATGATTTCCCAGCCCCAGCCTCCCTTGCAGTTTTGTATGTCAGTTGATGGGTTCTAGCTTGTGGAATCTGAGAAGAAATGAAATATTATAATTCTAGGCACAGATCACAAAACATCTTATTTCAGTGAATAACTCTGAAACCCTACAAAGTGAGTCAGAAAATGACAGCTCACATCTGACTCATTATCTACCTTTGTACAGCCTACAAAACTAAAATGACTTTACACTCTAAAATTTTTATATGTTAAAAGTATGAATAATATTTCATAACAGAAATTATTAAAAATTTCAATTTTAATATCACAATGTTTTATTGGATCAAGTCTGTGTTCATGTTTATTTGTATATTAACTATTGCTACTTTCACTCTACAATGGAAGAGTCAAGTGGTTGCCACAGAGAATATATACAATGTTCTTATTGTGATATTCTGTTTATTATGTAGTATTGCAGGGATGTGGTTGTAATTTGGCATTATTGGATCCATGGATATCGGTTTTTTCATGACACTTTATTTTATATATTTTTCTTTACTATCTTCATACCTATCAGGCTAAAAAAGAAAGAAAAGAAGAAAAAAAGAAAGAAAGAAAGAAAGAAAGAAAGAAAGAAAGAAAGAAAATAGTTAAATGACTTTAAATGGTGTCCTTCAAAGGCATAGTGAAGTTTGGATTATTTTGTTATCATAATGGTTTCAATGTAATTACAATGGTTCTTAGAAGAAGGAATCAGATGAGTCAGAGTCATAAGAGGAAATGGGATGATGGGAAGCAAAACTTAGAGTAATGTGATTGCTGGCTGGAAAGAGCGGACTATGATAGAAATGCTAATGTTCACCAAATCCATGTTCTCCATTTTGAACACACAGATAATCTATGATTTCTCTGGGAGGTATGGGGCAAAGAATTCAGGAATCCTTCTAGAATCTGGGAAAGACTAACAGATTTTTCTGTAGTTCCTCCAGAAAAAAATACAGCTTAGTCAACTCCTTGATTCTAACCCAGTACTATTCTCTTTAGATTTCTAGTCTCCAGAACTATGAGGCAAATCTGTGTTGTCTTAAATTACTAAGTCTGTGATAATTTGCTAGAACATCAAAAGAAAACTAACATAATACACACTGATAATTCCAACTAAGCATTCATCACAATGTTCCCAACTCGCAAGATAGCAATGTCCCAAAAAATTAGAAAATTTAAAATAAAGTATCTTACATGTTAGAATTTCTTTATAAAAATTTAAAAAAAAAAGAAAATGAGGCTGGAACCTAAGTAAGTTTCCATGTGTTTCATTTGTTAGCCAAGCAAATAAAACTGATGGTGAATTAATTGAACTATTTGATCGCAGTAGCAAAAGAAATATGTCCAGATAAAATGAATATTAAACTATTAGCCTTTTGATGAAAATAAACCATTCAAAGAGTTAAGAATATTGGGAGCAATATAAACAGTCAACAAGCTGGGCGTGGTGGCACAAGCCTGTAATCCCAGCACTTGGGAGACTGAGGCAAGAGGATCAGGAGTTCAAAGCCAGCCTCAGCAATGGCGAGGCACTTAGCAACTCAGTGAGACCCTGTCTCTAATAAAATACAAAAAAGGGCTGGGGATGTGGCCCAGTGGTCGAGTGCCCCTGAGTTCAATCCCTGGTACCAAAAAATAAAATAAAATAAAATAAACAGTCAACAAAACATATGGCAAAAGTTTTGAGTGATTTGTCTTGGTTCTTAATACATAGATGTTATACACATACATGCATACACATACACACACATTTTTTGTTCTTATTTATTTGACACTGAGTTTGAAGTTTTTGAATCATTTGTGTGGAACAAGGATAGGTGAGCATATTTCAAAGAAGTTGAGAGACTATTCATTCAGTACAACCTGAAATAGAATCTGTTAAATTGTGTCACAATAGATGGTGGTAAAATCATGTAGAGCATACTACAGGGACACAGCCACATCAGTGTTCATAGCAGCACGATTCACAATAGCTAGATTGTGGAAACAACCCCGATGTCCATCAATAGATGAATGGATAGGGAAACTTTGGTATATATACACAATGGAACACTACTCAGCACTAAAAGAGAATAAAATCGTGGCATTTGCAGGTAAATGGATGGAGTTGGAGAAAATAATGCTAAGTGAAGTCAGCCAATCCCAGAAAACCAAAGATCAATTGATTCCTTTGCTATGATGATACTGAATTTTAGTGGCACGGGAGGGGTATGAGAGGAATGAAGGAATGTTAAATAGAAAAAAGGTGGGGGAGGGGAGGGAAAGGGGGTAGGGGATAGAAACAATGGCAGAAGGATTGGACATCAATATACTAAGTGCATGTATAAAAACTCAAATGGTATGAAAATACTTTGTGTAAAACCAATGACTTGGAAAACTGTGCTCTTTATATGTATGAAAGGAATTGCACTCTAAAAGCATGTATAACAAATTAAATAAAAAAAATTTTTAAAAAATAGATGGTGGTAAAATCATGTAGAGCAGAAAAAAAAGGCTTAAACAGTCACAAAAGTAATAAAAAAAAAAAAAAAAAGCATTTAAAGAATATGGTTGTTGGTAATTACTTTGAAGAAAATATTTAAATTCATGTGTTATTATTATTTTTTGGGGGGGTGGTAACTGGGGATTGAACTCAGGGGCACTCAACCACTGAGCCACATCCCCATCCCTATTTAGTATTTTATTTAGAGACAGGGTCTCACTGAGTTGCTTAGCACCTTGCTTTTGCTGAGGCTGACTTTGAACTCGTGATCCTCATGCCTCAGCCTCCTAAGCTGCTGAAATCACAGGTATGCACCACCACACCCTGCAATCATGTATTATTGAACCAGAAGAATCAACAGTGATTTTCATTTGCTCTCATAGATTTACCCATAGTTGGTTCCATTAATTTTTAATTAATTTCATAAATAGAAGTTGATATATTGACTTTTCCTACCACATAGCAGATCAATGGTTATGACTTTGTGTTTTTAATAATTTCTTTTTTTTTTTTTTTCCTTTTTGAGATTAGGGTCAAAATTGAAAAATTTCTGAACAATAATAATAAATAATAATAATTTTCTGAACAATAATAATAATAAATAACAAATGGCTTTGGAAATCAACTTTTCTCACAAAATTGATAACATTTAGTGATTGCTACCTAAAATTTTGAGGTAAAATGTAAAGCTTTGTGAAGTAATTGCCATAGAAACTAATACTGTTTGAGTAAAAAACTATGTCAAACTGTTTTTATATAGTTTCAAAAACCAAATCTTTATTCTCACACAAATTGGTTATGACTTTTTTGCTCCAGTTCAAACTATCATTCTAGTAGTAGTGTTGGTACCACAATGAAATTCAAAAGAATTTTCCATATTTCAAAATCCATATTTCCATAACTCAAAATTTTTAAATTTAGAAACTTCCTCCTAATCTTCCATAGATGGTGATTTGTCTGCAATATAATGACATATTACAAGAAAATAACATAATAGAATCTCACAAATGCCTTTAAAGAAATGAATATGGTCAATTGAAATTATATTTACAGACCAATATTTAGCCAAATTTACCTCCATGAAAAGACATTTTCAAAAGATGAAATGTTAAAAAAGATGAAATATATAAAATTTCATTACAGATCAGCTTTAACTTATGAGCATTTGCAGTCATTTTGATTATAAGAAAACTAATTTTGAACACAATTAGGCAAAAGTGTATCCTCCCCAACAAAATAATTCCAATTTTTTCTCATTAGTAGGGTTGTATTACAAAAATTGTACCCTTATTGAATTTTAAATTTCATCAAAATAAAACTTGATAATTATTTTTCTTTCTTGTTATGTAGGTACCTAGGATTTTTATCATTTGACTGAGAAGTCTAAAATATTTACTGTCTGGCTTTTTATAAAAACATGTTTTCTGGGCTGGGTCTGTAGCTCAGTGGTAGAGCAATTGCCTTGCATGTGTGAGGCACTAGGTTCGATCCTCAGCACTACATAAAAATAAATAAAGATATTTTGTCCATCTACAAGTAAAAAAAAAAAAAAATTAGTTTCCTGACCCTTGCTGTAGAAGATGGTGGAGTCACTTGATAGAAAATATTCCTAAGCCCTATGTGAAAGGTTGATTGATGAACATTCAGTTGAATAGTGTGGCATGAATAAGAAATTAACCTTCATCTGGTAAGCCATTAAGATTTATGAATTGTTTGTTACAACAGTCAGTGTTATTTACCATAACTAAAACAAACTCTTAATTCCATGATTAAAATTCACATTTAAAGAAATCATGGAAGCCATACGTATCTCCAGGACATACAAAGTGACTTCAGGAAATGGCTACCAATGCATTATCTGATGCACAATCAGCATAGTAAATGCATTCTTTCATTAATTCAGACAACATTTGTTCAAGGCTATGACAAAGGTAATATGAAAAGTTGATCTGATTTTTTTTTGAAATTATAAATTTCCCTTATTTGTGAATTGAGCAATTTAATACATTTAAATCAATAAATCATCAGAAGCCCCATGCAATCATTTTTTCCATGGAAGTCTTTGCTCAAAGAGAGGACATTTTTTTCCTTTCCAAAATAAAAAATTTCTCTTCCTCTTAGAATGATGCTAAAGTGTTCCCTGCTTGAAAACTAAAAGAGAATAAATTTCAAGGTCTGAATGGGACATTACTTTGAAATATCCCAAGAGAGAGCACTAGGAAAACTCCTGTAATAAAATGCAGTCATCAAATTGCCAATATTTGTCCCAATTGTGTTGGGAAATAGAGAGCAAAACACAAAGGAAAGAAATGTTTCTCCATTTGGCAATGTGGCAAACAATTACCTGAGGTGAAAAACATTTCACTCTCTGATTCAGAGGAGAATCAAATCCATAAAATTAAATGATATAAGTCTGGCTCAGTCTTAATATTTTAAAATCACACTTTTTAAAACATATTTTTGGACATGCATACTATGACTGAGTGTCTCAGATCTCATCCTGACCATCAGAAGCAATATTTCCCAAATATTCCTCAGCATAAAAACTACTGAGTGAGGAGGTGTCTAATAACACTCTGGTTCTTGTTTCCCAGAATCTGATTCAATAGATGTGGTGAAGGGCACTTCACAAATTCACTTGGAGGTACTATGCTGGATACTGTGAAGTGACCAATTGGCCTCCGTGCTGCCTTTTTAGACTCCCTTGCAGCCAGGGTTCTGGCTGCTAATTAATTCCACTATCAGATGCACTTGCAGAAAATTCAGAAAATCAAAGCAAGGTAGAAGCCATCCTTTTGCCTGGTTTTTGCTATTTCTGCTACTGAGCATGGTTATGGTCATGGATTTTCACAGGTAACATTTCATTGTCTATCACTTGGTATCTCATGTGTTGAACAGTAGCAGTATTAGAAGAAGCAGTGGTGTCCTTTTTTCCTGGAGCAGTTTCAATGATGACCTATTGTTCTAGAACTGACTCTGAAGGTCCAGACAGGAAATTACCTTAAATGACTTTCAACTATTTTGTGAGCATCTATTCAACTATTTTGTGAGCAACTACTTTGTTTCTTGAACTAAAATGTGAATAATAAAGAATATGACATCAATGTTGACATAAGCAGCAGTGGCTGTAGAGCAGCAGTAACATTCATAGCTTTTAGAAACATGGTCTTTTGTCATCATATAGGAAAGCATTTGTAAGAATTCACTAATGGCATCAACATATCATTGAATGTCCTTGATTGATACTTGAACAAATAATATTCTTGCACACTGCTACTCTACACCCCACATACCTGCCAAAGGACCAAAGATCACACTGTTGAACCACTGCTGCAGATTGCCCTAAGGCTGGACTACAGGCCCTTTCAGGAAAGGTTGGAAAACACATGGTAGATGAAGGAAGACACACACCAGAATATAAACTTCATGAGGTTAGATGTGTTTTTTTTTTTTTTTTTCTTTTCCCTTCAATGCTATGATCACACCACCTCGGAGAGTGCTTAGTGATTGATTGTAATTATATAAGGCATTCAATAAACAGAAAAAATGCATTGAATGATGAATTAGTGTAGGACAGTATAAAAATTACTACTTCTTATTGAGGTAAAGCTTCCAAAGCCATTTGTTTCCTCAGGGCTAGAATGGGTTAGTTGGGCTTTAAAAACGAGTTACCAGGGTTTAGAAATAAGCAAAGGATCTAAGTAGCCTGAATTTTGTCTCCTAACACTAAATTTCCAAATAGCATTATTCTCATCTTTATGATTTGCCAACAGATAGGGTACTCTCTGACCCCATGTTTTGTTCTCAGATGTTATTCTGAGCTAACATTTCTCTATGGTCAGTCCTCAAATCTTATGCAGTAGAACCAACTCTGATACATTCCACCAGAAGCCCAAGTCTAGCCTTGCACTGTCTTGGATTTTTAAGCCCCTTGAAATTGGCTGTGTGCTAAATGGAAGCTATGTTTTAGTAATAAGAGCAAAATTTATGATATCAAAATCAGCACCCACATCTATAATCAAGGAACCATCAGGAGACTTAAAATTGAACCTCATATCACTAGGCTCATGCTATTTCTATTCCTCTTGTCTGTGTCAAGATAGGCCATGGAAGTTTTGGGAGAGCTATTGAGTAGTGGTTGATACCAAGGTGTAGAGTTACATATGTTGAAATGGGTTGTAATGAGGAAAATTTCATTTTATTTGTATTACTTACTGATCCTTTTAATCAAAGATAAAATTCCCAAGATTTGAACTGATAGAAACTCTGGGAAAAGAATCTCTGGGCAATGTTTGTATAATTTCATGAGTTACACCTTCCTTCCAGGGCTTCCCAGTCCCTTTATCACCATCATTATTCACTCATTAAAATTGTGATGCAAAAATGGAGAAAAAAGTCTACTAAAACTATCAACATTCAGCACAACTGAGATATATAGACATTTAAAAATTACTAGTGCCTTTGCAGTAGATAAAATTAAATGAGAATAAAACATGAACGTCATGAAAACAATTTCTTTTCCTAAGAATAAACACAACGCTGTAGAAACTTTCTCCATAAGGCCCGATATATTTTCCCTCTCTCTCTAGCCTGGCCTTTTGCTCTCTTTGATTTTCACCTATTTCCATGAAATAAATGCCATCATATCTCTATCTCAGATTTTCTGATGAATTTGCCAATCTTCTTTCTTAGACAAAGATACCTTAAATTACAGCATTTATTGAAGTTGCTCCCCCACAACTTACTTACTAGTGTTTCTAAATCACTAAATCTACATCACTCAGACCACATCAGAGAAAAGAGTAGATTTTATTTTGATGAGACACTTTCCAATAACTGTTTGAACTTGGTACAGAACCATGGAGTTATTGTAGTGAATGTATATTGAAACCTTCTCATGTGTCAAGTTCTGTGCAAGGCTCTAGGCATACAGAGATGAGCAACCACTGCATTTCCCTTCAAAAATTCCTGCAGTACTGTTACGGTTTAGATATTAGGTGTCCCTAAAAATCTCGTATGTGAAACAATGCAAGAAAATTTAGAGGTGAAAGAATTGGGTTATGAGAGTCTTAACCCAGTCAGTGCATTGATCCACTGATAGGGATTAACTCAGTGGTGACTGCAGGTGGTAGTCTGTGGCTGGAGATGGGTCCCTGGGTTTTTACATATGTTTTGTCCTTGTTGAACAGATCTCTCTCTCTCTCTCTCTCTCTCTCTCTCTCTCTCTCTCTCTCTCTCTCTCTCTCTGTGTCTCTCTCTCTTTCCTTCCTTCCCTCCCTCTCTGACTCCTGGTGGCCGTGTCCTGAGCTGTCTTCCTCCACCACACTAGTCCGCCATGATGATTTCCCTTTTCTTTGGTCCTGAGGGATGGAGTCAGCCATCTATGGACTGAGACCTTTGAAACGATGAACCCAGATGAATTTTACTTTCTCTAAAATTATACTTGAAATGTCCTCTGGTCACAGCATGAAAAAGTTGACTAAAACAAGCAACATGGACAGGTCCACAAAAACCCAATAGCTGGCAAGGTATGATAAGATTTGAACTGAATGATCAAACTAACTTATCAAGGTAATACCAAATTTGGCAGGCATTGAGAGTAATGAGGTTGTAATTTGTTGGATACAGCAAATACCCACTGGAGACATTTAAGAGAGTAATTTTGGTGAGTTTGAACTGTACTATCTTTAAGACATAACATTTCTAAATAATATTACATCAATTTTGAAAATACTCCCTTAGTTTATATTGAATGATGTTTTATATTTAAATGAATAACCTGTGGTCAAAGCAATCTCCAATGGTTTATGTTTGTTTTGGTTTTTAAAATCCCTTTCATTTCAAAAGAGAAACGTACAAAAACTTGACCATAAGTTAAAATAAAGCATTCGAAAGTTAAATTTTAATAACATATAGGCTCTATTGATTGATTGTATTCTTTCTAAATCTAAAGAAATCAGGAATTGAAAGACAGGAAATTTTCATTTTATTTGTTTTACTTACTGATCCTATATCAGAAACAAAATTCCCAAGCCAATCTTATTAGTACTCATTAAATATTCTCATGCACTATTTAACCTTTTTCTTATTTTCTACAATAGGCATGACTTCATTTAACAACAACTTATTTTTAATATTTTTTAGTTGTCAACGGTCCTTTATTTTACTTATTTATATGCGGTGCTGAGAATGAAACCCAGTGCCTCACACATGTTAGGCAGGCGCTCTACCACTGAGCCACCACCCCCGGCCCCAACAACAACTTATTTTAGAATAATTCTCACAAAATTTCCTAACTTGGGGGCTATGTGTTCCTTTGGGATGTCTCTCACTGCTAAACATTTTCACTTTTACTTAACAAGACAGAGAAGAATCAAGGGTCTTACAAGAAGAATCTGTGGACCCACACAATTGTTCCAGTGTGCCTTAAACTTTCACATTTGGTATCAGCACTTGCATAGTGTCACCTGAAAGAAAAGTCCTGAAAATTATTGAATCTGGTTTCCTCTTTTTTTTTTTTTTTTTTTAACTGATGAGACTCAGAAATAGAACCAATGTGTTCGGAGCCAAGTATTTTTCTTAGTTTATGACAAAAAATGGGAATAAAAACCACAGTTCTAAGTTCCTATTTTAGGACCCTTTTATTCTAATACAGGCATCTCTTTAATTAACTATAAAATGATAAAAGGTCACTTTCGATGTAAAAGTTATAAGTAAAAGATTCTTTATTATGCCCCAGACACTTAAATGTACTGCAATAAATACTGATATATCCCAGCTTTATAATTGAGGACATTTAAGAAAATTTTACTTTAAGTCAGTGTTTGACTTAAGAGATAAGCAAGGTTTAATTTTTAAGTCAACATAATACTCTAGTAGGTATTATTGTAAATCCTTTCAATCAATAATCATTTTTTGGAACAATCCTATCTGCAAATCACTCTCATCCCAGTTCCTAGTTAAGGTGGTTGAGGAGGTTTGGAAAGGATTAAGGAGAAGGAAAAGACATGAGTTTCATATTTCAATGAGAAGTGGGAAAAATCCATGAACAAATAAAACAACTTTCTTATTGATTTTTGTAGGTCTTCTAAATTTTTTATTTGCTAAGATATAGGAAGAGAGGGAATCATTCCTAACCTCCTTTTCTCTTACATCCAAATCCTGTTCCAAGTGTAAATATTATACCTGTGTTTTAAAAATATTTACAGAATCTGATCATCTCTTACATCTCTACTATTATATAGTAAAGAGTCTGGCTCAATTTTTTGATATTTGACTGTTTACAGTTTTTAAACTTCCCTCTTTCTCTTGTGCCTCATATCAGAGAAAACTGATGAGAGCGCCCAGGTGCCCTCTTTTTGCACTAGTGAAAGTTCAAACAATCAGGGAACTCTCAAGCCAGCCCCATTGCCTAAGTACCATAAAACCCCAAGCCAGTTACCTTTCCCTGCTCTCTTCAAAGGGAAGATTTGGTCTTTATGGACCATCTCAGGAGGCCTGGCTCATTTCCCCAAGTCCCATTGTGTGAGTAATAAACCTTTTTCATGCCCTCTTAGATTATGTGGGAGTCATCATTCAGTCTCCATGTCAGAATCAAATTTTTTCGCGGGGAGGGAGGACATCTCCCTTTTGTGGAGTGGCCACGACATGTTATCATATTGGTTTAAGCTATCACTGTGTGCCTGGATTAACACAACTTTCTACATTTTTACCCCCAGCTTTAGCTCTTACCCACTTTTGTCTGTTTTCCACAGGACAACAAAAGTGATCATTTAACGATATGTTTGATGTGTCTCTCCTTCATTCAGCCATTCCCATGAAGTCCTTCAGAGGAAGAGTCAGAATTGCCACCGTGCACCAGGAGATCTTTGGAGATCTTCTGTGATCTTCCATCTCTTACCACTTGCATCATCTCTTGCATCTTATCATTCTCCCCCTCTACCTTTTCTCTCTGCCCAGCCCAGCAGCCTCTTTGTTTCTTAAACATGCTAAGCCTGCTTCCTCTCATTTTCACTGGCTGGGCTCTCTACTGATTTCTGCTCCTTTTCTGCTCCTTTGCTGTTTCTCCAGATCCTTACTGCTTGGTTCCCCCATTTACTTCATATTTCTGCTCAAATTCTGCTTTATCATTGGCATCTTCTCTGACCACCTACATAAAAATTGTAATTCCTTCACTCTCTGACACCCCCAATCTCAGTTTCCCTGATTTATTTTTTATAGCATTCATTACCCCTGTACATATTATACATTATCACTGCATCTGCTTATTTTGTTTCCAACCAGAAGTTAAGCTTCCTGGGACTAGGGACTTTGTTTTGTTCATTACTATAACTCTGCTACTTATCAGATCCTGGCACAGAGGATGCCTTCATGTAATATTTGTTAAAGAACACACACACACACACACACACACACACACACACACACACACACACACACACCAGAATCCATAGTTTAAAAAATACCCTGCTTAGTTAGCTAACTAATTAATCCATTCTTTTCTGTATAAACACACAAGTACATAATGAACAACATTGACAGTCTTGTCTGATCTCTATCCCAAATCTCTATTCCCCTTGGGCAAGCAGAAAAGGAGAACTATGCAGAATTAAAGAGTAACACTAAAAACCATGTAGTTTTGCTTCCTGATATTATTCTGGACAAAGCTTTTGCTATAAAAAATTTCAAATGGCCTAGTGTTTCTGTGGGGAATATAAACTTACAGCTTAAACTAGGAGCTGTGTGCTTGGTTTACATTCAGGGAGATGGAAAAGAGGGAAGCTAGGGTCAGCTGGGCATGACCATTGATCATGTTAGGCTAGTTTGACATCAGACATGATAGTAATTAGACAAATTATTCTACAAGCCATTTTCTGAACTCTTCTCCTTTTCCTTAGATTTCTTCCCAGCCAAGTTTAGGTAGAGGGGCTTGCAGGATGCTATTCAAGAAGCTGTAACATCTTAACTTTCTGTGCTATTGAGATGAATAGGCATGTTTTTTGAAGACATTGAGAGATGTCTTGCTGAAGGTTCAATGGAGACTGTAAAAATCAGATCCATGCCAAGCAACCAGTTCTTACAGAAAGCTTCATGAAGCAAGGGTCTCATGGGAACCGCCACATCTTTTACATTTTTATTTTCTACATCTTTTTGTTGTTGTTGTTGTTGTTGTTTAAAAGTAGGTCTAAACTATATTTGGATGCAAAGACTGAGGGTATGTGACACCCTGACAAACAGAAGCCAAGGAGATCTGGTGTTATTGCATTTTAGCCTTGCGTCAATTCTAGCACCAGATGTGAAGTAAAACTCTGGTTTTGTTACCCTGTATTTGAATGGGTCACTTTGATATCTTTTTTTTATTACTTTGACTTTGCCATATTTTTAGCTCTCTTTAGGACACTTAACATCTTATGCCTTGTAAATTTTTGTTTCTACTGTTCTTTTTATTTTAGTTGGTCTATCTATTAAAGTTGGAATATCTATATAGGTTGGTCTTTCCCAGAGTAAAAGTTGCTTGAGGGCATGGAAGGTGTTTTTGTGTAAGCTTCATAACCTTGAGCCATATCCACCAGAATCAGGGAGTTTAGTTGCAGTGTAAAATCTTGCTACCTACTGTAAGGCAGATATGATGTTCCTTATTCATTTTTTTTTTTTTTTTTTTTTTTGTGTGTGTGTGTGTGTGTGTTACCGGGGATTGAACTCCTTATTCCCCAGCCCTTTTTTGTGTTTTTATTAGAGACAGGGTCCCAAGTTGCTTTTCTGAGGCTGGCTTTGAACTAGCCTCAGCCTCTCCAAAGTGCTGGGATTAAACGATTCTTCAGTTTTCTGTCTAGTAAGAAAAATAAAAATAAAACAACAGCCATTTTGAGTCACTGCTCAGATTTCAAAGGCAACACATTAAAGAGGCAGGGAGGATCAGGGACCACCAAGGCTACGATTGCCACACCCCATATGTGACTCTGGTTCCAACAGCTGTTCCTCCTTGTGGGGCTTTCCAGTGGTGTATATATCAGGAAAGACAGTTGCGGGTTTCCTCTATATTATTAGATTCATACAATTTAGAATTGTTACATATTCTTAGTGGATTAACACTTATCCTAATGGAATGTCTCTTTGGGTCTCAAATAATACCCCTTTTCTTATAGTCTCACATCGTTTTGTTAAAGAAGTGATTGTATTATAGATCTTTTTCCTACCTTTTGTTTTCAGTCTTATCCTTAATGCATGTTTCTGTAGGCAGCCTCTTTTTGCTTTTTCACCAGTAACTAGACTTATTACAGTATAATAAAAATAATTACTTTTCCTATATCCCTAGTGATGTTAGAACCTTGGAACATTTAAGTTCCATTTTCTTTTCTCTCCTATTTTTTTGTGCTATTCTCTTTTGTGAAAAATATTATTCCATTGTTCCCTGGCTATTGTCATTTCTTTGTTGCATTAAAATAGCCACATTCCTCCTAGCTACCTTATTGCTTTTATCTTTTTTTGTTTTTAGGCAGTTTTACTATAATGTCTATATATGGTTTATTATTATTTGACTGGGCTTTATAGAAATTCTTGAATAAGTGGCCTGATGTCCTTCATCAATTTTGGAAAATTATTGTTCACTCACTATTCAAATATTGCTTCTGCTCTATTCTCTTACTTCTTTCTACTGAAACAACCTCCATAATATAATGTTCTTCTTTAAACTCTTTAAAGTATTTAACCTAAAATTCCATTTTGACTGACTTTAATATTGCTATGCCTGCTTTTTTTTAATGTTTGCATTTGCTCAGTGTTTTGGTACCCATCAGTCTCCTTTTTCACAAAAGGATTTCATTATTGCTTTATTTGTGCAGGTTACTTAGAATCAATATGAAGCTCCTTTTGTTTTCTTTTAAACACAATCTGACAGTTTCTGTCCTCAAAATTTTCACTTACATGGAGTGTAATAACCAGTATATGTGATTTTATGTGTTCCTTTTAACTATACTGGTTATTTTATATCACAGCAGTTGCTTGGTTCAGGAGAAGAAGGAGGCTGCAATTGGGTACTTAATGCTGCCAGAATCCTCCCATACATGCCTCTTATATGTCATCTCATCTAATCCTCCTATATAACCTTTTCAAAGAATTTAGGATGATTCTTTGTTAGGATAACCTATGTGATATTACATAGTGGCACTCATCTGTCTTTGGAGCTCAGATGAAGCACAGATTTCTCCCTGAGTACAATGTGAAGTCTATTCATCCCCTCTGGAAATGTCTTCACTCTACCAAATACTATGAGTAGTATAAATTTTTCCATGTAACCGCTACATACAACCCAGGTCCACATCCACAAAAGCATCCCATGGTTCCTTGAGAATAATACAGTAACAACAGTAAATATAGTGATTTGTGTTTGTGTGTGTGTGGTGCTGGGGATTGAACCCAGGGCCTTGTGCATGTGAGGCAAGCACTCTACCAAAGGAGCTATATCCTCAACCCTACCTACAATGATGTTTCTTACCAATAAATGATTGTTCACTTTGCACCACAAAGCAATGAAAAGAAAATATTGTTAACCTTCAAAACTTCACAGGCCAGTGTAATTATCCTCTTACAGTAGAATAAAAAACTTAGGCTTTAGAGAGATTAATAAACTCCAATTCATTCAACTCCTTAGTGAGTGAGCCACCTTGGTCTTCCTATTCTTCTTTTCTATTGGATGACAGGTGATCATCCTGGACTCAAAGAAGCCCTGGGGCATCCTTGGAGCCACCTGTGGAGGAAGGATTGAAGTGGTATAGTTCCTGCCTCATCATGCTTCTACCTGAGAATTGCAGCTCAGGTGGTAACTGTAATTGAGCATGGACTGTCTACCTCTTCTATTTGGGTTAAATTCTGTTCTTCCAACAATTTCTGTATCATATGCTGTGCCAGGTGGCATATTGAAGCTCTTTTCTTCTTTGCTAATTAATATCCCCATTTTCCACCTCTGTTTCTTAATTCCTATTGTGAGCGTTGAGCCTTATTCTTTTTTTTTTTTTTTTTTTTTTTTTTTTTTTTTTGCACCAGGAATTGAACTGAGGGGTGCTTAACCACTAAGCCACATCCCCAGCCCTCTTTTTATGATTTTTTTTTTCCATCTTTTTTTATTTAGAGACAGGGTCTTGCTGAGTTACTTAGAGCCTCACTAAGATGCTGAGGCTGGCTTTGAATCTGTGACCCTCAGCCTCTGGATTGCTGGGATTACACGCATGCGCCATGGTGCCCGGCTGTGAGCCTTATTCTTAACTTTGCCTGATTCCTGTAAACCTTTAAATGATCACTAGTAAAACTAAACTTGCAAGGAGACTTTAGAGATAAGATTGGCACACCTTCTTTCCCATAGAAGATGAGGCAGTAACTGAGGCTTCAGGAGATTTTCTGGCCTGCTGAAGGTGAGGCCCTCAACTTGTAACTCGTTCCCCACTACACGTGCCTTCTGTAAGACTAATGTGTGGTTCATATGTTTTAAGCCATGAACTCTCACAAAGACTCTCCAAGAAAATTCTTGAAGAAATAATGCCTTACAAACAATGGTTTCCCTCACCCTACTGCCTCTAAAGTGTACTAAATTTTGTCTTGAGAAAATAAAATTCATATTCTGACATTCTTCCATTACATATAACAGAATTGACAGGGTAAAGATTGAGGCTATAAAAATTAAATGTGGTGTCTACATGCCTACTAATGGCTGTCACTGGTTATCAATTTATATAATTGTGCTTTTATCTTAACTACTTATGCTTTATAACTTGAATTTGTATTAAGAGTTAAATAAAATGTTCCCTGGAATCCTTTTCTGGTGTGTGAGTGTGTATTTTAAACAAGGTTATGTTTATGCCCTGAACTTGTCAGAGCTGATATGAAAATAAAATCACTGTTCTGGACTCAAGGCCTAAAATTATCATGGTAGATTCTAACACACATTTACTATGCTTTGTCCATTTTTTTTCCTTTATTTCTCCTCTTTCTTCATTCACTTATGAGAGAGATATTCTGCAGCCAGCAAATATTTTCTGCAGGTAGGAAAGTGTTTCTTCTCTAGGTCTGCTTTTCTCCTGAGGCAAGAGGAAAGGAAATCTCCAGCTTCAGATTAAAGCAGAGGCATCATAAACTCGGTACCTCAGTTTTGTATACGTAGTCAGTGGACTAAACATCAGTGCTTCAGTTAAGATTTTTGATTGCAAGCAACAGAAATCAACTTTAGCAAACTTAAGACAATATAGTATTGGGAAGATTTTGGGAACTCATAAAATCTTGAAAAATATGGAGAGCCAGCTTGGAAAATAGACCTGAATCAACAAGTCTTGGCAGCAAGAAACATAGATGGTCCTCGTACAGGTAGCTCTAGTGAGAGCAACTAAGTGGCCACCACTACTAAAGGACAGTCCACAGCCAGCCTCATTAGACTCACAATCTTGCTTCTGAAAATAGGGTGTTATAGTACATTCAGATTGCTATAACAAAAATATACCACCTATAGACTGAGTAGTTTATAAACAACAGAAGTTTCTTTATCATTAGTTCTGGCAGCTGGGAAGTCCAAGTTCAAAGCTCCAGTAGATTCAGTATCCGGTAAGAGTTTGCTCTGTTTCAGAAATGGTAACTTGCAGCTGTGTCCTCTCATGGTAGGACAAACAGGCTCCCTCAATCCTCCTTCATAAGAACACTAGTCCCCTCCATGAGGGCAGGACCTCAAAGACCTAATCACCTAAAGGCCCCACTTCTTAATGCTGTCACACTGGGGATGAAGTTCTAGCATATGAATTTGGGTGGAACATCAACATACGGTAACAATTTCTCTGCCTTTTTGCCCAGTTCTCTCAAGATTCAAAGTTCAAGGTGAATAGCCTGTGCTAGCCTGAGTCACATTCCTGCAGCTGGGGGCTTGAGAAGAAAGAGGGTCTCTAGTTCCTTCCATTATCTAGTGAGAGATACTGCATTCTTACATGATCAGAAGAGCGTTCAAATATTAGTTAAAGAATTTACTATGAAATAAACAATCTCCCAGTTCATCAGAGATTTATCCTGGCCTAATTTCACATTATCCTGATGAATCTAATCAGAGTCTTTATACTTCCACATTAACTGGGTGAATGATGATGGTCTGATTTGTCTGAGTCCTGACCAGAGTACAGGAGGACTCCTCTTACAGGAGAAATGCATATATGGAGGAAATAGTTTCAATAACTAGGATACTTTATCTTTAAAATAATTCCAGGCTGAAGTGGCCTTCAAATCTAGAGAAAAAATAGTCTCCATAACCCCAGCATTTGATGTTATGCCTGCTACATAGTAATACTCAATACACAGTTTTTGAATGAATACTACTAAGAGGCTACTCTTTACTTGGCATGTAGCTATATACCAGGCATTATGAATAGTGGTTTATATGCATTATCTAATTTGATGGTCACTAATATTATTCTTGTTTTATAAGTGAGGCAACACATGTGATAAGGTTAAGTAACCTGTTCAATTTCATAGCAGTAACAAGTGGCAGTATGACCAGAATCCTGGTCTGTCTAGAGTGAACCAGGTAATGGGCTACTTCCTCAAACACGTGCTCTACTCTACTCCAAGAAAGGGCTGCTGTCACTTATTTTGTCTTAATCATTCTTGAGCTAAGTTTTATCATCAATGTGAGAGTATCTTATAATATAAACAGAACAGAAACTAGAAACTGTCTCTTCCCCTTCCATCTGTAACCATTGACTTAGGTAGGCATTTTATCCTGACCTTTATTTCTTCTCTTGGTGAGGTTAGGGAGGACTTGGAAGGGAACAAATAGTATCACCTACAAGGGGGACAGGGTTTGGGGATATGGTCAGAGGCTATGATTTTAGGGGACAGAAAGAAACAGGAAGAATTTCCCACTTCTACTCCATTTCTATGGAAGGATCCCCACATATGTAAGTCAATTCCTAAATGGAAATTTAACATAGAAAAGAAGCCATGCATCTTTGAGAGCTTAAAAAAATAGTTGACAGCTGCTAATTGGTTAATTAGTGTATAAATAAAGTGACTTCAAATTGATCACTCCCAGATGAACAGTAGGAAAAGTAAGCAGGAAGCAAACTCACTCCCTGATGAGGGTTCATGTAGCTGTTAGCAGCTGGCTATTTTTCTACCTACTCTTATTGAGGTGGTCAAGCACTTTCCTGAAGCAACTTGGGAAAACACATGAAACAAAGGGGACAGTTGACAAACAGTAGTTCAGTTTCCTCCTCCATCCCACCTCACTCCCCGCCTGCAAAGTGCAGCTCTGAGGTTACTCCAGTTGTGATCAGGAGGAATGCACACATGCCTTCATTCCTTCCATAGTTTTTCCTGTGTGTCTGCTACATACATGTGTGGGCACCAAGCTAGGCATTAAGGCAAACAGACAAGATTCCTGTTGCTATCAATTAATCAAACAGACATGGTTCCTGTTCTTGCTTAATTTGTCTTTCATGGGAATTCACTTGAAATAAATGATTAACTGATCTTCATTATATATGGTATGATGATAAAAGGGACAAGGATGAAGAATCTAATAAATGCAAAGGAAGAAAGTCCAGGTCCAGAAATAGTCTCCCTTTTCTTTCTTCTTCTTTTTCCATCTGGAGATAACACACCTGACAGAATTGAGCAAGATTTGAAGAACAAGGTGATGGTGTCAGCATTGGCCTAAGTCAGGTTGCTTGTTGATTCTAGCTCAGAGGCAGACCAAAGCCTCTAGAGAAGTGTGTGTGGAGTTTGACCCAGTGCCCCTATTGAGCACGTGTGTGTTCACCCACTTTGAGATTCCCTCTTTTCTCAAGAAAGCTCCTAGCCACGTGTTCTTACCTAGAATCTCAGATATCCTTAAAATAGTCTAGCAAAAGGATGTCTGAGATGGCAGATGCTCTTGCTTCAATGTCATGAGGATGATAAGGTTGGTTGCATAGTCACATTCTTTGTGCCCTTAAATCTCCATCTGGCTTCATAGCTAAACCACTGTTCTTATTGAGGCACTGAATTTTTGAAGGTCTTTATATCATAAAAGTACAGGCATACAGAAGCTGCCTAATGTTTGCAGAAGCTGAAATCTATTTCTTAATAGGTAACATTTTTGAAGTACATACATACCAAATATATTTTATACATGATATCTTGGTTATTGTTAGCACTTATGGTTTATATATTTGATGTCCCCCAAAAGCTCATGTGTGAGACAATGCAAGAAGATTTATAGGTGAAATGATAGGATTATGAGAGCCTTAACTAAATCAGTGAATTAATCCCCTGAGAGGGATTATCTGAGTGGTAACTGAAGGCAGGTAGGGTGTTGCTGGAAGAAGTGGATCATTAGGGGTGTGCCTTTGGAGTTTGTATTTTGTCTGTGGTGAGGAAAATCTCTTTTCCTCTTTCTCTCTGCTTCCTGGTGCCATGTCCCCAGCTGCTTTCCTCTGCCACACACTTCTGCCATGATGTTCTGTCTCACCTCAGGCCCCCAGGAATGTAGTTGGCCGTGTAAGGACTGAGACTTCTGAAACCATGAGCCCTCAAATGAACTTTTCTTCCTCTAATTGTTCTTGGCAGGTCTTTTGGTCTCAGTGGTGAAAAAAGCTGACTAAAACATTATCCTACTTCATGGAGCTTGTGAGGCTACCGCAAGCCAGAACTGGGGGTTTTGAAATTTACTTCATTCCCTAAGAGTCTAAGCATTTCACGTCAGAAGACTTCAAGTCAGGATCTCAAGCTCTATTTAATTTCAGGGCAATGCTTTTTAACTATATAACTTAAGGCAAGTTATTTATACCCTTGGTCACCTGCTCTTAAAGTGAACAGGTTAAACTTGATCAACTTTAAGTCCCTTTCCAGCTGTATGATCTTTCTAATTCATGAATCTTGCCCTTTGCATATAAGAGAGTGGAGGTCATAGGGAGTTTAAAATCATCTGCTTTCACTACTCAAGCGAATATGCTCAAAAGGAAAGAGAAAATTTTATGTGAATGTCACCTAACAGAAGCAGTATTTAGTGTCTGTTTACAAAAATGTTTTCTATTTCCCCATGGGTATTCTTTATACCTAGTTAATAGAAGTGAAACTGAATCTTTTCCAATGAATCTAAAAATGAAATCCTAGTGCAGATATGGTATATTTAGGTAAGGGTAAAGGTAAGAAGGTGATGATTTTTTCCTACTACATTTTCAGCAAGATTTTGAAAAATGGCACTTTGGATAAGATTTTCAGTCATCCCACAATGTCTTTCAGAATTCAAACCTCCAGGAAGTTGAAAATGAGTATTGTCCTCTCAATCAGAGCAAAAGACCAAGTTCTATTTTCTGCCTTATCCCTGCATTTTTTGTGCAATCATAAAAAAAAAAAAAATCAAAAACTTTAAAGTGTCTCTTGCAAATTTTTCTGCCTTCAAGTAGAGAAAAATAAAATATTTTATGCTTCACCAGTGAGAATTCATTTTTGTTTGTAAGTGTTAATCAAATGATAGGCATGGATACCTGAAAAAATAGTTTCTTTCTAATTTAAAATTGGCCAGGTTACTGACTGAGGTCTGAGTAATTATTATAGCTTGAGTTTGGTGTGTAATTTGGTGACATTCTTCCCTTTGCATTAATTTGGAGCTAGATGGGAGCTTTAGGGCTTTTCATGGAGATAGTGCCTATAATGATTTATTTAAATTCTGACCATGCTTTCTAATTATGTAAATATTCAATCATCTATCTTGCTGACTTGACTCTTAAGATGTTGAGAATATTTTCTATACATAATATTTGGCAAAGTTTCTTGGTTCCCATGCATTAAAAGCTATGAAAAAATATCTGTTGCAAAAAAAGAAGAATGAAGCAGCATGCTTTTCAATAATTCATCACTCTTCCAAGGTGAAAATCCAGCACTTACATTTACAGGCAATATCCATACACCTAGCAATGCTAAAATTGCTTTTCTACACAGTAGAACTGGGTGTCACCAGATTCTTTAGTCCTTTGGGTGTGCAAACACCTGACTGGTAGCATTTAGCTATTTCAGGAGTGAATATACTTGGTTCTTGACTGAATTTGTAGTGATCAGCTTTGGTGGTCAAACCTATTCATGTGGACTCCCAGAGAAAAGAACCAAGTATTAGCAACTTTAATTATTTCTTACCATTATACCCCATTATCTCCCACCTTCTTCCAAATGTTCTGACTTTCATCGGCCAAAACTCTCCCTTCTACTGCATGGTAGTGAGTAGAATGGCTTTCTTCTTGTTTTCTCCAACTCCATGAGGCAAAAACCAGCCACCTGCATCCCCATCACTAGAGCCAGAACTACTAATCCTTCAAAGACTGCAAGGCCTCCTCTGCACTTACTGCTGATCTCAAATTCTATCTACTAGAAATAACTTCCCTTTCTATCCTCAATGCACTCCCCCCGCCTGCTCCCCCTTTGCCCAATTATCTATCTTCTCAAACTGCTTGGTTTATTTTCTTCATTTGACACCATTACTTGGCATATATTTATTTGTTTACCCATCTTCTCCCCCTTATTATCTTGACTTTTTCTCAACAATGCTCTCAATATGCCATTTACACACTGGCTTTATGTTTTTATTGTCCCTCTCTTACCTTATGTTCATGTCTTGAATAATGCAGTCCTCATACAATGATTAAACTAATGATGAATCATGATCAATAAGATTTTCTAGAATGTAACTTGGTATGAAATGTCCCGTTATCTTAAAAATACCTCAAGTTTTTGGCATAGTATTGAAGGTCTCTTACAGTCAGGCTCTGATCTTCTCATGTAATCTTAACTCCTGCCGTACTCAGTCTTCTTTCAGTCTCTTGGTGATGGTGGTGGGGAGTGTTTCCTGGACCTCCTGCAGATGTCAAAAAAATCCATGCCGATAGCAAATCCCTTATACATAATGACATAGTATTTGCACATAACCTATGTATATACTCCTGCATACTTTATTTGTATTTTATTTTTACATATGTAATTTAATCATTCCTAGATTATTCATAATACCTACTACAATGTAAATGCTATGCAAATAGTTGTCATACTGTATCATTTAAGGAGTACTAACAACAACAAAACAAAAGTCTGTACATGTTCAACACAGACACAATTTGTTTTTGAATATTTTGGGTTTGTGGTTGGTTAAATATACAGATGTGGAACCCACGGATACAGAGTGCTGACTATATGTGCCTTCTAGCCCATGCAACATCTGTTTGGCTCTCAGGGAATATTGGTTGTTCCTAGGACACACTCAGGATTCTTCCCACTCTAGGCCTTTCTTCAAGCTGTACTGTGCTGCATACATTTACCTGAGGGAAGCCAGCCTTTCTGTATTAGTCTGCTAGAGCTGCCACAATAAAGTAGTGAAAACTGGATGGCTGAAACAACAGAAATTTATTGTGCACAGTCTGGAGGCAGTATGTCTGAAATCAGATGTCAGCAGGGCTCTTCCTGAAGGCTGTCAGGAAGAGACTGTTCTATGCCTCTTTCTCCTCCCATCTGGAGCTTTGCTTGCAATTCTTGGCCTCTGGTGCATCTCCTTGGCCTCTACCTTCACCTTCACATGTGTTGTGCCTGTGTGTGTGCTGTGTTTAAATGCCCCGTTTTCCTAAAGACTCCAGTTGTATGTACTAGGGACTCATCCCTACTTGGGTTATGACCTCTTCTTAACTAGTCATATCTATAAGAAGTCTATTTCTAAGTAAGGTCACATTCTGAGGTACTGGGCATTAGTACTTCAACATATGAATTTACTGGTGGCCGGGGTCAGGGGGTGGGGTATAGGTGCACAATTCAATTCATGGAACCGTCTTCAAAATCTAAAGTAAATATCACCTTCTACAAAATCTTCTCCTCAAAATTTTTTAGTTGAATTCTCTTTCTTCTGTGTTCTCCTGTTGCTGGGTTTATATCTGGATTCTTCCTTTTATATACTTATTTCATTAACTCATTTATTATCCATTCAATACTTAGTAAGCTGGAAACAATAATGATTTTTTTTCCTTCAACAATAAGTTCCTATTTGGTACATACCTCTATAATGAAAGACAGATTAACAAAAGAAAATCAAACAGAAGTTTATTAGCATGTATATTTCACAGTAGTTCTCCAAGAGGTGGCTTTGAATTCCAGCTTACATAGAATATTCAGTAAAGAACCGTATATTTTTAGACAAGTGACGAGCCAATGGAAAAGGACAAGTCTCTAGGGGCGGCAACTTGAAGGAAGGTAAATAAATGACAAGTAAAGACTGGTTAGTAAAGTTTGTTGATGGGATCCCTGTGATTCCATCTCCAAAAAGTAAGGGTCTGCAGCAGTCTTCAGTAGTTAGCCTATGTTGTTCCTGGTGGAAAGGAATGCCTTTTGCCTTCATGGATCTATGTCTTGTGTTTAGGAAAAGAGAGGGAGGACAGAGTGTTCTCCTGTATCTGCTTCGTGTTTTCCCACAGGTGTTAACTTTGTGTCTGGAAACAAGAGTAAATGAGACATACCCTCTGACCTATGGAGCTCTAGACCAATCAGAATGAGACTATAAACTACAGCAGGGGGCTGGGGTTGTGGCTCAGCGGTAGAGCACTTGCCTAGCACGTGTGAGGCCCTGGGTTTGATTCTCAGCACCACATAAAAATAAATAAATAAAATAAAGGTATTGTGTCCAACTACAACTAAAAAATTAATTAAAAAAAACTACAGAAGGACAGAAATTTCATCTCTTGGTAAATATTCCATAAATTTTGGTTGAATTCAGTAATGTATCTCCAATATAATGGGTTTTAATGATAGATATATAAAGAAGCAATGGGTAACAAAGGAAGGATATTTCCTGGGACAAGATGCTTGCTTATCCAGGAAAAATGCATGAGCATTTGGCAAACCAAGTAGAGAACAGCAGAGATTTCAAGCATAGGTGGCAAGAGTGTGGGAGAGGTATGAAAGAACCAGTCATGAGTGGGATGCTCCAAGGAGTGAGAACACCCGGAATGTAGGAGCACCAGGCAAGGTCTGAGAAGTAACCACGAGTCACGGCTTGAAAGCCTTTTGAGCCAATAATTAAGAAATCAGATGTGACTGCATATTGAATTATTCTATTCAATTTCGTTTAAAGACTCAAAGTTGAGGATAATTGCCTTTAAGAGGTATAGCAGACACCTCATTAGTTCTTATCAAGAACAGTACAGAGCTGTTTTTCTCCTCTTCTCCACACTCCTCCTTCTAGCTTATATAAGAATTCAAGGTGTTGAAGAGTAGGTTCCATAATAGCAGGGACTCAGGTTTAAGGGGAAAAGATTTTGCATTTCTTCGTCCCTTCTCTTCTTCTCCTAAGACAAAAATGAAAGAGAGTAGGTGGGGCAGGTGTTTCAGCCCCGAGCTGATGACTGCTCAACTGTGGAACTCCTGAGGCCCTTTCCAGGGGAACAGACAGTGTAAAAAGGCAGTGAGCGGATCCCTGGGAAACACACGAGACCCAGATGCTGTGTATATTTCCTGATTTGGGAATCCTGAAGGTGGAGGTCCATGTGGCAGCAAGCCTGGGAGCAAGGGTAACAGCTAGGCAGTTTGCACTCTCAGCCTTGTTGTGGTCCAGCCTGCCTCACCAATGGCCACCCACGAAAGAGCTGGGTCCCCGGTGATGATGCCTCAGTGATAAGGCACAGTGCCTAGTGTTCCTGGGCAGGAGCTGTCTGACCAGGGCAGGGAATGGTAGGCATTGGATCAGGGAACATAAGAGGATTAGAGGAACATTAGAAAGGTCAATACGGAGGGAGGGGAAGAGAGGGGGCAAGGGGGTATGAAAGGAAAAAAAAAGAAGATGGTAGAATGAGATGGATATCATTATCCTAAATGCATGACTGAAGACATGAATAGTATGAATATACTTTGTATACAAACAGTGATATGTAAAAAGGTGCTCTGTATGTGTATTATGAATTGTAATGCATGCTACTGTTATATATACAACAATGTCAAATAAAAAAAAAAAAAATAGGCTCACCAGAGAATGCTTCACCCAGTGCACGACTTGTGTGGTGTATGATCCCTTTAAAGAGCCGGCGGATGCATTTCACAAGAGATAGAGCATTTAACTGCTAACACTGGGAAAAACACTAGTGGTTAAAAAAGACTTAGAGTTCCCATCTGACAGAATGACTGTTCCACCAATTTTTCTTAACCTATTTTCACTACCCCAAAGAGGGGAAAGTAAAAAAGGTCTTCCTTTATCCTTGCCTTATTACAGGTCCCCGAGCTTTGAATCGAATACTACACTTGGGTTTTAATTCAGATTGGGCTTGATTTATTTCTACATCTAGCTGCAAATTGCACCTTCTCACTCAGTCCATTTAATAAGCCCATTACACACGCCTTATCTTGTAAGGGAAGCAGAGTGGCTAAAGCTCTTAGATCATGTCATTTTAGAAGATAACAACAGTGAAATCTGCACTTCACTCACAGCTGACGCTTTACTTTCTCTGGTGAGCCTCCCCCTCCATCCCCTTGGTTGGTTCTCCCAATTTCTAATATTTATGCTTATAGTAGTATTTGCCTTTCTTGTAGAGAAGTACAGGCTGATTTTTCACTTCTTGTGGACATTCTTTGATCAATGCTTCTCTGCCACACTTACCTGGATACTTAATGGGGATAAAAATTGCCTTTCTTTTTTTGCTATTATATTCATGAAAACACTAGATAAATAAAGGAAGAAAATTGCATGTGTATATATTTTTTCTATGACTACACTGTTAATTCTGTGAAAGTAGAGACCATGACCTGTGCAGATTTATATCAATTTACCGAGAAGAATAGTAAATAACTCTTTGTTGAAGTAAACCTGATTTTAAATTCTTTGTAGTGACTTTGAGATCTAATAATTCCTATATGACCTTAAGAGTCTCTGGGTGTTCCCTGCTGTCTATTCTCTTCTGCTCATTTTCATTCATGTTGTCTTTTCTCCTCATGGGCTCTGTTGTATCATTGTATGCAGGACTTTGGTTTGAAAAAACATCCCTAGATATAATTTGAATAATAGAGTAATATTATATTCCTCTAGGAGAATTTTTTATTTGCTTCTGCAAGTCCCTGGGAACATGAGTAACCAAGGATTATTTTAATTCAATTTCAAAGTAAAAATTTTCTGGGCAATCTGATGGTGAAGAACCAGGCTACAGTAAGAGAGAAGGCTCATTTACTTTTGGATCATGTTTACTCGTGAAATATAGTGATCTAAAATGCTGGTGGTTTACCAAGCTTGCTGTGTAGCTCCTACCCTTTTAAGAGTGTGAAAATCCTGTTGAGTCCTCAGCAGTTTCATCCAGTTCACAAATTCTCCTAGGGCAAAACCAATCCAAACTCATGGGCTAAACTGTCAGGATTTGCACTCCTTTCTCTTTCTGATATTGGTCTTATATTTTTCATTTTTTTTTTGTCTTCTCTCTAATGCTTTCAGATAGATGATTTTGATCTCTGGTGCATCTTTTCTAGCTGTCCTCAGTGACTAAGTTGGTTCAAATTACCTTGTTCATTATTACTACATGCTAAAGATTTGAAAACCATAATGTTGAACTGACTTAATACTTATTTTCTAACTTTAAAAGAAGGGCCATTGGCTCTGGTGGATTCTAAATTAGGCATGGCAGGAATCCTGGATTGTTGCCTGAGCACTGGGTAACATTTCGAAAGCACTCAGAAATGTTAATGAAATACCAGATTCAATGCCTTCACAGTTCAGCCAAGTGCCTCCTCAGTTTCAGACTGACAGAGAATACATTTAAACTTCCAGGCAAGTCAGTTTCAATTCTCTATGAATCTACTTTCATCTTGGTTACAATAAACTGTAAGAATTAACACTGTGGTAACTTCAATTGTTTCCATAGAGAGTCTGCTTATCAAAACAACAGAACTTGTGAAAAGACAGAAAGAGAATTAAACCAAGAAGGTAGGCAAATCAGACCCCAAGTACAAAATTTCCTTCTACAGTGACCAATCTTATTGATCTATTACTGTTTATCCAGACATTTATTATAACACTGTGGTAAGCCAGGAATGGTGATGGATGCTGGAAAGGAGGAGAAAAATTGAAAAAGGAAGCCACAGTTCCAGTCCTTCCAATGTAATGTTCTCTCTTAGTCACTGCTTAATGCACTGTTGCTCTTAAAACTTTCCAAACACAGTCCAAGTGTTTTATTTGTTCCACTGCCCCAACACATTTGGAGTAAGTCCAATAATTGGAGCTTCATGTCAACAAGAGGGACCATCAGCTGAGCACAGTGAAAACGGGAAAAGAGTGAGGAAGAGTTGGCATAAGAAGGGCATTTCTGACAGTGCTGGTTGGGATGAGGTGGCAGGGAAACTGATCTTCCTAGTCTCCGGATTTCCAGCTTCCCCTTCTGCATTTTCCATGTGTGTGGACGGCCCATTCTTGCAAGAGAATCCCTTTCTTACACCTCATGTCTCTTCTATCTCTGACCACAAAAATATAGTAGTGAGAGTTCTGATCAGATGAATTGGCAGCTATCTGGAAAGGGTTCACAGGTAGAATAGTATGGCTCTCTCCATTTTTATAGATGAAAACCTTTTTTTTTTTTTTTTTTTTAAGGTTGACTAAGAGAACTAAACATTTTCAAAATCAGTACACTTATTCCCTAGACCCTTTCTAGGAATTCTTAATACTCCTAAAGAAAGGAACTACTGGCTTAGCACATTTCCCAAGTATGGAAGAGAATTAAAAAATTAAATAGACTAACAAAATGCTGTGGAAATTAATCAAGCTTCTCATATTAATTTTTCTTGTCTTAAAACCAGGGATAACTCTAGGAACTCAAAATGCCTCCCTTTCTTTTCTCTCTCCATTGTAGATCATTCAACCAAAGCGACCCATCTCGGTGAAGTTCAAATATTTATGAATAAGCTGGCTGAACAAACCTGCCTGGCAGCTTGGATGTGGAGATGAAAACAGACATGTCAACACTATGATATGACAGAGTTAAGGAAAAGGCAGTCTAAGGGTTACAAATATGAAATATTTGAGAATTAAAGGGCCAAAATAGGACAGTAAATATAACTGCATTACCACCACAATAATTCACCTTTCCTGGGGAAGCTAATTTGATTTTGGCTGTCTTAATTGTAAAATTGCACTGTTTTTACTGTTGGGTTCTATTATATTAGTTAGTTAATTAAGTAATTGAAACTGAGCTTGTGTGTTCAACTACATTTTAATTAATACAATAATTGGAATCAGTCAGAGAAAGCATTGCTTACTAGCAGCACTTTGAGCCCTGTTTAATGAACAGATCAAACTGATTTATAATTAGTTGTCAATTATTTATATGTAAATGATATTGCTAAAGAGCCTGAGGGCATCTTGGAAAGTTTATTCTCAAGAGGTTTAAACTTTCTTCCTATGTATAACCTTCCATTTATATGTTAATATATATATTTAAATGTATATTAATTATATATAATTATATTTATATATATTTAATTTTCTTAGCATAACGGATTTCACAGAGACTAAAACAAGGCTACAAAGCAGTATAAATTTGTTTCTACAAATTCTAAATGTATGGCAAGTGAATTAGTAGTGGTTTCTGATATTTTGTTTGGTTTAATCATTCTGATAAAAGTTCATCAGTGGATAGTATTGTGTCTATCAAGAATCAGATTGAATACATTCAGCTTAAATGACATTCTTTGATTCATGTTTGTTAGAGAAAGCTTGTCATAAACTAGATTGGCTGTTGTAGATATTTATAAACAACTATTTTTTTTTCCATTTTACAGATTGGAAACTGAGGCTTAAAAAAGCAAAGTATGAGGCTTATGATTGACAATTACTAAGTAATGGAATTACTATTATTATAATACTCACTGATATAGAGCAATTTTACATACCATAAAATTATAGGGTAAAATGCCTGTGTAAGTTTTCGTCGTTATGTCTTAGGCATATAGCAGAGCCTGATCTGCCTACCAATATTTTCTTTGCTTCTCTATTCATTGCTTTTCTTCCTTCTCTTCTGATGCTAAGAGAAGACTAACCTCTCTCATTTCTGCTCTCCAAAAGAGTCCTAAAATCGAACATTAAAAATTCAGAGTATTTTAAATAGTCTTTTTACTCTTTAATTTTGCCTGCAAATGTTCATTTTGGCCCTAGGTCAAAACTACTTTTTATGTTGCTTATAAGATGAGACCTGGGTCTTTATGTAATGCTTTCCCCATGAAACTAGACAAAAGGGTCACACAATCTAAATGGAACTTTGACTTGTGATTTTGGTTAATGTACCTATTTTGAACCAGTGTCACCTTACCCATTACAATTTTACATTTGTACTTGTGCAGATGCCCAAAACTAAGCATTTTTTATTTTTAAAATGTCTAATGCAATTTTCTTTAACAAGCACAGGATTTCTACATCTCTCCCTGTAACCTTTCTGAAAAATGTTAAAATTTTCTAACTAGATAGATTTATGAATTTATAAAAATGATCAGTAGGACAACATGTCCCCCATTAACCTAGGAAAAAAGTGGCTCATCCATTACCCCCCCCAAACAACAACAACAATATTCCATGAAAATATTTCTAAAGAGTCAAATACAGTCACTATTAAAAAGCTTATACTAAAAATAGGGCATTTGAACCAAATATACTCAGGAACCATATATGTGCATGTACATAAAAGTAAAAAATATATTTAAACATGTGTACATAAGCTAATATATATGCATATACTGTTTTTGATGCAATGATATTTTATATCTTTATTAGTGTATTAAAATCATACATAATATTGGAATTTATTGTGACAAATTCATCCATGCACATAGCATAATTTGCTCCATTTAAATCTGTATATATTTTCTACAGAAACATTGAGTATATATATAATTCCAGAAGATTACCTCACTTCTCCTTAGGTGAGCAATAAAAACATGATTCTGTTGACAGATTTACTTCATTATATTATAGCAAAAGATGTAGTGTTTTAATTGAGACTCTGACTTATGGCTTTACTGTTCTGCACATTTTGCTCTCATTTCTACAGGTGACTAAAGCCCAAGTAGAAAAAATAGAAACAGGAACTGGAAAGTGTGGCAGAACGTTAGAATTGTATGAACAATTAGTAGATGTAAACAGCTGCATACATTACTATCATGCCAATTACACTGTAGTTAAACAACCTTACTACAGTAGCTCATGGAAATGTGTTGCCTATTTAGAGGTCCTCCCTCATCCCATTCTACCCTCTGTAATCCTACACACTCAATTGACAGAAGCTAAAGCAGGGTAATTTAATTTGAGTTTATAGGTTATTTCTAGCTTGTGGGTAGAAATGAGGTTATTATTTAAATATTTTTTATTTTATTATTTATAATTTAATAATTTATTTTTATAATAAAACTAAATAATATTATTGGAAATAGATTTCATAGTATCTTACACCCACTTGCACCCAACTTCTGCATTGTTCACCACCAAATATTTCTAGGAAATCCAAAGGGTGTCTCATGTGTTCTCATGAACAATTATGCCTACTTAGGACTTTTTGCTGCTGCTCCATTAGCTTCCAAAAGTACCTCTGGGTACCATAATCTTATAGTAGGCTTTGCCATTGCTCCCCCAGGCATCATTGCCAATGCATGCAAATCCCACAGTAGATAAATGGGAAGGGGTAGAATGCCTCTCTTTCCTTTGTTTTATAATTTGCCAGAGGAGTCCCCAAGCAGCACTACCTATACACCCACATTGTCAGTGTTTTTGTGTGAAATCACTCTTTCAGTTTTACAGTATGCTTTTTCCTCTTTCTAGACATGTATCCAGGCTGGAGATGTATTTGAGTGGCAGTCACTATGTTGTACTCAAATTTCTTATTCTCCTTCAATGACAACGTCTTTGTTAGCATGCCTGATTCTTCCTTCACCAT
This sequence comes from Tamias sibiricus, assembly GCA_025594165.1. Taxonomy (NCBI): domain Eukaryota; kingdom Metazoa; phylum Chordata; class Mammalia; order Rodentia; family Sciuridae; genus Tamias; species Tamias sibiricus. Next base: position 101,156,316 of record CM046661.1, on the reverse strand, counting down.
AGATGAATTGTTTTCCAGGAATCTTCTCAGGCCTCATGAAAATAAACTTGAGTCAAGGCCATACCAAAGTTTCATATACATAGAAGAATATCAGCATATGATAGAGATGAAAACTTTGCTGCAGAAATATAAATAGTAGATAGGAAAGGTCAGTTAATGCTCTGGTGTTTCATTCAAAGATAAATTAATGATGATTTTGGAGGACAACAACTTAATTCTTAATAGTCATATTTTTTCTGGAAAGTCAAGCCTAAGTGAAAACTGTATAATTAAGAGGTCCAAAACTGGCCAAAAAATTTTGAAGAAAATAATTCTAGAGGTGGAGGCCTGGTTTCACCAATTATTTCTCATTAAATCTCTCATTTGTAAAATTGTAGGTCCTGACAGAATATGGAAAAAATTATGAACTTAAGTGCTATAATCCTCCCTTGGATACAAAATGGTGCAATAAGTTTTTATTCCTTCCTTTCAATTAGTAATTTATTAAATTTTAATTTTTGTTTTTGAAGTGATAATATTTTCATCTTTTGTAAAAATGATCTTTGTAATGCATGGACATCAAGCTTAGGCTATTTTGATATTTAACACTTATATAACTTCTACACATCAGAATAAGACAGCCTGGATAGAGGCTCCTTTTCACATGAGCCCCCTTAACGTGGTTGCAGTGTTGTCTGGGCTAGTTCTTCAGAATGGCCTGTTTAAGGTTGCTCAGAGGCTGAGCTGGAACAGAGGAGGGAAGTAAAAGTCCCATTGATGCTGGTTGTAGCTCTTCTTTTTCTCAGGGTCCCTGGAGGATGCTGTAGAGAAGTGGGAAGCGGGTGTGCTAAGACGGAAGGCATTTGCACATGCTGGGCATGTCCCCGTGTGAGCAGCTTTCCTTTAAGCATCGAATTTCTCAGTCTGATTAAGAACCAGAGTTTAAGTGGAAGTTCTTGATTCTTCCCTCAGAATTCACTAAGCTCTTTCCTTGGACCCCATTTTTTCTCTCATTATTGAGCTGTTGAAATGATTTGGTGTACTATAAATCACCATATGAATATTATTTGAGCAACTGTCATGTGTGGTAGAATATCAGCAGATTCATTAAGCAGGATTTACTGATCTTACTGAGGGCAAGAGTCCCAGTGAAGAGTAAAGTTATGTACTATGAATGTGATGCCTATGACCTAGCACACCAGCCAACAAATAGAAATAAAAGTTCCAACAACAGAATCCATTCCCCATTCTTAACAGGTCACCTTAATTAAGGTCTTTCATTTTGGGAGTCTTTGGGGAAATTTCTCTTGGTGCCCTATCCTGTTCTCCATTGAGATCATAATTGCTATCATAGAGGCCAAAAATGAGCAGTCACCAAGACAGGACATCTTCCCCCCTTCTCTGTGCTGTGACCATTCTAGATGTTAAATGTTCTGGCTTAATGTTGGGGTGGCTGGGTCCACTCTATGCTTCAACTTGAGCTACGAATGGGGATCCACCTTTTCTGCTCTCTGGTATATTCCCAGGCTACAGAGAAGAGCTCCCTTGTACCCAACCATCTCTACAAATCTTGGCAAAATAGCTCTTTCAGGTTGCTTATATATCCCCCATTTCTTTCAGGGAGATGGGTGAGAAACACCATGTTTCACCCAAAATTGTTCTTCCCTTTTGTCATTAACTTTTATTTTCTATAATAATCCATTACCCATTGCCCAAACCTATGGACCTCAATATTCAATTTCTTTAGATAAACTTTTCCTCACAGGACTGTGTTTTCCATTAATGAAGCAAATAAATTGATGAAATACCCATTATCATTAGTCTTCCAGAATTATTTAGTCAAGTCTAAACTCACGAATGAAATAAAGAAGTCCCATGTTGCCAAATTGAGTCTCTCTGCTATAAAAATAATATCCTAGCCATGGAGTGTTGGGAGTCACTTGTACATTCTATACTGCAGGACATTTTTTAAAGAAGAGTATGCAGCCGGGTGCAGTGGCACATGCCTGTAATCCCAGCACTTTGGGAGGCTGAAGCAGGAGGATCGCGAGTTCAAAGCCAGCCTCAGCAATGGCGAGGCACTTAGCAACTCAGTGGGACCCTGTCTCTAAATAAAATACAAAAAAAAAAAAAAAAAAAAAGGGCTGGGGATGTGACCCAGTGGACGAGTGCCCCTGAGTTCAATTCCCAGTACCACAAAAAAAAAAAAAAAAAAAAAAAGAGTATGCAACTAGTTGTCTGAGAATGTATACTTTAAAAAAAAAATGTGAGAGAGAAAAAATCTGTGATTCAATTGGTAGACTTTAAACTAAATTTCTACTAAAATTTCAGTATTTCATCCTCAGGTGAGATTCCTTAAAGGAATAATACCACTTCTGGAAAAACCAGCTTATGTTTACACTATGGTTCATTTGTTTAAAAATTGCTAGTATCTACTGTGCGTGTGTCATTCAGTATCCCACTTGCTAGGTTGTAGCAGTGAACAAGGTGACAGTGTCCAAGCCCTAGGGAGTTAAAACAAATAAACAAGATACATCCAGGTGGTGATATACAGTTTAGAAAATTGTGTTAGTCAGCATAGTCTGCCATTTTAAAAATACCATAAACTATGTGGTTTAACAACTGAAATTTATTTCTCACAGTTCTAGAAGTGGAAACATCCCAGATCACGTTTCTGACAGGGTTCAGTTTCTGGTGAGGGCTCTCCTAGGATCTGCAGGTTCACAGTTCTCTCTGTGCCCTCAGATTGTAGAGAGAGGTAGAGAGAGCAGTCTCTCTCTGGTCTCTCCTTACAAGGTCACTAGTTCCATCACTGGGATCTAAAGCTAATCACTTCACAAAGGTCCCATCTCCAAACACCAGTATGCTGGAGGTTAGGGCTTTAAACTACGCATTTTGGGGGAACACAATTCAGACAACCACAGAAATAAATAGAGTGATGTGGTACAGAGTATAGGGATAAAAGACATATTTTTGGATGGAAAGGAAGAACTCTCTGGGAAAATGATATGGAGTTGAGAACTGAGAAGTAACCACTTTTTGAGAAGCTTAAGTGACCATCATTCTAGACTCAGGAACAGCAAATACAAAGTTCCAAATCTAAAGAAGGCCAGTGTAGCTGAAATAAAGGAGATAATATCGCGGATAAGGATGGTGGCTCTGTGGTTACAGGGCAATGGATACTCAGAAGCACAGGACTTATGAACTTTGATGTGAAAGATGAGGAGGAGGAATCAAGGTGACTCTTGGGCAGCTGGATTCAGTGTCCACTCAGGAGAGCTCATTACTTTATGGTCCAGGAGATCCAAAGTGACACTTTGCTTTTCTGTGGAGTAAACTGTCACAGAAATGACTTCAAAAGATACATAGCTATAGGTTGATCATTCAGAAATATAATAATGCTATATTCAGAATAAGCTCTTACCCCCAAATAAGTTTATGAGACTTCAAGGCTGGTAAAGTGGAAATAAAAAAAAAAAAAATGGAACTAATCAAAATCAAGTCATGGGTCATGAATTAATATATTACATTTGGATTTTCCTTCCCCCTAATTATTTCACTTTTGTGATTATCTTTGCTTATAATAAACAAAGTATATTCTATACTAAAATAAACCATAAATAATTATAATAACCAATATTGATATAATACCTACTTTGTTCTACTAAGAGTTTCATGTGTATTAACCAGGTTAATTAAATAATTTCTTTCTTAAAACAGTGCTATCATTAGGCTCACTTTATGCATGGTGAAACTGAGGCACAGTTAGCTGAAATGAAGCATCATAACTAGTGAGTGGGTAAAGCCAGGACTTAACCCCAGCAATTTGGAACACAGCTCCTATTGTCACTATGATGTCCCCATTCAAGATTAAGAAGACCTAAGAGGCAGTGTTAACCTAATATTAAATACACTTGCTTGTAGCACTAATGATTTTGGAAAAGGCATTTGTAAAGACTTATCACTAGATAGATCAATAAAAGCACAACTTCCAAGTGTGTTAAGATCTTTATGACACAGTGAGGACCTGTGTGGGTCAATCAAAAGAGCTAACTGTGAGAGAAAACTCACCTGTATTATGATTTCTCTCTGGAATTAGAATATTGCTCCTTATTGCCCTCTATAAGTTATTTGGTCTATTTCACTATGAACTATTAAATTCATTCCAGTTAGTCACATTTACTTGTTTGTCCAAGCTGCCAACAGTTGTATTGGTATAAATATTGTGATCTGACAATTCAACAGCAAATATATATGTATATATTTTCCAGTGTAGATATATTTGTTTATTTCCCATGTACCAGCCACTGTCCTGAGCATTGGGCCTGTCACAGTTTTGATTCCTTCTTATGAACATGAAATTTAGTTTCTTGATTTGAATATATAAAAAGATAATGACTGGATTTTTAATGTGACATTTTTAGACCCAAAAGTTGCTTTCATCCTTTTTTTCTTCATCATGATACTGTATTCTTTTAATGAATAATATGTGAGTGCCTCTGAAATGATCCACCTGTCTTCAGTGATTTTTCTGGAAGAATATTGTTTTTTTTAAATGTCATTTATTTGCAGAGAAGGAGGCATTATTAATGGTTAACATGCTAGTCCAGTATTGCACTTAATGACAGAATAACCTAAGATGAGATTTGGGACATAAACCTTTAAATGTTTCATATATTGGTAACTTGCTTTGTATTGTGAGTGGTGTTTTCTAATTAGTTCTACATGTTGTCAAAACTTTTCCATCATTTCATTTTTATAGCATAATAACCTTGGCCTACTTCTTACCAGGAATGTACTTCTGCTAGTTTTCCTCTACAGATTGTATGGTGTGAGGAAAATCAATAGCTCATTTTTAACATCAGTGAGATGGATAAGCCCAGAAGAATTTCAGCCAAGCTTTGCATCCTCCTGACAGGGAAATACATGTTTTTTCTATTTCAAGCTGCACAGTTTACAAGCAGCAATTGACAGTTTTGCAGAACTTCCTGAGGTTAGATCTATCACAGTGGCTCTTTAAAGTCTTACTGAGTGTGCTATGAGTGTATCTATAACCACCCTTTCCTGCCAAGTTCAATTCCATAAGAGTTTTCTACCCTTGATTGTACTCAATAAAATTTAAGTCTGGCAAAGTAACAGGAAGAAAGCTGTTAATCACCTGCAAAACCAGATGGTAATGATTGAATAGTGAGAAACCTGAATGCTTTCTATATGCCAAAAGGTGCAAGGTTAGTGTGGATTGTGTTTTTTCACTTTAAATACCTGTCAAAGGTAGTATGAACTGTAATCTACTTCATTTTGCTTATGGTTAAAGTAAAGAATGGTGGGAAATTGATTTAATCAGAGCTGAAAGCCATTTTTGTGCCCTTGAGCATAATTAATTCATAGATATATCCTGGAGGGCATATAGCTATTACTTCGTTTTAGAACATAAGAGTGGGAAATTACTTGGGAACAAAGATCCCTTCTTGTTATTGCCTACAATGTTAGGATGCATCTTTATTAAAAATTATGACTCCTAGAGAGAAACAAAAGTAGTCATGATCTGGAATGTCACTGAAATAAATACTGCTAGAGCTCAACAAATATGAGAAGAATCTCAATATTTCTGCACAGCTCTAAGCCACTTGCATCAATTACCTGTTAACAATACTCATGTAGGGGCTCCACATCAGGATGGTTGAAAGGAAATCTCTTTTAAGAGATTTAAATAATAATACATGGAACTCCAATGCATTCTCAATCTGTGAATACCTGTGTTCTCTTATGACATCTTTGAGAAAATCATGATTTGTTTCATTGAACATGAGACTTAGAGAAAAAAAAAAAAAACATGCAATTTGTTTTGCTGTACATTAGAATTCTGAATGATTTTTATCTGTTTGTTTAATGCACTTCACCTTAAGGACAAACCCTGCCGTTGCTTGGAACAGGTATCCATTTTTCCTGCCTCTCTTTCCCCCAGTGCCTCTATAAACGCAGATTGAGACAATGACAGGAAGAGGAATTTCCCCAAAGTCACACAGTAAATTCCAATTTTGAAAGCATTTTTTTTTTTTTTTTTTTTTTTTTGCTATTTAGTTGTAGGGTAACACTACTAGAAATCACTTCAGCAAATCATCTTTTCTAAGTGAATCTGCATTAGATGGCAAAAATACTTGTGTTTCAGTAATGCTCCTTTATGTGGTGTGGTTTGTGCCAATGCAGACATTGCGAATGGAGTGTAGATCTTTTTCACTAGGTGTAATGAGCTAATCTTGACAGAAAATAAATACTGCCCTTCGAGTGCTAGTTTCCACTCTAAGTTCCAATTGATTGTGTTATTTGTTTGCATCTCCACAGGTCTAATTAGAAAAAAAAAAAAAAAAAAACAGAAGTGATAAATTCAAAGTCTTTGTGATGGGTTGAGGGGAATGTATTCTTTGGTTGCAACTTTTAGATTAAATGATGTCCCTACTAATGTGAAAACATGGTCTTTGACTAATGGCATCTTTTGATTTTGGTGTCATTTTTGAGAACTTTTCTATTTAAGGCATTGAGATTTAAGGAAAGTTGACATTCACCTAAGATGGTATTTCTTATTTTCTGCAATAGAAAATCAGGTGCAATGGCATGGCAATTACCATTGAAAATAGCAAGCCAAAGATAAAAGAGCAAAAATAGGTTAGTAACTCATTCTTTTATCACTTCTCCTTTCCCCATCTCCCAAGGTTATATACCCTTACTGCAGAGTTCAAGTCTTTGTCTCAGTCTGGGGCAACTCTGAAGGACCCCTTCAGCTCCAGAGCTCCCTGTGGGGTTGGATGAGAATCTTGTTAGAACTCCACAGAAGTCCCATGTCTCCTTCTCCCAATCTACTTCTCTTTTCCCTCACAGATACAGATATGAAGAAAACTCTCCAACACAACCTACCCTCAGAGTCTGTGTCTAGAGAAGCTGTCCTACAACTGAGCCTTTAAAAGACAATGGGTAACCACTGCCTTCAAATTTAATAAGGGTGTGCTGAAAACACGCTGAGCAAACTTAAAGGGATAACTAGTCTGAGATTATGATGCTTTAGCAAACATTTCAGCCTATTTGCAGCAAGAATTGAAGAATGAACTATAGTCCTGGAGAAAAATTGGATTTTATCATTCCTTCCCTGTGGACCACCTCTGCCCTTCATTTCACATCAAGAAAGGAGGTCCTAGAAGAGCTTTCAATTGAGTTTGAGGGTGTCCACACAGAGAGACATTTTATCCCCCAGTTGTAATTTACCAGACCTATAGAATTGTGGATCCTGAGGTGTTTTTGTGGCCCTGCAGAATACCATGAGAGAGTTCTTGGAAGAAGAGCTGGACAAATATCATCTAAGGTTGGGGGTGATGTTAATGTGCTGATTGTTTTATTTTTGGAAAAGCCTAAAGGTAGACAGGAGGCTTGAATAACTTCAGTAGCAGGGAGAAAGGAAATCAGTAGCAAGGGGCACGAATGTCCATATTCCAGGTGGACGTTGTGGAACGTAACTGTCTTAGAGCTGTCTTGATAGGACCCAAGTCGTAAAGGGCCAACTAATGTACATGCAGGGACAAAATCTGAAGGAAAGACTCAGGATGTCAGCTGGAGAGGGCACAACTCATGCCAGTTCCTGGGTTCAGCTTCCAGCTCTCCTGAGGGATTTTCATTGACTGCTGCTTCTCTCTGGAATCTATATTCCCAGGTTTGTGTATTCCTTCCTCTCTCTTCAATCTCCTCTCCCTTACCTCTCCTCCCCAAATGACTTCCTTCTAACCCTTCCAAATTCTCCTTAAGCAGTTAAGGCAGTTCAGCTATCTTGCTTTTTATCTATTCTGAATAAGTTCTTTGGCTAACTCAGTGGTTCCCAAATTTTCTGAATTCAGAACACCTTAATATATGTAAAAAAAAAAAAAAAAAAAGTAAAAATTACTTTTTAAGTGTAAAAATTACAATTTATTTTTATTCATTATCAAATTACTTTATTGTTCAAAATTATTTGTTGATATTTTCAAAGAAAAACATGTTAGAAAGAGAAGACAATTCCTTAAATTTATGAAAAGGAATTCATTGTTATCAGTTACCCAAGATGATTTGATTACTACAATTCGATCTTAAAATGGACTGAATTAAAATTCCTGGCAGTGGAGCAAAGAAAGAGGATGTGAAGTTATGATGCCTTGACTTTATAGCAGAAAAAAAAAAACATTCAAATTTATCATTAGAGAAACTTTTTCATACGTTAAATGCAAGCATGAATTTATTGCTTGAGTTATTAAGGGATACTATGACTTTTAAAAGATACATAAATGCTGTTACAATGTACAGCTCTTGAGTGGACACTATTAAACCTGAGGATGTGACATTACATTGTTTCAGGGCAATTCTGTGCAACAAGTGGCAAACCACCAGAACTAGAATCAAAAGATCTGGGTTTGAATCCTGGATTTACAAATTGGGGGACTTTGTAAAACTTACCGAGTTCTTGGGGCAACACTGTTCTTATTTCTAAATGTATACTCACAGGACTTTTTTTGTGTGGAATAAAACAGTATACATGAAACTACAAACATTTGCCTGACTCAAGCTAAAATATCATTATTTCTTAAATTTTAATATGAGAAATAGAAGATATGGAAATAAATCCATGTATCAACTACATATATTTTCCCATAGCATTTGCTTTTATTTTTACATTTTACATACATAATGTTCTTTCTCTCAGGATTCCTATTCTTCTTTTAGTGAGAAAATGAAGATTTGGGATCCTGGATTTAGCTTGGTCAGCAGAGATCCCTAGACCCTCAAAATTCAAAACGAAATAACACAACACAGCAGAATAGTTCCATCTTGCTCAGCTGTTCTTTTGAGGACCTGCTGGCCTTCTTGGCTTCTGAGGCATTTCAGGGCAGGTCTGTAGTAGCTGGGCATTCTACCCTTGACCTGGAGAAATGATTGATAATTGATAGGTGATAAAGCAGAGCATTTTCTGGAACCCAAGTAGGAAACTGATGACTGCTCCAAATTAGCCCACGGGAAAATAACTTGCTACATTTTTCCAGGACACCAAGGAATGCTGCTGCCCCAGAAGCACCAGAAGCTCAGGCTAAGACCATGGGAATATCTCCATATGTGACCAACACAACAGTCACTCTTCTAGGGACCAAGGTACCTAGACATTAAATTATAGCTCCTCAAAGGACTGATTTTTCAAGTTAAAACAGTTAATGAAGGAATTTTTTTTCTTACAATTTTATTATATTTTACATATATCAATATACATCTATTATGCATAAAAGTTTGATGAGATCTGATCAGTGAGTATAGTTACACAACCACTAATAAAATCAGGATTTAGAATGCTTTCATCAAGTCTCTTGTCAATCAATCCTGGGTTCATGGCAGCCACATTTTTCTTTTGTACTCTAGATGTACCTTGTAGAACTTTCAAATAAATTGCATTGAGTAGTATACAGTTTATTATCTGGCTCTGCTTATCCTATTGTTATATTTATCAACATCATTACACTAATTAGGAGTTTGTACGTGTTACTTACAGAGCACTATTCCATTTTATGAAATGCCTCATTTCTATATCTGCTGTTTAGTTCATGTGTATTGGCTTATTTATGGTTTTGGCCTACTGTAAATAATACTCCTAAAAACATTTGTATACAAGTTTATGTGTCACGATGTATGCATGGGGATTTTTTAAAATCTCCCTTTAGTAGACAGGTAGGCCTGAAATTTCTGGCTTTTATGGTAGGACTTTTCAAGAATGTGCCAAACTGATTTCCTACACAGCTGTAAAATTCTGATAATCCACATGCATGACAGTGAAGACACCAGTTGTTCTGCCTTCTCACTAACATTTGGTATTATCCATCTTTTAGATTTTATTTATTCTAGCAGGAATATAGTACTATGGTATTTACTATTTAAATTATATTTCTCTTATGACCTATAATGGTGAATATAAATATATTTCTCTTATGACCTATATTTTACATGTACATATATTCAGTCATTTCAACACATATTATTAAAAAGACTATCTATTAACTTGTATATTTTGACATTTTTGTGTGTGTGACCCAAGAATTGTCACTAGTGAGACTCAAAATTGAAACCCAAAAAATTAAGTAGAAGAAATATTTTGGAATATAGAATAAAGAAATATAAACAGATGAAAACCATGAGGGAATATGTAAAAGACTAGGAAAGCAGATCTAATAGACTTAAATAATGGAGATTCCAAAAGAAGAAACAGAAATATATGGAAGGAAGGTTATAATTTTTTTAAAAAAAGCAAGGAAGAAAATTTACGTAAGTTAAAGAATGACTTGAATCATAATATATGGATTACTAGGCCTTACTGAGGTCTGGCAAGATATGAAAAAATATTTTAAAAGGCACACATGTAGGAATATCCAGCTAAAACTTTTTAACTCTAGGGGAACACTTGCAAATTTCCAGTGAAAATCCTGTACAAAAAATAAACAGTTTTGTATCAGAATTAAAATCCCAAGCAAAAAACAACAACAACAAAAAACCAGTTTTGGATTGGGCTTTTCAGTAGCAGCAATAAAAAATGCCAGAGAAGGAGAAAGAAAACCTTCTAAGTTCATGTGAAAAAAGGACTGCAGCCTAGTAATCCCACATCTGGGGGTGATATTATATACCAATTAAGGTGAAAAATATTTGGCAAAATGCAAGAATTCAAATAATTTCTATTCTACTACCCTTCTGAGAAAAACATTCAGTGCTATATACACAATAAATTAGAAGAGAATTTTTAATTTCTGAGAAGAGAAGCATATGCAAATAATTCTGCATCTTGCTAAACTGAAATGGATAATATAATGATAGAGTGATAGGGAATATACAGACAGGATGATAAATTGTGATAATTAAAAAGAAGAGACAAACAGCAAGCAGGAAGATTCCTAAGAGACAGGTAGTTCAGAGTACCTTAGACAGTATGTAGTAGGGAGAATAATATTCTGCCCAATGTATGTCCACATCAGAATTCCAATAATATGTAAATATCTTATTTTATGTGGCAAAAGGATGTTGGTTGCAATGTGACTAAATTAGGAGGACTCTGGAAGTGGGACCAAGCAAGAAAGCAAATTCTTCCCAGAGCCTCCAGCAAGGAACATAAAACCCAGTGAACGCCATGTCAGACTTCTCACCAATAGGACTATACAATAATAAATATGTGTTATTTTAAGTCACTGAGTTTGTGGTAATTTTGTATTAATATGCTACATCATCCACTCAAGTTGTTCTTGAAAGAAGATCACATGGTTACAGATAACACTACCTGTGACAGAGGTGGTCAATGAGTTAAAAAATTACCTAAGTATATTAAAGTATATTAATAAGTATACTAAAGTATATTAAAGTGATAAAATATTGAAACTAAATGAATACAAAGAAAGTTATGCTGACAAAATCAATATCAGGTAAGGGAAAATTTAAGTCTAAAAGGCCTAAACAGTCAAGATGTTTATGAAGGCAACAAACAGTATACCATATGCAACTAATAGTATTGCAGCCAAGTAAATTCTTATTAGAAATGCAAGAAAAATGATTTAAAATATGTTTACAATGGGGGTATTTAAAAATATTTCCTTCAGAAATAGACAAATAACATAAACCAAAAATAAGCAAGAATGCTATTTGGATTAATTCAATCAACAAAAAGATTATTTTTTTGAAGGAGACAGTATACTTACATTTTGTTACATGCCTGAAATACTTAAAGAATTGGTCACATGCTAGTCCTCACGTACATGAAAAAAGTCTTAAAATTCTCAAAAGATTTATATATTTCAAGTCACATTTTTTACTTAGAATTAAGGAATATAACCTGAAAAACATATCTTCTGTTTTGTATTAAGAAAGATCCTCCCAGGGCTGGGGTTGTGGCTCAGTGGTAGAGCACTTGCCTAGCATGTGTGAGGCACTGGGGTCAATCCTCAGCACCACATTAAAAAAAAAAAAAAAAAAAATTAAATAAATTTGTTGAAAAATGGTTAAAATGGTAAATTAAGAAAAAATAAAAGACATATCCTTCCTCCTAAATAACCCTTGAAGAAAATAAAGACTATTTGCAAATATACTGTCCTGAAAGTAAGCACTAGAACACACAACACTGAAACCCATGGATACTAACTTAACGTCAGAGAATGTATGGTCCTGAGTATCACCGAATAAAACTACACATTGAAGAACCTTAAGTTTATCTTAATAAACAGAATGAAAAGATAAGCTGAAAAAAGAAAAGATGGGAAGGGGAAACACGCGGAGGGGATGAATGTTTAAAGGAAACAATTAAGCTTGTTGAAATAGAAAAGTTAGAAAGAATAAGGGTTTAAGCAGGATTCTGAAAAGATCGATAAATGGAGAGCAACCCTTTGTGAACTTGGTTAAGGAAAAAAAGCAGAAAGAGGGAAAATACACATGCTCCAGTTGAACTTAGTTTTTCTCCTTAAGACATCACTTCCCATGAAGCCGTTTCCAACTAGAGAAAGCCTACCTGTCCTTTTTGCTCTTACTGCTTTTTCCAGATGACCCCCACCATCCTCTTCTGCACCTTGGTGAAAATTCCAGGTGACATCCAGCAGCATTCTTTTTCAGTAGTCCTATGTACCCCCCTTCCTTCCTTCCTTCCTTTCTTTCTTTAAAAAAAAAAAAAAAGATTTTAGAATCTGGATCACTGTATTAACTTCAATAGTACTTTGTGTTAAATATGATAATTAACTGTCCTGCTTTAGCTGGGCCTGAGGGACAGTCCCAGGAAAAGCACTGCTATCTGTCTGGAACTAAGTTTTCTGGGATATAAGACTTTCAATGCTGAAACCAGGATGTTACCAACCAAATGTGGAAGAGTTTGTTCCACAGAGCTCTAACTCTGGTGATTTTACTCTTCTGATGATTCCTCCAATGTCTTGGCCTCTCAGCTCTTCTACCTCTACTATCTGAACTTCATCAATGCTTAAGAAGTACCTACTAAAACCTTTTCAAAATCCGAGGAGTTTAAGCAGGACGGATATTATTAGCATCCATGATTTCTGATCTAAGTCATTGCATTACCCCTTCACCATAATGCTTACTCATTATTTCCCATTAGGACAAAACATACTTATCACATTCAATTCTCAAAATCTCAAAACTTTTTGTATTTCAATAGTTGTAAAGAATTGTGACACCCACCTTTGAAATCAATGTAAACAAAACTCATCGTATTATTAAATAATTAAATAATAACCATCATAATTGTCTCCCTCATTTTCTGGAACACGAATGAAAGTATTTCATAATAATAAAAAAAGAAGTACCTCCTCTCATAGAAACCCTAGGATGTGATAATGTTAGTAGCTTCTGAACTTCCATGATATGAATTTCAATCCTCCTTCTTTGTGTTTAAAACCTATTCATGTTTGCTCTTATTATCCAAATTTCAAATTTTCTGGCCCTATTCTCAGAGACTCATGCTCAAATTATCGATCACTTTTACTTTGTCTCTCAGTGTTTGTGTCCTCTCGTTCTGTTAGATTTCAGATCCCATCAGTTTCACTGTTGTTCCCCTATATTCTATTCTTGTGTACCTTTGTCTCCTTGCATTGTATTTGTCAGGCAAAACCCTGTTTATCTCTGACACTTTACCCACACTCAACAGAGTTTGTATCTTGTTTGGAAAAATAAACAAAAGCCATGTTCATGTTGACTTCTCCACCTCTAACCTCCATGCTGCTGCCAGTCAGGTAACATTTCCCTGGTTCAGCCTTTCTTCCAGCCTCTGTATTACTGTCATAATCTACCCCCACTTTCCAGATCCCTAGCATCTTTTCTCCCTCCTGAGCTACTAGTCTTGCCTTCTCCTTCATTGAAAAAATTGAACCAATGAGAAATTCCGCAAGTTCATACTACGTCTACCTACTTCTCTTGATCTAACTGCATACACTCTACCCTCCCATCTGTTGCTGAGGCTCTGAGGCCACTCTCTACTTTATTCTATCACCTCTTCAAAGACCTCACCCAGCAATTTTACCTTTTCTTTGTCTATTATATGATGCATAACAACATGCAGTATTGAGTACTAGTTTCTATCATAAAAAGTTGTTATCGTGAGTACTTTTCCTTCATTTACATCTCATTTTTTCCATCCTACCTTATACCAAAGCTACACTAAAACAGTTGTATAAACTCATTGTTTCTATTTCCTCCTCTTTAATTCTCTCTAAAATCCATTCTAATCAGGATTTCATACCCACCATTTCAGCAAAACAACATTTTCCAGAGTCATCCATGCTTCCTATATTCCCCAATCCAACAACCATTCTTAATCAACCTTTGATACCATGGTCACTCCTTTCTTGATAATTGTTCATGATTTGGCTTCTGCATCACCACCATTCTGATTTCTACACTTCACTGGCTATTTATCCCAGCCTCCTTTACTGGATTCACCTAAATTTCCTAAATTTCAGAATGTACCCAGGCTGAATGCATATTTTTTTGCACTCACTTGGTGATCTCATCTCAAAACATAAAGCATAATTTATACCCACACTACTCTTAAATTTATATCTCAACCTTGGACCTTGCCCCTGAACTATAGACATAATATTTTACTTGCCAGGACCAAATCCTTGAATCATGCTTGACCTCTCTTTTGCTCTCATATGGGGAATTTTATTATATTTACATATACTTGCATACCTTTTATATATTCTGAACATAATTCCATTGTCAAAAATTGCAAATATTTTCCCATTGTTGCTTGCCTTTTCATTTTCTTAACATTATATTTTAAAAGGCATAGGTTGAATATATTTTTCTCTATTTCATTCTTTTTATGGACTGAAAATATCTTTGCTTCCTGCAATGTAACATTTTAAAGGCAAGATTTATCTCTGGTTTAAATAATTGCACACAGGTATCTGTAGAAATGTTTATGTGATTGTTGAGCTTATGGTTATCAGACCCAGAGAAGCATGAATTCAGATCAGGTAATTGTCACACAGCTGTTTAGTTGAAGTTTAAGTATATAGGTGGTTAGCTCAAGCCATATGTGACCCCATCAAAATGGGATTTCATCTGTTACAATGTCCTCACTAACTGGTTTGAGCAGCAATTCTTTTCTACAGGCACCAAATAAGCACAAATTCATTATCAGTCACAGAGTTACAAATAATGGAAATGAGACCTATTTTAAGCAATAAATGGATTCATAGGAAAGGTATTAGTTACCTCACAAAATTTGAGAGAATGTGAAAAAGGAGTCTTGGCAAATAAGCAGAAATCAAGAAGGCTCTGGAGACTGAAATGCAGGAATATTCTGTGATGCTGCTTCCTCTCACAATGCTCAGTCCATCAGCTGACTGTGTCTTTGTTGAATATGTCCACTGAGCATCTCAACCACTGATGTCTACCACTTAGAATGAACTTGAACTCTCCCTTAATTTTTCATTATTTGTTCATAAAGTATTTTGGAAAGAACTATCAAATGTATTCAACATATCTTTGTTGATCACCTTTTTGTGTGTCAGGCAGTGTTCTAGATTCTGAGGTTTATTAATGAATAAGTAGATACAAATGTGTGTCTTTATGAAGCTTACGGTAGTGGGGAAAAGACGGAAAATAACAGTATACACAATAATCAGTGAAATGTGCAATATGCTAATATATCTGGTTCAGGTTTACCTGAAGTAACAGGTATATTTCCTCATTTGGGTTTCTATAATAATCAAAATAGACACTTTCCCACTTACGTGCAATGGGGAGTTCCTCCAATGTGAGGAAGGAAATGGATGCTGAAGAAGCAAAAAGAAGGAAAGAAAAGTATAACATGGATATTGTCTAATTTAAAGCAGATATAAAAGATCTTATTTTATATTTACTTTCTGATATTTTGTTCTAGGCACTGTACAAGTCAGTTTCATGTATATTATCTCATTTTATCTTTATAACATCTGTGTAAACTTAAAATTGGTATTTACTCTTTTTTAAGATATGACAACTAGAAGATCAGAGTGATTATTTAGCTTGGGTAAAAACAGGATTCATACCCAAGTGCTTTCATTCTATGTGCTGTACTTCTTTCTTAATAGAAAGGTATAGTTATTGGGATTCCAAATAAAGGAAAGTTTATTGTGTGCTTGTCTATCATTACATGTCCCCACCTCCATACAAGATAAATTGTACAAATGTCCCTAATCTCAGGATCAACTTTAATGATTTTACCTGTGGCCTTTGCCAATATTTCAAAATAACGACCAGCCCCTACTGCAGTCCAGGGCTGATTATTTCCACTTCTGGGAATAAGCAATTGGAGGAAGAGAAGCAATGATTTCATCTGGCTCTGACTGTTGAAGTGTTGCTCATCCATATCAAGTCAGATCATAAAATACATAAAATTGCATAAGAATTATCAGCAAGTAGAAAAGTGTTTCCACTGACCTCAAAAGTAATCAGAGTCACTGGTCTGGGGGTTACAAGAAGGACCATTATTGTTGCTTGTTTTCTTCCATTAAGTGTTTACACTTGGCATTCTATTTGGCAATAAGCTCAAGGTTATGCTGTCAGTGCAAGATCATTAGCTTTACAATTTTTCAAAAAGCATTTGCTTTAGCAAATGTGCATCCCAACCACAGTGAACATGTTTATGTCCAGGTGTAAATCCTGTTGCTGGAAGAACTACTTGCTAATTACACTGGCTGCTGTTCTTTATTTCTCTTTGCATGAAATGGGCAGCAGAAATTCATCAGAAACCTTCTCTTCCTGAACGGCATTAGCTGAAGTTTTTAGCATAAGCTTGGTTACTTTTGCCTTGGTAAGCAATTTTCTCCTTTCATTAATCCAAGACAAGTTGTAAAGAGCTATGCCCCCGTTAGCCCAGCATCATCAAGGAAACCAACCCAGCATCCTCAAGGAAACCAGAAAAAGTAACAAATGTCTAGTTATTTTTGGTTAAATGATGTCAGTTTAATGTCAGGAAATGTTCTGCCTAATGGATATATCTCCTCTCTCTCTTTCTCTTTCTTTTTCTCTGAAAGTTCCTTGAAAAGGAAGATTATTGTGTTTGGTAGGGGTAGGTGGACTTGGAGGTGACATGAAACTTTACAGAGCAATTAGAGTATGGTAGGAACTGTTCTTGGGCTTGATCTACAAGAATAGCATTGCTGCACTTTCAAAAAAGTAAAAAGCACAATCCTCAGTCTAGGGGAAAGAAGGACATGTAAAGAAATAATTGCTGTGGTGTATGGTAATTTGAATAAGTGCATTACCTTTTTCCACAGAGGAAAGAACACATAGGCAAAGGAAATGGTTTGTATTGGAGCAGGTAGATTAGGCTTTAAAAATGCAGGTGATTTTTTTTTGTTGATCTCATAGGTAAGCGAAGATTTGAAATATTTAATTTTTTATTGTTGTTGTTTGTTACTGGGGATTGAACCCAGGGGCACTTAAACACTGAACCACATCCCCAGCCCTTTTTCTATTTTTTTTTAAGAGACAGGGTCTCACTGAGTTGCTTAAGGCCTTGCTAAGTTGCTGAGGCCTTTGAACTCTGATCTTCCTGCCTCAACCTCCCAAGCCACTGGGATTATAGGCATAAGCCACCATACCCAGCTTTGAAATATTTAATTTTAAAATCTGTTTTCCATTTTACATTTTCAATGTTTGATTTGAAGTATACAGTCAATTTACATTATTTGTTTTTCTCACTTGCGTCTTCAGTGATTCTTGAAATATATTTTGTATAACATCAATCCCAAATTATATATATTTACATTCTTAATTGATTTCTGCTTGCAGTGATTAGGAAGTAGTAGTTGTCCTCCTGCACTTTGAGGGCAAACATTGACATACTTCAAACAAACAAACAAACACAATAAAACAAAACTCTCAGTCTAGTGGAAAGAAGGGCTTCCCTGCAGTTTGAGGGAAAAGAGACAAATGGAGGCAAGACAGAGTTAGGACTGGAGGGGCTGGCTAGAATTACTTCAGAGTCTGATCACAAGGAAATCTTTAAGCTGAAGGGTACACAGCCTTTATAAAGGTGGTCCATGAATCTCACTACCAGGTGGGATGTTAAGCTGAAAGCAAGTGTTAGACCAAATTCTACCAAATGTCTAAGTGTGGTAGACAAGAATACACTGAATTCAGGAATTTTTAGAGTCAGAAAACTTGGGTTCCAGTTTTAGTTTGACAAATTGAAGAGGCATGACTATATATAAAACCATCTGACCTACCTGTGCTCCAAGGTTGTAGTAAGAATCATGTTAAATAATTAGGTATTGATTGCAATTTCCCAGAGAATCAGAACCAATAGGAGGTGTGTGTGTGTGTGTGTGTGTGTGTGTGTGTGTGCACGTGTGCGCTTGCATGCATGTATTTAGAGTTCATTGTTCAAGGAATTGACTCATGGATGAGTCAATGAAAGCTGACAAACCCCAAGATCTTCACTAAGGAAGCTGGAGAAGCCGGAGAGCTGATGGTGCAGGTCTAGTCTGAAGGGCAGCATGCTTGAGATGCAGGAAGACCCAGTGTTTCAGTGTGAATTCAAAGACAGGAAAAAATCCAATATCCCAGTTCAATGACTGTCAGGCAGTCTTTTACTTATAGGGGTCAGTCTTTTAATTCTATTTGGACCTTGAACTGATTGGATGAGACCCACCCACATTTTTTAAAGAAGACAATCTGCTTTACCCAGTCTAGTACTTTAAATATTATCTCATCCAAAGACACCCTCACGGAAACAACTAGAATAATATTTAACCAAATGTCTAGGTGCCCCATGGCTTAATAAAGTGAACTAAATGAAATGAGCCATCACTGTAGGCAGAAGTGTGAAGAAAATTAAAATGGCAAGTGACTGTAAGATATTCACATGAGGAGTTCACAGAATCTTTACTCATCTATTTCATGCTAAGAAATGTGGGTACTCATTCCTTTATTCAGTCATTCATTATTCATTGGTATTTAAACCCTATCACATACCAGCCAAAGTGTTTAGCCCCAGGATAAAATGGTGAGCAAAACAATTCTCATCCTCATTGACATTATCACATGCTGGAGAAACACACATTAATCAAGTACTCACAAACGTAAACATTGATGAATTGTGCTTAAGTAGAAAAATTACAAGAAGACTATAGACTTGGGCTGAGAGTTGAGTGGGATTGTCAGAAAAGGTCTCTGCGCTGGTCAGCTTTCTGTCACTGTGACAAAATACCTGAGATAAATCAACCTGAAGGAAGGAAGGTATTTTTATTTTGGCTTGTGGTTTCAGAGATTTCAGTCCATGATTTTTTGACACAGTGTACCATGGCAGGAGTGTATGTCATAGGAGGCCTGTTCACTTTATGGCAGCCAGAAATCAAGGAAAGAGACTGAAGAGCATCTGGGGACCCCATTTCCCCTTCAAGGGCATGCCCTCACCTAACTTTCTATCACTAGGCCCTGCCTCCTAAATCTTCCACCACCCTCCAAAAGTACCACGAGGTAGGGACCAGGCCTTTAACACATGGGCCTTTCAGGAAGATTCAAACTATAACATTTTCCTTGATAACATGGATCATAAAATGAAACTAGAAGATGAGAAGAAGCCAAAATATATGAAGAAAGGGGAAAGAAAAGCACTTTCACTTATTCAACAAAATATTCACAGTGCCTTTGGGGGCAAGGCACTGTTCTATACAGTTGGATTAAATGTGCAAACAAAATCAGATAAAAATACAGTATGCTAATTTGGCAGATCAGAAAATGCCAGATTATTTGGAAATTGTCATAGCCTCAGGTGGAGCCCAAGTGGGTACAGTCTATGCTTCCTCTGCCGTAGAACCTTGTTCCAGATAGGATATTACTGTGAAAGCAAGTCTTAAACCATATTCTACCCCCAAACGTAACTGGCAAGAAAGCATGAAAACAGGGTCACTGTCTGCACCAGGCACTTTGTAGAAAAGCCTCACAGGAAGTGATTTCAGGACTTTCTGAGTGGAGGGGTAGCCAACCTTCTAGTCAGGTTAGATATTTGTGCTCTCTGTGGAGAGGGGATACCAAATCTTGTGGCTTCAAGCAAGCCCTCCAAATTCTTGAAGGGCTTGCTGGGTTCCTATTCCATAGTTGTACAAGGGCAATAGAAACTAGAATATTTCTAGCCAGTCACACATTCATTTCTTTAATATTTTTTTAAAGTTCTAATATTCCTAAAAGGTAATCAGACAACTCTAGGGTCTTAGATTTTGATAGTGATAATTTGAATATTTAGAGCCATCCTTGAAGTATTGATTTCTGATAGGGTACTTCAAAAAATACCTAAATCCCCTTTCTTCCCATAGGGCATAGATTTGAATGAAGTTTTACCAAAAACAAACAAAAAAAACAAACAAACAAACAAACTTTAAAAATTAAACATGCCCTACAATCTCTATAAATAAATATTTTAAGTTAAATTACCAATATAATAGAAAGATCCATCAGAAAGTTCTAAACACACTAAAAATGTCCATGGAGTCCTAGTGTATATGCTTAGCACATATTTTCATCTTTAAATCTATATTTAAAGACAGAGGTTTTGGAAAAAATACAATTGGCCATCATCAAAACAAAGGGCATAGATCAAAAAAGAAGGATACAGTCATAAATTTGTTTGCATAATTGGTTTGGTTAGATTGCCAAGTTTCTTTTCCTTAGGATAATAGTCATACTGGCCACACTAATTCCATGTATTTACTCATTTATTTATCACAATAAATCTGTGAGGTAGATGTTATAATTATTATTCTACTTACATAAAAGAGGAAATCAAGGCCTAAGTAGGTAAAGTGACTATCTGGGATCACAGAAAAGCAACACAGTACCTGTACCGTTCATCTGTCAAAGGAAAACAAAAGTTCTGATAGTAAATGGTTTTATCAGATGAGGGAAATGCAGGAATTGTTTTTTCTGTTTATGTTTAGAATAGAAAAATTGGGTTATTCTCTTCAAATAAAAGTGAAAATATTCTATTTCTTCTTATGAGGCCCAACTCTATCTTAGAACTTAATATGCTTTTAATGAACAATGCGGTATTTGCAAAATAGAGTACTTTTTGGAAGTGTTCGTTCGTATTACGGATAAGATCTTTATTGATAATTTGGTAGAAGGTAAACAACATGAAGAAATGTTATTTAAAAAATCCAGGGTTGAGAATTGTGTTTTTTTCCAAATATATTTTTATTTTTTAATTGACAGATAAAATTCTATGTATTTATTATATCGGTGAAGCAGCATTTCTCAGTGACAAGTTAAAGGGGAAGGCAGCCTGTGACAGTACCCAGAAGAAGAACCTCAGGGAATAGTGATACTTAGTTCTCTCTCTGGCTTGGAAGAAATTAGATGTTTGGCTCATCAGCAGGTCAGGGCCAGGAAGGAACAATATTTGCATAATTCTCCCCATGGGCTACTGGAGAAAGGTCCTTACTGACTTCCCCAGAGAGCAGTGCCTCTTCTCTGTGCCATTGAGGTCCTAAACTGAATTCAAGGTTCTTCTGGGGCTGCCAGAAAGAGAGAAACTGCCCACGCCAGCATCAGCACTAGGTCAGAGTCATGAATTATTTGTAAGGTCACTGAGAACAAATCCACATGATGTTTTTCCTGGAAACAGACATTGGCTGTGGGCAGTGTGGACACTTTCTCACAAAGGTGCTTCCAGGGAAAGGAAGCCCTCCTTCAGGAGCCCTGGTAGGGGGTAGGAGTAGCCATTTTACACTTACAGTAAAAACAGACTCAATTTTAGACATTTCCATGTTCTATGCAGATGATTTTATTTGCCCAGATGGAGGCAGACACTGTAGAATTTATGGTGATACACACAGACCACCCAAGTCTGTGTCTCAGGTCTGCCCTTACTAGTTGTGACAGCTTGGGCACATCATACTTAATTTCCTCACCTGTGAAAATAGAATTATGGTAATATCTATCTCTTAGCTATTGAGAAGATGTTAACAGCACCCCCCCTCCCCCGTATATTGTATGTGTTCATTACATAGTTGCTATAATAATAATAATATTATTATTATTTTTCAATTCAATCAGCAAAACTGAGAAGACTGGGATGTCACATTCATCAGATAACTTTTTATTTGTGACTCACTGCTTATAAAACAAAAACATTTTATAACCCACTATTATTTAATAAATCAGACAATTATAATACAGTATGCATTATGTATGCTTATTTTTCTATTTAAAACATTTGCTGAAGAAATATAGGAGAAAATTTGGATCACAGAATTTTTTGTAGATCTGTTTTGGTCATTACTTTCTTTCTTTTTTTTTTTTTCAAATTTCCACAAGCTTCAGGAAATGGAAGTGGCTGGGGGCACTTATCATTTCAAAAAGCTTTACATTCAGCTTGACAATTGTCATCCGAGTGGTCCACATTCTACACTGCACACAGAGGGAGCTGAGCATACTTATTGTTTCCCTTTTTCTTAATAGATAATTTTGTTCAAGCAGTTTTACATTTACAGAAAAATGGGGCAGAAAGGACAGAGTACCCACATGCTCTATAGTATAGTTGTTAAAATTGATGAACGAATGTTGATATATTACTATTAACTAAAGTCTGTGTGTGTGTGTGTGTGTGTGTGTGTGTGTGTGTGTGTGTGTGTGTGTTTTGTTTTGTTTTAACCATACATCCCTTTTCTGTTCCAGGATCCATCCAGGACACCACCTTGCCTTAGATAACCCTGTCTCCTTAGGCTGCTCTTGGCTGTGAAGTTTTCTCAGACTTCCTTGTTGTAAATGACCATGACGGTTCTGAAGAGTACTGATTAGATAGAATGCCTCTCTATTGTAGTTTGTATTGCTTTGTATTGTAATTTCCAGTGATTAGATGGAGATTACAGGTTTTGAAGTAAAGATCACCAAGGTAAAGCAGCATTTTCATCACACATTCTCAACTTTTGTCTAATGTATGTTGATTTTGATCATTTCAAGGTAACTGTTTTTCCTCCTTTCCATACTATATTCTTTGGGAGAAAGTCACTCTGTATATTCCACCAAGAAGTGGATAATTATTCTCTTTCCTTTTTTAAGTTTTAATATCTGCATAAATGTAATTATTTTGCATGGAGGACTTGTCCCTCCCCTCCATTTACTAAGTTATTCAGTCATTTTTATTTATGTGAGCATGAGTTCACGGTTAACATTTTTTATTCTCTGGGTATAATTCAACATGACTCTATTAATAATTTTGTGGCCCATACTGTTAACAGCTTTGGCTATTGGAAACCCTTTCTTTCTTTCTTTCTTTTTTAGTATTTTTTATTTATTTGCTTTAGTTGTACACAATGCGTTTTATTCAATGTGTTTTATTTGTACGTGGTGCTGAAGATCGAACCCGGGTCGCCCATGCGCTAGGTGAGCGCTCTACCGCTGAGCCACAATCCCAGCCCTGGAAACCCCTTCAATAGGTTCCTATGTCCCTTTGACAAACCCCATCAATGTTTCCATATTTTCTGGCACGACAACATGCTCCAGATTCTTAGCTTGTATTTCTTGACCTAGTCCTGGAACTGGCCACTTCTTCAAGAAGCCTTGATTGGAGAATAGTATTTAAAACCAAGAGCTGAGTTTTATGTATGCTCATTGCTGCTGCAGTACCATTTCATTTAGTCCTCTCAGTTGACAGCCAAGAAATGCGTGTGTGTAAACCAACTCGTATTTATGTGTGTTCATAAATATTTCTTTCTGCAACTCTCTGTGACTATGTGAGGATGCACTGTCTTCATACTGTTGTCTCCAACTTTAATCCTTTACTACATAGGTCATTCTAGACTAATCCCCTTGGTCCCCTGTAAATTCCACTCCAACAGTGGGAAACCTCACTCACCCTGTACTCTATCCGTTTATGTAATTGACTCCAGAACACAGCAGAGTCTATCAGTTATGAACCTGATGCTGTGGATGTAGTGCTTATATGTACTTCCTTTTGTTTTGGTCTTACAGTCTCTACTCATTACCAAATATACTGAGGTCAGTGTCTTTTCCCCCCACCTCTTTGGTAAGATTGTTTTAGACACTTTTAGTATAGATTCTCTTGTCATAGTCTGCTTTTTTAACTGAGATGTTCCAACTTCTAAATGATGTTTCTTAAAAAAAATTGTGTATATTAAGATTCATATTTTGTGCTATGAAGTTCTATGGGTTTTAACAAGTGTATGATACCATGTTCCCATTATAACATACATGATTGTTTCACTACCCTAACTCCCCTGTCACTTATTCATTCATCTCTCCTGGGAATCTCAGACAACCTTTGATTTTTGTTTTTTAACTATCTCTATAGCTTTACCTTTTCCAGATTATCAAATATTCAAAACAATTTAAATGATAGAGTTTGCACTTTTCTTTCACTTATCAATATACATTATGTTTATTTAATATATTTTTTTGGTATGATCTCATTTATTTTCATTGATGAATAACATATTCCATTGCATAGAGATCTATTGAAGGGCATATTGTCTTCTTGCAGTTGTTGATGGTTGTGAATAAAAATACTATCAACATTCATGTCCAGGTTTGTTTGGACCTAAGTTTTCAAATCACATATTTGATTTCTGGAACATGGGAAAGACTGTACTTAGGGTTGTAAGAAACTGCTAGGTTGTCTTCACAGTGCCTGTATAATTATACATTATCACCAGCAATGAATGAGAGCTCCTCTGGCTTCTTTGCTTCACCAGCCCTTGGTATTAACAGTTCTTTTTTCTTTTTTTTTTTTTTTTTTCTTTTTTTATTTTCCTGAGTTTAGCTATTCTAATGGATGTGTGTTATTATCTCATTGTTGTTTTAATTTGCAGTTCCCTCATGATAAGTGATAGGAGCATCTTTTTGCATGCTTATTTTTCATCTGTATATTTTCTTTGGCAAGATATCTGTTTAGAGGTTTTGTTTATCTTTTAATTAGGTTTTTGCTTTCTTATTGTTCAATAAGAATGTTCATTGTATATTTTGATACCAATGCTCTATCAGGCTTGTGTTTTACAAACATTTTCTTCTAGTATGTGACTTACTTATCTTTTCATTTTCTCAGCAGTATCTCAAATAGAACAGATGTTCTTAATTTTAACAAAGTCCCACTTGATTTTTTCTTTCATGAATCATATTTTTGGAAAAACATGCAAAATCTACATTTTCTCTGATCTTTTCTTCAACAAGTTTTGTTGTTTTACATTCTTAAATGTTATCCCTTTATTTCTATGGGAAGTATGTGGCCTGTGTATCGTTTGTTTTTTCTTTTTTGCATGCAGGTATTCAATTTTCCCAGCATCATTTGTTGAAAAGATTCTCCTTTCTCCACTGCTCCTTTGTCAATAATTTGGCCATTTTTGTCAGTATACTTCTGAGCTCTCTAATTTGTTACACTGCTCTATGTGTCTGTTTTTCTCTCAATAATATACTGTCTTGATTATATACTGTAATTTGTATTGTAATATAATTATATACTGTAATGTGAGCCCCCCACTTTGTTCTTAATCTTCAGTATTGTGTTGGGTATTTGGATCTTTTGCTTTTCCACATTAACTTTAGAATCGGAATCAGTTTGCCAGTATCCACAATATAGCTTGCTGTGATTTTGATTGCAATTTAGTTAAATCTGTAGATCAAGCTAGGAAGAATTGAAATCTTAAAATACTGAGTCTTCCAACACATGAATGTGGACTATCCATTTGTTTAAAACATGTTTTCTGTCTTTTCATCATATTTTGGAGATCCCCATATAGCTGTTGTGTTCATCAGTCCATACCCAAGTGTGTCATTTCTTTTGTGTATATAAATGGCTGTGTATGTAATTTCAATTACACTTGTTCATTACTATTGTATAGGAAAGCAATTGACTTTTGTGTATTACCCCTTTATTAGTTTGATTTCTTCCTTTCCTAAATGTATACTTTTATTTGTCTTTTGTTGTCTTACTACACTAGTTAGGGATTCTGGCATGACATGATTTTAGGGGGACAGTGTTTAGTGTCTCAACATTATGCATGATATAATTTCAGGGTTTTGTAGATGCTTGTTATCAGGTTGGGGAGGTCCTCCTTTTGTGCTAGTTTGCCAAGAGGTTTTAAAATTACAAATAGATTTTGTCCAATGTTTTTCCTATTGTTGTGGTGGATTACATTAATTGATTTTCTAATGCTACACTAGCATTGCATACCTGAACTAAATCCCACCTGGTGTATGGTGTATAATTGCTCTATGTGGTTGACATTGACCTACTCATATTTCTTTGCTTCTAGAATCTTAAGACATGTTGGTCTACAGCATTCCTTTCTTGTAATGTCTTTATCTGATTTTAGTGTTAAGGTAATGCTGGCTTCATAGACTGAATTAGTAAGCATTCTTTCTGCTTCTATTTTCTGGATCAGATAATAGAACACTGGTATCATGCTTTCTTTGAATGTTTGGTATAAGTCATCATTAAAACTTGCTGGGCCTGCTACTTTTTGTTTTGAAAGCTAATTAATTATTGATAACAGATATGGACCCATTCAAATGGGATGAATATCTTTCTTCTTGCGTTGAGTAGCTTGTTTCTTTACAGGATTGGTCCTCTGAGTTAGCAAATTTGTTGACAGAGAATTATTTATAATATTCTTTAATGTCTTTTTTTTATGTCTATGGGGTCATTAGTGATGATTTCTCCTTCATTTTGAATACTGAAAATTTGTGTCTTCTCCCTTTATTTCTTTATTAGCCTGGTGCTATGGTTTGAATATTTATTGCATCCGAAGCTCATGTTGAAATGGAATGGCCATTGTTACAGTATTAAGAAGTAGGAGTATGAAAGGTAATTGGCCATGAGAATTTTGCCCTCATAAATAGATAATACTATTATGGAAGTGGGTTACCCATAAAAGGATTGTGTTCTCTCTCTCTCTCTCTCTCTCTCTCTCTCTCTCTCTCTCTCTCTCTGTGTGTGTGTGTGTGTGTGTGTGTTTGTACGTGTGTGTGTGTGTGTGTGTGTGTGTGTGTAACTTTCTGTCTCTCTCCTGTCCACATTTACTGTGGGGTGACAAAGCAAGAAGGCCTTCATCATATGCTGACCCCTCAATCTTAGATTTTTAAGCTTCCAGGATTGTGAGAAATAAATCTCTGTTCAGGTAGAAGATAGAGATCAGCAGGAATGAGGGAGATACTAGCATTGCATACCTAAAGGGAGATACTGAGGAATGAAATTGATCAAATTATGTACAAATATGCCACAATGAATTGCCCTATTCTGCATAATTATTATGCACCAGTATACAAATTTAAAAATTCTGTTCATTATATGTTACCTAGCCTCAGGCATTTTGTTATAGCAGCAAGAAATTGACTAAGTTACCCAACTAGTGGTTTATCAGTTTTATTGATTTTTTCTTTATACTAGCATTTGGTTTTATTGAGTTTTTTTTTTCCTATTGATTTCCTGATTTCAATTTCATCAATTTCCATTCTGATCTTTATTTTTTCATTTTTCTGCTTGCTTTAGATTTAAATTGACCCTCTTTCTATAATTTTCTTATGTTGTTGATTTTATATATTCCTTCTGTTCTAATACAGGCATCAAATGCTATAAATTTCTCTTATGCATTAATTTTGCTACATTCTACAAATTCTAATGAATTGTATTTTAATTTTAACTCAGTTCAAAATATCTTTAAGTATCTTAGAATTCTTTTTTTAATCTTTTGTTTTTTAAAAAAGTGTGTTGGTTTATTTGGTTTTTTCCAGTCTTTCTGCTATGGATATTTAGTTTAATTCCATTATGATCTGAGATCATATTTTGTTTGATTTCTATTCTTTTAAATTTATTGATTTATTGATTGCCCATACATGGTCTATCTCAGTGAATGTTCCTTGTGAGCTTGAGAAGAATGTGTATTCTGCTGCTGTTGGATGAAGTATTCTGTAAGTGTCAACTAGTTCAAGTTGATCAATGGTTCTGTGTAGTTCTATCATAACCTTGTTGATTTTTTGCCTGCTGAATCTTTTTCAATTGCTAAAAAGGCAGCATGAAATTCTCCAACTGTCAGAGTGGAGTTATCAATTTCTCTTTGAAGTTCTATCAGGTTTTGGTGTATGGATTTTGATGACCTGTTGTTAGGAGCATCCATACTAAAGACTGTTATATCTTCTTTGAGAATTGATCCTTTTTTCATTATATAATGCCCCTCTTTATCTTTCATAGTTTTCCTTATTCTTGGTTTTTCTGAAGTTAATCCAGGTAATTCAGATTTTATTTGATTAATATTAGCACGGTATTATATTTCCATTCCTTTACTTTTAATATATATGTGCCTTTGTATTTAAAGTGAGTTTCTTATTAACAACATATAGTTGGGTCTCATTTTTTTTTTTAATTTAGTCAGGATAATCCCTATTTTTGAATTGGCAAATTTAGACCATTCACATTTAAAATGGCTGCTATAGCCTGAATGTTTATGTCCTCCTCAAATTCATATTTTGAATCTATAATCCTCACTGTGACTGTATTTGGAGTTAGGCCTCTAAGGAGGTGATAAAGTTAAATATGGTCATGGGTAAGGCCCAGATCTGAAAAAATTACTGTCCTTATAAGAAGGAACATTAGGTCTCTCTTGTTCCCCCTACTCTGTCTGCCTTCCCTCCATGCTCCAGTGCATTACACAGATTATGGAAAAGTCATGTGAGGGTGTGTGACCAGCCTCCAGCCAGCCCCACAGACCTCTACCCCAGAGCAGGAGACAGCAAGGACAGACCCGCCAACTCTGCTTAGAGTGCAGGTAGGCGCAGGGCAGTCCCAGGGTCCTACATCAGAGTGCCGCCAGGCCCAGGCTCCATCCAGTCCTGCGGACCTCCGCCCCAGAGCAGGAGACAGCAAGGAAAGACCTGCCAACAATGCCTGAGCCCAGGCGGGCCCAGGGCAGTCCCACTGACCTTCACCCCAGTGCGGTTAGCCCCCAGACCACTGCAGGAGCTCAGACTCAACCAGTTCTGCCCACACCAACCAGTGTGAATTCAGCCCCAGGTAGCATACTTTGAAGGGTCAGCAACAGGTTCTGACAGTCCAGTTGAGATTCTACCCTGCATTCTATTTGACCATAATGGGATGAAATTAGAAATCAATGATAAAATAAGAAATAAGAGCTACTCCAACACCTGGACACTAAATAATATGCTACTGAATGAACAATGAGTTGCAGATGACATCAAAGAGGAGATTAAAAAATTCTTAGAGGTGAATGAGAACACAGACACAACATATCAAAATCTCTGGGACACTATGAAGGCAGTTCTAAGAGGAAAGTTCATTGCATTGAGTTCATTCCTCAAAAGAAGAAAAAGTGAACAAATAAATGACTTAAAATTACATCTCAAAGCTCTAGAAAAAAAAGAACAATCCAACACCAAAAGTGGTGGAAGACAGGAAATAATTAAATCAGAGCTAAAATTAATGAAATTGAAACCAAAGAAACAATTGAAAAAATTGACAAAAGAAAAAGTTGGTTCTTTGAAAACATAAATAAAATTGACAAACCCTTGCCAGGCTAACAAAGAGAAAGAGAGAGATAACTCAAATTACTAACTTATGTGATGAAAAAGGAAATATCACAACAAACACAATGGAAATACAGGAAATAATTTGAAATTATTTTGAAAACTTGTACTCCAACAAAATACAAAACACCGAAGGCATGGACAAATTTCTAGAGTTGTATGATCTGCCCAAACTTAAGCAGGATGATATACATAATTTGAACAGACCAATTTCAAGCGACAAAATAAAAGATGCCATCAGAAGCCTACCAACCAAGAAAAGCCCAGGACCAGATGGATACACAGCTGAGTTCTACAATATCTTCAAAGAAGAACTGATACCAATACTCTTCAATTTATTTCAGGAAATAGAAAAAGAGGGAGCACTTCCAAACTCATTCTATGAGGCCAACATCACCCTGATTCCCAAACCAGGCAAAGACACATCCAAAAAAGAAAACTTCAGACCCATATCTTTAATGAACATAGATGCAAAAATTCTCAATAAAATTCTAGCAAAACGGATACAAAAACATATAAAAAATATAATACACTACGATCAAGTGGGGTTCATTCCAGGGATGCAAGGATGGTTCAACATACAGAAAACAATAAATGTAATTCATCACGTCAATAGACTCAAAGATAAGAACCATATGATTATCTCAATAGATGCAGAAAAAGCATTTGACAAAATACAACACCACTTCATGCTCAAAACACTAGAAAAACTAGGGATAACAGGAACATAGCTCAACATAGTAAAAGCTATATATACTAATCCCCAGGCCAACATTATTGTAAATGGAGAAAAGTTGAAAGCATTCCCTCTAAAAACTGGAACAAGACAGGGATGGCCTCTTTCACCACTTCTATTCAACATAGTAATTGAAATGCTGGCTAGAACAATAAGCCAGATGAAAGAAATTAAAGGGATACAGATAGGTAAAGTAGAACTCAAATTATCATTATTTGCTGAAGATATGATTTTATATCTAGAAGACCCAAAAAATTCCACCAGAAAACTTCTAGAACTCATAAATGAATTCAGCAAAGTAGCAGGATACAAAATCAACACCCATAAATCTAAGGCATTTGTATATATCAGTGACAAATCCTCTGAAAGGGAAATGAGGAAAACTACCCCATTTACAATAGCACCAAAAAAAAAAAAAAAAATGGATATCATTATCCTACATGCATGATTGAAGATCTGAATGGTACTTATATACTTTGTATACAAGCAGTTGTATACAAAAAGATGCTATACTTGTGCATTATGAATAAGTAAATAAATAATTAAAGTAAAAAAAAAAACAAAAAACTTGGGAATCAACCAAAAACATGAAAGACCTCTATAATGAAAACTACAGAACACTAAAGAAAGAAATTACAGAAGTCCTTAGAAGGTGGAATGATCTACCCTGTTCTTGGATAGGCAGAACTAATATTGTCAAAATGACCATACTACCAAAAGCACTATACAGATTTAATGCAATGCCAACCAAAATCCCAATGACATTCCTCATAGAAATAGAAAAAGCAGTCATGAAATTTATCTGGAAAAATAAGAGACCCAGAATAGCTAAAGCAATCCTCAGTAAGAGGAGTGAAGCAGGTGGCATCACTATACCAGACCTTAAATTATACTACAGAGCAATAGTAACAAAAGCAGCATGGTATTGGCACCAAAATAGGCTGGTAGACCAATGGTACAGAATAGAGGACACAGAGACGAACACATATAACTTCAGTTATTTTACATTAGACAAAATCGCCAAAAATGTACATTGGAGAAAAGATAGCCTCTTCAACAAATGGTGCTGGGAAAACTGGAAATCCATATACAATAAAATGAAATTAAACTTCTCTCACTATGCACAAAATTCAACTCAAAGTGGATCAAGGATCTAGGAATTAGACTAGAGACACTGCACCTAATAGAAGAAAAAGTAAGCTCTAATCTCCAACATGTTGGATTAGGCCCCAAGTTCCTTAATAAGAATCCTATAGCACAAGAATTAATACCAAGAATCAATAAATGGATAGACTCAAATTACAAAGCTTCTTCTCAGCAAAAGAAACAATCAGTGAGGTGAACAGAGAGCCTACTAATTGGGAACAAATTTTTACCACATGCATGTCAGATAGAGTGCTAATCTCTAGAATATATAAAGAACTCAAAAACACCAAAAAAACAAATAACCCAATCAATAAATGGGCCAAGGAACTGAACAGACACTTCTCAGAAGAAGATATACAATCAATCAACAAATACATGAAAAAACGCTCAACCTCTTTGGCAATTAGAGAAATGCAAATCAAAACCACTCTAAGATTTCATCTTTTACCTGTCAGAATGGCAGCTATTAAGAACACAAACAACAATAAATGTTGGAGAGGATGTAAAGAAAAAGGCACACTCATACATTCTTTTTGGGACTGCAAAATGGTGCAGCCAATATGGAAAGCAGTATGGAGATACCTTGGAAAACTTGGAATGGAACCACCTTATAACGCAGCTATCCCACTCCTTGGTCTTAACCCAAAATACTTGAAAACAGCATACTACAGGGACACAGTCACATGTTTATAGCAGCACAATTCACAATAGCTAAACTGTGGAACCAACCTAGATGCCCTTCAGTAGATGAATGGATAAAGAAAATGTGGTATATACACACAATGGAGTATTACTCAGCTATAAAAGAATAAAATCATGGCATATGAAGGTAAATGGATGGAGTTAGAGAATATAATGCTAAGTGAAGTTATCCAATCCCAAAAAGCCAAATGCCAAATGTTTTCTCTGATATAAGGAGGCCAATACACAGTCGGGTTGGGATGGGGAGCATAGGAGGATTAGAGGAACACTAGAATGGCCAATGGGGGGAGGGAGGAGAAGGGAGGTTGCAAAAGGGTGAAGAAAAAAAAAAGATAGTAGAATGAGATGGATATCATTACCCTAAGTGCATGTATGAAGTCATGAATGGTGTGAATATACTTTGCATACAACCAGAGATTTGTAAAAATGTGCTCTATATGTGTAATATGAAATGTAATGGATTCTGCTGTCATTTATAACAACTTAGAATTTTAAAAAATTAAAAAAAGAAAAGAAAAGCCATGTGAGGATATAACTGTCTACAAGCAAGGAAGAGAGCCCTCACTAGACCTCAAATTGGCTAGCACCTTGATCTTGGTTTCATCCCAAAACCATGAGGAAATTAATTTCTGTTTAAGCAATCTAGTCTCTACTAGTTTGTGAGAGTGGCCCAAGAAGACTAACACAGTGATAGGAATCATTTACTGTCTACCATGTTTGTGAACATTTTCTATTTGTTGCTCTTTATTAAACTCTTGCCCTCTTTCTCTACTTCCTCTGGCTGGTTTGTGTTGAACATTTAGTAGGACACCATTTTTCTCCTCTCTGAGAATGTCAATTATACTTATTATTAGGGTTTAAAAAGTTTGCTTTATTTCATGGATGCGTCCTTGCTTTATGTAGATCAAAATTATGACTTGTATAATTTTTCTTCTCCCTGAAAAACTTTTAACATTTCTTGCTGGATATGTGTATTCTGGTTTTTGTTTGCTTGAGAAAGACTTTATTTTTCCTTTTTCTTTTTTTTTTGTTGTTGTTGAAAGTTCATTTTGCTAGTTAAAATATTCTGTGTTGGTGTTTTTTCCCAATACCTTAAAGATTTTACTCTATTCTTTTTTTTTTTTTTGCTTACCTTGTTTCTGTCAAGAAGTCCACTGTAATTTTTATCAATTTTCCTCTATAGTTAGTGTTGTTGTTGTTTATATATGGCTTCTCCTAAAATTCTGGGTTTTTTTTTCTATTTTTTAAATCAGTATGAATATGATATACTCAAGTGTAGATTAATTAATATCGATCTTTCTTGGTGATGTCTAAGCTTACTATATTTGTGGTTTGGTGGCTGACATTAGTTTTTGAAAATCTTAAGACGGTATTACTTTTAATATTTCTTCTCTGTCCTGTTCTTTTTCTCCTTTTGGTAGTCCCAATGCATGAATGTTACCATTTTGAAATTACCTAACTGTTCTTGAATGTTCTATCTTTTTTTAAAATTTTATTTTTTTCTTTATTTTCTTTGTATTTCAGTTTAGAAGTTTTATTTCCACATTTTCAAGGCCACTGATTATCCATGTCCAGTCTACCACAGAGCCCATCAAAGGAATTCTTCATTTCTGTTACATTCTTCATTTGTTTTTTTTTTTTTTTTTGATTTCTAGAAAATGCTCTTTATTATTTATTAGAATACCTATCTCTTTGCTCACAAAAGACATCTTTCATGTTTTCTACTTTTTCCGTTGGAGACCTTAATGTGTTAATCATATTGTCTAAATCCACTAATAATTCCAAAATCAATATCTGAATCTGGTTATTACACTTGCTTTGCCTCCTTAGACTGTGGGATTGCTTTCTTTACTCTTGCCTTTTAGCATGCCTTGCAATATTTTTATTGAAATCTGAACATGTGTTGGGTAATGAGAACTGAGGTAAATAAACTTTTAGTGTGCAGTTTCTTGCTAGTCTGAGAGTTGGGCTGTACTTACTGTTTGTTGTAGTTATTGTTACCAGAGACTTCAGTTTCATTCAATGTCCTTGTTTCTGTCTCCCTTTTTGTCTTTGACTTTTCCAGAGAACTGCTCTTTAAATAGTCTTTCTTGCAGTTATTTCAACTCTAACCCGCTGTTATGTACTGGAGCCCTGTGGATGTGGTAAGGTGTGAGGGAGGAGAAGTGTTCTCTAATTGTATGATGAAATCTCAGTCTTTTAATGGGCCTGTTTCCATGGACTTTAACTTTCACCACTTCCTAACTTATTTTTGCCCTCTTAGATGAGACAGGAAGGAAAGAAGGGAATGGATTTGGATAATTCTTTTTTTCACAGGCGGAATAAGGCTCTGATAAAGTTATTATGCTTGGAGATCAGGCTTTTGTTGTGGAGAATGTTGCAGCAAAATAATATTTTCCCCTTATCCTTCCACAGATAGGAAGGGTTTTGATTGATTGTTTTTTGCTGTTTACCATCAGAACTGGGGAAATATGGGAGGTAGAACCCAGGAAAGTATGGAAGTCCCCTAAGACTTGGTCCCCCAGGTTTCTCACTCTCAAGCTCATTCATACTAGCCTCCAGCAGTTCATCAAAAATTATCAGTTAGGTATTCCTACCAGTTTATGGTTCTTGCAGCTCCTGCTCCAGATAAACTGCTCTTAGTTCTGATTCTATTTGGCTGTAATTTTCTGTAACCAACTGTCCTTCCAATTTTCAGAATGATAGTTTGCCTTGACCTCAATTTTTTAAGGAGTCCAAGAAAAGTTGTGGATTTTCAGTATGTTCAGCTTTTTCTTATTTTAAGTTTGGCAGTGGTTACTTCCAAGATGTAGACATGTTGTGGTTGAAAACCAGAAGTGGTTTGCTCATCCGTTTAGTTGATCAACTGCTCATTTGTTTATTTCAGTATGATTCCATTTAAACACTTGAATTAGTAATAGCAGGACTATCACAGACAGGTTGCAAAATTGTTTCAAGAAACAAGATTCTATTAAGTTTTCTACTGCTCCTCATCATTTCCCACTTCCCAACCCACTTATTACATTCTGTTAGACAACTTCCAGCATTTTGTGTTCAAAATAAGGAAACAATCAACACTGATGGATTTCTGCAGGTGCTGTTTCAGAATAGTTCAACAGAACAAATGCTGTAAATCAGTTTGCATATCAGTGAAATACTGGGTCACTAATTTCAGTGGGTTGGCTTGATTTAGGGACACAGAATACAATCCATTCTTCTCTGCCTTTTAGGTCTCCAGGCTTCCTTTTCCAGTGTCAGTGTGAGTCCTCCTACCTTGGCTTATGCCAGTATTTCCTTGTTCAGGCTCTGTTACCAACTTATAGATAGGATATGCTTCTAGATCCATCTCCTTCATAATTACCTGAGCTGTGTGTTTGAAAGTTCATGTCCTAGACACTGAGTCAAGTCCTTAAGTGTATGAGAACTTGCGAATATAACTCCCTCTTGTTCCTGCTCCAAAACCACCATGGTTCTTCTATCCACTTAAATTTGAATGTCATTGCTCTTAGATGAGACATCCAAGAAACCACTGTTAAACTGAGTATGAATGTTGTGCATAATTCAGAGGTATCAACTGAATTAATATACTTTCTTTGTGCTCTAAGGAACGTAAAAAAACCAAAAATATGATCTGATCTATGCCTCCTCAATACTCACAACTTACTAGGTGCAATAGTCTAAAACACCTAATTATGAGACACATCAAACTTAGACGCATGTAGTAATAGAAGCAGGAAGGACTACTTTGGTAAGGAGCATTTGTTTCTGATATTAATTTTACTACATAGCCACATAGATAAGTGATCAACATGACTTGAACACTGTATAAAGTCCTTGGGCATGTAGACTTTCTGATGTAATGTTAGCTTGCTAGCTGACCATCCAAGGAATGGATATTCCTGTTAGGACCACTGACTTCCCCAGAATATGCCTTAAACAAATATACACACATTTACATCATTCTGTCTGTGCTGAAGTATTTCAAAGTAAAATTCATATATAGTAACACTAAGATCTGGAATAAGAAGAAATGTTTTGAGGAAAGAATAATTTGCCTATGTAAATCCTGACATTTTACAAAAATATTCACTATACATAATGGGAGGATGTTTGACCATTATAAAAAAATCTCTTTTAAAATCTACTTGGTCTTTTCTTATCTTTGGCACCATGTAAAATACTCTGCCACTAGAAGCAAATAACAAAAACTAAAAGCAACTCTCCATCAGTATTTTTTTTCCTGGGATCTGCATTTGAGCAAGTTTGTTTTCCAAAGGGTAGAAAAGCAAGAGCATAGGCCAACCCAAGAAATGACATTTTTCCAACATGTATGGATTTTAAATGTATTAATTCTCTCAGAAAGTGGAAGCACATAATATGTTTGCAATAAAATATGACTTGGTGAGAATGAGATTCCACCACTTTCAATTCTATGAAGTGCTGCAGAGGGGCACGAAAAATAAATTCTATTTTTATAGCCTAGGAAAAGACCCCAATAGCAGAAAGAATGCACCAAACCTGTTCCATGAGCCTGTCTCTGCCCTCTCCCTTTCCTTACCTCCTCCTGTCTGCCCGCTCTGCTTCACACATGAAAGATAGATGTATAGCACAGAGCAGTAAATGCCACAAGTTAGATGCTTTCCATTAGAATCTGGCTTTGTTGCCCAAGTTATTGGACTTCTCCTGGCCTCAGTTTCCCAATCTGCAAAAAGGAAGTAAGGATTGTGTCAGTCACAGAAATTATGTGGGTATTAAATGTGCCAATACATGTGAAGCGCTTAATAAAAAGCTGGCACAAGGTGAAGGCTTCAATATATGTCAAATGTAATATATTATCACTGCAATGCAATGTTGGATGAGCTAGAATTCAAAATTTTTTTGCAAGAGCAACAGCTTCTGCATCGTTTTTTCCTGTTGGGTAAATTTATCATTTTATCTTGCACCAGGAGTTCTGCATTTAGGTAAGTCAGTTGAATACTACTTGTTAGTTATTAAAGGTGAGGATGATTTCCCTTGAGGAAGAAGCAGCAGGACATTTGATAGCATGACAGGCGGAGTCTCTCTCAACACCCTTTGGTATGCAGAGGAGATTAAGTTGGCACAATGGCCAAGGAGCTTCCTAGGAGGAAGAAGACCTATGTCCTCTCTTTTGAGGTTCAATATTATCAGAAATTCTATGATGGACTCCCATTATTCTAGATTATTCATTTGGCAGGAAGGAACAAAGGTCCCAAATGGTCGCGCATCATAAGAAAAGGGAGAGTCAAAGGTTCAAAATTTTAAAATGTTTTTAGAGCAGGTATAGTTTTAGTTCTAATAGGAACAAGATCAGAGGACTCTCAGGACCCAGCTCCCAATCCATTCCATGATGCTTTATATTTTGTATAAAGAACTCCCTGCATGTGACAATAAACTAAAAGAATTTCACCTTGGGAACTTGAATGTGAGACAGTTTCTTTGGGGTGATATTTTTCCAGGGTTATAAACTGGGCATTCCTCTTGAAGGTTTTAAGTTTGTAAGGGATCATGTCAGCAGTGTGAAACAACCCACGTGATTAAAAGGGACCAATTGCCAATAGCAACCATGTATAGCAGTGAAGGGGTGAATAATGATAATGGGCTAAGCAGACTTACTATGTCTCTTAAAAGAAGGTGGGGCTCAGGAGTCCCCAGGACTAACAGTTGAAAACACCTTGGGGAGATGATACTGGATTCTGAATAATTTGGGCAAGCCAGTTTAAGAGATCAGTTAGGAAAATAAAAGTAATAAAGATTAGGAAAATAAAAGTAATATATTATGCAAAGCTATCACATCTCTTATTATATTAATTATATTAATTCATCTATTAATTCATTTATTCACTCCTTTATTTATTCATTTTTACAATATGCATTTACTAAAGGTTCTATTATGGTTTGAATATAAGGTGTCCCCCCAAAGCTCCTGTTAATGCAGGAATATTTGGAGGCAAAATGATTAGATTATGAGAGTTATAACATAATCAGTGCATCCTAGTTGGACTGACTGGGTGGTAACTGTTGGCAGGTGGGTGTGGCTGGAAGTGGGCCACTGGGAGTGTGCCTTGGAAGGATGCATGTTCCCTGCAGCTCCTCTCTCTCTCTCTCTCTCTCTCTCTCTCTTTCTCTCTTCTCTCTCTCTCTCTCTCTCTCTCTCTCTCTCTCTCTCTCTCTCTCTCTCTCATCCTGCCATAACCTGAGCATCTTTCCTGTGCTGAGCCCTTCCCCATGGTGTGCTGCACCTTGGGCCCAGAGCAATGGAGTTGGCCTTCTATGGACTAAAGCCTCTGAAACTGTGAACCTCAAATAAACCTGTTTTCTCACTTGTTCTTGTTGGGTATTTTGGTCACACTGATGCAAAAGCTGGCTGATACAGGTGTTGTTTAGAAAGCCTTATGAAATCGGGTTTTGTTGCCAAATGTACTGAAATGTTTTTCTCTTGTGTGTGTGCAAGCATTTGTGTTTAAAGATTCTTGGAACAACAAAGTACATATGCCAGTCATTGCTTTGCTTTAGTGTGGTGATTGCTATTTGGTGTGGATTTTTTGTTTTGTTTTGTTTCTCAACACACAATAAAAAAAAATCTGAACCATACCACTTGCAAAAGAAAACTCCAGAAGCATGCCCTAGTGAGTTCTCTCTCATATACCAATGGAGAAAATTCAGTATCAAACTGGCTCCCATGGAAGCCTTGATGGCCTTTTCTTCTGATACAAAGATAGACTGAGTACACCAGAAGAGGTATTGACAGACAGCTTTCCTAAGTAATGAATACCCTCTACCATTACAGCCCTTATGATTCTGGAATAAATGAATTCCTACCTGTCATGGATTATCAGTTATTTCTGCATCTGTTCAACAAGAACAATATAATTAATAGTACAGGAAAGCTAAGACTGTCTGTGTCTGTGGACCACTATCTTTGTTCCTTTTCTAATCTTCTGTTTTTGCTTTCTGATCCTAAGATGCTGGAATAAACATATTCTTGGGGTGCACGAAGACATCTGATCTGATATTCCTTAATTAACTCAATCTTTTAAAAATCATTCCAGTATTCTTAGAAGGTCTTTGAACACCTATGCAGAATGAGGAAAGAGCTCACTACACTTATTTAAAAATTCCTATTCATAACAGCATCTCGCTGAAGTATTCTAATCAGCTGTCAGGCAGCCAGATCTCCCCATAGCTTATGGACAGCCCCAAGGCCCACAGAAAGACAGTGGAGAGGGTCAGATTGACAGATTGTTTTTGCTGTCTTAACGAGCACAAATTAACTGATTTTGCTGAAAAAGCTCTCCGGATTATGACAGACAAAACATCTTTCACAACGTGACATGTTTTCTTTGGACCACTCTGGTTTCTTTGTGGAGAGGTTGACAGTTCAGCTTACCTGTTCTGGTTTGTTCATAGTTATCATTATATATATATATATTTTTTTTCTACAATGACTCAGCCTCATAATTTTCATGAAAACACAAGAGTTTATAAAACAAAGGCAATCTATCATACGTCTTTGTCACCTACGGTGTCCATCATATGTCTTTTTCACCTACGGTGTCCATGACAGAAGCTGACATCCATAGCTGAGTCATTTTGTCTCTTGGTCATTTAATTTCTCTCTCATCGTGTTTTGTGTGTGTGTGTGTGTGTGTGTGTGTGTGTGTGTGTGTGTGTGAGATAAATATATGATACAAAGATCTTCAAACTTTGTGATCACTGCTCACTTATTTTCTTAAAGTGACCTTAATTAGTCAGCCAGGCC
The DNA here is from genome assembly GCA_025594165.1 of Tamias sibiricus. Taxonomy (NCBI): domain Eukaryota; kingdom Metazoa; phylum Chordata; class Mammalia; order Rodentia; family Sciuridae; genus Tamias; species Tamias sibiricus. The sequence continues at coordinate 101,116,393 of CM046661.1, read as the reverse complement.
ACTTGCTCTGACCCATAAGTCTATACATATTTTCTAATCTTTTGTAACTTTTCTTATTTATTTATTTATTTTATTTTAATTTGTTATGTATGACAACAGAATGCATTACAATTCATACTACACATATAGAGCACAATTTTTCATATCTCTGGTTGTACACAAAGTAGAGTCACACCATTCATGTCTTCATACATGTATTAGGGTAATGATGTCCATCTCATTCCACCATCTTTCTTATCCCCATGCCCGCTCCCTTTTACTCCCTCCCCTTTGCCCTATCTAGAGATCATCTAATCCTCCCATGCCCCTCCCCCCAACCACATTATGAATCAGCATCCTTAAATCAGAGAGAACATTCGGCATTTGGTTTTTTGGGATTGGCTAACTTCACTTAGCATTATATTCTCCAACTCCATTTACCTGCAAATGTCTTTTAATGCTGAATAATATTTCATTGTGTATATATACTCCATTTTCTTTATCCATTCATCTACTAAAGGGCATCTAGGTTGGTAACTTTTCTTTCCATACAAAGTATGTGAGCAGGTTATCCAACCAAGGCACTGATCATTAAGAAGACTATTTCTCTCAATGTCATTCAAAGCCACTCCTGAATGAGCCACAGTAGAATTGCTGTTCTTTTCCAGGGAGCATCCTTACTCTAAACCAAGCCATCCATAAACCAAACTTAGATTTTTTCTCCTTTCTATTAATTGAAAATTTAGGGTTCAGCACATATATCCCCTTAAGTGTGAGTGGAGAGAGAGGACGGCTACTGTCATAGAGGGGAATGCCATAGGTCTTCTGACCTACCTGTTCATGCAGCTTACTTGTGCTCTGAGGTCTTGCTTGTGCTTCGTACTAGGTATTCCACTTCCATCTTACAATAAACTGTAGCTGTTCCTGCCCAACCTGGTCAGAAAGAACCCAGCTCATGATGGGCAATTAAGTCATATGATCCTATTGTGTGCAATAGTAAGGTTCCCTGTGTCTACCAAGCACCAGAACTATGTAGGAGGTGATTTTTTTTTAAACAAATAATTCTTAGCTACAGAGGTATGTCTTTATTCCAGAAACTCAAAGGTTAGTGTTTTGGCCTCTCTTGTGCATAATACCCATTCTACTTAGCTTTGTTTCTCACCACTGATATTTACAACACCCTTGGTCCAGTGATCTTATGGACCAAGTATTGCCAGATTTTCTTGCCATGCATTTGGGACTTGCTGTAAAACTTGTTTCTGTACTAGGCTCAAACCCACTTTGTAAACTGGGAAGCCTTTCCCATTGTCTGGTATACTAATTGAACAGTGTCTTGACAAGTGAAATATAGTCTATTAGGTATTGTACTTTGTGTGCATGTGTGCATGTGTGTGTGTGTGTGCTGGAAGTGCAAGATGCACACATTTGGAGATTTCAGATGTTCCTGACCAGTGGGCAACCCCTAAAAATTTTGTGACTATGTCAGAGCCCTGAATTTTCTCAGGTCCCATCTCCTACCTTATGGGATTCATATCTATTTCTAAGACCTTCTGTATGATGTCTGCCTCATGCTGATCTTGCATAATGATAATATCACTGGTGAAAGGGATTGATGTAAATTTCTGTAGAATGCCCAGATGGTCCAGATTTCTTTGGACTATGTTATGACTGAAGCAGTAGAGTTATTCTTGGATAACACTATAAATATATTTTTGTTGGCTCCTCGTAAATGCCAAGAGTTTCTGATATCTTTTCTGATTATGGTAGAAAAGCATGTATTTGGTAAATCAGTGCTGCATACCACATACCTGAGGACATTAATCTGTTCTAGCAAAGATTCTGAATTTGGCACAGCCACTACTATGGGAACTGCATTTCAGTTGAATTTGTGGTAGTCTATTTCCTCCAGCTTTCATACAATTTTTGTAGAGATCAGAGAAGTGAATTAAACAGAGATACGAGAAGGATGACTATTCCTATGTTTAGAGAGCTTCAAGAATGACATTAATTTCTTCCCCCACCCCCGATGCAACATATGTATTTTCTTTACTTTTTTTATTTTAAGCTGGCATAGATGGTCAGTTTCAGAAACTTCTACTTGGACTTCCCCTTCATGAAAGCTCTTAACTCTGATAACCAAGGACATAATCTGGGGGTTACTTCACCTGCCAAGTATGTCCATCTGAGCTACACAATTTGGAATGAGGGAAATGACCATGAGGCAGGTCCTTGGATCCAGTGGGCTCACTGAAAGCCAGACCTTGACCAGGACTTCATTTATAACTTAGACCCTGAATGTTCCCCAATATAACAAGAGACTGTTATGACACTTTGAGTGTCCAGGAATCACTGTCAGTTCAGACTCCATGTTCAATAGTCCTCAAAATACTTCAGTATTCTCTTTCTTCATGCACACTGTATCTTAATATATAGCCATAGGTCCATCTGTGAGCAGGACTAGTAGAATCATTACCATAATGTGTACTGTGGTGTTTTAGGATACTTCTTCATGGAAGCTTGGTTCTCTCTTTAGTCAGAGGACTCTGGGTGTTAAGTTGGCTCAAGGTCTAGAAAGTGCACAAGGGTTATGACTTGTGAGAACAACTACATATAGCTTCTGGGTCCTCTGAACTTGGTTTCTTTTTGTTTGTTTGTAACCAGGGATTGAACTCAGGGGCACTTGACCACTGGGCCACATCTTTTCATTGTATTTTATTAGAGACAGGGTCTCACTGAGTTGCTAAGTGCCTCGCCATTGCTGAGGGTGGCTTTGAACTCACGATCCTCCTGCCTCAGCCTCCCAAGTGTTGGGATTACAGGTGTGCACCACCGCACCTGGCTTGAACTTGGTTTCTTTTGTTAGAACAGGCTTACCAGTACTCTACTCAAATCCCTATTTATTTTGCTAGACACATCTCCTTTATTTCCCATACAGCAAACCCATTGGGAGCCACTGATATTGCGAGGATTTACAATAATTGTGTCTTCGTGGATTCTGTTCCATAACTGTATTCTTTGGGGGTCTTATTGTCTCAATTGCTATAAATCAAATCTATCAAGCCTTTCTGATCATCAGTTTTGGCCTTCAGAAGAGAACTATCACTGTTCTAGCAAATATACCACATCTGGCATAACGGTTGTGATTAGAACTACTATTAGGTTGAGTGTGGTTGTCTATTTCTAAGTAATACTGTTGCTCCTCTTATCAATGTATTCCTTTGTCCTTGGAAAATGGTGTTTCTGGGACTTCCCTTGAAACTTGATTATCCAGTGGTTCTTCTGACTGTGTCAGAGCTTTATTATAGAGTGTGTATTGCTCCAGGTGGGTGTTCCCCTGGACAAGGTAGCTGTCAGCAACTGAGGCAGACAGTGGGAAGCTGTCCACTGACTACTTCCCTTGCATCTGGACAGCAAGTTTTTTTGGTAAGGGATCTACTACCAGTCATTAGGATGTCTGTAATTTGTATTGTTGCTGTTTCATGAAAATTACTTGCAGAACTGTGGTTTTTTGTTTGTTTTGTTTGTTTGTTTTAAGGAGAATAGTCCATAGCTAGAGCTGAGACACCATGATGACTTTCCTACTTTGCATGTCATCTGCACGCAGAAACTTTGACACATCTGTCTCTTTATGTCCTCATGTCCTGGGTTAACTTTTTGAACAACAGTACATATTTCTTTTTTTCTTTCTTTTTTTTTTTTTTTTTTTTTTTTTGGTGCCAGGGATTGAACTCAGGGGCATTCAACCACTGGGCCACTCCCCAGCCCTTTTTTGTATTTTATTAGAGACAGGGTCTCAATGAGTTGCTAAGTGCCTCACCATTGCTGAGGCTGGCTTTGAACTCGTAATCCTCCTGCCTCAGCCTCCCAAGTGCTGGGATTACAGGTGTGCGCCACCGTGCCCAGCCCAGTACATATTTCACTTCATTATATGAGTTGAAATCTTTGGAGGTAATCTTTTAGTTCTTACAAAGACCTTAGTTACAAGAGCCTCTTTTGGTGTCTTTTAACTGCATGGCCCAACCCTCTGTCACCATTTCCCTGCTGCCTGTAGTGAGCACACTAAATTAGACTCCCTGTTAAGAGGGAGCCAGTTTGGTGTGGTATCTTCACACAAGCAGGTGGTGAGTAATTTCATTCAATTGTGTGGAAAGGACCTAAAACACTGAATTCTAAGTTGAAGACTAAATTGATTTAATTGGTTTTTTAAAATATTGATTTGGTTTCAACATCCATTCTTTGAGTAATTTTTAAAACATGCTATATCTGATGATAACCATTTCCCACTTAAAATTCCTCAGGGATTTTCCATTATTCTTAGAAGAAAATGCAAAATTTTCACCATGGTCAAACATAATCTGGCACCTGCCCACCTCCCCACATCAGCATATTTAAGAGAGACACCAGAGATATAGCAGTGAGCCTTACAAATACTAGAGAGAGAACTACACAGCTAACCCCTTAGCAGTAGTTATAAGAAATATTGCCTGCTATAATTTGGTCATGTATTAAAGACTTTGTACCCAATTTGGTGCTATTGGGAGGGGATAAAACTTTTAAGAGGTGGGGTCTAGTGGGAGGTCTTAAGTCATTGCGGGTATGCCCTCCAAGGAGATTGTGGAACCCCACCCCTTCTATTTCTTTCTTTGTTCCTTGGCCCTGAGGTCAGTGACCACCACTGGGTGTCTCTGCTATTGTCACTGGGTTCCCATAAAAGGTCCAAAGCAATGGGTCTCTTGATCTTGAATTGGAAACTCTGAAATCTTAAAAGACAAAATAAATTTTTATAAAATTTGTTCTTTTTAGTTATACATGACTGTAGAATATGTTTTGATGTATTTATACAAGCATGGAATATATCTTATTCTAATTAGGATCCCAGTCTTTTGGGTGTACATGATGGTGACATTCATTATGGTGCATTCATATAATGTACATAGGAAAGTTACAGCAGATTCATTCCATTGTTACAACTATTCCTATCACCCCTCATTTCCACTGAACTTCTGTTCTTCTTCTTCCCACCTCTTATTTTGGGTTAGCATCCACATATCAGAGAAAACATCCACATATTCTTTGGTTTTGGGGAATTTGCTGTTTCACTTAGCATGAATATTGGATCTGGATCCAACCATTTACTGATGACTGTCATAAAGTCATTCTTCTTTATGGCTGAGTAATAGTCCATTGTGTATATATACCACAATTTCTTTATACATTCTTCTGTTGATGGGCATATTGGTTGGTTCCATAGCTTAGCTATTATGAATTTGCTGTTATAAACATTGATGTGGCTACATAACTGTAGTATGCTTATTTTAACTCCTTTGGATATATACTGAGGAGTGGGATAACTGCATCAAATGGTGATTTTTTTGCCATCCACACCGCAGATAAGGTGTTATTTCCAGGATATAAAAAGGACTCAAAAAGCCTAACACCAAACAAACGAAAAAACAACAGCAACAGCAAAAAAATAAATAACCTGATCAATAAATTGACAAAGGAACTAAGCAGACACATCTCAAAAAAGAAATATGAATGGTTAGAAAATACATGAAAAGCTGTTTAACATCTCTAGCAATTAGGGAAATATAAATTAAAACTACACTGAAATTTCACCTCATTCTAACCAGAATGATCAAGAATACAAGTAACAAAAAAATGTTGGTGAGGGCGTGGGGTCTCACCACTGCAAGGGAATAAGTAACCATCAGAGGTGTGGACTGACTGGAAATAAAAGTCTGAAAAAGTGGTATTAAGAAATAAAAACAGGGGACTGGGGATACAGCTTAGTTGGTAGAGTGCTTTCCTCGCATGCACAAGGCCCTGAGTTCAATCCCCAGCACCACTAAATAAACAAACAAACAAATAAATAAATAAATAAAACAAAAGGTACAAGGAATATATATTGAAAGCTGGGGCTTGAAGGGTGGAAAAGACCTGATAGGTCTGGTCCTAACAAAGGGGAAAAGCCCACAAATGCTTTATTTATAGTGATACACACCAAAGGAATTTATTGTGAGGAGGTTCTTCAAGGTAAACAAGAAGGAGAGGCTGTGGGGAAGTTGGCCTGATTGGGGACTTATCACTTGTACAGTAATTCTTCCTCCTCCAGGCAGCTGGCACCTCAAGGCTAGTTGGGGCATTGGTATCTCTTTCCACCTCCAGGGAGTTGCATTTGAACCTAGGGCTGTCTGAACCAATAGATTCTGCGGTATCACAGAATTCTCTTTGAGCAGGATGTTGCCAATGGAAAAGAGCAGTGTCAGATAGGTAAGATCACACCTAGAGATTTCCGAGAGGCACACCTCTGCTTAGAGATGGCCTAGACAAACCCACAATTCATTCACAGATCCCGACAGTGGGGAAAAGGGTACATTGTTGGTGGGACTGCAAATTAGTGCAACCACTCTTGAAAGCAGTATGGTGATTCCTCAAAGACATTAGGAATAGAATCTTTTGTTTTAAATGTGATTTACCTCAGGTATTTTGTTATGGTGACATAACATTGATAGATGTATTGCTCATTACTTCTATCTTCCTTTATTTTTCAAGTAGTCTACTATAAAAGTAAATGTAATCCTTTCTGCCTTAGTAATTCTGGTATTATTTCAGTTCTTGTGTGAGAGTGTATGAGTGTGTGTGTGTGTGTGTGTGTGTGTGCACGCGCATGTGTACAAGAATGTGTTTACATTTGTGGATTCAGTTGCATTCAGTACTAACTTCTACCAAAGTCCAGCAGTGTCCCAGGATCCCCATTCTCATCAATGACGACTGTTCTTAAAAGCCAGTTACTCTTGTTTGGGGGCACTGAAGTGTTATCTTCCCCCATATGGCGTGGTTGGTGGGAGGTCTAGTCCAGCCTGGCCCCTTGTCTGTCCTCCTGTTCTACCTGTACGCTGCCCTGAACCTGATATCATTTGATTGGCCGCCAGTAACTGGTCTACCATAAAGTACAAACTGGCCTATCCTCCAGCTGTGGCTTTTCCCTGTGCCCCTCCTTTGGCCTTTTTCAGGTTTGCTTTCTGTTTAAAATTGGTCAGATTTCTCTGGAACCATCTTGGCAGTGTTGAAGGTGACACAGCTTCAGTAGGGTCTGTCACCACACCTCCTCCCTTATGGGGTCCCTTGGATATAAAGCTTATTCTGCCCCCTTAGACATCTACTCCCTGACCTTCTCAAATAGAAGCACTCTGCAAGAAAATTGGGCCTTTGGCCCTGGTTGCTGTTTTCCTCAATGCCAGATTTATTTTTCTGTTTTCAGGCTTGAGCTATGACACATATTTAAGCACTTAGGTTTAAAAAAAAAAAAAAAAAAAAAAAAAACAGATCATCTCAGCTCTGTCCTCCTGGAGGGACATATAGGAAAATATCTTCACACTCACTACCTTGAGTTAAGAGGCCGCTGATGATCAAATGCCAAAGGGCAGAAAGAGAGGACGTGAGACAGGCCTTCCCTGGTATTTCGCCCTCCCACCATCAGCACTCTGCAGGATCCAGGCTGGCAGGGCTGGCTGCGTGCTCACACTTGGACCCCGCACTATTGATTCACTTAGGGCTGTGTGCCAGGTTTCTCTTCCAGCCCCTACAAATCTAATCAAATTAATGGATGCTGCTGCTGGTTCTCATCAAATACCATTAAAATATAACTCTTTCATGAATAATTCTAAACATTGACTCAAAGCAATTGATTACAAGAACCACATATTTCAAACGGGAGGAATAATTGATGTCTTCAACATGTAAATAGGCTTGTAAGGAATTTTGAGATACAAGTTATAAGAGTACAGCTATAATCAGTTCATTTGGGTTTTAGAACTTCCAACTGGTGTTTATTTTTTACTTTTGGCTTTCAGAGAACAACATGTAAAAGCTGGAAAATGGCTATCTCATCACAGCTTCACTCTGTCCAGCCTTTCCTGTAGCGTCGCTACGAACGATGGAGCTGTACTCATAGAAGGCATCTCAGGACACACAGTCAGCCATCACGTAACTGCCTAATGGACCAATCATAGTCAACTCACACATCAGTAGAAATAAGTGAATAGTAGATGAAGATATATCACTCCTGTCTCAGAAACGAGACCAGCAGATTCCCAGATGCCCTCTCTGGTTAGCAGCTCTTTATAAAACCATATATCATGCTTTTCCCTGATTGGACTCTTAGTACTTACCTTGAGCCTCCCTTACTTTGTATGCATTTTTCTGTATTCACTGTGATACTCTCTTTGAATTGGATTTTTAAAAATATTCTTACCTTTACCCCTTTCCCCATATCAAATGTAAGAAAGGACCCTGCCTCCCAACCAAACCTAAAGGATTTGATTGTCAGAGTCTACACCCTTACAAGACTCTCAGAGAGAGGATCAGAGAATTAGAGAATATTATCTACATAAATAAGTCAATTCTAAGTATATTACTTCATTCAATACATAGTTATCCATTCAAATTTTATTTAGTCAAAAACTATGATAAAATTCATGTTTAACCCCTGTCCCATCCCAGGTAATCATTATAGACAGGATCAAATGGTGTATAATCTAAAAGGAGATATAGACTGCAAACATATAGCAGAAGAAAGTGCTAAAGATACCATAATAGATAAAAGAGAGGTCACGTAGGAATGCAGTGAAGGGGCACTCAATCCTACTTTGGAAGGAGAGTGATAACTTAATAAAAGTGATGATATATGAGTTTATCTCCGTAGTCAGTGTGAAAAGGAGGAATCTCAACAGAAGACATTGAGCAAAAGCAGTGTTGAACAGTACAGTGGCTCATTAGGAGAGCTGTCAGTATTCAACATGCCTGAATGCCTAGACCCCCTCTTATTAGTGATCCTCAAAATGATATTTGTAAGAAAATCACCTTGAATAACTTAAGAACTCGGCTCCATCCCAAACCCACTGAATTGGAACTTCCAGGCATAAAACACATCTGAGTATATTTTTTAAATCCTTTATGACTAGAAACTCCTCAGACTTGTTCCCTGTTCTTTGTGGACACAGAGATGAATGGCATTTCCTAGAATCCCTTGCAGGTAGACAGAACTCATAACTGGTGAGAACTCAAAGCCAGATGGAATGCACAAAAAAAAGTGATGCCAACCTCTTCCATATCTATTCCTGGAACTTCCTACAGGATCTTCCTCACTTTTTCTCCTTCCTAATCAGCCAGCTGCGTACATGGATGACTCTTAAGACCCAAGAGTGCCAAGGAACCATCTGGAATACGTCTAGGTCCTTGAGTCACCGAAGGAGAGGTTACCCAGTGAATGCACAACTTCAGCATGAGCAAGAAATGTATTTTTATTGTGCTAAGACACTGGAATTTTTGGAGTTGTACACTATGCTATTATAATCCACTGATGGGAAATTTTTGCCACTACAAGAATAAAGTGATATGATCATATTTGCATTTTGGAAAGATTGTCTAGTAGAAGTGTGGAGAATGGATCGTGCTGGATGAAGTGTGAGTTGGGGAGATCAGTAAGATCAATTGTAGTTATCCTAGGAAATGAGAGGAAACCAGTGGCAATGACGGGGAGCGTGAGAGTGGACCAACTGTGAGAAATGCCAAACTAACAAAATCTATTCATTCTGGAGGCCATTTGGCTATGTGAATGATAGGGCCTCTCAGTATTTGAAGCTTTAAATATTGCTCCTCAAATTCAAGAACATTATAATTTGTTCAAAGACAATTTTATAAAAATTTCATGGTTACTAAATCTGAATAATTGTCAGAATTGTCTTTTGTGACTTGGCCATTGTCCTTTTTCTTTCCTTATGACATTTTGTTTCTGTCAAGAATGACTATTTTTAAATGTAGATCTTTTCTAGTGTGATTAGGTTGAAGTCAACTGGACTATACAGATGAAATACTGTATTCAGGGTAAGTAAATCTAAAACCTGAATGGAAAACCATGACTCTTTTAGAATTGTTCTATAAAGCACCACAGCTTGCCCACAGTGTTACCTTTATCCCACTGGATGGTAAGATGGGTTGTTTCTAAAAGGGCAAGGCTGGAGTGACATCCTGTTTCAGAAATGGCTATCTGAACAGCATCCAAACACAGTGCACGATCCTTGAAGCACTGAGGCTCAGGTGTAGGTGTCAGCTCTCTTTAAATGCTGAAGGCACAAGCACTTTCACTTCAGGATTTATAAAAGGTGGTGGATTACTGACATGATGAGAAAGTCGTGATAAGAAGCAATCATAAAGGAAGGAAATAATTTAGACCTCCAGAGCCTTAGGAAACATTGAAAAATTAGTTTGGCCCAGCAGCTCCAAGGGATTATGGCCATTTATTTCAGACAACATATCCACTTGTGTTAAACTAAGGGATCTGAACTTCTGTTAAAAGTGAAAAGGGATTATACTGCAGCTTTTAGAGTTCAAAACAATGACCAAGAGACAGAAAATTGGGAGCAAATGGCCCAGCTCTGTTCAATGGCAACATCCACTTGGAACTGCCGGAGAAGGCAAGCTCAGTGGGTGCTGCTGAAAGCAGGGTGCTGGAGGGGACTGGGGCCCATTTGTGATATTTATTTCACACTGGCATGACTCACCGCAGCTCACAGAAAATTTCCATATTCACAGTCTTATTTAGTCCTCTTCAAAACCCAGAGAGGATCTCCCACTCTGGGATAATAATAAGACTCAAAGTGTTCAAGGCACACGTCTTGATGGCCAGTGCTTGTCCTGTGAAGATGCAGCTTGCTCACCTTGCCAAAGATATTTTGGTAAATTTTGAGGGAAAAAATAGTAAGTTTTGAATGGTCACTAGAACTGTCCATTAGTTAGTATTTTTCTCTCATATGAATGTTCATAATTACCTATTCCTCCTTTGTCTTTTAGCAGTTTGGGGGGTGTTCAAAACATGCAGAGTTTTATCTGCTTCCCTTCTCCAAGAAAGTATAATCACACACACACACACACACACACACACACACACACACACACACGCCCATCCCAAGGCTAGAAATTGCTTCAAGACCAATCTATGTTGTGGTGTTGTAAATGTGGCTTAAATCAAAATACTTGGCAATGAAGTGACTGCTTCTGCCATTTAATTCAACTTTATCTGTTTCAATCATATGATTTAACTTGCAAATTGCATTCAGGCAGCTGTATAAATTTATTTAAAAATATGTAACTTAGGATCTTGAGTGATAAGAATTTCTAGAAATCAAGTAACTTGTGTTTTTACAACCATTCCCTCCATGATTCAGCAAAGATCTTGTTTGAAATAATCTGGTTTTGATGGATATTTGTGAATGATTGTAATGGAAAATTAGAAGGTTAAGAAGGCCAAACAAACCTAAGTTCCAATCTTAACTTTTCATTTGTCCAGCTCTGTAATCTTGGGACAAGTCAATAAACCTCTCTGTGCTCAGGTTCAATATCTGTAGAGTGAAATTAATCATACTTACCTCCAAGGGTTAACATGAGGATTAAGTAGGTAATTTATGTGAACATGAAAAATATTCAGAATGGTATTATTAATTTGAGGATTGAACAAAGATCTGCATAGAGTAATACATGTATTAACCCAAGGCTCACCCATGAATTGGTTTGGTTACTATAATACTCTATTTTATATTATAGAGTCCTCAGTTACGTAGGTAAGATTTTTTTTTTTTTTTCTCCCAAGTACTGGGGATTGAACCCTAGGGTGTTTACTACTGAGCTACATCCCCATTCTCCACTTTTATTTCTCATTTTGAGACAGGGTCTCACTATACCTAGACTGGTTTTCAAACTTGCAATCCTTCTGCTGCAGCTTCTTGAGCTGCTGAGATTACAGGCACATAGGGAAGTACTGATGAAGCCCAGTAGAATAATTATATGTTGTTAAGCTATGAAAAAAATCACACTGGAAGATGGAGGTAGAAAATTAACCTGTGAGATATATTAACCATATTTTACGTTCACAAAAGCAAAATCATTGATAATTCACCCTAGGTTAGAATATTATCAGGAGTATTTTACACATACTAAATTAGTAATAATCACTTTCCAATTTTGATTTTCACTAACATTTTTCAGAATCTCTATCACATAGCCCCTGAATAAGACTTTTGTTAGGAAGATGTCCGTTTTAAAAGGTGATAATTGCTTACAAGCAGACTTTGCACCTATGTTCTTGCCTCAAGAATGTTCCAGTCTTCCTGAGGGGAGTGTTGGTCTGTGTCTTTCTCTTATGTTGCCCACTTCCTTCCTTTACCTTTGGGGTTTGCTCCATAGGTGCTGCTTCTCCTCTCCCAGGTCTCACTGTACTAACCAGGGTGGACAGAATAAGATAAGTTCAATGCTACCAAGTTTAAGAGAACATCCATCTGACCAACCAGCTTTTTCTGCAATCTCCTCAACTGAACATATCTTTTTGAGTTCTCCACCTAACCCACAGGAGTACTGGACTCATCTGAACTGTATATTCCTTTTGCAAAGCCCTTGATCCCCTCTCTATAGTTTTGAAGCTTGTTCACAGTAAATTGCCATTCTTATTTCTAATGTTTCACTGCAGCCACCTTGACTTGTCCTCTACTGTCTGCCTAACCTCTTTCCATCATAAATGTCAACCTCTTTTAACTCTTTCTAGTTATAGAGTGACTGGTGAGTTATAAGCACTACATCTAAACTTCTCTAGTTGTTTAAATGATAATAAAGTGCTAGTCTAGCCTAAAGGTAGTAAGACAAGTATTTATGAGCTTAATTCTCTTATCCATATTGGTTCCCATTAATCATAACCCTTTGCACACAAAAATGTATTAAAGTCAAAATAGCGGTATAGGGAAAAATGAGAAAAGTGCCAGATAATCTGCTGCAGAACTAATTGAGTTGCTCTTGCTTTCTTATATGTGTGGCTGGCTAATAGGACAACTGTAGGTTCTGAGGAACAGAACTAGAGGAAATTGGGCCATATAAAGTAATGAGAGAAGTCACAGACTCAGAGAGAAAAATCACTGTAAGCACCACACCCAGGGTGCAGTTGCATAACCAAGAGTTGGAGTTTAAAATTGGGATTAGTTCTGACTGAGGACAGATAGATGATAAGCAATGGTGGGGTCCTGAGGTCTTGGCTGACTGTCAGATAATCCAGTTGGCATTATGGGCTATCAGTCATAGGCATAGCTAAAAGTGATTTATTAGCACTGTCTTTTTCATGCTTCATATTGGGTCACACTGCTGACCCAAAGGGCAGCCAAGTAATACAGCAGAATTGCTTATGGAGCCCAGTGGTAATATATGGCATATTGACTTCTACCTTTGCATCTGAGTGTCTGTGTTGAACTTTTTCCCATTGCACTGCCCACTAGTAGTGCTTCTGCACACTATATGTTGTAAAATTTAAAGCTATAAGAATAAAAGGAGACTTTGTACCTGTTTGACTCTTGGGATATATGAAGAAACAATTCTTAACATTTCTAGTAAGAATCACTGGAAGTCTTAGATGTGTGAAAGTCAAGATAACCTGATATGTAGCCACCATAAGGGAGAAAATGTGGTAACTAAATATGGTTATATAATACAGATGGGCATGTGGTGATGAGATATATGTCTAAGTGTATATTATCAGGCATAAATTCATAGTGTTTATTTAATTTTCCATTTAAACTACAAATGAAGTACTCTATAAATGCAGGATACCGAAATTATGTCAAATTAGTGAAAATTCTGCTCTGCATGGAAGAAAATATAGTAATTACTGAACAGTAGAAATATAATTGTTTGTAGTCCTTAAGCATTGCTACAATTAAAATATCACATGTGTTAAGTTTTTAAAATCAGTGGTTAGAGATATTTTTAATCTTTTTCTTTAACTCTTCACCTTCTGTGTTTGTTGCCTGGTTTTTAAAAAATGCTCTTAGTAGTTCAAAAGCTGGGCAGAGTAATAGTTTATTGGTATATGACACAGGATTTGAGACTAAATATGAATTAAAAGTTTAATTTTAACTTTGATTTTATTTAATTTTATAATTATTACTTGGTATCAATATAACATCTAAAACTATATGGCAAAAGAAGAAAGGGAACCCATGAATATATATAAAAGGTTTTCAAATCTTAAGTACATTAAAATTCTACCTCTGGAAATTATTCCAAATGTTGCCAAATTTATGGAAATTTTAGACACATATTTTCATAACTGTTGATATAGTCAGCATCTCTAGCCAGTATCCAGAAACACATAAGCATGGTGTCCTACATTTGTTATTTTTTCTATTTTACATGTGCTAATTAGATCTTCTTGTTCAGCTTTTCCCTTAATACTCATGCAAAACTTCTCAAATCATATTTTCATAAGGAATGCATACTGGTAATAAATGCCTACTTTCTAAATCAACTTCCTTTTTTGTCCTACAAGAAAATGACTTTCGGAATAAACAAAAATATGGTCCCAGATGGTATTATTTACTTGTCCCAGAGCTAAAAGTTGAATATTCTAGACTGTATGAATTTGGTAATGGCTAATATTGCCACATGTCAGGGATCACATTTCTTTGGACAGCATGGTCAACAATTACTCTAGCAAACTTGATCTCTGCATTTTCAGTGCCAGAGATATTTATGATTCTAAGTACATCATGCATAGCTTAAAGGTAAAAGAAACAGCAGGGGCATGGTTCCAACTGCTTAGTAAACAATTGTAGAAGGATGTTTATTAAAGCTGGCTCTCAAGTGACAGATAAATGCATAGTTCTATTATGCATGCTAAATTCAGCATGTGCAGGCTTAAAAGCAGATAGATCAAAACAAGAGAGATTTAAAAAATCATAAAGACAAAATGCAGCTATGTCAGTATGTGACAGGAAAATAATTTTGTCCTAAAAATAATCTCCCCTCAGCCCCTCAAGAAACATGTAACCACGATTTATGGAATAAAATTAAAAGCTAGTTAGTAGTGTTCCATTCCTTAACTTGCCTTGCATAGGGCTTTTAAAACCTATTCAAATGGGCTCTTGCTAAGCCAAGATACCATTCAATCCCATAAACAAAAGACCACATCACATAATTATGATGAATAGTTCTTATTTATTAATGTGCAATGTTTAGTTCTTAAAAAAATGAAACCAAAACCCCAAAACGCACAGACATCAAAGACACTAAACATATTCTTCCTTGTACAGCTTTTCCCAACACACAAGGTTCCACTGCATGATCTGTAGAGCAGTTCACTCATTCAGGGTTGGCATGTTTTCCAATTTTCACTGTCCAGAACCATAGTTACAGAAAAATGTACAAATATTGTAGATAGTGGGCTGTGCAGCCTCCACATGATTATAAATTCAGTTCCTTGGTTATCTGGGGCTTTGTGTAAATGCCAATAAATGTAAGAGTTCACTCAACTATACCTCTTAACCTTTGTTCCCAAAGGTAAAGGGCAGGATTTTTAATCAAGTAGCAATTTATCTTTAATTAGGAAAACATAATTAGGTATTATCACCTAATTGTAATTACTGGTTGGAGAAAGTCACATTTCATGAGTAGTGACCCACATTGGATTATAGTTCTCTTACTGAATTTTGCATCTGTATTTGTATTTGGCAGACAGCCAATATCATGTAAAAGGTGATCATTATGCTTCTCTGCAGTGCAGGTGTCAAAGTCACCAACTCTGCTACTGAAAAGACAACCAAGAGATCCTTCCTGAACCACATCTTGGCAATATCTGTTTCCTGCTCAGACAGACATCAAGTGTAAATCAAAATAGTTGTATAAAAAAAAAAAATACCAGGCGAAATAAGTTAGAGGACTGTTCCACACTTCATTTCTGGTACAGTTAAAAACAGTTTAATGTCTCAAGGCACCACTATGGTTGAACATCAGATACATGGGTAATTGGCTAATCTACTAGGCTGGAAAGTCAGTATGTAGCTTGTGCAATTGTGAAAAGCAATCTCTAGAGGACTGTTAAATATATAGTAGGCACATGTATCATAATACAAATAGAAAACAATGAGTCCTAGAAAAAGCATGTTGAGCACCTTTGTGGCATTGTTCATATTTCTTTACTTAGCACTACGTAAACCTTACATTTACAAAAGGAAAGACTAATTTTTTAAAGTTACACTCAAGGTTACTTTTTGTGCTATCTCCACTTAAGTGAATCTAGTTCGTAGGAGTACTTTTAGAAGTTGTTGGGTCTTGATCAGCTTCTGTTGCACTGGTGGATTCATTCAGGTGGGAGCTCAAGTTTTCAGATGTCAGGTGGGAGGACTTGTAAATGATCTCATTGAAGTCGGATCTGATGCAAACCAAAGGAGGGTCGTTCAGTGGGTCTTCCACTGAGACCTGGGTGTTTTCTCGTGTGATTCCCATGTCTTTGCTATGTTCTGATGGGGATTTTCTTTTCATGCGAGTGTAAGTTTTGTCCTGATTCTCCATACCTTGTTCATTTTTCAAAAACCGTCCAAAGAACCAAATGAAGAATCCAAACCACACAAAAGCTATTAAACTTGGAACAAAGGCCAGACACTTGACATCAAGGCTAGCCCCTATGAATCTGCTGTGCAAGAACATGTCTCCCTCAACATAGGTTTTATTAGTCTGAGGGTTAGTGTGATTGGACCTCCATTCCCAGGACAGCTTGGTTCTGTTCAAATCCTTTAAGCTTTCTGAGTCTTTCACTGTATATATCTTCTGCCCTGGGCCAATATACTGCCCATACTCATGAGGTTTATAAAATATTTGGTTCTTCCACATATTAAGGTCCAAAATCAAGACGAGAAAGATAATTCCATAGTTAAACCATTTACCTGCATTAAAAAAGAAATACTGCATTAATCAAAGACCCATAAAATTGCAATAGGGCTTTCTACAGTAAAACGAAAATAATGGTATTAATATAAATTGTTCATATATTAAAAGTGTTAACAATTAAATTTTTGACAATGCTATGCTGCCATAAAGTGAATTGGCAAAGGAAACTTACTAACTTCATTCTAGACATATGAAAAATCTAACTGTAGATCCCTAAGCCAATATCTTATGATATTTATAGCAACAAGATTATGTCCTTGTTTTATGGGCACCACAGCTACATCAAATTTGGTTCCATGTAGGTTATTTTCTAGTATATTTTAATTAATGTTGAAAAACAAAGTTCTAATGAAATTCTTAGAAAGTCCAATGTATGATTGAACAGCTCTTGCAGTTTTATAATTATATTTGGGCAAGAAATAAATCATTTTGTAATGCAAGCACAGTAGTATATCAATTGAATTCACATTGCTGTTGTAGGTAACCTGTTGATTAAACCATTAGTTGATGTGATTCAGATCAATAAACCTTGAGCATTCGTTTCAAGACTTTAAAAATAATTGCATTATATTACCAATGATGGAATGAATTCATCACAAATATGATCAAAACTAATGAGCTGCTTTAAAAGACATGGTTTGGAGAGAATGAAACTACTATGATTTCTTTGCAGTCTTTAAAATCTTATGTAAACAAGATGTTATTTAGTGATGTATTATTGAATGGTATCTTTACATCTGCAAATGCAAAAAATGTAGAAAAATTTCTAAGGGATACTAGAATCCATTATAATATCTGTAATAGTTCATTACAAATTTACAGCATCAAATATATCGTAATTATATAGGAAAGTCCACTTTGTCATTTTGTTGTAGAAAATTGGGTGATATATATAAGAGGCCCTAGAAGTTTCAATTATAATTTTAGATATTATTCCCAAATTATTTTATTTTATTTTATTTGAAGATAATAGCATTGGACATTTTGAGTTGCTACTTCTTTTCTTGTTTTGATTTACGGTAGGTTCTTAGTATGTGCCTGTTCTAGTTTTGAAGTTCTAAGGAGTGATTTGAACTTAGTGCCAAATGTTATAAATATTTTCTCATGTCTGAAACAACATTCTCACTGTTCTAGTTATGTTCTAGTTGTTCAAAAAAGGAAAAAAAAATCAAACACAAGGGTGACCATCAATACTAAATGTTTACTGAGCTCATAAATCACTCTATGTAGGACACATTGGTAGATAGCTAAGGCATGTTTCTGCTTTCCATAGGAAATTTATCATCTAGTTAGGGGAAAGGACAAAGACATCAACACATAATAAGAGGCCACATTTGAGAGATACCAAATGACTAATACAGAAGACAAATGCTGTAGATGTTGAGAATATGGAATAAAAATGGAAGAGTAATTTCTCTGTTTTTAGGATTTTGGAGGAAGTACCAATTCATTAGGTCCTTGAAGGAGAAACATGATAGAGAACACTTTGGAAAATTTAGCTTTTTATTAGTTTGTGCTTTTTTTTTGCTTCAAATAGAATATCATACTGAAAAGGATGAGGTGATGCAGAAGAGAAGAGCCAAGAGGTGAGAGAAGGAAAAAGACTAGAAACTGTTACAGGAAAACAAAGGCAGGGTAGGGATGAGACAGATAAAGTGAAAAAGTTCAGCTATTCTCTCCCTTTATGAAGCACAGAGGTTGCTTATTTGTGTTGCTGGGGACTGAATTCAGGACCTCCTGTGGGGCAAGCAAGTACTCTGTCCCCCGAACTACATGCCTAGCACCTTGTCTGGTGTTAAGGGGGTACTAATCTGTAGCTTCCTCAACAAACAGAAAGTTGAAGAGGCGCTTTCGGTTCTTCTCTGCTGTAGGAGATTCATACCTATTCTCTTGCTATGAACTACGTGTGTTACCAAAAACAGATTAAATCATAGAGGTAAGAGATCCTTGAGTTTGTATGACTGTCTGCCACAAATGTCTCCCTCTTTAAGGCTTTTAAAAATAAAATCACAAATAGGATAATCCCTCATAAAGGGTTTCCTGTTGCTAGGTTTAACAGGATATCAAAAAACTGGAGATAGCAGTAGCCCAGATACAGAGGACTGAAGGACACTCATGGAGCTTGGCAAAGGGTACTTTCCTGGTGGGGAGAAGATACTCTATGTGTTCATGGGCAAAAAAAAAAACAATAAAATTACTGAAGCAAAGTGGAAGTGATGGGCACTGACCATACTAAGAAAGAACACAGAGGATGGGAGGAGTTTTTTCTCTATGGTCTATAACTATTTTTCTACCAGTTGAATACTGCTGGATCAGTCTGGCCCTGAATTGCCACATGAAATAATCAATTTATGTTATTTCTCACATTCCCTGAAGCCTGAATATTTAGATAGGGTAGAGGAGAAGCAAATTAAAACTGTGCAGCCTAACTTCGATTAATGGATATAATTCCCATGCATCCTTACCAATATGTAAGAGGGCGTGCTGTGAGGAAATCAGCAGATATAGGTCCTATCCCAACACCAAACTTCAGTAATATGACCCCGGGTAACCTGTTTAGCCTTGCTTCACCACAATTATTCTATTTTCAAATTTAGGACACTGAATGAGATGGCTTCCAGTTCTATGATTTTGACTTCCTCCCCCAAATCCTTCTATTTACTACCTCTGGGTAGAGTCCAATTTTTTATTCTGTGAAATGAAGACTAATACCAGTGTAACTATTCAAAGGATTTTTCGTGTCTGTGAGAATAAAATAAGAGGTTATATCTGAAATATTAAGTTTGCCCCAAAATAGAGGAGGGTATTATTTCTCCAGTTTCTGTCTTTTTGCTAATGTAAGATCTTGGTGATATAATAGAGTGAAAGAAAGGTGTATAGGGTTTTAACAAAGATACATCTTAAAGATGATCAAAGTTTTCAGTTTGGATAAACTAGCATGACATTCTGAGTGTTGACATCTATAGGCAGGTCATCGGGGACCAGAGGACCCAGTCTGTAACTACATGTAAATATACTTCTTTTAATCAGCACATTCAATATCTGAAAAAATCCTTAGTAATTGACAGGTTGTCTACAAGTTGTGCTAGCACTGGGCCTGAGAAGAGTTCTTTTATATGCAGATTTTGAGGGTAAACTGCAAGGGGTAGTATTCCCCAGTTGAGAGGCCAAATGAGGTGGGAAAGAGCAGAGGGGGGAGAGATGAGAGATGGGAGTGAGGCAGGCTGCATACTAACAGTCTAGCTCCTTTCATTTTCCTGTGGATGGGCCAGCACCACCCACCACCCACTGTCATAGCCACTCGGTTGAAACTTGAAGCCATTTAAAAGGGGCAGAAGGAATGGTCCTTTCTTTTATTTGTTTGTTTCCAACCACCTGATGTGACCTCCAGTCCATTTATCTACTTGCACAGAGGAAGGATATTCATCTTTCTCTCTATCATCCATCTTTCCATTTTCTCACACAGTGTTTTGTTACCTTGGTAATGCTTTCTCCTCTTTAAAAAAATTATTTTTCCCTTTGAGATGTAGTAAACCAGAAAGCAGAGTCAGGCACGGCAGCACAATCTCTGTGCTCTTGTCTATAAAGTGAAGGAGTTGAGCTGTATAACCCTTCAGGTTTCTTCCTAGTCTGAAAAGTCTCTTTGATGAGTCCGTGAAATAGACATTCCCTAAACCTTAATGTTTTGTGATGGGCCAGAAATATCTCACCATTAGAGCAAAACAGATGGAATACACAGTTTTCATATGGAGAAAGGTTTCCTTTTAAAAAAAATGTATATTCTGAGAAACACTGTTTACCATAAAAAATAAATTTGAATCCCTGAAATGACCCATATGGAAAGGATATATACACAAAATGGAGAGAATAGAAAGTACTTTTTCTGTAGCCATTTCCCCAAGTGTGTTGTTGTGCATATATGATCAACAGTGACAAGAGGTTCAGCGTTTCCGCATTAATCACACGAGAGTTTTGCATTTCCCCCGTTGTTTCAACTGCGCAGCATGATGTAAATCAGCAAGGAGGTAGGCTAAGAATCCATACGTTATTCCTATTAATCTCCTTGTTGAAATATCTCACTGTCTCCTTTAATGAGAAATCACTGCATGGTGTTGGTGGGATTACCACTTTCTTGTATTTTGTGCTTTTAATGAATCTTACTGATTGTCAGAAATGATATTATAATGGAAATTTTATCTTTTTACTTTGTGGGATTTTATAGAATTCTGGGACAGTTAATTTTAAAAGGATTCTTCATTAAATATCACCCTCACTTAACACAGCAAATGACAACAATTTGAGGGAAAGTGTTATTTTTAGAAGTTAAGGAAAAAGGCAATAAAGTGCTGATATTTCTACCATGTAATAAACTATTCATGATTCAAATATGCAGCTACGATTGTGGGGTGTGTGTGTGTGTGTGTGTGTGTGTGTCACTGAGATTGTGTTACCGAGTCCTTTGCCACTGAACCTTTGTCCTTAGCCCCAGCCCTTTTAATTTTTTATTTTGAGACAAGGGCTTGCTAAGTTGCTGAGGCTGGCTTTAAATTTGGAGTGTCTTGCCTCAGCATTCTGAGTCACAGGGACCACCATGCCTGGTAAGTCTAGTTTTTTAATCCTTTGCTCAGCACAGTTGCCAGTTAGCACTATGATTGAGCTTTGCTGCGGGCACCTCTTCCACTGGGATTTGACACTACTTGGCCAGACACCCAGTGCAGGTGTATTAGAGTCATGCTCCACAAAGCTCTTCAGCATCCATCATGGGAAAGCAGGAAACCATGGCCTTGAAGGAGACAAATTTGGGATAAATAAAATAGTTTTCTATCAGTCTTCTTGGTCGTATTCAATGTCCTCTTATTTCAGAGCAGTGAAAACAGGGCTCACTGAGTTAGCACCTCTTCAGGTCTCTCCCTAGGTAATAGGGGGATCATCAGAAACCACATTAAGTACTTAGGTCATGAAGAAACCATATAGTAAAGTGAAGATATTTATTTACTAATTTATGAATTAATAGTAATTGAGTTAGTAAAGTACCTTCTTAAGACTTGAAAGCAAATTGATAAAGCTTCTTAAAGTGCCTCTCTTGTCATTGCTAACCTTCTAAGTGGGAGACTGTTCCTTTCAGAAGTAATTCAGTATGACAAGTACAGGTAGTACTTGGTAGATCACTTTGTGATAATAAAAGTAAAAAGAAGAGGTCATGTGGGTGTACTGAATTAGATGGCCATTAGCCTATGACTTTCTTAAAAATGTGTCATGGGAATGGTGTCATGCTCATTTCTCTGTTCCCTGGATCCTAGCCTGGTTTTTGACACATACTAACTCAGAAAATGTCTGTTAACAACATATAAATTCTGAGACAATGTGCCCAGAAAAATATAAAGAATGAAGTCTTAGTGTTTCAAATCAAATGCATGTGTTGCAATTATGTGGTGAATTCCAGATATGGCTAAAATTGGATACAATCTGGAAAACTGGGTAAAGCAAAATATTCGTATCTCAAAAATTATGATTAATTCTGTATTCTAAGTCCTTCCTCTGGCTGTGAAGAGATTCCTGAAGGGGATGTGAGTTTTATTGCAAAAAATGCATGAATGAAGACAGGATACTCAGCTTGGGTTGGGCAGACTAACTTAGGTCTAGCAAGGACTCACAGGCTATGGGGCAAAGCAACCATAGCCCTGAAGAGGAGTTTTATATGAATAAAAGGAATTGTTGCTTTCTATAAAAGTAAACATAGTTAACTCCTGGAACTGTACAAATGCATTGAAAATGAAAATTGCTTCAGGAGAGATTTGGAAAAATTCCCAATTGAGAGAAGAGCAAGAGGTCTATGTGTACTCTGGATAAATTCGTGATCTTTGGGGACTGTTGTTGTGGACAGGATATATCATATTTCCCTATAACAAGTCCCTTGCTAATTTTGTCAGTCAGAATCTTCTGCTGGATGGACTAGCATCCTGCCCCTCACCAGCACTACCCCTCATCTGATTGACGCAGGAGAACTCTTTAAGAAAACAATCTCTGGGAACTCATTTGCTAGAAATCATACACCTATGGAAATAAAACGAAGGGACTTTTATTCATTAGTTTGCACATCCTCGCTGTTGTTGAGCACCTGTGCCCTCACACCACTCAGGAAACTAAAATGGAACACAGACACTGTGGAAGCTTGTTTACTTGTACGTTTTCCATTTTTGCCGAAAGGGTTCCCGGGGGCATCGTTGTGCCAACAGTGAGAACTCTCCTCGTGGCTGCACAGGCCTTCCTTCTGGCCTTTCCATCAACCCCCTCCTAATTTACTCAGATGATGGCCACCGATGGGACACTTCCTTTGTCTAGCTGGGATGACAGATGGCAGAGTTTCCACCGGGATTGGCATTAATAGGACTCAGAGGAGTTTCTGAGACTGAATTGAGAGGCCATTCCTCTCTCACCCCCAGAGGTTTAGTGCATCACATTTTTTAAATCCATCTCTGCAGTCACCTTTTAGGTAAAAGGGAAGAGGGCAGAGGGGATAATTATACAGTTGCTTTTAGCATTTTTCTTTAAGAGAAGAACAATGGACGTGGGCTATACCAATGTGATGAATCACTAATCACTTATCCCTTTGTTAGCTGAAGTCAAAATTCCAAGAAAAAATATGTTTTAACACACCCTTGGATAAAGATGATTTATTTTTATAAGCTGTAGCCCAGCTTATAAAATGAAAGCTCATACATACTGCAGCAAACCATCTGTCAAGGGGGATCCAGATGAGCTAAACAGATGCAACAATTCAAGTTATTTCTGACATGCATAAATAAAGCTAGCTTGGAATCAGGATTAAAAAATACTCAAATACTAAATGCTTTTAAAATGTCAATGGGAACTCATCAGTGTCAGATAACCCTCTGCGTAGAGCATTGCGCTGGGAGAGAGCATTTTCCATTCCAGCTTTCTTCTGCCTGAGGACTCATGACAGTAGGAAACAGCAGAGCACTCAGAATAGCGGATAAATGGTAAGAGAACTCTTTCTCAGGTTACCCAATATTTAGAATTAAATAGGAAACACTAGCTCTGGATGAATGAAAGGAAAAACTTAGGTAAAAAAAATAGTGAAAGCTTACTACAGGGCAGGTGGTGTTTTAGGGCCTTGCACTTGTTCATTTAATCCCACAGCAACTCTATGGTTTAAGTACCATCACTGTTCCCATTTATGAGATAGGAAACCAAGCCTCTGTGAAGTTAAGAAACTTGATGAGGGAGGGTCACACCACCAATAAGCACAGAGCAGCAGCACATGCACTTTATCCTCAGTTGCTTCAGAATTTTCTGAATGCCTTGTCTAGGTCATAGAAATGTGGCAGCTGGGGCCAAGGTGACTCTGGAAGACCTTTGGCTGTCCTTGCCCAGGCTCTTCTAGTGCAGCACAAACACAGGGAGATAAAGCAATGGAGGAAGGCATCTAGGAGTCCACAGGGTTCCTTCCTATCCCTGGCTCCTGCTTCCTCTGTGGACACCCGGACTAGCACCTTTCCCTGATCATTCTCCACTTTGAGACAATTTCTGTTGGATTCAGCTTTGAACTTTCCAGCTCCTGGAAGGAAGGACTCTGCCATGTTCCTTTCTCACTGGCCACCCCCCTTTTATTGAATTTGCATTATGCACATTGGCTTTGGATTTTAACAATTGCATATGAAAATGAATAAAAGCTGAGATTAGATGAATTCTGCCTATAGAAATGTTTCTCGGCAGCAATATTTCTCTAAGAGTGCTCCTCTGGCTGCCTGCCTTGTTATCACTTGTGGTGTTGGAGAGAATGATGAATTCAAGGCCCTGCCCCCATATCACAGGTATTAGATCCTGGGTGTACGTATGACTGACGGATTTCTTTTTTAACAACCTCTCCAGGTGATTCTAGCATACACTAAAGTTTGAGTTCCATGATGAATATAGAGGATTTCATACTTAACCACTCCAGTGTGATACTATATTTGCCTCTCCAGGAAAGTATTGAAGTGTCCTTTAAAAACAAAGTAAACCTTGGAACAACTGGTCAACAAGTAAGCATTTGCAGTTTACATGAATCTTGCAAGAAAAATTTCCAACTAACTATGGAGAATTTAAAATACATGACAAAGCACAGTATTTTGGAAATTTTATCTAAGCTTTTACCCCAGAAACAATTGTTTTACAAGGTGAGATAAAGTAGAAGGCCCTTCAGGATTAGGTGCCATTCCACAGTAACCTCTGCACCTTGCCAGCTTCTTCAGTTGATTAACAAAAAGGAGGTAGTAACAGAAACAGAGCACAATGAGAAGGGAAGAGCTCTTTGTTTAGCCCGCAAACCTGTAGCCATTTTCCCAGGTATTTTAACAATGGTTCTGTGGAGGCATGTGAACAAACTGGATTTACCACTAATCTGAGTTAATGGTAGACTCCTTGAAGGCAAAGCCCTCCCCTCCCCTACTTTATTTTGAATTTAAGCCCCAGAATCCTCAAAGTCCCTCCCAGAAGATCCAAGTCACAATTACTTTCATGGTCAATTTCATGGAGACCTTCTGGATCATTTGGATCATCAAAGAGGAGCACTTCTCAATTATCAATGTCACTTGGGGAAGTCTCATTCCCTGGCCCTTTCCCAGACCTTCTGGGTCAGAACCATTAGGGATGGAGCCCAATGATCCATATAAGGTTACTGCATTGATGTGGCTATGTTCCCACCTTCTGACAAACCTTATTTAAGTGCAATCTCCATTACAAAAATTTAAGTAGTTTTTCTTTCTGTACAATTTTTAGAAAATAATTTGGGGTGGGGGGGTGGGAAAGGGCAAGGATTTCAAGTCATGTGTCTGCTTTTCCTAAATGTACTGTGGGCTTTACTTAAATGCTAATGACACTGGAGTTTTAGGGAGTCTTGTGTGCATGGCCCCCTTCCAAGGCACTTCAGATAATTTTTAAAATATACTTCTGTATTCATCTTTTCAAGAAAAACATTCAAAATTGTTAAACATTGTTCATTACAAATCCTGAATCTTCTTCTTTCAATGAAGGGCAGTGTATATAATAACAAAGCCATGTAAAATAGCCCTAAATTAAATATTTTTACTAACGTGTTCTATTGTTTTTTAAAATTTTTATCTTAATTCAATGTTTTGCACCTAAGCAGTATATTTTTGACAGGAATTCTGATAGTCACAGACAATATTAGCACAGTGATAGCCTGGGACAAGAGCTGGTGTCTAGAACAGATGGTCCAGGCAAAAGCCCACCCAAAGGGATATGCTGATGCCATGTGTATGATAGCTGTTTTAGAAGTCCGAGAGGGTAGCATGCTGCAGAGATTAAGTGGGGACTCAGAAACCACACTATGTGACCTGAACTCAAATTGATTGATTTACCCAGTGAATTTAATAGATGGGACTCATTCATTTTGAATAGGAAAAGAAACCTGCTGCATCTTCCCTATTCATGAGCTCATTCTCCAATTTAGGAAGGTCGCCTCATGCTCAAAGCAAAAACCAGCCTCCAAGCTGGGAAGCAAAGGTTTTCTACAGCGCTCAGATGTTAAGGTTTTCCGTGCTTGGGCTATTTTTATTCAGCAGCACAGACGGTAGTATAAGCACAGATTTCTTCAGCAATTTTTATTATAGCAGGTGCGGGATCCTAGGCCATTGTCCTTAAAACACATGTGCCTTCATTCCCTGCATTTGAACAGCTTGGGAGCTAATGCCAATTTATCTGTGATAATTCAGCTGTCTGCTTCTTGTTGTAAAGAAAAAGAAGTATAAAATGTAACTCCAGTAAGCCTTTTTTTTTTTTTCAGATGAGAATGACTAAGATGTCATGAAAGAATAATATAATAGATCATATTTTAGTCATTTCAAAAGCAGGAAATATTTGAAAATGAAATACTCTGGGGGTCTACAAAAGAATCACCTAAGACAAACTCATGTTCAGACATAGAGGTAGGTTTAACAAAATGAACTGGTAAGTGTCCTAACTCCATAATGGCATATGAACTGATTGGAGCATTGGAATTCCATTGTCCTGATCTCAGTAGAAAATGAAGACGTTTTAATGTTGAAAATGTACACCAAACCTTATGAGAAAAGAAATACCTAATGAGCAAGATCAAAGACACATGGTACATGGAGAGTGGCAGAAATGCTATCTGTTTCAAAAATGTGTCCTCCCCCTTCCATAATCATATACTGAAATGTTATGACGTGGCAACCCAGCAGGGGTCTGTGCTCCCCTTGTTCTCTTTGACTCCAAGAAGGAATATCTGCTAGCTACCACAATTGGAACATGAGTGGAGATGACGTGTTTCTTTTTCAGGCCAAGGTGGTTAAACAACAGATGAGTCTTAAACATCTTCCCTATTCTTTTTATCCTCATCTGCCTGTTGGATGTTAACTCTGAAATTGCCAAGGCTATTAGTGGCCTAAGTCTCAGATTGATGGTGGTCAGTCCCCAGACAACACGAACCACCTTTAATGAGAGGTAAAATTAAATTGGTGTCTCTCACATGTTTTGGTTTGCTTGTTTGCAGCAAACCTTGGATAGGAGAAAACTGAATGGTGTTCAGTTATATAACATACCTGTTATGTGAATGCGGTATTCCTCCTTGAAGATCTTCTGGAAGAAAGGGATCTTGAACTGCATGTGAGGAGTGTGCAACCCAGGGAGGTTTACATCGACATCTCCCATGAAGTGGGGGAATTCCCAGTCCTGTCGGAGAAAATCAACATAAGATCATATTTGTGATTTGTTTCATTTCCAAGTAGCAAAAACTTCCAAAACTGACATCTTAAAAGTACTCATTTTAAAATCATTTAAATGCATCCAGCTGTTGGATGCATCAATTTCATTCTGTGATGGTTATTTTATGTACATTAGGTAGCAGTATGCATTCAAAATCAAAATTAAGTCATAACTTAGATCCTTAGATTTTTCTCTTTAATGTAGTAATAAGAAACTAACACAGAAATCATTTACATCTATATATGTTTATCTCTTGCATTCTGGAGAACTGATCTTACATTTTTAGAGGAAGAAAGTGATCTGTATTTAATAAATTTGTTATATTTTGTTTTGCTATTTTTCAAAAATATGAACCCCTCATAACGTGTTGTAGAAGAAGACAAACTAAAGAGGATTTCATTCACTTAACCAAGTTCTTCAGCTTATACCAAGGGGCTTTTATTAGTTTTCTCTGCTAGCAACTGTTCAGAATGTACAATACCAAAGACTCCTGTCCCAATCTCTTGGAATTCAGATCAACTTGAGTAAAAAATGGAGGACCTGACATGGTGGCACGAGAGACCAACAGAAAACTAATTCCCACACTGACATTAGTTATTTCCTTGTTGCCACAGCAAAATCAGACAAGATGACCCTCCTTCTCAGAAGGAAGGGAAGTAGGTACAAGTCAGTATAGTTTGAGGTATCTCACCTGCTCTTGGTTTTTAGATAGAGGCACCAAATTAAAGTTCATAATGAGTATGTAAAGAAACAATATACTAAATCTGAAAAAAAAAAGTTTGAGATGGATTCACAGGCATTAATACACACAATTCTGCTTTAATTACTAAATCATCATGAACTCATCAGTGCTATATTTAATTAATATTTTAACCAACTTAAATATGAAAGTCTTGAACAAAATATTAATTTGAAATTTCAATCCATTAGCTCAATGTAAAACAGTTAAATTTATCCAAGACTTCTACCTATGTAGCTGGCAGAATTTGCTAATAGTACTGCCTGAACTTTTTAGGAGTTTCTGTGTCCATTCCACTCCCCTCTCTGTTGAGCAAGCTAGCTAAAGGAGAATAATCCTTGAGGGAAGGAGACTGTGGGAGTGGAGTAACCAGGAAAGCCTTCAGTGTCTATCAGGTTCCTCATCTAGGAATCATTTCAAGCTGACAATAAGAAAAAAGTACACAAGGAAAAAAATGAAAGAATGCATCATCATCTTCTCTATCAGTGTGTGTGTGAATGAATCTCATATTGGTCTCGCCTTCCCTCATCTTTCAGATATCATCAGCAAATAGACAAGTCATTTGGAAAGTTCAGAAAACCCAAAGCACTAAGGCTGAATGAATTTGGAATATTTTGATCTAAAACTTTAGTAAAAAATGGATTGGTAATGGTACCTGTGAACTACTGCTAAGGCTGTAGAGTAGCATTTGCCTTTCTTTTTTCCCTCACTAATACCATTCTTTGCTCTTTCTGTGCTACTTGCAAAGAAAATTGATATTAAATTTAGGCCTTTGTTAAAATATATCTGATGAAAACATGTGCTTAGAAAAGAAAATGACTTGTAACTAGAATATCTTTCACTTGCCCTGGATAAATGACACCTTATTATCAATACAGCAATCCTCTTTTTATTTCTTGGCTTAAGGAAAATAATATTTCCTGGTGGTAATTGGGCCATTTTATTTAGAATTGGCTTCTTTTTAGAAAGACATTTCTTGGATGCTCCCATTTGGTTTCTCCTTCTGTGAAACTGAACTTTTTACTGGGTGTGAAATTGGTTTTGGTTTGAAAGCAATCTCTAGAGATTTCGTGTGGACTGCGATGAAAACTCCATTCACTAAAAAATGGTTTCTCAATTATTTCCCACCTGTATGTGGAGACAGAAAGAAGAGTCAAGGAAATGGGGAGTAGAGGGAAAGGGGAGGAGGAAAAGTCTTGGTGTTTATGTGGAAGATGACTTTATGGATTCTTAAAAAAAGATCATGAAGGGAGTTAGTGGCAGGGGCTGGGGTTTGAGACAGGAGAAAAAGAGCTGGTGCCATATAAGAAGTTTTTTTCAAAAAATCATAAGCAAAAGGATGATGTCTTACTCAGAAACTCTCCCAGATCCACCCCTTCTATTTTATTTTTTATTGTAACAATGTTTTTCTTTATCAAAAGTTTAATCTCCTAACTCCCTGCCTCTAATCTCTCCCTCAACTACTCCGGTTATTGCATTTCAATTCCTACTCTACACAGTTCTTCAGAATCATTCTTCTTGAATCAGTGTAAACTCTAGCCTAACTTGACTTGCGGTGGGATGGTAAGAGTTGCTACCATTTTCCAGAACATTTTGAGCTCATCTTAGTGGAAAATGGATGTCTGAGGTTAATGAAACCTCAGTTATTTATTTAAAGAAGGCAGAAAAAGGAGGAGGATGGTCTTCTGAGCCTTTCTAGATTTCAGTCTCTTTATCTACAGATTGCTCTTGAAAATATCAACATCATGGGTTTTTGGGGGAGGATGAGGTGATGCCTGAATAGCAATTGTCACAGAGGGAAAAGCCATGGAAAAGGCCAATATGCATAGTTGATTTCCTAGCATGATTCCAAGGTCAGGTTTATTCTGAGAGTAAAGCAGAGGAAGTTGATCTGTTTTTCTAAGGGTCACATGTTGGTGGCTTTAAGATCTAAAGGATAGAAAGAAAGTTGTCATCTTTTTTCCCTCATCCCTTGCACAGCACTCCCCACCACCATGCCTCTGGCTGGGACTTGGACCAGAGCAGTCATCCAGGTCAGGGCCATAGAGGGGAGCAGCTCCCTCAGAGGCATATAGAAGTGGCCTCATGAGGAAGACAGAAAAAGACTTCAATGTTTCCTGGTGCAATGTGAGTCACACTGTGGTGACCTCCAGAAATAACTGTGGGAGGTCTAAATGATGCAGAGAGGACTTCTATGCATGTAGGAGAGTGAGCTAGCCACATGTGTAACCAAAGGCTGAGGAAACCATGGACATTTGTGTTATAAATTATTGAGCACTTGCAATGTTCTAATATCACCCTAGGATATATGCTCTTATTGTCTCTCTGTGTGGAATTTAAATACCTCATCTGTTTATCTAGCTACACATACATTCAAAATGATCCTGAAAGCTTATTATTATTGACTCATTTCCCCCAGTTTTATTGAGGTATAGTGTACAAATAAAAACTACAGGTACTTAATTAAGGTCACAATGTGATGTTTTGATATATGTATTCATTATGAAATAACTATCATAAACTAATTAATAAATCCATACACAGATGGAAATTTGCCTCAGAGAAGTTATTTATCCAAAGTGAAATAAGTGTCATGCAGCAGAGCCCAAGTTTTAACTGGTTCCAAAGAACCCATACGTTCTGCCAGGCCAGGCTGTCACTAACCATGAAAAGTAACATTATTTTCTGCTTTTTATTTACAACTGGAATTATTTTTTACCTGCTTTGTGTTCTGAATGAGAAGCACCAATGATCCCCTACACATCTCTAAGAACCAATGTCATAAGGGTTTTAAATTTATCCCCCAAACCTCAGAGGGATGCCATTTATCTGACCCTAATGTGAACAGGAAAACCAGCTTTATTGCAGCTGCCCCAGGGACTGTTGGCTTCTATCAGACTACCATGAGGCGGATGGTTTGACCAATGGGTGATTTACAGCATACCCTGAGACTGTCTTGGCATCATGAATATGGGTGTATAGCCAGTTTTATACACATTAAATATGTATATGTTATGAGAATCATGGCTTCCTCTCCTTCTGCATAAATGTAAAAGTGCATATTTTGAACACAAGACAAAGTACTTATTAGGAAAATGATAAGCAAGATGTGTTCAGTTACTAAGCCCAGGGTAGACAGGCCCATCTTGGAAATGCACATTATGAAATGTTCAAAAGTGTTATCAGTGTTCAGTAATTCAAAGCCTTCTTACTGTTCTCTACCATTAAATCCAGCAGTAACTGGCAGAGGTCGATCAGATTTGTGGTTCAGTGGTGTGAGAATTATCTAGGCACATGGTATTATGCTATTCTGGTTCTCATCAGTTCGTGATGATATCCACAGTGTGAACAGCCCACTAGCCTTGCATCTGCCTCATATAGAAGAAACAGTTAATTTTCATTCAGATGGGCATATTTCCATATAAAAATAAATGAGCAGTGTCATGATATATATCCAATCTTATTTCTTACATACTATGGTTTACTTCTGCCTATGGCAATAAAAAGCAGCTACTGATCCCTATTATTCATGGCCCACATTTGGACAGAATTTCAGGACAATGTTAAGTACATAAGCAAGCCAGTCTCAGGACATCCTGGATTCATCATTTCCCAGTGCTTTCTCATTACAATCCATGCCTCAGGGTCAAGGAAAAGAACTTGGTACTATTCAGAGGAACTCGAGCTTGAAACCAACACTGTTTTGAATTCCCTGACTAGCATTCAATTTCCCAAATCAAATGAAGAGACCTCATTTCTATTTAGGGAAGTGTTTGACGATAAAAATGTAATAACACTGATTATTCTATCCTGCAAAACTAGAGCCATCGTATCAGAACAGAAGTTATATTTTCTGGGTTAAAGATTAGCCACCTGTTTTTTGAGGAAATTAAGAAAAAATTAGATTTTAATGAAAAGCAGGAAACTCTTTAGAATTGAATTGACAATAGATTATTAAATGTTACTAAAAATACAAGCATTTTTCAACATAATAATTTAAATATCTCCTCTTTATAGACATTAGATTATTAAATTTCAAATTATTTCAAACGTCAACTTTACAGATATATTTCTTTCCTTCTTTGTTAATCCCTATTCCACCATTCTTAGAACTGAATTTAGATCCCTGAATATCAGAACATTTTGCTAAAGATCTTCCCAGCTTGTAAAGTGTCCTTAGCTTTTCCATGCTTAGCAGTGTCCTAGCAACAGGATTTTAGATAACAGTGAGCAGTGGTGGCCTGAAGAACTGTACTTATGCTTTGGGTGGTATTTTTGTTTCTTATTAAGCAACTAGAGTGCCTGATTTCTTTCAGCAATTCTGTGCTTCTTCTAATTGGCAAAGTTGCCATAGTATCATTCGGCTGAATTAATCCTTGGAAGCCCTGACATACAGTAGGTTTTGTTATTATTTGTTTATTGCCTGTCTCCCCCACTGGAATGTAAGCTCTAGGGAGCTTAGAGGAATTTTTTTTTCCTGTTTTGTCCACTGCTGTGTTTCCCATACCTGAAATAGGGCTCAGCATAGAGCAAGAACTCAAATATTTGCTAATTGATAAATGGAGTGTTCTGAAAGTTACACAACAATCCATTTTGGGTTTCATGTAAATGGAAACACAGATGGATTTAGTTAAACAGAAACAACACAATAAAAACTTGTTTTGTAAATAAATGTTACACATCACCTAAGATTAATTATTATGAAGAAATTCGTTGTCTTACCTTTTTCTTTATTAACCAGGTATACTGGAATTGTATGGAGAGTAACAAAAAGTCTGAGCCATTAGCCAAAGATCACAAAAGAAAGAAGAGAATGGATCATCAGAGGGCATGAAGGCCAAGTGTAAATAGTGTGAGCTGAGCCTGTAAATGTTTGGGAAGTTGGTTAAAAATGTGTGTTTGGGGGACTGAAACCTTCTTTCAGTTGCCATTTGCAAAGGCGCTCTGAGATATGTGAAACCAACTTGGAGAACAGGAATGAGAATATAAAGGAGCATGTGGTTTGGAAAGGGTGAAGGGATAGCTTCACACAGTGATGACAGTGGGAAGAGTGGTAAGGCAAAGTGGAATGCAAGACACAACCTGGTGTTCAAAAGAGAGGTCGCAGGACACTTCTTGATGTCCTTTGACATTGACCCTTTTCTCATATGTTATATTCTGATTTTCTCTTAATATTCACTGTTGTTTTTCCTCTGAAGAGAAAATACATTCTATAGCCTTTTGTAGTTTTCTTTTAGAAGGTAAATAGGCTATGCAAAGGATTTAAAACCTTTGGGGGAAAAGTCTCGGCTTTCTGGTTGAAGTAGGCTTTTTTCAGCTGGAGATAGCAGACCTCATTCATCACTAAAACAAATCCAAGCTGAACTGTAAACCTTTACTCAAAATGTTTTAAAGAATTTGACTCTTTCATGTATTTCTGTGTATCCTAAAGAACTCTCAATATTATTGTTGTCTAAAATGTAATTTACATTAAGGGTTTACTTTTTAGTGTTACATAATATCTTTTCTTCATCAATGTTGTGTTTTACTCACAAAAGCCAGTATGAATTCTGACTAATTTTGAAGACATTTACCAGTGAGTTGTAAGTATTAGTCAAGCCCAGAGCAGGTCTGAAAACTAAGTATAGTCTATCACTTTTTAGAGAACTTGCCTAAAGGCTGTGGCAAGGTAACAGTGGATTTTTAAAAAGACTTTTCATTACATCTAGACTCCTGAAATCATCATTCCTTTGAGTGCCAAGATGGAAACGTGTCTGATGAAATGCACTGAGCCTCATGTACAGATGTCCTGCCCTCACAGACTGATGTGATGAAGGACAAAATAAAAGTCAGTCTTATAAGTGTTTACAACTAATGGAAATGCATCATGTGGCATCCAGGAATAATGGAAAATCAATACCCTTTACTAGGGCACTATAGTTCACCAGTGCAGAAGGCAAGAGTGTTCAACATCTTAAAGACTCCCATGAAAGAGGGAGGGAAGAGGCCCTTGGCTATGAAGAGTTGCTGATAACTAAAGTTAGTGCAAAGTCTAAAGAAATGCTCAGCACTGGGTCATTTTACATAGTTTTCCAACCTGATCTACTAAGCACTTTTTAAGAAGAACAAATGTTAACTATGTAATAAATTGACATGTATTTTACTCAAAAAAAAAAAACCCTCTTATAAGGAAAGAATGAAATCTAGTTAAAGAAAGTTCTTAAACAATACATTTTTGTGCTCTTTTTCAGACACTGGCTACAGCACAATAACATGTATTTCCTTCTTATTCTGTGCTTTGTTGTATTTGCACATTTGGTACAAAATGCCACTGCTCTAGTGTCTGTTCTGGCTTTACATATGCTGCCAGCAATGGTCACATTCAATTGTCTGAATGACTAATTTCTTCTATGGGCTATTTAGGAAAATTAATTGCATACTGCCAAAAGAGTAGATATTATTGTCCTTCATAAATTCTTTATGTAATATTGAGGTCATTTTTCTCCATGAAAAAATAATGATAATGGATATCAGCAGGAAAATGTGATTCAATATATAAATGCTCACCTCACAAACAATGGAAAGAGTATGAAGTTGATATAAATGTCAGATGGATGGTAGAAATATACAGTCTTTAAAGTTCCTTATGGTGGTTTCATTTCTATTATTTTTTTCAGGATTTTCTAATGGAGCATATATTCTGGTTGGGAACACAGACCAGTCTTTCAACAAATGAGGATATAATGTCTTGTCAAATAATGATAAGTGTTCTGAAGTGAGGCAGGAAAAGGGACAGAAAATAGTGAGGTGTCATGGGTGCTATTTTAATTGGTCAAAAGTAAATGTATCTAAGAGTGATGTTTCTACAGAGTACTGGTTGATATGAAGAGAAAGCCCTGTAAAACTCTGGAGGAAGATAATATCAGCTAGAAGGGAAAGCAAGCACAAAGGCCCTGAAGTATGAAAAATGGGACCTTTTTGTGTTCAAGAAGCAGGAAGACCAGAGTGGTTATGGGAATGTGGGTGAGGTGGAGAGTGGTAGGAGGAATAAAGTCCAACCAGGAGACTGCTGCAGTAGTTCTGGTGTGAAAGTAATGTGCCTAAAACAAGGGCAACCAGATGGTCAGGTCAAGGTGCATTTTGAAGTTATTACAACTGGCTGGAGCAGCTGGTAAATAGTAATAGCATTTACTGACAAGGGGGACATTGGGGGACCAATCCACTTTCAGAAAATGGGGAAGTGGGTAAGAAATTCAGAGAGCTATTCAGAATATGCTGATATGGAAAACTTGATATCTGTGATAGTTTGAATCTCTCCTCCAAAACTCATGCTGAGATTTAATTGTCATTGTAACAGTATGAAGAGATGGGGCCTATAAAAAGTGATAAATGGATTAATGTCTTTATTATGTGCCTGCTTGCCCTTTTGTCATGTTATGATGTAGCACAAAGACCCATCCCAGATGCTGGTGCCACGTTCTTGAACTTTCTAGAACCATGAGTGTTATGGTTTAGATGTGAGGTGTTCCCCAAAATCTCATGTGTGAGACAATGCAAGAAGGTTTAGAGAAAAAATGATTGAGTTATGGGAGACTTAACCCAATCAGTGAATTAATCCCCTGGTGGATTAACTGAGTGGTAACTGAAGGTGGGTATCACGTGATTGGAGGAAATGGATTGCATGTGGCTGGAGGAAGTGGGTCATTGGGGGGCATGCCTTTGGGGTATATATGTTGTATCTAGTGAGTGGAGTCTCTCTGCTTCCTGCTCATCATGTGAGCTGCTTCCCTTTGCCACTCTTTCTGCCATGATGTTCTGCCTCACCTTGAGCCATGAGGAATGGAGTCAGCTGTCTCTGGAATGAGATCTCTGAAACTGTGAGCCCTCAAATTAACTTTCCCTCCTCTAAAACTGTTCTTGTCAGGTTTTTTAGTCACAGAAGCAAAAAAGCTGACTAAAATGAATCAAATGAACCTTTATTGCTTATAAATTACTAAGTCTGTGGCATTCAGTTACAGCAGCAGAAAAGGGACTAATCCAACATCCAAGCTGAAGTATTACATAGGCAGTTGGGAAGCTTAGGGAAGAGCCTGAGCCTAGAAATACAGATGTGGAGTCACCAGTGTATATATTGGTTTAAGGCCACAGAATTGGATAAAATCACTTAGAGAGTATAGAAAGTCAAAAGTAGAGGTCCGGGGGCCTAACACTGAGACATTTCAGCATTTAGAACCTGGAAGAGGAACCAGTGAAGTAACCTGAAAAGAACAGTCATGTCCTAGAAGCCAGGATTAAAGAAACCATTTCAAGCAGGAAGGAGTGATAACTGTGTTAAATGTAGCTGAATGTTTGAAGAAGAACAGGACTGAATATTAACCACTAGATGTGGCAGTATGAGGATTGTTGGTCTTGACAACACAACACCTCTGTGCTCCAGAAGAAGCACAAGTGAAGGACAAAAACATAACTGCAGTTGGTTCAAAAGAAAATGAAATGAGATGTATAGTCAACTGGAGAAAGGACAGTCTTTTTAATAGATGGTGCTTCAGAAATTGAGTATACACAGTCAGAAGATGACACTAGAGCCCTATCTCTCACCAGTTATGAAAATCAACTTAAAATGGATTAGAGATGGACATAAGACCCAAAACAATGAAACTATTAGAAGAAAACCTAGGGGATACACTTCAGGACATTGGAATAGGCAAGGATATTTTTTAAGAAACCCTAAAAGCAAACAAAAGTGAACATAGACAAATGGAATTATATCAAAGTAAATAACTTGTGTATAGCAAAATAAATAATCAACGACAACCTAAGATTGGGCAAAAGTATTTGCAAAGTGTTCATCTGACAAGGAGTTAATTAATATTCAGAATTTATAAGGAACTCCAAAAACTCAAAAATAAAGCAAATAACTCAATAAAAATGGCCAATAGATCTAAATAGACATTTCTCAAAAGTTGATACACAAATGGCCAACAGGAATACAAAAAAATGTTCAACATCACTAATTTTCAGAGAAATGCAGATTAAAATTAAAATGAAATATCACCTTATTCCAGTAAGAATGGGCCAATTATCAAAAAGAGAAGATAACAAGTGCTGGTGAGGATGTGAAGACAAAGAAACCCTTGCACACTTTTGGGGAGAATGCAAATTAGTATATCCACTATGGAAAACAATCTTAACTTCCTTAATAAACTATAAATAGAACCACAATATGATTCAGCGATCCTCTCCTGAGTATATATCCAAACGAAATACAATCAGTATGTCCAACAGGTATCTTCACTCTCATGTTGATTGTAGCACTAGTCACAACAGCCAAGAAATGGGAACAACATAAGTGTTCTCAGCTGATGAACAGATAAAGAGACTGTGCTGCATAAACACAATGCAATACTATTTGGCCATAAAAATAATGAAATCCTGTCATTTGTGACAACTTGGATGGAACTGGAGATAAGTGAAATGAGCCCAGCATAGTAAGATAGGTACCACATGATCTCACTTATATGTGGATCTAAAAGCATTAATCTCATACAAGTTGAGAGTTAGAATGGTAGTTGCCAAAGGCTGGGGGGGATGGAGGGGAAGTAGGGAAGGGCAAAGTATGATTGATTGGTACTAAGCTAAAGTTAGGAATAAGAAGTTCTGGTGTGATCTTGCACCACAGGGCAACTATAGATACTGTACTAAGTCTGTATGTCTGTATATCTCAGAAAGCTAGGAAAAATATTTTGAAAGTTTTTGTTAAAAATAAATAATAAATATTTGAGATATGTTTATGACCTCAAACTTTTATTACTTATGTGATCACACAATATATACATGTATTGAAATATTACATGGGACCACACTACTATGTATAATTTTCACGTTTTTATGAATCACTTAATTTAAAGAAAATAATGAATATTGAAAATGAAAAAAAGTAAAATAGTAGAGAGCTAATACATATAGAACTTTTAGGAGGTTTGCTGCTAGTGGGAATAATGTAAAAGGCAGTAATTGAGGACAGACCATGAATAGGTTAGTTTTAAATGATTTTCTTAGTATAAACTAGAGTGAGTTTTTGTAGACTAGGGGAGTCTAAGACCTGTGATTTCCTTTTTATATTTTCAATAGTTTTGCAATGACCAGTGTTAAAGCTGGTTTGTACAAGTATGGACATACTGGTTGTTTACAGCTGTTGTCCATTTCTACTGGACAGTGTCTATTCAGTACTGACTACTGGTCAATATTGCTTTGGCCAGTAGTTAAACATTCTGACCATCACTGTCTGTGATTTCAAAATAGCAATTTTTCTGAAAAATCAAAAGTAGGCTGAGCCCTTATTTCTTGAATACAGCAGGCTTTTAGAAACAAGAGGCTGGGTCCTCACTTCTCTGTTCCCAGTGTGGTTTCCTTCTATTTTCATCTTTCTTAGTAAAAACTTCAGGCTCTGAAACAACCTCGGAGCCCCCTGCTTCTGACCCCCTGGACCACTCAATGATAACATGTAACGGAAAGTAAAACCTTTAGAGCAATGAATTTGAACTGTCAGATTTTCCTTGCCTGTCTTCAATGAATTTTAGGTCAGAAGTGTTCATCCTTTGAGCTCTAGAGAAAAATTATCTACCCTCAAGTAAGAAACTGAAGACTAAGAAAACAAGATATATTGGGGCAGGTTAGAGGGATGGAAAGAATAAAATACATTTTGTTGTTTCAGAATTTTATATCCTCAGTGAATTGAAAAAATTTCTGAAACTATTGTTAGTCCAGAGGTCAATGGCCAACAAAAGTCTAACATGCATTGCTTTCCTTGTTTAACACCTATGGGAAGGATATTCCATCACCCTGAGTCCTTTTGGAAAACAGAACTACATGCTGGGGTAAAGAATCTTCCATGCATGTCAGCAATTGCATATCCTCATACTGACACAATCCATTCAAGAAAGTCTGATGCAGCCACAGTGGGAATGGCCTGTAGATTTCATAAAGCCCTTAAACAGTCAATGTGAAGTATATATTTCTCAAAGAAGTTCCCAATGACATATTCAGTTTCCCCACAGAATGGTATCACATTATTAGTGAACTAACTCGACAGTTATTAAATGCTTAATAGATGCAAAGCATATATTCTCAAAAATATAAAATGATATTGATAAGTGAAAAATTACTACTAGGAAAGAAACCAGAGGAAATTACATCAGTAACCCATGATATATTCCATTTTATCCTCATTTATATTATTGAGAAATCTTTACAAAAGTCCTATTTATGAGATTGGATATATTTTCATATTCTTTCAGACTAAGCAAACAAATATTCATTATAAATTTGCTCCAT
The DNA here is from genome assembly GCA_025594165.1 of Tamias sibiricus. Classification (NCBI taxonomy): domain Eukaryota; kingdom Metazoa; phylum Chordata; class Mammalia; order Rodentia; family Sciuridae; genus Tamias; species Tamias sibiricus. The sequence continues at coordinate 101,076,852 of CM046661.1, read as the reverse complement.
GCCAGCCATTTGAAATACTTAATCTACTGTAAGCCACATGTAAATATATATGACAGATTTTTTTTTTCTCATTAATAAAATGAGAGTAAATTGAGGATCAGAGAGCAGTCAAGTAGTTTGCCCAATGCTGCACAATTGGTACCAAAATGGCTTGGTCCCAGGGCAGTCTAACTGCAAAGACATTTTTGTTTGCCATATCAGATTTTCTCATGACTTTTTCTTCTATCAAGTTTAATGTTGCAATTATCTGCCCGCCTAAAAGCCAACTGTCATGCTAATATGTATTTCTGTTTGATGATAAATTGTGTCTGTAATGAAAGTGGTATGTTGCAGTTCACCTTCAAATAATGTTTTCTCTGTAACATTTTGCTTCTTGGAGCACATTAAGAAGATATCTTAACTTTCACTGAAAAATGAAGGAGTGGCAGTGTCCTTTTATTATGCAAGACATTAACAAAGTCTGCAAAATATTCAGGTTGAGTTGCACATTTAACTCTAGATGGTTTATATTCGTAATTTTTAGGGCCAATGCATAGACTAAGCTCCAAACTTATAATAGTTCAAACAATGAATATTATCTTCCATAAGTATTTACTCTTTGGTTTTCTCACCTGAGGATATTTTTCATCATCTTCAGGCACTCTGATAACAGAGAACAGATTTGGGGATGATTTAGGGTTCACCAGTGATAGTTATCAAACCTTGTAACTTGCAAAAAAGACACAACTTTTATGTTTCTTTGGAATTTACATAATGGTAAGATTTGTGTTTCTAACATATTGTGGCTGAACATATCATTAAGTAGTAAAAGTTGTATTATGTCCATGATTTGAGGCAGAGTAGAAACACATGAAAAGAAGTATAATTATACACACATTTTATAGCAACCTAACAAAATTTTATTTGAAGTCTTCCTTTTCTGTATGTCAATGGAGTATTTAATTTATTGTATTATAAGGATGCTCACATTTCAAAGATTAGTTCTTTTTCTTATAATTATGGTTGGGAGATGACATAATGTTCATAAATATAAAATTACTAATCCTTTTATTCAATGTTCTTCCTTACATTTGATTTTAAACAGAATTATCAGTATGGCCAATATTAAGAAGCACAACTGTAATGTTACTATGAGGTCAAAGCTTCACATCATGTCTCTGCAGTATATCAGAAATATAATGAAATATGTCATAGATACATTACAGCCAATATTTTTAGCATGTGTGGAAACAAAGTAACAGTAGGCTTTGGGAAGAAGGTAAAAATGATGAGGAAATAATTTCATTCTACCTCAGGATAATATCTCATAAAATTTTTGCTCATAAAAAATGGTATGCCTATGGTTCTGAAAATTGACTCTCAATGCACAGAAAAGCTATATGGAAGGAATAATGAAAACTAAACATAAAACATAAAATTTTGCCTTCAAGCATCAGATTGTACTTGGTGAGCCATTGGTAAATTTGAAATTATCACATTTGCCAGTTGCCATAGGCTTTGCTTTATGGATATCTTCAATGTTATATACATAAATCAATTAATGTTTTTTTATATATAAACCCAGGTGCACTTGATTCATCGCCTCTCACCAGAAGAGAAGTTGGCAAATCAACATCATTATGAGACTGCTCAGGTGACAGAGTATATTCAGAAATTAGTTCTCTGAAAAAAGTTCCATGTTCCCTATGATTTGCTGACTTGGTCCCTACCATTAATTCCCAACTTAGAGAGTCCTGGACTTTTAATACTCTATTTATCTTTAATGATAAATATACTTCAACAGCTAAAAACATGAATCAAATCCCTTAACTAATCATGTATCATCTGCCTTTCAATTAGCTTTAGCCAGAAATGGGGACTTCTTCACATCTCATCTTTGGGAACAATACATAGGCAGAATGATTAGTTGCTTTAATGGAAGCACCTGCAAGATATGCAAATTAACTCAGAATTAGTGAAAGATTTCTTCAATTGTGCTTCCCTAGCGTTAACTGCATACCGTGTAAAAGAACAAATATTATTATCATAATTAACATTTTTTTTTCTGGTTTTCTTTTTCAAGTCAATGGTCCATGATTTAGAATGGTCCCACCAACAAATTAAAGAGTCTGATCAATAATGTTCTGTTCTAAAATTTTAAAATGGCCAGGCGCAGTGGCACATGCCTGTAATCCCAGCACTTGGGAGGCTGAGGCAGGAGGATCACGAGTTCAAAGCCAGCCTCAGCAATGGTGAAGCACTTAGCAACTCAGTGAGACCCTGTCTCTAATAAAATACAAAAGAGGGCTGGGGATGTGGCCCAGTGGTTGAGTGCCCCTGAGTTCAATCCCCGGTACCAAAAATAAATAAATAAATAAATAAATAAAATAAAAAAGATGGCTTCTAAGGTCATTTAAATAAAAGGAAATAAACTTGTCTTTTCTAATATTATTAAGTGTTCTGCTTGTCACACCTCCAGCTGGGCCATATAATTGATGTACTGTTTCAACAACAGCTACCATTCAAGGAGCTCCTATAAGAAATAAGTTCTGCACCAGGATAGTTCTTCACATACATTTCCCTGATTATTCTTTAAAACAGTTCTGTAGGAGAGGTTTTATTTTTCTCATTTTTCAATTGTGGACACTGATGTTCAGAGGAGGTAACTGATTTGCCCACTGTGATTTTACTAATAAGTAGAAGAGTAGAAGCCAACCTAAGCATGTCTAGTCCTATACAAGTATTTTATATATTACATTGATGAAATGAGTTACTTAGCTTATCCTGGCTCTAATCTGTGTCACGGTTTTGTATTTGCTAAATGTCTGCACACTCAATAATTGTTTCAGTCTCTCTCCTAAGCATTGACAATATAGCAATGAACCAGGCAGATGTGATTTCTAGATTCTGCCTTCATGGGACTTGCAGCTTAAATGTAGTATAAACACAAAAACAGAATAATTTCAGAAAATTATTTGCTCTACAGAGAAAATAAATCAGGATAACAGTCTGGCATAAGCTACTTTAGCTAGGGTTAGAAAGATCTTTATGGGGATGGAACCTTTGCAGCAAATGGGACCAGGTTCTATAAGGTGTGTTGTGGATGCAACAGGAACCGAAGCAGAGTTCCTAGTGGGAACGACAGGTAAAAGAACTGGTGAAGAGTCAAATAAATGAAACGAGTTACAAAGAAAATAAACTAGGGATTGATAGAGAAAATAACAAGGAGGGAATATGAGGAGGTGTCTAATTAGTGATGATGTCTGATCTGAGAACGGAGGCCAAAAATGACCCAGTGGAGAGTAAAGCAAGTGCTCAGTTATCTACTATATGCCATGAGCTCTTTTAGATCCTAGGAATTAGATCCTCTAATTTTGGGGATTTTGATGACCAAAAATCCATGCACATCCTGGTTTACTTACAGTCTAGTAGGGAGTTGGACATTAATCAAATAATAATGGGAATAGACTTTAGTATTTCTGAGTTAACTTGTATGATCATGTCTATCAATCACTAACTTAGATATCACAATGTCACAATGTTTGTCTTATTTAACTCTTCCTTGCTATTTTCCTCAGTAAGAGCACCAAAGAACACTTTATTAAAGGCCCACAGTAGACTATTGTGTGGTGTTAACTTTTCATATATGTGCATACATTACCATTTTCCTTTTGTATCTGTGGTTCTAGGATAATTGCGGATATTAAAATTCATGGATGCTCAAGTCCCTTGTATAAAACGAAAGAGTATTTCTTTATCATCTATGTGCATCCTCCCATGAACTTCAAATTATCTTCTAGATTACTCAAAATACCAAATACAATGTAAATGATAAGTAAATAGTTGTCATGCTACATTGTTTAGGAAAGAAGTCTGTACATGTTCAGTGCAGAAGCAATTTTTTCCTGAATAATTTCCATCCATATGTGGGCTAAATCCACATATAAGGAACCCAAGCATACAGAAGACAGAATGTTCCTTTATGGAACATTCCTTTGTATTTTTCTCAGTCCTTTGCACAATGCTAAATACATAGTAGGAAGAAGAAAAAAAAAGCACAAAACTGTTTGATCATTTACCATTATTTACTAAGTGCTTATTATGTGCCAGAAACCATGCCAGACCCTGGGGCATCAAAGATAAAAATCAAAATTCTTGCCTTCATGAAAGTTCATCCTGCAGTAGAAGAGGCAAACAAGTTAAACAGTACCTATTACTATAATTTATTCCTATACCATTATTATAGGATGATAGAAAAGTATCACAGTTGAGGCTATGGAGCTACTGGAGAAAGCATAACTCACTCAAACTTCGAGAGAATGAGTGAATTAACCAGCCATTGTCAATCTTCCACTTCCATGATGACCACAGGCTGCTAAGATCATGTAGATCATCCCATGCTTTAGGCTTTAGGCATAGGACATTGCCATATAAACAGATTTTTTTTTTTTAATAATTTGTATTGTTAGTTTTAAACACAGACCAAATGAACCTTTTTCCAGTGGATATCTGTGGTTTACCTAACATTAGGTTATCTAAAAGATCATCTCTTCACAGACCTTTTATTCTTATAAAATTTCAAATTAAGTCTTTTTTCACCCAAAGATAGACACTGCTTATTTGATGATGTAGTAAAACAGAAAATGCAATGTATAGAACTGCCACAATGTTCATTGCACATCATTTGAATGCCATTACTAAAGTAACATTATCAGGCATGGTTTGAAAATTTTCTGTAAGCAAATAGAAATGCTTTTGGTGTCCCAGATTACCCTGCATCAGTCTTCACATTTGCATCCAACCATAAAACAGATAAAAATGAGTATGCGAATTTAAATCAACAGAATACTATCAAGCAAAGTGATTAAAACTTCAAAACTGTGTCCATGATTCACTCTGTATTCCTTACTCAGAATTAAGCTTGTATTGACTTCATATTCTTGTCGTCATTCAGATTGATTGCCACTGGAGTAACATTGGCCTGGCAGTTTCCTTGGTCAGTATTTACATCACATCATCAATATTTTTTTAATGTTTATCTTAACCAAAGTCAATATTTCTCATCCTTGAGGTAATTACTTTGGTAAATGACTGTGGCATAAATCAGATAACCATGGAACAAACCCTCATTGACAATAGTTATATGCATATCCTTTTCTAATGTTATTTACCTTCTTGAAATGGGGCTTCAGGTATACACACACATTCACACACACTTTTCTAATTATTTTCATAAACATCTGGCCACGTAAATTAAAATTAGGAGGGCAGAAAAATTACCTAGTCTATCTGAGTAAACCTATTTTTTTATATCATGTACACATTCATGTTTTCTATGCAATTCAACCTTCTCCACATTCATGTTTTCTATGCAATTCAACCTTCTCCACATTATTAAAGTAATTGAAATAAATGAAGATGTGATGGAAAATAAAACCAAATGACTTTTTATACAAAGACAAAAATTACTAACATATTCTTTTTTAAATTAGCTGCTTTGCTAATTTGTAAACATAGTCTTTAGATAATTTCTTATTATTTCCTTTTCTCTATAACATGCTAATTTGGGAGCATATTTGTGCAGTCATCTTTTAATAAACTTATACATCCAATTTAATCTGCTAATTCTACTTCTAGAAAACTTATCTGTTGAAAAAAATGGTTTTCAATCTATTGCTATTTATTAGGCGAATAAGTGGAAAAAAATTTTGACAGATAAAAGTAAAACTGGATATATCATTCCATGGAAATTTATTCAGCTACTGAAAATTAAAATTATACAAGCTTTATCATATATTAAGTGAAAATACACAATACAAAGTTAAATATATGCTATAATTTTAAGTGACTATTTGCAGATGCACAGTGAAAATAAAACTAAAACTAACAAAAAACAGCAAGGTAATATATCAAATTGGTTTTGTCATTATAGTAAAATTGTAGTTGGTTTTAAAATGATTGTGTTTTATGAATTTCTAAAGTATCTGAATATTATTTTAATTTTGTGTTCCCACACTTTACTATGTACATTCTAGATATTTATGCATACTCTAGATATTTTCCCATTTTCAGAGCAATTTATTTTCCTTTTTTTTTTTTTTTTTTTGCTTTAAATCTCTTTAATTCTAACGGTCAATATCTTTCTTTAACCTCTAACCTTATATCCTCCTATAAATCTTGCTTTTATTCAATCTTGCTTTTATTTACTTTTGGTTGGAGCAATTCCTTTTCAGCTCAGGGTTCAAAGGTCATATAATATCACCTGCCTTCCTTTATGTCCCCAGAGTGCTGTGGATTTAATGAGATAATGTCCACACAGCACTTTGTGCTCCTTAGAGATGCTATATAAAAAAAATGCATTATAATTATTTATGGTATTACAAAACCCACAGAGATATTAGAGCTACAATTTAGCACAAGTACACAGGGTTAGACTACCTCCAAGTACAGGCTGGGCAGGGTCCGTTAATACCAAGTTCCCAGGAATTGGATGCAGTTGCTGCTTCTCACTCCCTGAACCTATTGGTACTAAAATGTAAATCCACAGTTCTTCTTGATTTTAAAAACAGATTAGTTTAATTTTCATATAAAATCTTTAAGAATCATAACATGTCACTTATTTTTACTTGATTCTCTGTCTTCCTCTTTCTCTTCTGCTTAGTTCCAACTGGACACATTCCTTATCTATTTATGATAAATAAACCTACAAAGCTAGGGTTAAAAGGCAGATATTACTGACTTCTGAAAATCAGATGATTCAAGGGATTGTGAATTAATGAAGAGTAACACAATTTTTGAGCTGATCTAGTACAGCCAACTGCTATTTTATGCACAAACAATGTACTTAGCTGCTCACAAGTAGTCAGGCATTTTTCTGAGCATTTATAATGATGGAACAGAGCTAAATTCTTAAAAAAAGAAAAAAAAAAGTCAGACACCTAGAATGTTCTGCTCTACATTTAGAGCAAGGAATGTTCTGTTCTACTGGAGCAAGGAGCAAAGAAAGTATCGTACTATGAAACTATTTGAAAAGACTAGGGAAGACATGATGAGGACCTACAGTCTCAGACAAAGAAAGCAGGAGTTAAATTTGAGAAAATAATGGCACTGCTGTCAACATGCTGGATGTGGGAACCACAGCAGTAGGAGAAGCACAAAGTGAAACTATTTTCCTTACTTGAGAGACTGGCTGGCTGGTGGCATCACCACCAACAACAAAATGCAGGGGATAGAGCAATTTTGGGGAAATGTTAGGGTAACAGAATGAGTTTTGATTTGTTAAGTGTGAAGTTTCTAAAGGATATTCAGGTGGAGATGTCCAGAAGAGAGCTGGAAATGTGGATCTCCAGCTCAGGAAAGAAGTCAGAAATGAAAATTTTATGCAGTGCATTTTTTAGTTAATATTGTTGGTTTCTTCTCATTTATCTTTTTTTTAATGTAATCCTGTAATTTGTCATTCTTTCCTTGTCATATCAGAGTATTCTCTCTTCCCCAACACATCCTCCAGAGGAAAAGTAACTTAAGGCTTTTTTTAATGCTTTTATCTTATTTATTTATTTTTATGTGGTGCTGAGGAGCAAACCCAGCGCCTTGTGCATGCTAGGTGAGCATTCTACCACTGAGCCACAACCCCAGCCCTTTCAACTTAAGGCTTTAAGATCTCTTATTATTATTATTTTTTAATTGTCCCCTCCAAACACAGTTTCTGGGAAATTACGAATGGGCCTCACAATTGCACAGATATCCAGTCCTCTCTTTTACCAAGTGGCATGTATCTTTTCTATTATTTTCCTTTTCTGACTCACAACAGAAGCCTACCACAGAAGACAATGCCTGTGAACTTGCTGGAAAATGGCAGAGAGCCAGGGAGTTACCACGGACCTTTGGTGGCACCTTCTCCCTCCAGAGCTGGTTTTGCCTCCAGCTAACACTGCCAAAGAGGTTTCCTGTCCTACTTCTTCTCCAAGGCAGGTACTGTGGGGTCTAGCCTCCTGCTGTACTGACTAATTCTGCTGTATGTTCCCTATTGTTCTGGTACCATATAGCCTGCAAAACAGAATGCTTTAGTCTTTTGAGATTTCTGTGAAATTTTTTATGAACCACACACTCTCCCTAGGATTCAAGCATATGCTGGGTATGGAAGAATGAACCATGTAATATTCATGATTTGTTTCTTTTCCACTCTTAGAGACTTGAATTTCCATCAAGCTCCTCTATTTCAACTCTCTATTCCCATAAGATGGGTTATTTCTCAAAGATGTCTCAAATTTATCAGGCAAATGGACTCTTGCAAGGCCAATCCTCTAGCACTCTTCAGGTATATCTGATCATATCTAACTTCCGTGAAATACAGATTGGCTGATCATATGCAAAACCACATATTTCAAGGAGAAAAACCAGAATAGGGTTTATAAATGGAAAGGAAATATCAAATCAAACAGAACTAAAAATACCTTGGATTTCTATTTTGAGAAACTCAAAACACCACATTACATTAAATCCAAACAGAAGTTTGATGAAGTTAAAAGCAATAACCATCAGAAGATGGATAGATTTCTAAACAAAATATAGAGCTAAAAATGCCAACTTGTAAAAGGAAAACTCATATTTCAAATTACTGTGCATCATTTAATTTTTACAACATCATGCATGAAAGTTTAGTTACCTCAGGCTTGGGAAATAATAATAAAAAAAAAGCACTGCATATCCATTTACTTTGGGTCTGCTGACTTTATTATTTTTAATACTAATAAAAATTTATATGTTATGAGGATGCTGATCAGATTAATTATAACTGCATGCTTTCTCCAGGAATTATGGTTCTGCATAAAATTTTTAAAAGAATTGAGAAGACATAAAATTTCCTCCTATGACTAATTCTCTTTACAGCTTAATACTACTAAAAATTGTTTCCCAATTTAAAGGTACTTCACTTATTTTTCAGTGAAAAGCTCCTTTAATAACTTTATAACTTTTATATACTCTGTGTATATGTCTGTCTTAATGAAGAAACAAAAGGGGAAAAGGCAAGAAAAGTGAATAAAAATTAAAGGAAGATTAATTTATTCACCAGCCTCCTATTTGACCCCAACACAGAAAAGGCTGTACTGAGGGTGATTGCTGAGAAATGCAATTTCAGCTTTTTTTTTTTTTTTTTTTTTTTTTTAATGCCATGGCTATATATCTACCCATGTCAATGTTATGTGGGGAACAGGAACTTCTTCCTAAAAGCAATTTGGTTTTCAGAAATCACTCAGGATGAATTGTCAAAAATACTCTGAGCTCTGTTCTAATTGTTGTAACTCACTTGCAATACTTTGGTTTGAGTTTTTACATTATTGCTATTAAGAACCTCAAGTAAAATGTAATTAAAATTTCCTGGTACACCTTAAGTCAGATTTCTGTGTCAGAATCAGAATTTATTTGTAAGCCTTGACTGAACAAAAAAATATGCGAGGCAGGTCTTTCCTAATGAAGATAGGCTGGTCCTACCCAGGAACTATTTTTAGAAGAGATAGAAAATCATCTTAAGCCTATTTAAGAAAATTCAGTGATATAAGCATATGTTTTAGATAAAAAAACTAGGTCAGTTGAAAACATAATCATCTATTGAGTGTGTAGTGGTTAGTTCATGTCTCCAAATAACCATCCCTATTTCATTTCCTCAAATTGACACTGTTGAAGCTGAGTTTACGAGGCCCTTCCAGTGATGCCAGGGTTCTGTTTTCTGACTGAATTAGGTGACTTTCCATGCAGAAAGTTTCTCAGCTGTGACTGTGTACCTTGAAGCCAAGGACTATGTCTTATTTATCTTTTACATTCTTAGCATGCGATACAGCATCAGGAATGTAGCAAATATACCGATTTACAAAGATATTGTCAAAAGAGTGGATGAGTGAGGGAGAGGGTGAGTGAATATTTGTTCCATGAGACAGCTGCAATTTTCCAAATTAGAAAAAGTTGACAGATTAAGCTCTCCTGGTGAGAAGAATACTACTTCCAAAAGAGTGCTTGGCATTTCTCTAGGAAAATAAAATGCAGGTTCCGGAATGTATTCTCACATGGAGAGACAAAGACTTCAGCACTCTGAAGGGGATCTGACAAGAATGTCAACAGCCAGGTTGACATTAATAATGGAGGATGAGTACTCAGACAGGAGTAGCCTGCACTGCTTAAACCAACACGTGCCAAACAAGACTAATTTTCTCCATTATGAATTCTGCTAAGCACCCACAACTTGATTCAAGTTTCATAGCTGTTAAAATAACTCCCTCATTCATATTTTACTGAATGGGTGGGGATAAAAAAGAAATCAACTCACTATTTGTTTAAATAATAGGAAATAGTTTGTATAACAGAGGCCCTAGAGAATGAGCTAAGTGGGTTTATTAGCAATTAGACACAGAAAAAATTAAACACATATTTCCAAAAGTCGGAAGGTACACTCTTCATCATTCTTTATAATCCAAGCCTTTGAAAACCATAAGGAAAAGTTTCATTGATACCAGTCTGCAGTACTTCAAGGGGGGTAAAGATGCAATTTCTTTGAACTCTAATATCAGTGGATCTTTGTCAAAATTTCATTCTTTATTGATATTAATAATTTTAGTATTCCTTGGGAGTGGGAAAGACTTCCAACTGAAGAAATTTGTTTAAATTATCTCCCTGACTAGGATGTTAAACCTGCAGCTACAGGCTAAGGTATAGAGGAAGCATCTCTTTCACAAAAGTGACGGATGAGTGAAGATTGAACCTTGCAGAGATAAACTTGGTGGGAAAAGAGGACCATGCACATAACCCCAACTCTTTACCCTCCAGTTTCTATCTGGTCTAGAGTTTTATGCACACATTCTTCTCCACATGAGTCAATCTCCTTTGCTTAGTCCAAATGCAAACACTACAAATTGACAAAACACTTCTCCCCTTATTCTTTTAAATATAACTTATCATAGCATTAACTTTCCAAAGACAATTTATGAAAAAAATTTCAATTGATATAAATACACACTTTTCCCACCCAAGTGTGCTTACATGTACATTTCTGAGACTATATTAATTAACACCATCACCTACAAAGCACTAAGAAGTACTGTCTGTGATCCATTTTAAAGTCAACTTTGGTTACTTTCTATGATATTCTGGTGACAAAAACAATGTTCCTGTTTAAGATGATTTCTGTGATCACAGTTTTTACATGTTTTCAAAGTGAAATACGATCTACCCCCCACACCCTATCCTCTTTCATGACCATGTCCAAATAGGACTTTGAATGAATGCTGAATAAAGTAGTTTCTATTACTATGCTGGTCACTACTTCCTTGTGATACAGCCCCTTAATTTAACAAAACAAAGCCCTCTAAAGCCATGGTGCTCACTCCTTGCTCAGTGGGCTCTGTAACTTGGATTGCTTTACAGTGAGAACCAGGAGTATTTTTCTGTAAGTCCTGAAATTATGATGTGGAGCCAGATTTGAAATACTGCTCTAAGAACCAAGTAAGGAAAAAATTCTATTGTTAGAGAAGGAAGAGGAAGAGTAGTAGTAGCAGCAGCAGTAGTAGTAATTGTTATTGTTATTAGTGGTCTTTATTTCTCTGAGTTTTAAGAAAATACCATCCTTGATTGGGGAATTACTCTTGTAAGAAATTCACTCCTATTATTCAGAAAAACATAACGTTTCCCAAAAAGAAAGGATCATCTTACCTAAGATTGTTTCCACCTAAAATTCTCTTAGGAACAGTGCCAGATCTAAGAAAACTAATTCATTATCTTGATGATTGTGTCTCTCCAGAGATCTCCTCCACTCATATAGGAAGGACTTGGGTTTACAAGGTATAGAAATTTCCTATTGAAACTGAGGTAATGTTGAAAGATAGGAATCATTAAGCAGAACCAATACCTTTGTCCTCTGTGAGTACTTCAAACTCAAGTGTGCTTATCCCTAGAGTATTCTTGGGAACACATCTGAGACTTTCATGATTCTATGAGAGGTTGGGAATTTTCTGGAGCTCAAATTTTTTTCTACATCTTTGTAGCCTGAGATGAGGTTTAAAATTCAGGGTTTTTGAAGTTCCTTCCAGAATCTGTAACCTGTGGGCAAAATTCCAAACTTTTAATCTAGAAGACTATTTTCCATAAATGAAAGGTTACAGAATAGGTAGGATTGATTTAATTAGATTAAACAATGGGAAAAAGGTTTCTTTTAATTACTGTATTCTGTGTGTGTGTGTGTGTGTGTGTGTGTGTGTGTGTGCGTGCACGCACGCGTGTGTGTGTTTAGACAGATGGAATAAAATTATGATGAAAATTTGCCAATAAATTATATTCACTGGCCTAAACAAATGACAAATCAATATCCTTATTAAGAAAAAAAATAGTGACTAAAGCTAATTCATTGGCCCAGAAAAACAATCTCCTCTACCATGGCATCCCTCAGAGGGGCATTATTTTCAATGATATGCTTACTTAATACAACCATTTGCAAAGGAACGACTATTATACCACTTCAGTGAGCTGAAGATTTTACTTATATTTGGCCTGTGGCATCTTTTCCCCTATGTTGGAAAACTCATCAGTTAAAATCCACATAGATTGTCAACTACAGAGTAGGCACTCAGCTCTGAAATCACTCCGCTGATTCAAATTGCATTCTGAAGGGAATTGGTCAAGCTGCATTTGACACAACGAGGAACAACGCAGCAACATATGCTGAAGTGACACAGTCTGGGAAACAAGGAATAAAGCATGTCCTGCTTCCTGGGACCACTGCTACTCCTGCACAGTGTGTGTAAGAGGCTGTAAGACAAACAAACTCCATGAGCAGTTTTCCTACAGGGAAAAGGAAAAAGAGTGAGAGCAAGAGCAAGAATGAGAGACTCTGTTGTGCATTTTGTGTGCTTCATGTTGCCTGTTGTATTTTTGAGGAGGCGATTATAGACCACCACACGGTGCAGACTACAGCAGAATGAAAGATGACCACATTTATCTGTTTTGTAAATGGCTGATACAGAATAAGCATCATTATTCAGGAGCAGAGGGTTATGCAGCTAGAGTCATTCAGATCCATTGTTGTAGAATATTGCAATGGTATACACCATTACTAGCACAACATGCCATTTTAAAATTACACGTACTACCAACCATTTTGTTCAAAATGATCAATTCAAGAGCACAATAAAAGGAGAACAAGAAAATCAAATAAGAGAAGCCTTTTTTTTAACCCCTAGCTAAGACTTAGATTGAAATGATTTAAGTTAGCTCATTTTAAGGTAACCAAATTAGACGAATAACAAGATTTTATTATTATTGAACTGGTAGAAGTTTAGGGGAAAATAATCCAATATTTTAAAAGACATAGTTTCACAGATCTAAATTGCTTCATTTATTAAAAGGGGAAATATTATTATATGATCTGTAAGATCTTACGTGGAGCTAGAATATTATGTTTCTATAGAGAAGTAAAATAAACAACCATAGTAGAGAATAAGGGATTACACTGTCCCTAACTGTAAATTTATCTACAGAACCATAAAAAAGATTCTAACAGCACCAGCATTCACTATTCAGATTTGTATTTTCAATTTTTAAATGTAGCATTAACATATCTGCACATACAAAACAATAATGACAATCAGAAAATAAAGTGATATGTTGACTGGGTAATTGAGTAGCAGCAATTAGTGTTTTTTTCACCTTAATACTTACAGATGTTTGTACCAGTCTATAGATTACATTTTTAGTCCTTCACATTGGGTAATAATTACAACACTGATTAACCATAGACATGAGTCATTTGGTATCTTGTGTTCTGCATGTGACATGGTTTACCTAATAAATGCTTCACAGAAACATTTGCAGGTATGTTTCCTCTGTTTGATAAAATGAGAAACTGTAAATTCATCTCAGAGAGATAAAGTCACCTACTCAAGGTCTCACATCTCCTGTGACAATTTCAAGAATTGAGTTTGGGTCAGACTGAAGTTGAAGTGCTGCTCTTTCCATTATTCCATGTGTAAAGCAATTGAGAGGAACATGCACTGAAGAAATGGGGACCAGTGAAATGAACAGAAATCCAGAGGTAATAAAATTCTCTCCAGACACCCAGCTCAGAGAACTCTGCACACAACAGGGCTTCTTACAGCAAGTCCCATCAGCACAGATTGAATTCCCTTCTCACCATGCCATTACATCAAAGGACCTCTACTCTCTCCCTTCTGGGCCAATTTCTGTTTCTCCACATGAGCCCCCAAGTCCCAGCCTGCACATTGAAATCCATTTCCTGTCCCAATGTCCAGTAGTTGAAATCTCTGGCCCAGCTCCTGATAACTGGTTTAATGCAGTGCAGGTCCACCCTACTGGGGGAATAAAGATAAAAGACAATAGCAAGGGCAGGAAAAACAATGTAAATAATGAGATGTCGTGATAGGAAGTGTAGGAAACACTGCAATCCTAGGTCAACCCAATGGGGAAACAAGACAGAATGTGGTCTTTTTCCTTAAAATCTTTTTCACATAACAATGACAGCATGAGTAGAAAAGAAGTCCTGTGGATGTATAACTACATGACTGTATAATGATGCTGACCATCTAATGATACTAGGGGCTCTGTTCTCAGCAGATTACTGACAGGCATATGTAGAGTTATGTATTTACATAATAGTACACATTTCTCTGCCTGTGTTCCTTCTTTAATTCCACCCAAATTCCCAACAAACACCTCCCTCTGGGTGATCTGTACCAACCCCATGTCTTTTTATTAAGACTTCTTGTCTGCCCGAGTTAGACTGTGTATCTGCCTCCTTACATTACCCTGAGAGTTTAACCTGGGCAGTAGTTTAACTTTATCAGTGCCAACAGAACTGCGCAAACAATTGAGGGGCCCATTGAAATGTTGGGGCCCTTGTTCAAAAAGTCTTAAAGGCAAGAGCTGAATATTAAACCAAGTACAGGATCCTTCTGAGTGTGGGAAGCAGTGTACCTGCACAAGTAACATGTCAATGTAGCTGGCCCAGGGTGCCTATTGTCTTTATGTCTAGTTGGCTCTCCTCTGAGAAGAGGAAAAAACCATGGGATGGCTCCATTATCAAAACTGTGTAAAGCAGCAGACATTTGCTTCTTCTAAGACCTTGCAGCTCTCAGACAGTATTAAAAAGTTTCCTACATTTTCCTGATATTGTAATTGTAGTTTTTAATTTAGGCCTGTTTATCCCTACTTACCTCTCAATGTTAATAGAAAACCAACTTTTATTTTCTCCTTATCCTTTTGTGTGCGCCCAGCACTGGACAATCTAAGCCGTCAACAATAAGAGCTACTCATACCCATTTGGCCATACCTAGGTTTCCAGCTCCCTGCCATAAGGTTAGGCATAGCCCGCACCTCACCTCATAGTCTGCTTCAGTACCAGCCAAATGGACTCAAGGAGAAATAGCCTCTCACCAAACTCCTCTGACCCAAAATATTACTGCAGAGCAGATTATGGCACTGAGCATGCAAAACTAGAATTCTAAACCCTAGCCACTGTAAAATTACCTTTCATTAATATAATTTATTGATTTTAACTTTATTTTAAATCATGGCTAAATAGGCATAACATAAAACTTACCATTGTAACCACTTTTAAGTGTACATTTCAATAGTGTTATGTGCATTTATATTTTGGTCAACTTCTTTATCATCCATCTTCAGAATTTTTTTTGATCCTCAAACTGAAACTCTGCTCACTAAACAACTCCCACATTTCATCTTTCTTCAGCCTCTGGCAACCAACATTCTACTTTCTGTCTATCTGAATTTGATGACTCTAGGTACCTCATAAGTTCGATTTTGAATATCCCCTAAAATCCCATGTGTTAAATAAAGACTTGGTCCTTAGCTTGGTGCTACTAGGAAGTGCTTGCATCTTCGGGAGATGGTCCCTAGTGGGAGGAAATTAGGTCACTGAATCATATCTTGAAGGGAGTATTAGGATCCCAGCCTCTCTTTTTGCATCCTAGCCTCCATCAGGTAAACAGGTCTCAATCTGCCACGTTTCTGCTGGGATTACTAGGCCACCACAGGCCCAAAACAATAAGGCCAAGTGATCATACTCTGACACCTCTGAAACCATGATCCACAGTAACAGATTTCCTCCTTACAATTGGATTCTCTCTGGTATTTTGTCATCATGACAGAAGGCTAACATGGAATCTTATGGTACTCATCTTTCAGTGACTGGCTTATTTCATTTTAAAATTTGGTGTAAAATTTCCAGGTGAGTGTTGGTGAACTGGAGAAAAGTCCCATTAGGGATAATCAGTGGACAGCCAGTAACTTTTAGAGAATCTGCTTATTTCTGTAGGAAATATAGCCTGAAAGAGAGTATTGAATTTGGTCCCAGGGTTGTAAATATTCTGTCACCACTTTCCCCAGGCTAAATCTCTTTCATGTGCTTCTTCCTTATTTGTCAAGGAGAATGTTAAAATGCCTTGAAGTCAAATATCTCAATCTAAATTTGAAAGGTGGTCTATTTCTTGAGTTATTACAAAAGAAAAAAATGTGTCTTTTTGTCTCATACTAATAAAACCCAACTTGCAAACTCTCCATTGCTAGATATTTAATGTCTTTAAAGAATTTGTTGGGGGGAGGACTAATCAGCACTCGTTTTTGCTTTCTTATTCTCAGTTCACCCTTTGCACTGGGAACACTTTGCACAGATATGCAAATCTTTGCAGGCTGACTTTGATAAATGGTCTATGTTTGTGTTATTTAGATTACTTCAGTAATTATTTAGAACAGAGGCCAGAAATCTTCCCAGGGGTATAAACCATCCACTTTCAGTGCTTCAAGGTCTGCAAGTTAGGAAAGATTAGACCCAAGTGCTTCTGTTACCTCTGCCCCAAGCCCACACCTGCTCTTGCTGTCTGTACACAGATTCTTGGAACCTACCAGTTGGAAGCTGGTTGAGAGCGGGGTGGAGTCCCTACGATTTTCCTGGAAAGCTGAGATGTAAGGCTGGCTAACCTTTAGAAAAAATCAGGAAGCGAAACCAAGTCAAAAAGATAATAAAAGTGGTCCTATGACCTTTAGACACAAGCAATGTGCTTTGGCTTGGCTTTAAATAGCTGGTACAATAGAATAGTTATTGAGGAACTAGGTGACTGAATTGTAGTTTTACAACACACTTGAAGGTTGTTTTATTATATAAATCTAATCTATTCCTTTTTTGTTTTTTAAAGTATCTGGGAACTCCTGCTAATAGTGAGTAAAAGTAAGAATTAGGATACTCTCTAAGAATCCCAGAGTTTGATCTCTATTCTTTTCGTTTTCCTTATTGAACCTGACAATTAACTTAGTTTCAAACAGCTCCCACTACAAGAGAACTGCCCCCCCCCTCCCTTTAGCCTGCCTGTTCAGTGTTCTCCTCCATTATCGATCCAACATTGTTTGCTTTAACACTTCCCTGATGCAGCCAGATCCTTTGACCCCACAGCCAATACGTCTTCTACCTCTTCCAGTCTCTTTACCAAGAACACGGCTGACATTCCTACCCCAGTTACTCCTTATCCAGGTATGTACCCTTATAGGCACTTGTATTTTGATCATCTGCTGGACTGCAAATCCCCTCGTGCCACAGTTGTTTCCCCTGGGATATTCTGACTGCATTACCCACCTCTGGTCCCATCTCAGGCCAGGCTGACCACCTCAGAGCTGAACAAGATCAGCATCAATTCTGTTCCAGAAGCTATGTTTCTTTTAAGGTATGAAATGGTTCACATGACCAGAAATTCAAACATGCCCATCGGCATCTAGATGCCTACAACACAAAATCAATTCTTTTTCCTCTTCCACAACCTCCAGCCCTATCCTCTTTCAAAGGCAACTACTAGGTACCCTTTCAATACATGAATTTTTGATGCACACAGCTAAGGAATTGGTTGGTCCATTGATGGGTCATGGGTCTCTGAGCTACTTAATCCCAAGCCTGGTATATTTTTAAGGGAAAAACTCTTGATAGCTCATAACTGGCTGAAAACAGAGCAGGCAGACTCCCAGATGTTACTGAGAACTGAGTCACGGCAATGCTAGCTAACCTTTCCAAAACATTAGAGAAAACATTTAAAATCACAGTGTTTGTAAATGTACTCCTTTGACTTTCAGATTCAACAGGTACAATGTATTATATCTTTTTTTTAAAAATATATATTTTTAGCTGTCAATGGACCTTTTTAAAATTTATTTATCTGTGGTATTGAGAATTCGAACCCAGTGCCTCATACATGCTAGGCAAGCACTCTACCACATGCAACAACTCCAGCCCACAATGTGGAATATTATAGTTGATTTTCTTTACATTATAACTAAAGTTGAGCCTCCTTTGAGAAGTTTATTAACCATTTATTTTTATCAATATTTTCTTCACATCCTTTACTCACCTTTCACCTTTACACATTTGCTTAATTTGTGTCATATAATTAGGTTGTGATCCTACTTTATTTTTTTCCTCAAATACCTATCCATGTGTCTCACCGTTTATTGTTTACTTTTTCCCTAGAGAAGCGCTATGCCACCTTCATTTTACAATAAATTATTTCTAATCTATTTGAGATACACTCCAATTCTCTATGCTAATTCACTGAACTTCTATTTCTTCTTAATGCAAAGTGATTTTAGTTTTTATCTTCATGAAATATTTTAATATCTGACAGTGTCTCTCAGACTATTCATTGTTAACTTTGTACATGTAGTTTTCATTTAAATGTAAAATTGTCAGGTTCAAAAAGTCTTCATTTAAATACATTAATATAGCTTCTATATATACATTATTTACATTAATTGTATATACATAAATTGAAAAAAATAATACATATATATACATCATATTTATTAATTATATATGATTAATTTTAGTAACATTAGAATACTAATAATATTGAATCTTTCATTTCAGTAAGCTATGTTTTTTTTAATTTGCTTTTTATCAAATGTCTTGACAGAATTTTTTAAGGGCTTCTTCACTTAACACACCTTTTCTTCCCCCTGATTTTATGCCAGCTAGAATATTCTTTTTTATTGCTATAAATGGGATAACTCCTTTCATTGTACTTTATAATTAGTTTCTGATTAAAGAAAAGCTATTTGATTTGTATATATCAATGTTATAACCACGATCTTTCTGAAACCTAAATGTTTCTCATAGAGTTTGTGTTGGTTCTCTTGGTTTTCTGAGTATAGGACCATATTACCTGCAAACATGAAAATTCTGATCCTATGTTATTCCATTGATGACTAATTAAAGGGCAGATGTTGTAGATTATTACAATTATAGCCATTCCGTTTTTCTTTTCAAAGCACTTATAGCTTGCAAAGCCTGGACAACTAAAGACTACATTTTTAAAGATGCCTTGGAACTTGGATTTTACCTATAATATAGTTTACACCAAGCATAAGCCTCTTCATGAGATTTGGAGGGTGGAAGTAAGGAAAATTGGGCTGAACTTCTGGTCTATTAATCTACAAAGTAGAATCCTGGTCATAGAAATTTGGGGGAATCCCAGTGCCAATTCCTAGTTTTGTAGATGTTGACAGGCAGTAGGCAGGGTGTTCATTTTGCTACCTTAGGTCATACCAGTGACATAGTAACCATGGAGCCAACTGCTGGGCAGCACTCACTACATTTCCCTGCTGCAGAGTGATAGTACAAGCACCAACTTTCTCAGCTGGTCAATTCTAGGAACTATATTCTGGGAGACATACTTGGAAGCCAAGATCTACCTGGAAGCTAAGCCCACATCTTGCTGTACCAACTCTTCCAACCATTTCATAATCAATTCTGCCATATGGCCCTTTCGACTTAAACTAGCTCTATTGTTTTCTGTTTTTGCAACAAACACTGATAGGACATCTTTATCTTGCTCCCAACTTTAAAGAAAATATACTGAGAATTCTAACATTTTGCCACTCAGATGATGCTGACTTTTGAAAATGTTTACATGTATGCATATAAATACATGTGCATAATGCTTTTAAAATACTACCAAAATTATTCCTTTAATTTGTTCCAAATCCATTCCTTTTCATTGCTAATTTTATGGGGTACTTTCCTCCTTGGTGATTACAAATTTACAATGAAAGTTTATTATTTTTAAAAATGTTTTACATGTTACTTTTAAGCTTATTTTCCATCGTCCTTTCACATGTGCATGTGAGTGCATGTGCATATGTGTTTAGAAGACAGGACACAGACTTGTTCTAAAGTTTTATAATCCAGTGTATTACCTATGCCTTTGAACTTTGTTTTATGTGTAAATTTGACCAGAATAAAATTCCTTTTGCATAAAAAATAAAAGCTGAAAGAATAGGAGTGAAAATAAAATCTGATGTAAGATCTTTAGAAATCATTTTATAAATTGACATAAATTTATTAAGTGGCATTTTTAAGTTATGATTTTTATCAGTTTCAAATACACCAAATTATATTCACATTAATCCCACATTTATTTATTTTAATTTAAAATCAGGTCATTGTGTTAAATTTCACAAATAATCAATTGCCTAAAGGATCCCAATTTCTTTTTAAACATAATTCCATTATGTTATTTAAAAAATATTTCTTATAAAAAGATGTTAAAAACAAGATTCTGCAAACTCCAGTTCCAATGGAAAGCCTTAGAATACTGATATATTAATATAGGCTCTATTTGTACATTATATACATTAATTGTATATGTGTAAATTGAGAAAATAATATACCTATATACATCATATTTATTAATTATGTATGATTAATTTTAGTAACATCAGAATACCAATAATATTGAATCTTTCATTTCAGAAAACTATGTTTTTTTATTTGCTTTTTATCAAATGCCTTGAC
Organism: Tamias sibiricus; assembly: GCA_025594165.1. Classification (NCBI taxonomy): domain Eukaryota; kingdom Metazoa; phylum Chordata; class Mammalia; order Rodentia; family Sciuridae; genus Tamias; species Tamias sibiricus. Next base: position 101,056,025 of record CM046661.1, on the reverse strand, counting down.
AGAATTTTTTAAGGACTTCTTCACATAACACATCTTTCTTTTTTCTAATTTATGCTAGCTAGAATATTCTTTTTTATTGCTATAAATAAGATAACTCTTTTCATTGTATTTTATAATTAGTTTCTGATTAAAGAAAAGCTATTTGATTTGTATATATCAATGTTATAACCATGATCTTTCTGAAACCTAAATGTTTCTCATAGTGTTTGTGTTGATATCCCTAGAAACAGAAATCAATAGTGCTTTTCCTTCTACTTTAAACATTCAGTCAGCATTTCTCACCCTAGGTCAGTGGTTCTTAATCATTCACTGATGTTCCTTTTGTTCTTCGGTTTACAAAAGAAAGAAACACTGGTAGGCTACACTCTTCTTCAACAGCATCTGATTTATACATTTTTGCCCGATCTTTAATTCATTTAATGCCAAGATACCTTAAACACACACACACACACACACACACACACACACACACACACACACACACAATGAGGGGACAGCCATGGAGTCAATCCAATCTCAACCCTTCTTGGGAAGAAAAGTGTCACGAACAACCATTTTAACAATTACTTTGTGACAAAGAAAGAACTGGAATAATGTATTAAGTGTATTCCCTGTATGACTATGAGATGCATTTTGATGTGAACATGTGTGTGTTTGAATGGATTGCATGTTGTAGCACTAACTCAAGGATTTCTTGCAAGGCTGGTCTTCCTCAGCTCAATCAGGAGGCACATTAGTTATTTTTCTTTGTAGTTGACTAAATGATTTAGTCCTTTGGGAGTCTGTAGTCAGGTTCTCAGTCTGTAGCTGGGAATGTCCCTGAAGGATGAAGGGCAGGATTCACTGGAAGCAGAATCACCCTTTCATCTCCATGGATCTCCTTATCCCCTCTTAGTAGTTCTACTACACTTTTATCCTACTAATGCCACCAGGCACTGCTATGGTCTGAATGTGTCCCCCAAAATTCATTTGCTGAAATTTCATTACTAATGTGACAGTATTAAGAGCTGGGGACTTTAGGAGGCAGTTAAATCATGAGGGTAGAGCCTTCATCAGTGGATTGTTGTCCTATAAAAGGGCAAGTTGCTTGTCCACAATTTCTGCCATGTGGGGACACAGTGTCAGAACCCTATGGAGGATAGGGCAACAAGGCACCATCTTGGAAATACAGAGTGGCAGCCCTCAGCAGACACTGAACCTGTGAGCACCTCATGTGAATTATCCAGCCTTTGAACTGTGAGAAATAAATTTCTATTCTTACCAATTATCCAGTTTCAGTCATTTTATTATAGTAACAAGAATGGACTAAGGCTTTCTAGAAGCTCCCACAAATGCAAAGGAATGTTAAATACAACAGAAAAGTATAGAAGATATTGAAGGCACTGAGCTTCAGATAATATTTTAAAATATTCATTTATATGTTTAACTTCATATTACTACCTCTGTCAGCAGCATCAACTGTATTATTACATATTTTTTTAAGAACTGATATATCCAGGAGAGAAGGTCCAGTTGATGGTTTTCTCAAATCATTTTGAAATAATAAATTGTATAACAGTTGTAGAAAAGAGCAGGAGAGGAAAAGAAGGACAAGAAAAAAAAACACTATATTTAATCATTTGTAAAGTTCTTACCTTAAGATTGATACCATATTTTACATGTATAGCTTATTTTAGGAAAAAAAGCTATAATTTCTAAAATTACCTATAAAATGCAACCTTCAGGCATTTTTCCAATGCTTAATGGATTGCTCTAAGACATAAAACCAGGAATCCAGAAATTATTTGTTTCTGGTTTCCCATAAAGCTTCATTAATCATCACAGATCACTAAAAATCAGTAAAATGACATAAAAGCTTGCTTTCCATTTTCCTGAAAATCTAAGGTTGACACTTCCATGGTGAAGGGTTACAAAATTGAATGGATTAAACATGTTCTAGAATACAAATTAGTAGTTCATGGCAAATAGGAAATACAGGCACGAATCTATGTAGGCAATGGATGCGTAACTCTGGTTTTGCTGGCATGAGAATGTTTTATGGCTTACCATCAATTCATTTTTTGTTCCTTCCCTATTTTAAAAATAATTATAGATAAAAATTTACTGAATTGTTATCCTCATTTTATAGATATTGACAATAAGACTTATAGAGACTGAGATTTTCATAATATCACATAGCAAATGCAGGGAGTGTACCCCAGAAAATCTGGCTCTAGGTTCTGTCCTGTTAAATACAGCCTCTCCTCAAAGCATCCAGCAATGAATGATCTGATGTATTATCATGTAGTCAGAGTCTAAACCAACTACTCAAGAAATTAAAAGTTGAATGTGTTGCTTGCCATGTTCTAAATTTGATCTGTATTTGGAATACATATTATGTCTCTTCTACAGAAAAAAAGTCTTTGAAATAAATCCCAATTTCTTGTTTTATTTCTTATACTTAAAACCTTTCCCCTTTTAGACTGCAGTGAATATAGTTTTAATGGTTAAAAAAATGGTTTCTGACTACTGATACCTCAACTAATTAACACATATTACTGTTTGAATATTATGACACTTGAGCAATATAAATTCAATTAATTCAGTGAAATCTGCCTAATTCTCTTCAATGCTGTTGTGCAGGCTTACAAATACACACACACATTTTTAACCTAAAATTAAAAAAAAAAAAAACTTGAACAAAAATCTCTGCATGTTTTTGCCAAGATTATGTAATGAAGTTTATAGACAATATGTACTAAAATCTGAACTATTTATTTTACTATTGTTAGATAAACTTTAATTTCAATAATAGAGATTTAAAATTCAGGATTTTTCTTCTAATCCAGACTTTGCCAATAATTAGCAAGATGACCTTAAACACACCATTTAACCTCTCCAAATATGTACTTCTTCCTCTGTGAAACAAATACTTATACTAACTCACCTGTTGAACCGCCATGATAAAGGAAATGAGGGTGAGTTATAGATTTTAAAATATAAAGAATTATTTAAAAAAAAATAGTTTGTTCTGAGCCTTAGTTCATTTAGACTTGTTAGATTTACTAAAATCTGTTCTAAATACCCAGAGCCTCTATTCTGAATGTCAGTTTTGTGCTCAAAGCCACCAAGGGCTCCTCATTTTTGACCCTATGGAGTGGACACTCCTCTGAGTTTAAGCACTTCCACAACCTGCCTTCAGGCTACACAGCCACTGTTGGTTCCCTGTGTCAACCACTATACACTCCACTGCTCTTCTCAGGCCTGTCTAGTAATGCTCCCACTGGGCTATGTCTGTTCCCTTTTTCTACTTCTATGAATTTTCTTCCAGTCTTCAAAACCCCAAATTATTTATACCAGGAGCCTCTGAAGAATTTATATAGAGTATCCCTCATTTTATGATGCCTCCCTTAGGTTGTCTGATTTTTTTCTGTTGCTATTTGTGTTTTCGTCTGGCTCTCCTCATTAAACTATATCTCCTTGTGGTGAAAGGGCACTCTTTATATTTTCTTGGAAGATTTGTATAGGATTGACTATGTAACTGGTGATTTTTTTTCCTCTTAGATTATGCACCAGATACTCATTTCACAATGTCTTTTAAATGTCAGGCACTGTGCTGTGGAGCAAAATGAGCACCATGCCATGCCTCAAGGAGAGCACAGTGGGGTGGAGTCAGTCCTGAGCAGATATTCAGTGAAGAGTTGCCAGGTTATTTCTCAGGGAAACCCAAGGGAGTGACACAAACCCAAACCATAGGATTCATAGCAGGTTTCTCAAGGGTGACCCTTATGATAAGAATCTCAGAAAAAATAAGGATCACCCAGGTGATTTGGGCATAACCTCATTCTTTAGCTTCTCCAACTGAGCTAAAAGGGGCTTAGGATTCACTGAGGCCCAGATCTCTACTGGGCCTTTTCAATAGTCTCAGTGACAATCATGAGCCCCTAACTCTTTGTTCAGTTGCTTTTCCACTAAGTCATGTGGCTTTACTCAGTCAAGCTAATGATATACACGATGCATGCTATTTTCCTAAAGTCAATGAATTAATTTCTTAATTCCATTACCAAACACTGAAGTTGAAATAAAACACCCTAAATTGAATATCAGTATTTCCACAGAAGATATAATTTTATATTATACTTAATTACAATTTTATATTATAATTACTTGTCTTGAAAGTCTTTGACCTGCATAGAATCTGGAATAATGCTTCAGAAGACTACAACTTCATTAAGCACTAAGAAAAAGTCTATCAGGGACTGGGGTTGTGGCTCAGCGGTAGAGTGCTCGCCTAGAATGTGCACGGGCCCGGGTTCGATCCTCAGCACCACGTACAAATAAATGAATTGTGTACAACTAAAGCAAATAAATAAATATTAAAAAAAAGAAAAAGTCTATCATCAAAGAGCAAAAAGAAGCAAGCCACTATTGTGTATTAAATGCACATTATGGGCCCTTCACTCACAAATATGTTTTATAGTCTTCAAAATTTCTAATGAGATAAATGCAAAAAGTCCTCTACAAATGAGAAGAACCGATATTTCAGAGAGGTCCAGCATCCTATTTCAAAATACAGCAGTCAGATTTGAAACTTAACCTTGCATTCCTCCAAAGCCCATGTCATTTCTCCATCACCGTCTTCACTTGCATGGGCGTGACAGTTCCTTCTTTTTCATTGTCCTCATATTTCCCCGCACTTTTCCATAACAGAAATCAGCACAGCTTGTGCCCCGTATTTATTTTTATGATTCATTGATTAGTATCTGCACTAGATTCCAGATCCCAAAAGATGGTTCCATTTTTGTCTACCACATTTTATGCCCATTTCCTAGCATGTTGTTGGCATTTAATATTTTCTTGTAAAATGAGTGACACTTGCACCATGCATACTGAAGCAAGACCTTTGGGAGAAGTTGATGGAAGATACTTCCAGTTAAGATCAATGCAGTCTCAAATTGGTGAGAAATGTGCCAATTTTCTGGGCAATTTTAACAACACAATTATCAGTTTGAAATGTTAAGAAACATTCTCCAGTAAGCTTTTGCTTCTTATCAAATTGTAATAAAATACATAATGTGATAAGAAACTGAAAATGTACAAAGATGTTTTTTAAATCTCTTGGTAGCACTTGCTATGGAATAGGCATGGCTTTTACATAAAATTTTAAAGTAAAATTATTTTAAAATTACAGACTTTGTAGTCCTCTAGGATTAGTTAAAACTCTGTACACACACACACACACACACACACACACACCGGGAATTGTAACTGTGCTGGAAATACATTCAATGAAGATATTTTGTTTCCAGTCAAGAATTTGTGTGTGTGTGTGTGTGTGTGTGTGTGTGTAATTTGTTTAGTTTTGTTTTTATAAACTTCTAGCTGGGAGCTGGTTCTGCCTAAAATTCTTCATAGAATTATTCATGCTGTGCTTGAGAATGTGCCAGGGCATACCTTTTACTTAGATGACAGGGACCTACAACATTTTATCAGTGGTCATATTATTATAAAATATTCAAAGGTAGCTTTATATAAACCCACTCAGTTTTTTTTTTTTGTTTTTTTGTTTTTTTTTTTTGGCCTAGGTTTTTGATTGATACAAAGCAACCTGGCAAAATCTAATGAAAGATTGGCTTCATTATTCTAAGCAAGATCGCTTTTTACCCTCTAGTAAGAATGGCTCTGCATAAACTTATAACAATTCTGCAAAGCAAAGAAGGAAAGGTATTAAAATAACACATTACATAACTTATTTATTACAGAACCTCTTTGTCTTATTTTTCCCATTTCATTGATAATGAAAACTAAAGTTCAGAGAAGTTACATAACATAGTTGGGGTGCCAGAGCTTGTAAGAAAGGCAGTCAAGACATGTCTTCTCTGGGCCTCAGTTTACACACATGTAACAAAAAAAAAAAATGAATTTTCCACCTAAATGTGCCAGATTTATCTGATGAATTGATTAACAAGTAAGCTACCCATAGCACACATTTGGTGCTTGGTGGGGGACTCACACATAATTACTGAACAAATTTTATGATCTTGATTGTATTTTGGGCTGCATGGATAAAACCTATGTTTTAAGGTAACAAGAATGAACTTTTTTTTTTCATCAGTCAATGGATTAGCAAGTGTCACTGAGCACTATGAGAGAAGTCAGTGGGGGATGAAAAAGTTGTAGCTGTCGTTCTTAGGTAGCTGCCACTCCCTTTACGGAAGGGGAAAATCCAGTGCACCAGAAAGGTAAAAAATTGTTAGATTCTATCGGAAGCTTAGAAAGATAGTCAATATTGTTCATTAAATTTCAATCAACTTCACTGTATCATTATTTCATGAATAATTACCCTGCAATCCAAACTGTCAACACTTAAGCTTAAATTGACAAGAGTTTCCTTCTTAATTGTTTAAAAGCTCTTTAACTGTTTGGCATGGAGGTGGTACAGAGAAGAAACAAATAAACAACACAGAGGAGCACTGATATGGGATTACACCAGTGGTCATCAGTGATGGTCGGCTCCTGGAGGGCTTTGGCACCAGAAACAGCACCATTGCTAAAGCTGACAAAATCTCAAGATCAAATGTCTCGTGTGACGCTTTCTGATTTGGTATCCATGGTGCTATACTTATGTAACAGTACCTTATATTCTGTAGATACTAAAAATATACCTATATAATCAAAGAATGTGAATAAATCATATATGTGACTCAAAGAGTTCCTCTAGAAGAAATATTAGAGCCTTTATTTGGGTTCTAAATCAAACACTTGAGTATATATCCCATACACTGGTTAGCAGGAAGTCCACACATCTGTGATCAGGTTCTCAGAGGAGCTGAGCAACGTTTCTCAAATTAGAGTTTAGCTGAAATATTGTAAGTTAACAAAAATAGTATGAAACAATATCATTGCCTTGCAGTAATGAAACAAAACCATGGCGCCTCATTGCTTGCTGTCTGCAAAGTCTTTGTGTGTGTGTGTGTGTGTGTGTGTGTGTGTGTACACTTACTGTCAATGTGCAGATGGTGGTAAGGTGGCAACATGGCTCACCCATGCACAAACTGCCCCTGAACAAAGGATTTCTGCAAATCATATTTTATAATTGGTTCAGTTTGCCTTATAATTTCTCACTGCATTAATGAATATTTCATCAGAAGCAAGATCTTAGATCTGCCAAACATATGAGGCACTATCCATATATGGCCACTGAGCACTAGAAACACAAGTAATCAGAACTGACCTGCATTATAAATATAAAATGCCTGTTAATAACAATAGGAAAAAAGAGTGAAATACTAATTTTTACATTTATTGCATGTTAAAATTTTAAAGATATTGAGTTAAATAAAACATTGTTAGAACTAGTGTCATGTACATCTTTTTGTGTTTATAAATGTGGCTAATAGAAAACTTTAAATTACATATGTGGTTTGTGTTGTATTTCCATTGGAAAGTGCTATATTAAAGTGTGGGATTTTAGGAGGTTTGGAAGTGCTATATTAAAGTGTGGGATTTTAGGAGGTTTGGATTTTAGGAAGCACAACTCCAAATAATTCAGCTAGAAGTATAGATTTTTCTTTAAACATATAGGAAAAGTTCATAGTTTCAAAGAAAATAAATGTATTACTCATCAGTAGGGAATGCAAACCCAATCCACAATGATACATTACTTCACATGCATTAAGATGGTTATCATCCAAAACAAATGAACCTCCCCCCAAAACAAAAACAAACAAACAAACAAAAATCCGGAGAACAGTATTGAGGAAAATGAAGGGAAATTGGAACGCTTGTGTGTTGGTGGTGGGAATATAACATGGTAGAGCCTCTATGAAAAGTAATTTGGTAGATTCTCAAGAAATTAAAAGTAGAAATGTCAATGTGATCCAGTGATCAGCTTCTGAGAATACACCTAAAATAATTGAAAGCAGCAACTTCAGAAGAGATTTGCCTACCCATGTTCATAACACCATCAATCACAACAGCAAGAAGATGGAAGCAATCCATTTTTCTTGTGTTCATGGCCAGATGAATGAATTAGTAAAATGTGATAGGTACAAACCATGGAATATTCAGCCTTAACAAGGAATAAAATTCTGACACATGCTACAATGTGGATGAACCTTGAAAACATTATGTTAAGTGAAAGAAGTCCATCGTAACTGAACAAATAACACATAATTCCACTTCTACAAGGTACATACAGTAGTCAGATTCATTTAAAAAAAGAAGAAAGAAAGAAAATAGAATACTAGCTGCTAGGCCCTGGGTGCACAGGGAATAAGTTATTGCTTAATAGACAAAGATGAGGTTATAGTGGCCTTAAAGAGATGAATTATTCTGATACTGTTAAAATGGTGAGGAAGAATTTATTGAGGACTCTGGTGATAGGTGTCAAGACTGTCAAGACAGGGGAGAGAGACTTGGCTCAACTCCAGTAGAGTTAAAGCAGTTAGGGATGTTTAGCCAAGGCAGAGAGGGTGTGGGGAGAGATACTAGACAGCAGTGTAGGGACATTCTTGCTAAACCATCTTGACGGAGTTCTTGCTTAAAAGCAGGCCAGGATGATCAGACATCCAAGGAAGGGATGCTCTCTGAATAAGTGGAACTTTTATTACAACTGGGTAGGCAGGCTTGAGGACCATGCTGCAGAATGAGACCTGGACAGGAGCAGAGCTCAGAGGAGCCTGACAACAGATTGGTCAAGGGGAGTCTGTCAATCTCAAAACAATGTAGAAGTATTTAATGCCCCTGAACTATGTAGTTCAAAAAGGTTGAAACATAAGTTTTATGATATGTATATTTTAGCACAATTTTTAAAAAGTTAATGGCTTCTACCTATCATGAGAGTTTCTCTCCTCTTTTTCTCATTTTCCACTACTTCATTTCTATCCCCTGCCAAGGTTAAGGCCTTTGTCCTTAAGACAAAGTTAAGTTCAGCCTTATATTAATTGCTCCATATTTTAAGAAAATTATCTTTGGAGACTGGAGGGATAGCTCAGTGGTAGAGGGTGTGCTTAGCATGCACAAAAGGCACTGAGTTAAATACCCAGTACCACCAAAAAAAAAAAAAAAAATACTAATAATAACTTTTTAAATTTTCCTTGAGACCTTTTCCCCCCAAAATTTTCTATCACTTCTCACTATTTTGGAAAATTTCTCCAAAAACTGCTCCAGTTTTATTTATATCTTTCTGAACAAAATTCTAGATGAGCAGGGGTAACCACTTCAGACTAGTGCCCAATCATCACCTCCACTGTTTCAAATTCCATATTTCTTTTAATACAGCCCCAGTTCTCATAAGTGTGTTTCCATGCCCATTGCTACTAAGCTTCTATTCTGTTTGCACTTTGATTTTTCGGAACCCTTTTACTTCTTCTTGTGTGGTTTCCTGTTATATTTCTGCCACTGTTATAGAATTGTGGTGTTCAAAACATTTTCCACAGTAAAATCCTGAAATATATTTATTTTATAGGAATCTGCAATAAAATTGAAGGTGTTCCAATTGAGTAGTCCACATCCATTTTATGGCCCTCGATGGCTCCTGCAGCATCCTTGTGGAAGCCAGAATTATGAGAAATACAATTTGTGTCTTAAGCTATGAGGGCATGTTTTCTTATTTCTAACATAATTTCAGGTCCCTAAATTCCTTAAGCATCTCACCCCAATTTCAAAAGTCATTGAGACAAGATGTCATCAATGCAACAGAAACCTTGTACTTCTACAAACTATCTTTTGATAACTATTGGTGACCTTCCAGTTCCCTGAATGGTCTCTGACTTCTGCAGCAATGAGATCTTTCTGCTACAGGAGAACTCTATAATTCTCTAGAAATAAATAAATTGAAATGGTAGAAAAAATTAACATGAACACTGGAAAATATAGGTCTAAGATATCTTCTACTGATTATAACATTTTCCCCATCTACCTAGAGCTTAACTTCTGTGGCTAGACTGTCAAAATAATTTTCCAAAAGCAGTGGAATGAATGAACTTTAAAAACTAATGGTTTTCTCATGGAGTTATTTACTTACTGTCAGAATAAAATACAACTCTTTCTGTGAAACTTCCAACCTTAATAGAACTGAAAATGTTAACTGAGTTGGAATTCTTCATGGTTTTTATCTACCATGGTAAATGAGCTTAATGCAACTCACAGCTCAATTTGAGTTGGTGCAAGAGTATGGAAACTCTTACTACAACACACTGGCCAAATGGTGGTGGTACTAAGTCTAAAAGTGATGGCCAGGCCCTCAAGGAGTCCATAGTACAGAGGGTTGTGCACCATTTTGGAATTTCCAAAGGAAACCAGGTATAACCGAAGCAATTAGTATCAACTCAAGATATTCCATAGTGAAAGAGTGAATTGGTTATACATCATGTTGAGAAAAGGCTACGGTGCTTGATCAACTAGAGACAGTGGTCAAACCACATTTGGATAACAAGTCTACTATTTAGAAATTACTTAACTTGTTCTCTGATCCACAGAGAAACACATTTGTAATCTGTCACAGAAGTTTGGGTCCAGGTCCGGCCTTTCAGCCTGCCCTGTGTAATGTGGCAGGATGCATTTTCCTTAATGGACATTCCATGACAGCCCACTAACCAGCCCTGGAAGTATGAAGATACAAATTAAAATACTGTGGGCTTCTGACTTGGGAAATTTTAGGTTCTTAGTGACAGGGAACTTCAGCTGCAAGGCAACAATGTCATCTGAAAGTACTAACTCCAAATGCAATATACGTAATTTGCTCCTAGAAAAACTACAACTCCTACTTCAAATTGCTATGTAACAATAAGGAAAAAAAATGTTTTCTTCTATACAGTGAAAGAGAAAATTATCCATTAATGGCCACAATGAAATATAAATATAACAGATGCTAAAATACATAACACGCTCATTATCCCAAGATGTTCAGTGATTAACTATGCACATTCCCTTTTGTTATGCAAAAACATGCAGGCACTGTATTGAACGTTATAAGCATTCCTAAGCAAGTAAAAATGAATGTGTCTTTCAGTTAACATACTGTTTAACACCAATCAAATTTTCAATGGAAGCATAAACATCTTCTACTTAATCATCTTGGTAATAATTGTGCATTTGGATTCAGAGCACAATCCTGCTATTTCTCTATACAACTCAAATGAGTTTAATTCTTTCCTTTAATGTATCCTCCTAAACACTCTATTACTAAGGATAGTTTTATGTCTGAAAGTATTATAAATTAACACAAATTCTGGTAACTGCTAAAATGTGAATTGTGTGGTTGTGATCCTCTCTCCAATTTTTAAATATTCACTCATCTTTCCCATTAAATTTTCATTGATTTTTCTTTTTTGAGATACTGAGAATCTTAGAGAATAGGGTATGTATTTTATTTGTCTTTGTAGCCCTAGTAGACTACATTAAATATTAAATGCATATAAACATATGTATTTACATATAAATATCATTGTATTTTCAGTGATGCGTTTTCTGGGTAGATCATATTGGTGACATTTCAGAGAAAGGATTATGCGAAACACTGACTCCCAAGGACTCTGCCCTGAGTAAAACAAGACATGCGGCTCAGGCCAGAGGGAAGGGGTTATGACCAATGAGAAAGCTTGGGCAGCCCCTTGGGTGAGTAGTATGTAAAGGGAAAGAGCCAAGGTTGCCAAATGAGGCTTTGATTGTGAAGGGCATCATAGATGCTGAAAAGTCTCCTGAAAGAATTCCAAATGGGGAAGTGTTGGGAGCAGTGCTGTTTATAAAGGAAAGCCCACAGTGGAAGGTAGACTCAGTGCCCTGTCTCCAGCATGCTGCTCTTAGTACACACAGGCTTGTGATGCAACATAGAGCAGCTACATTCTCTCTTCTGCTTGGCTGTCTCTCAGAAACATGAAGGTAACTAGCATGTTCCTCCCCAGAGTCTAAGCTTCAGGTTAAACACGTTCATTTCCTCCATCATTCTTCTAATCTTACTCTTTCTGTTTCTCTCAGCATCCTGTTTGCTGGCCTTTGGCCATGCTCTCCAGTTTTTCAATGTCCCTTTTCTAACACAGTGCCCATAGCTTATCATAAAAGGCAGAAGTCACAAAGAAAAACACTGGTAAATTTAACCAGATCTATGCATGAAAAGCAAAGGATGATCAGTAGAATAGAGGAAAGGGACCAGGGGGTGGGAGCCTGAGAGAGAGGAGGGAAGTACTAAGGAAAGATATTGGCCAAGTTATATTGTTTTGCATGTATAAATATGAAATAACAAATTCTACAATTATGTACTACCATAAATGTACCAACAAAAATATGCAGAGAAGAAAAAGTTGCTCAACCTTTGCAATTAAACAAATTAGTAAAAAAAATAACCAGACCTAATAAAAAATATGTTGAACATAACCTATAATAAACCAAACCATAGATCTTTGATTACCTATATCGTAATCAAATTTGAGCTAAGATTCAGATTCCAGAGTTCTACATAGACCTTTTACATAAATGTTTTTATATGGGCAGGAATTTACATAGACACGTGGGCGCCAGACCCAGCCCCTGCCACATACAGACACGGATACACAGTGAGCAGGCGATTCCAGGGCCACAGGTTGAAAGCAAACAACTGTTATAATTAATCTTAACAAATAAAACTGGGAACGAATATTTGTTACATGTAACAGAAAGAGGGGTAACATTTTAATGATCAAAGAGTCAATGAGTAAAATATTACATTGTTCTAACAGGAAGTTGAGAGAAGGATACAAATAGACAATTCTCCAAAGAATAAGTATAAATAGCCAAGAGACTTAACAAAAAAATAAGCATCTTCACTACATGTACACCATCCCTTGTCCTCAATTTTGAAATATGAAAACTTTAAAAGTAAAGATTTATCATCAGTCATCCAGCAGCAAAATCTAAACTGACCCGAGCTCATTTGATAGCAAAACCTGAGGACAACGGAGGACAATTAATGGTCCCTTCTGCCCCACTTAGCATGGATATATATAGAGAGAGGTCTGACAGGATTTCCTTGTTTACTATTTGCTACTCAGGCCCCCTGAGGTAATATTACCTTTCTAAGTCTCAAAATAAGATCTGAATTTTGAAGGAGTTTTTTTTTGAATTCTGGATTGTGGACATGTTTCATTAAAGAAATGTACATCAAAATGAAATACTCTTTTTTGTTCTGTCAATCAAATAGGAAGCCATTAATACAAATCCAATACTCTTTGTTAGTATGGGCAATGTTCATCTTTCTATACTCACATGGAATGATAAATAAAACAACTGCTATAGGAAAGTTTGACTAAGTGTTTTAAAATTATTATAATGTGAGACACTTTCAACTTAACAATTCAGAAATTTATCTCAAGAAAATAATCACTGCATCATATTCATAGCAGTACCATAACAGTAATAAAATGGGAAAAAACATTATCACATAGTCTGTTAATACCATGACAGACAAAATTATACACTCTTGTAAATTATCTTTCTGGTTGCCTTCTACCACCCTCTTTCTTTTAAAGACCCCTATAATTACATTGGGCTCTCCTGGATAATCCAAAGTAATCTTGGTATGTTAAATTCAGCTGGTTAGCAACCTTGATTCCACGTAATCTTAATTTGCAATTGCAATTCAATTTAACAAATTAGCAGATTCCTGGAATTAGGAAGTGGATATCTTTTTTGGGAAATGGGTTATTATTCTGCCTACAATGCCAGGTATTTCCAGTCACTGTTGGTGGGAGAATATATTCTTACAACCTTTCTGGTAGTTTGGCATTAAAATGTCCATGTGGATTACTTTACATCACAGGACTATAGTTATATATTGATTGGATTAGGATGTTCCATTTTTAAAGCATAATTTAAAAACATTTCTCAAAGAAGTGTTGAAAACATTTACTGTGACTTTCTTCCCTCAAATCCAATGGTGATGGTCTACTCTTTATGATGGCCTCAAGCAAGTTCCAGTCTATGCAGATATGAGAGTAGTCTTTTAAAACACTATTTTAAGTTGGACTTATTCTTAATGATAGATGAGGGAATTAGAAAACCTTTTAGAAGCTTACTGTGACTTTGAGCAGAGACAATGAGGTTATCTAAACACTCTAGATCTGTAGAAATTAATAATTTTAAAAGATGTTCCATTATTCATTTAAATATTTATCTCATTGAGTCAATCTCAGAAAATACACCCTGTATTACCAAAAGGATCCCAGAAGTCACGCAGAATGTTTTTTATAGCTACTAACTATGAGAATGCAGACAGAACTCACACCTGGACCATGCTAAGAAGTGACAACTTTAGTGTCTTTTCTGTGACACTATCTCTTTTTTTCTTCCTTTTAAAAAAAATTTTTAGTTGTATGTAGATACAATACCTTTATTTTATTTTGTACAATACCTTTATTTTATATTTTTTATGTGGTGCTGAGGATCGAACCCAGGGCTTCACACATGTGAGAGGAGCACTCTACTGCTGAGCCACAGCCCCAGCCCCTCTGTGACACTATTTCTCCAACACAAATCACCAATTCATTTTATCCAATCAAGTTGTGCTCTTACTATAGTGAACTATAGTTCACTCCCCCCCAGGTCATTATAGCTACAGATTTTTTCCAGCTTATAAAAAAATCAAATTTTATGAGAATCTCTTTCATATATTCCAATTTTAATTGTTAAAGCCTACAAACTTTCTTCCCCTCCTCATCAAATAAAATTCAGCATTTAATTTTATTATAGAAAATGTAGTTAACATATATATTTAAAGTTATATTGGCCACGGAGCTTGAGATCTTGAGTGACTCAATATAAAATTATACAACACAAACTAATGTTATTACCAATATCAAGTAGTTTGCAGATGAAAATAGGTGATTGTTACTTTTGTAAATTTAAAGAGCGCTATGGATTCTCTGTGGCTAAACTTAAGTTCTATGAGCTGTGAAGGTTTAATTTATTTAGCGTAGTTTTTTTTTTTTTTTTTTTTTTTTTTAACCCATCCTAATAGAAACTTTTACTCCTAATGTGAAAGTCTGTGATAGCAATTTGCTATTGCTCCATTCTTAAGGTAGCAATTCTGGGTGGGAATCACCAGGTCATTTTCAGTAAGTAGTGCAAATGTGTCCCGATTTAGTCTTACTATTCTTCCTTCTTTTCCCTCTTCCAGGGATTCAGAAAAAAAATAAATAACAGGGTCTGTCATGCTCCGAATCTCTTCCTGATAAGATTGAATTCAGAGTTTCCTAGTCTGCTTTGTAACATAGGGAGGAGCAATAACAGTCCCTAATTTGGCCACAGTTTTAGCCTTGTTTACAGCTGTCTATAAGAGGTACATGAATGGAATTTATGGAGGATACTAATTTCAATAAGGACTTTACCTGAACAAAATCTGGGCTCAGGGATTCATGCCAGAGTCAAAGCAAAGACCCTACTCTGAGTCTATGATGGTTGTGCTTTGCAAAATATGAAGAAAACTGATTGATCTCATCAATCTTCTAGATTGATCACCAAACTTCTAGAGCCTGTATCACATTTAATACAGAAATGGTCTATTGTCAGCAGGAACTTAAATAAGCTCTGTAAAAGAAAACATTCCAGTTTCTGGTCAATCAAAGAACAAATCTTAGATAGAAAATTCATAAAAATTAGTTCATACAAGTGTACTGTTTCTAGTCCTAAAAATTTTGAAATATAAAATTGTTCTCCATTGACTATACCCTAAAAGCTTTCATTTGAAATGTGAGTAGTGAGTCCCAGTGACCTGTCAGGTACTGGTTTAGGTACTAGCCTAAGTTTAACCAATGTCTGTTGAACATTCTCTGTATTTGACCTGACCTATTCCATATAATGCTCATGATTTTTTAGTAAGATTACTACACTCATGCAAGCAAAGAAATTCAATGCAACAGTGGAATGATTTTTACTAAAATATCTAAACATTGCCATGGACATTTAAGAAAGGGCACTGAGAGAGGCAAGCAAGACCGCTTGGAGAGGTTAGCGTTTCAGGTGAGGGTGGAGGGCTGCCTGGGGTCATGTGTGATGAGCTAAGCATGCATGTTGAGGAGAGGCCCTTCCTTTCCAGTGCAAAAGCCTGTATCACAACGATGGCATTGTCACTTGGGTAGCCAGCAGGTTTTTCATCATTATAAAGGTGAGGATTCACGTTAGGAGAGAGGAGGTGGTGATGGTGACCCAAAGATAAAGTTAGCAGCCAAAATGTGCTAGATGAGAAGATGCCTGTGTGGCATGAAAGAAATGTGTATTTTGAAGAATTTGGAGGATCAGATTTTTACATTAAAAGGATTGCTTGGGGAAATGGGGTAAGACAAAAAGAGAGACTATTATACTAATAAAAGTGAAAGTCATGGTAACTGAACTAAGGCAGAGATGATGAGTCTAGGGGAGAAACAGTTTTGAAAGGTATTTAGCTGGAAGAACATCTACACATGATAATTGACTGCAATATAAGTGAGAAAGAGAAATCTTCACTATTTACAAGGTTTTTGACTTGAGTGGGTAGGTGACAGCTGGAATAATTAATGATAGGTTTGTTTTAGGCATCATGCACCAGAACATCCATGAAACATCTAGGTAGATAATGCTGTTTGGCAGATAGGTATCCAGGTCTGAAATTAAGCAGAGACATTTTGAATTGAGAAACATTTGAGAAAGACAAGCTGAAGGACAAGATTTGAAGCCTAAGTGACTTGGAAAAAATCTGGATGAGAAGAAGAAGATAAGTGAGCCCGGGACAGAACTTCAAAGGATATAAATACCTAAGAGGGAGGTAGAGGAAGGGGATCGGAAAAAATGGTTTGAAAATAAAGGGATATATTGTTTGACTTTGAGGGGAAAAAAAGAGGTAGTTTCATTGAAACCAAAGAGGAAAAATTTCAAATATTGAATTAAAAGCTACTCATAAGATAAAGAAAATGTAACCAAAAGACCTAATTTCTACATTTAACTCTTTAGTGTAGGACCTACTAATCTTCATATTTGTGTAATCAGAATGTACCTTGACATCCATGACATTGTCTCTCCCTCACTTTTTCCTAGAAAGTCAATCTTGAATCTGAACAGGAGGATAAGGGCTGGGGGAAAATAATGACAAAAGAGTTAGAAAATATACATGTTCTTTTTCTAAAATCTATTTTTAAAAAAATTTTTTAGTTGTTGCTGGATTTTATTTTGTTTATTTACATGTGATGCTGAGGATCAAACCCTGTGCCTTACACACGCTAGGCAAGCGCTCTTCCACTGAGCTACAATCCCAACTCTTTTTCTAAAATTTCATTGAGATATACAATGTAACATTGCATGTGATAGAGGGAACATTCCTAAGAATCCTCTACCCCCCCAAGCTCTATTAGCTGTGGCAGCTGTCATCTTCAGGTCTTCCCCCTCTCTTTCTCTAAACTTCCAACCTCTGGCTCTATAGTCTTATTCCATACACAAAAATACCCACTTAGGTCCGCGAGTTTTTCCATTTTGAATCCATGCCCACCTCCCTATTCATTAAAACTAAGGATCTTCCTTTGTATCCTCCCTCTTTAGAAGGGCCAGGAAGGGATGGAAGAGCTTGTAAACAGCTACTTTTATTTTTTTCCTAGACATATGTTTTTGCATATTAAGTTTTTTTAATATAATTGAAATATACACCTTTTGGTTTCATGCTATTCCTGTACTTTATTTAGATTTTCTTCAACTTGCCAAATAAATATACTCAGCTATTAAAATCAAACAAAGATTAAATGAATGCTAAGCATCTCAGACATAAACACCATTTTAGCAAAGAGATATTTATGAAATGCACTTTCATCAAAGTTAGAGAAAAAAGCAAGTAGTATTTAGTTTTATTTCTTCAGATTTTCATAATATGTACCACAGGAGCAATGCAGATATAGAGGAAAATTCAAAATATTGAAAAATTCTCCAAACTCCATCAAGTACAATAAATTCAGAGAGCCATCTGGCAGTTTAGAATTTTCTTGGGGTTCTATCATGTATAGCCATCTGAATCCAAGCAACAGCAAGCATTATCTCATTGCCTAAGAACAGTGAGTTTCAGAAAAATTACAGTTGAGCTAGTTAAAAACTCGTATTTCCAACCAAATACACTAGTGAATCTGAATTCACTAGATGAAAGAAGAAGAGCCAAGAATTTGCATTTTTAAGCAGCAACCAAGTGATTCTAATGTAGGTGACTGTGGTAATAAGAATTATATGTAAGGATATAAATGAAGATTTCCTGTTGCAATTGCATACTTATTAAACAAGAAATTTTTGGAGGTCTGCTAACCACACAACTCATAACTTTATAAAGATTCTGGTGATGACATGATCAGGTAAGAGAACTACTTCCTTAGTAGTAGAACTACTTCCATTTGCAGGCTATGGTTATGGTTTCTCAGACCCACACTTCCTTACATATCATAACATAGTCCTTCTTAGCTGAAATTAGAGGAAGTCTGAATGACCAGTTGTAATTCAAAGAAAAACTCTAAATATTTATTTATTCATTTATTTTTAGTGGTGCTGGGGATTTAACCCAGGACTCTCATGCATGTTAGGTTCTACCACAGCTACATCCCAGACCTCTGAATCTTTTTTTTTTTTTAACCTAAATTTTCTTTTATCTAGGTTATGTGATTTTGCTACACAAAAATGTCAGACCTCAAGTGCTTTTTGAATTTGATCACCACAGGAATCCTATAACAAGGATCAGGAAAAACTATTATCCTAAAAATGAAAAAAAAATGGCTCTTGGAAATGAAATGACTTAACCAAGGTCACCCAGTCATTAAGAAATACAGCCCTCACTTCAGTCTATTGCCAGGAGTGTCTCTATCAGTCACTAAGCTTCCTGTCACTTGTCAAGTACTTTTCTTTGGACATTGTGTATATCATTTCTTTTGATATGCCCAATACTATAATGAATTGTGAAAAATGTCTGGACTTTGGAGTCACAGAAAATATGTTTTTGAAACCCCCATTCTGCTGCATCCAAACTCTATCTATTTGCCTTGGAATATTCTCATTTGTAAGATTATATAAGTAGTAATATATAGATTATCTAGTTAATAATATATACTAATAAGACTAAATAGATAGTAATATAAAGATAATAATATTATTTGTGTAGGTTTTAGAAGATTAACAAAGTGCATCTGTTTTAGTCAGATTTTTTGCTGATATGACCAAAAGACCTGACAATAACAATTATCAGAGGTCTCAGTTCATAGATGGCTGGCTCCATTGCTCTGGGTCTGAGGTGAGGCCTAACATCCTGGAGGTAGGCAGAGGAAAGCAGCTCAGAACATGGCTCTGGGAAGCAGAGAGAGACAGAGAGAGAGCTAGAGCTTCCCTCACCATGGACAAAATGTAAACCCCAAAGGCATGCCCTCAATGGTCACCTCCTCCAGCCATACTCTGCCTGCCTACAGTCACCACCTTGTTAATCCCTGTTAAGGGATTAATTCATGGATTAGGGTAAGGCTCTCCTAACCCAATCAGTGTACCTTTAAACTTTAAACTCTTCTCTCTCTCTCTCTCTCTCTCTCTCTCTCTCTCACACACACACACACACACACACACACACACACACTTTTGGTGTATACCTTGTACCTAAACCATAACAGCATCCAGGACAGTGCCCACACATAGTAAATGAGTGCTAGTCTTTTGTTTTTCTTCTTCCCTACCTCTAGGCTTTCATCTATCTTCTCTTTAGCCCAGTAGCCGTTCCATTGTACCACTCTGCCTTTCTTAGTAGCCTGTTCCTCATGTATACTATGAAGGGTCTTTGTTATGGTCTCCTGTTATTGGACACATCTGTAACTAAACCAGACGTTGAATCTCTTGCTTTACAACATTTCCCCAGGCTTTTTCATGTCCATCTCCAGAGTTAGTGCCCCTTGACTTTGAAACAATATGTTAGGGGAATTGGTTCATAGGCTCAGGTTCCAGACTGGGTCCTGCCACTGACTGACGTTATGACACCTGGCAAGTTACAGAATCCCCTGAGGTTTAGCTGAAACAATTGGGACATAAAAAAGTGATCCTAAATATTCCTTCTACTTCAAAATACCATGACTCTGTGATTTACTGTATTTGTCTATCTGAAAATAGCTTTTCTTCACTTTTTTTATTTTGGCATGAGTTTTAAAAGAATACTCTGAATTATGAAGGATTGTTGGCCCATCTGATCTAGAGAGAGGACATATGAAATGATTGTCTGCCACATTTAGGGTTTATGTCTACCCTCACCTCTACATGCCCCAGAAGGGCTGGGATCCCACCCTGATACAATGACTAAATGTATACATCTTCAACAATGTACTTTTTATCATGTACAAATAATATAGTGACAAGTGGCAACTGCTAAAGAGACTTCCAGGGCCAACCACACTACATTTACAAAGATGGAAGTGAGAATGAGGACTGAGGACGGAGATATTCTTTCATGGTGATGACTAGACATTAATGAGAGATAGAGGTAGAGAGAGAGAGAGAAACATCATCTCCTGGAGAAATACAAATTTTAAAGAGTTATATCTCCTTGCTTCAATGTAGCTTTGTATAAACTACTGCCCATGTGGAGTAGTATGTAATTTATATATTTCTAGTTTTTAAATTGTGTTCTAGTTTTCTTTTAAGAAAATACCTTAGGGACTGAAGAATTTTACTGGAAATCGGAATAAAACTTGAATGTCTCTATTTTCCACTTACTTAACCAAATCTTATAATTCCTTCAAGCTATATTCTTCCCACATTATACATAAAGACTCAAATGATCTTTCCTGTTCAAAATAATCCCTCACAGAATTTCCTGCCTCTCTGAAAACTGTGATCGATATTATATGCCAAGCAGACTCTTGGTTTTATTTTCAAGTGAATGTGTTTGTACTCCAGTACTCATGATAGATCCTAAAAAAATTTTGCCTGATAATCTCAATGCTTCCATCTTTCCTATTATCTTCTCCCAAATGTCCTTTGTACCATGGGTCACCTGTCAAGATATCCCCCTGGGCACCTCATGCAGACTGCCCACTTGGCTGGACTCCTTCATGCTGTATAGACACAACCCACTTTGGTAATTCTGTCTATGATTTGGAGAACAGTTGAAAATCAATATAATGAGATCCCATTTCTCATTCTCCTTGAACTATCTGTCTCTCCACTGGACTAGCAGTGATCTGGGAAGGGCAAAATTGTGTTAGCAAATAAAGCTGAGATTCAACCTTTTAGGCATCTACCATTAAGAGAGTGGGCATTAATCATTAATTCAGGTAGTGCTTAAATTGTAAGCCATTTACCCTATGTAACAGAAATCACCATTACTGGGTTTTTAAGTAGGAACATAACCCTAGAGTAAGAAAAGTGAATATGTAAAACAAATAAAAATAGCAGTTTAAAATACTTTGGAGAAATTATATAAAATATTCCTAAAGCTCAAGAACACATTAAATCTAAGGGACAGCCATTTAAATAAACTTTTCCTTCTAAGTATCCTGTAAACAAAACCAGTTGGAATAACTTAGCCTGAAAATATATTCCAACTTGTCAAAACACCAAGGCTATTTAATTAAAATAGGTTTCTGCTTGTCGCTGTGCCCTATATTCTGAAATGATTGAATCCACTTTGCACTACTGTGACTTCAAAAAGAAGCGTCCTACTAAAGTCAGGTCAATGGGGTTTTAAAATGAAGTCTACAAGAGTCCTAATGTCTATTTTTTAACTAGTCAACCTACTTTGCAAAACTATGTATGAAACATTGAACAAGCACACTTTAAATCTGTTACACAGTGAAATGTTTGTAGAATTCAATTTTCATAATTATATTTCAGTGCATTAAGAACTGTTTTTGGAAATATCACTTCTCTCTAAGTGCTTTTGGACCAGACCAGAGTCCTTTCTAACACTTAGCTGAGCAAGTTATTCAGATTTTATTTGGATACTTAATTATTATATGATCATACTTCAGTAGAAATGACCTGGTATTATTTATGGTTCATTTTTCTGCTGTTAGTAAAACCTTGTACCTTTTGGAAAAAAACACATGTTGTTCGGTTTTCCTGAAATAATGGTATTTTCATTCCTTTGTTTATTCTTTCCTTCGGCAAGATAGTTATTGTAAAACTGTAATTCACCAAACATGAGCTTGCTGTGGAAATAAACTATTGGTAAAATATTTCCTCTTCTCAAGGGGCTCACAAGTTACAGCAAGTACCTAGGTACACAAGCAACAGACAGGCACATGAGACAGAGAAGTTTCGAAAAGATGTGCCAACAGCATGGAGATTTATCAGCTTTTGCACTGTCAGCCTTTTTCTTTTTAACCCATTATGCCCCATCATCCAGATGTGGAGCATCTATAAAAAATTTTAGCCACAAATGGATCTCTTATGGTAACTTTGAAGCAATTAGCGTGCTTTTAGAGGTCTATTCTTTTGAGAAAAGTAATAGGTATTAGGACATTCAAAAGTATTTTCATTACAAAAGTAAATTCATTACAAAAATGGCATACACTTTACTGCAAAAGTTACTTCTATTAAGTGTTCAGCTGAACAAAATATAACATTCATAACTGATATTTAATATAAGAAATGCATTCATGAAAGTATTTCCTAGAACTGGGTTGTCATTTTACTTCAAGGAATGTACTATATTTCAAATTATCATTGGTGGAAAATAGCTGTCCTGTAAATAGGACACAGGGACAATGTATACTACATAGTAATGTGCAGTGTGCTTGTCTGCATGTTCTGGGCTTCAGAAATGATGCCCACCTACCCTTGTTATCCTCTATTTATACACCAAAATTCATCTTTGCCCCTCTCTACCCTGCCTTGAGTTCTAGGAGGCTAACCTCTAATAACTATTTTAACAAGGCTATTTTCCCTCTGATTTCCTGTTGGACTTGCCAGTAGAAAGCACTGCCAGAAATGAGACAAGAGGTCAGTGTCCTTATTCTTGATGATTTTGTGACACATGCTATAAAACAGCTGAGTGTGAACTTTTACCCAGAGCTGTAACTTCTGCTGCTTTGGCACTCCCTGGCTTTGCTAGCAGTTAATACATAATAATAAACTGGATAATAACTGCCCCCATCCGTTGGTAATCCCTCGGTGATTCTATCTGGTTAGCTTCCATAATCCTGTCTACACCTTTGTAAACAGTTTCATTTTTGCACTGCCTTCAAAGACCACTTTTGTATGCCATTCTTTTCCTGCTGAGGTCTTGACTAATATACTGTTCCTGATAAATAGTCTCATAGCAAGTTACATATATAAGTAAACAACATCATATGTCTAATGCTGTAATAAATATAAACCAAAAGTACAATGGATGCACAAGTTGATGTTTCTAGTCATCTGCTCAAAATCTACTTTTATTTTTTTTTTTTTTCCCTTGGGAGTAAGATATTCTACAAAAGTTTGAAGTGGCAGAGAATCCACACTCTGTATTTTTGACAACAATTGGTTATGATTTGTTGGTATACTTTTGAAATAGTGGATTCCAACCTACAGGCACCATGAGGGAAAACAGACTAGTGTCCTCTAAAGCCAAGTAAGAGGATCATACATTTATAGATTTGACACAAATAATACAAATTTCGTTGTAAACTGGTTAGATACAAATGTGTCAGTTTTGGAAACAAACACAGTAGACCATTTGGCAAGGTTCAATGATGGCAAAAGGAGAGTAGAGCCAGTGTGCCTCACCAAAAGCAGTCAGTGGGTACTTGTGACAGTTTCAATTCTGGTGTGGACAGACACAATGGGTTGGCTTCCAAATATTCCACTTCTATTAGAGGTCAAAAATGATACTGGCCTTTGTTCATTTGAATAACTGATATGTTTATCATAAATGCATGGAGTATTCACAAATTTGTGAACAAAGATATTTTAAATTTGTTGGATTTCAAAAGATACATCTGCTCAGCATACTTACAACAATGTCATGGGAAGCCATCAGGGGGAAGAAAGTATCAGGAAAGACCTGCTACTGCCCAAGATGATGCCAGATTTGACATGAGAGGCCATGTTATTTTCAAATGGTTAAAATGACATCAATGTTAAAATAAGCTATTTCATGGAAAAATGACATTGTATTGTAAAAAAAAAATATAATGTAACCCTTTGTTTGAAGTTTTTTGCTACTTTCCACCAAAAGTAATTATTGAATAGGTAGTAAAAGTTACTTCTTTGTATATTATGTATGTCCAATGTCTTATTGATAGGATGGTAAACACAGATGTCAAATATTTTATATTGTCCCAGCGTCCTATTTATAGGACTGTCTCTATTTTTGTTCTTACTGATTGTAAAGGATATATATAAGCTTCAGATTTTGAGTATGATTTCCAACCTATTATAATGCACCCACATCATTGAAGTATTTGCAGAATTGAAAACTTGGGACTTAATGGACAAATAGTCTCTCCTCTACATGGCATCACTCATCACCTTGATGCACATAATTCTAATATATTATATATAGACACACACATCCATGCATATGTATATATATATGCATATTTTCACACATATTTATATCTATGTATACAGAAAGATTTCTGCTAAGTCTATCAAATACTTTCCAATTTTCTTCTGCTTTTTTTGTCTTTTAAATTTTTTAAATTTAATTTTTAATTGACATAGTAATTGTGTATAACTAGATTTTAAATGTTATTACCCTAAACAAATGTTTAGGGTAATAACATTTAAAATCTAGTTTTTAAGCAATTTTGGAATATGTAATACATTATTTCCCATAGTCACCATGCCGTGCAATAGATCATAAAAACTTACTCCCTTCTAACTGAAACTCTGTATACTTTCACCAACATCTCCTCTTTCCGTCTCCATCATTTCCAGACTGGGACATTCTGCCCTTCCTGCAGCTCTGTATGCCTAATTCCAAACTCCTGACATTTTTCTTCAAACCACATATTTTGTCACATTTTTTGGCTTCAGTCAAAAGTTCCACCATTATTTCAATTTATTGCTTGAAATCTTGTAGTAGTTATTAGTTAACAACATTTAAAAATATCTATAGCGTTACAGAAATCCTGTAAGAAGCTATAAAAGAGATGAGTATATAAAAGTAATATGTGATTCCCACTTGAAAGAGCTCACAAAATGGCAGGGTGAACAATCACAGCTAACGATGCCATAATAGTTATATTGAGTAACTTTCCCTTCATTTCAACATATGCATAAACAATCCCTGTTATTTTCATTCTCAAATAATACATTTCTGTGTTTATTTCTATTGCCACAACCCTATCGAGTCCCCTAACACTACATCTATAAAATGCCACACTACCATGCAAACTTAACTTCCTTCTTTTAGTACCTCTTTCTAAATCATTCTTCAACATTTAAGGGAAAATTTTTTAAAATAACATTTAGTTTCTACAACTTGTTGCTTACAATTCCAATTGGCTCATCATTATCCATAAAGTCCAAATGCTTCAGAGCTTTTCAAGCCCTTCAGTGATGTGGCTTCAGTCTACAACAAACTTAGTATTAGAACTCACATATAATTTTATTAGCATTATCACTCATTCTTGAGTACAGTTAATATTTTTGTAGTACTTAGTATGTGCCAGCGACGGTTGTGTGCAATTCTGAGCCATACCAAACTGTATGAAGTAGACACTAGTATTAGCCCAGGTTAATTAAATACCCAATCTCAAAGTCACACAGCTAGTAAAGGCAGAGGCAGAATTTGAGCTGTAGATGTCTGATTTCAGACCCTGTATGCTTAACCACCATGCTTTAAAATCCAGGTGGTAGTTAAATAACTACAAAATTGGCTTGGGACCAACTGCAAAGAAGTAGAAGTGCAAAACCTTTCATACTTACCAATACACTCATAGATATTTATCTTCCTATGGCTTCCTCAGCCTCCTGGACACTTGGTATGCCGTTACTATCTCAGTGCTAGATCACGTTGGTCCATGTATGAAACTGAATGGATTTTAATTTTCTCTAACACCAATTCCCTAGAGTCCAGTTATATAAAGTGTCCACGAGAGATGAAGAATAGATTGAAACTTAACAATGGACATAGCTCCATCA
This sequence comes from Tamias sibiricus, assembly GCA_025594165.1. NCBI lineage: Eukaryota > Metazoa > Chordata > Mammalia > Rodentia > Sciuridae > Tamias > Tamias sibiricus. Next base: position 101,029,970 of record CM046661.1, on the reverse strand, counting down.
GTCATCACCAGTGCCTAATCCTACCCCCCAAGCCCATCCACACACACTAGAGAATTGCATGGGCTCCTCCACTCGCCTTCATCTATATCCATCTTTCTGGTTCCTCATATCTCTCTACCTTCACCTTTCTTTCTCCTCCTTCTCTTTTACTGTCTCCCTGTCTTTTCCTGTCTAGTAAAAAGAACACACAATGTTCTTTATCTTATGAAGAAAAATTTCCTTTATTAGAACCCTCGTTCATACCAGGTATGCTAGTTCCTGAAATAGTGAGAGAGGTAGATTTTGAAAGTGGCAAGAGTATAGATGTTCCCTTTCTACCTGAAGAATTCTTCTATATAAAAACATCCTCCTAAAATTCCTCTACCTTTCTACTCATATTTCTTCTATTAAATTATAAATTCCTCTGCAACTACAAACTCTTGTAGTCTTAGTGATCTTTGAGTGTCTTTCACTCCATTCTCTGTCCCCAGCACCTGTAGTACACTAGGAATGAACAATAAATGTTTTCTGAACTTTATGGAACAAAACTGATTTTTTATTTGATAACCATGCTATCACACCTAACTGGAAAAATAACGTTCTTGCTTCTTATTCTAGCTGCCCTTAAGATCTCATCTCTTCCTTAAAGTTTTCCCCTTCTACTCTTCTCTGCATTGATCTGCCTTTTATAAACACCTCTGACATTTTCTTTATTTATTCTACAGCACTCATTTTTAGCTCTAATATGTTTTAGCTATATCTTTTATTTAACCTATCAGGGAAGGTAGGTGGGTGGAACATATTACAAATTGAATACTTATGCAGTGAAATAACTGGAAGTATAAAAACAAATGTCATAATAACAAACACTAAATAGAATTTGAGATAAAATTTTTCCAAGAAAGATCTTTTCATTAAAATTTACTTCTTGTGTTTTGTAGTATATTCTTTTGTACAAATCATGTTGCATTTTGCTGGCATCCACTTGTGTCTTAATTCTGCTGACTTTACTAGAACACCAGAGAAATGTGCAACAACAAATAGTTTTAATAATAAATGCAGCAAATTCCTATCTCATGAACACCTGTACTTTCTCTAGAAGTATTAATAATTGGACCACTAATTTTGTTAAAAATAAAATGTTTACAGAAATAATATCAAATTCTTTGGGCTCAGTGGTATACCATCTACTTAGCATGTGTAAGACCCTGGGTTTTTTCCTGGTATCAGAAAAAAAAATTAATGGTTTCTTTTTTTTTAATCAAATATTAAAGTGTCTCTCTATAGTATAAGTTGAATTTTCCTACAATTAGAAAAGCCTAGGTCAACTGCTTTTAAATCCTTAAATAATTCTAATGAAGACAGGTCTTTTAATGAAACTGCTCCTTCCATTTCCATTAATTTTACTACTTCTCTATTTTTAGCTTAGCTGAAATATGTGAATATGAGATGAACTGGATCACAACTTAGTTGGCTAAGGACTTGTTAGACCATTTGTATTATATATTTTCTAATGTCTTGAAGACATATGCCTTCAGGAGCTCTGTTTTCTTTATTGAACTCCCTTACCACCTGAGCCAGTTCCCAGAGCTTCTATACGATGCTCTCAAAGGGAGACACATGGCACTGGCAGGAGACTCATGCTGGATTACACTTATTCATCCTGCTCAAGCATTTATTACTCTGGGACTACCCTGTTTTTGTAAGCAAGACTCCAGAGACACAAAGAGTAATAAGAAAAAAGTGGCGTGTTGGCTTGCAGGGTAGGTAAAAGGTGCTATGGAAGTTTCAAAGATGAAGTAATCCTGGGACTTCAGTGAAGGGGGAGTGAATGATAGGACCTAGATGAGTAGAACAGGATAGACACTGTCTACTGAGGAAAGAGAGGCTCCCAGACATCCTGGGAATAAGTGTGCTGTGATCAAGAGCAAAGCAGCAAGCCCCTTATCTGGGAAGCATGGGAGCACTGGGGACCCAGGAGGAATCAGAGCCGGGGCCAGATTCTGGAGGACACTGGAGAGTCCAGACTTTATTATTGGTCCCTGAGGAGTTGCTGACAGTATCTGAGGCTGAAAAGTGATGTGTACAATGTGACATTTCTGATTTGAGGGTAATGAGGGCAAGCTGTAAAGGCAAAGCGTAGATGGGTGCATCTAGAAGCAGAAGTTTCAATCACCTATTTTATAATCATATAAAGGAGAGTCAGGACTGGAATGGTGGCAAAAAAAAATGAGAAGAAAGGATTGGGAAACAAAAAAGATGAAAAGATGAATGATGAGGGCTGACTTGCTGACTTCGTGTTGGGGGAGAGAGTGAAGGAGTTGAGGTCTACCTTTTGGGGTTACTTCCCAACTCTTCTTTATACTTCACACTTATTAACTTGATTTTTAAGACCCAGTTTCTCCCCCCTTTCTTTAGTCTGCCCCGTCTCCACAGACTCCCACACTGACATAGTCAGATGGGGACAGGTGCAGGACAATCCAAGTTTTGCAGTTGCTGCATGGGAATCTGGAATTGGGCCCAACAAGTAGAGTGGCTGCCCACTGAGCTGTTGGTTGTGGCCATTTTCTTTCATGTGAGCTGGAAAATGGAAAGAGCTGCTTTCCAATAGGACGAAAAAATAAAAACAGAAGTGAAAACCAAAGACAAGAGATGGAAAATAAAGGCTAGGGCTTGTTACATGTCAGTCTCTGCTTTCAAGTGTTTCTATGGGCAACTGCAACCATCCACGTGAAGTGTGTAGGGTGTCCCTATAATGCAGAAATACGTTCGCCCTCTGATTAAGCTGCCTTGGCAGGGTTATTGTTACTTGCAGCCGAAGTGGTCCAAACTGATATATTCCTCAGCATGAACTCTTCATCTTCAGTCAATTGGTCTCGGGCTACTCTCTGAACACTTGAGCATTTACTGACTCCTTGAATTTTATGCCATTCTTTTATCTAGAATGTCTTTCCCTTTCCAGTCTTGCTGACTCTGCATGAATAAATCCTGGCCATCCTTCTTTTCTTCCACCTGTCTTTATTAAGTACTGTTTGAGAGAATCTATAATATCTATAAATTGTAATGTTATATTTTCTACTTGATGTCCCTGGCTTTAGTGAACTTATTTGGAAGAACACTTGAAATTTACATAAGTAGGATAAAAGCAGATCATGGTAATGGGCAATCAGGGAATGTATGTTCTTTCACAAATAAATGCAGCAAATGGAGCAAATTCAAGGAGACAATGGTCTACTTGGTTACTTAAGACTTTTGACTTTAAGATGGGTTCAGAGAGGTACCAGTAAGCCATTTAACCAAAGAGGACATTTAACATTAGGATTATATTAGGAAGTAGAAGATAAAAATGGCCTTTCTACAGTAATGCTTGATACATTATTGCATAAGTGCTATAAATTCAATTTGCAGCTCTCCAGAGGATGTCCTACAGCTAGTGAGAGACAGATCTGGAACCTGTCCATGCTGTTTGACTCTAAGTCGAAGGTTTGCTTCACTGTGCTAAACTAACTCACAGGAAAGAGAAGTTTGTTAATTTTTAGATGAAACAAAAATATTTAATTTTATGTCTTCAAACAATTTTTAGGCTACAATATATTTTAAAATATCACTCATTCAAAAAAAATCATACTCTAATAACCACCATGAACCTATTGCCTAGGATATATTATATGCCAATATGAAGAAATAAACACCCCCCCCCCAAAAAAAAACTATTGTTCTCTATTGAGACAACAAAGAATAGCTCTCATAAGGGCCTCTAGAAATAAGAAAAACAATCTGCTATCCTGCAAAATCTCACATAAATTCAGAATACAATGAAGTCTCCTTTCCCTTTGGCAATGGTACCCTTCATTCTGATGACTTATAATGCCTCAGGAGGGGAAAGACCAAAATTGCCTTATGAAAGCAATACGAAAATGTCTAGCAAATGGATGGACATTTAATGAACAAGATAAGGCGCCAGGAAATAGCTAATATCTCTTTCTGCCCCATTCAAAAACATGGTTTCTGAAACCCCAAACATTCACACCAGAAGATTACACAAATCATGCTGGTTAGTGTGATGTTATTGTACAAAAAAAATCTGTTGCTAAGCAGGACGGAAATATTGTTTACATGAAAATGGAATCATCTCTGGTGAATACTGAAAGAAAGTAATAATTTCCATAGCTAGAAAAAGCATCTTTACATCACTCCATTTCAACTGCTATAAAACCCTGAGTTGCTTTGACAATTGCTTTTCCCTGCTTTGCTGGCTTTATATCATCCTCATCTCTGCAGCTTTCCATTTGCTAAATGACAGAGATTTTTGTTTTTCTTTCTGTCCCCCAAACCCCAAGCCTTGGCAGTAAATGCCACTATGCAGCATGGCTTCTGGGGGCCCACCTTGCAATGTTAATAAAATAAAATTTTGGTGCTCCTCTCATAAAAGCCCAATTGGCTTTTCCTCCCAGTAAACTGCTGAAAGTATGATCAGTGAAAGCCCCATTAATAGCCACCGTAAACTATGTACTTCTCTGATTTTATGGAGCCTGTAGCTTATAGTGTTTGTTATACTAAGAATAAAGCATAGAGCAACTTCGGTGAGAGGAGGGAAACACAAAGACACTTACCTGCATCACAATAAGAAGGTCAAAGACCAAGATGAAAGAAGCAAGGAATGCTCTAGAAACCTCATCACTGGGCAAAAATCCCCGATTTAGCTTGTCCCAGCTGATCCAGTCGGTTGTAATGACAAGTACGACCACAGAAGTCAGAGTAAAAAGAACCGTCCTGCAAGGCAGAGGACACTCATTACAGTAGACATAATAACATAGTGCTAAAGACTGCATGCTATCCATATTGTACTAAGTGTCTAACAAACACCTACTCTGAGGCACATTCACCAAAAGATAATAAATAAATAAATAAGTAAAGTGCTTTCTTTCAAAGCAATTAGAAAAAGTTATGATAATATCTCTTCCAAGATTTTCCATAAGAAAATGATAATGAAACAAGTAACAACAAAAATATTACACATGACCTTAGTTAATGCTGTAAATATACCAGAAAGAATATTGGTGTGTAGCTCTCAGTTCACATTGTTGAACTAAGGCAGTGGGTGTGTTTGTGAAAAGCTCACTGCAGTTGGTGAAGGGCTAATGAAGGCCTTGGATTCCATTATCCTCTTAGAAGAAAGATGAACAGTTTGACCAGCTTCATGACCATCCACAAGGTCTGATGAGCTCATTAGAGGAACCACTTCTAAAGGACAGTGCTGTAGCTTCTTCTCCTGATAAGGTACATAAAATAGAAGGCTGTGGCCTAATGACCTTCACTTGCTGTATTATCTGCTACTTGTCATAAGATGTAGGAGCCTGAGATTTTCTCTTACACATCATTGTAGCCCCATAAAATTTTGCATTATCATTCACAGATAGATTTTAATGGCTATTTGTTGAAATTAAAACTTTTACTAAATCAAAAAAAGATAGACAAACTGGTCTTTAATATTAACATTTAAAATAGATCTGAAATGTGGGCGGTGGAAATGTAATCTTCAAGATAATTGTTCAGAAGTCACAGAAGTTTCTGCTTCCAGGACTATATTGGTATCTGCATTTTGTACTGAAATTTAAAAAGTAAAAAATAATTATTCTGAAATAGATTCAACCAGAAAGCATTAAGTAAAAGAAAAAAAAAAGCAAATAAAGAAAAAGAAGAAAAAATATGGTTGTAGAATAAAACATTAAAAGAGGCAATTAACAACTACATTTGCCCTCTAAAGTCTTATAATAAATGATATCCCCCCAAAATACAAATCTTCCTGTAAGTCTCTATTTTAATTATAATGGGTATACATTTATAAATTAAAAGTTATGAGTTTCCTTTTCACAGCTCCCTATTTGAAGTAAGTTATACTTTGATATAATAGATACAATGAAAACCTTCCTAGATATTTTTCCTCTCTATGAATGGAAAAGATAATTTTAAAAGACTTTCACTCATGATTTCCAAAGTAGAAATTCCAAGATTGTCTCCTGCTACTGTTTAGAATAACTTTGATCACAGAAATTCAAACAGAATAAATAAGCTTAGGAGAAAACCTAACAAATTATTATAATTTAACAGAAACTACAAATATAATACAATCATACATAAAAATAGAGGGATTTTAATGTTTTTTTTTTTTTTTTTTGGTTAGGTTAAGGCAATTTGTGTTTGGTTTTTGAATTTGAGAAACATTAAGCAATCTGAATGAAATTAATAATTCTTCTTCCTCCTGCTCTCCTCCTCCTCTTCTTCTTCTGTCAACAAGGACTATAACAACAACCTCCACTAAGAATAGATAAATATGGAATATTCTTCAAAGCTCCTCTTGGTAATAAGGGTATTTCCTTGTCACCCTTTGGTTTTCAAACATGTTAACTCCAAAGACGCCATGGATATATATATACTCCTTCAGAATGCACTGGTTGTATTGGCTGGTAAAGAGGTGAGGGTCCCAATTCCATGAAGTTTCCTCTTCTTTGCCTCCTGGCCTCCTTCATAGGACCCCTCCTCACCTTCTTGGTACCCAGCACTACCTAGTCATCACTTCTATTCAACATAGTACTTTTAAGTCCTAGCCAAAGGAATTAAGTAAGAAAAAAAAAAAATAAGAGCCATCCAAATCAGAAAGGAATAAATCATGTTATCTGTTTGCAGATGATATGATCTTACATATAGAAATCCTAAAAACTACACACACACACACACACACACACACACACACACAAATACTGCCAGAATTAATAAAACTGAATGAAGCTGGAGGATTTAAAATCAACATACAAAAATAAATTGTGTTTCTAAAAACTACCAACAAACTATCTGATAATTAAATCAAGAAACTAATTACAATTACTAAATAATCAAAAAGAGCAAAAATACTTAAGAACAGAGTCAACTGTAGAAGCAAAAGATCTATAAACTAAAACTGAAAGACATTGATGGAAAAATTAAAGATGATAGAAATAAATGAAAGGATATCTTGTATTAATAGGTTGAAGAAGTAATATTGTTAAAATATTACTTTTGATCTATAGATTCATTACAATCCCTATAAAGATTACAATGACACTTTTTCCCCAGAAATAGAAAAATAATCCTAAAATTCGTATAAGTCATAAAAGAAGATCCTGAATAATCAAAAGAATATTGAAAAAGAAGACTGGAGACATTGATTTCAAATTATATCACAAAGCTACAGCAATCAAAATGGCATAGAAATGGGTAAGAAGACCAATTTAAAAAAACTAGAGTGCACAGAAATGAATCCACATATATTCAGTCAATCTTTGACAAGTTTACTAAGAAGACACAGTGGGGAAAGGACAGTCCCTCGACAAGTGACACTGGAAAAATAAAAAACAGATATACACATGCAAAAGAAAAATTGAATACTAAGCTCACACACCATATAAAAAAGATATTAAAAACTCAAATGTAAGGCTGGAAACCATAAGACTCCTAAAAGAAAACAGAAAAAGCTCATTGCTTGGTTTTGACAATGATTTTTTTGGCTATGACACCAAAAGTTCAAGCCATAAAAGCAAAACAAACAAACAAACAAACAAACAAAAAAATGATTACATAAAATGGAAAAAAAATTTGCACAGCAAAAAAAAAAAAAAAAATCAACAAATGAGAAGCTGTGAAATGGGAGATAATATTTGCAATCTGTATACTCAAAATATGTAAGTAACTCAGCCGGGCGCGGTGGCGCACGCCTGTAATCCCAGCACTTTGGGAGGCTGAGGCAGGAGGATCACGAGTTCAAAGCCAGCCTCAGCAATGGCGAGGCACTTAGCAACTCAGTGAGACCCTGTCTCTAATAAAAAAAAAAAATACAAAAAAAGGGCTGGGGATGTGGCCCAGTGGTCAAGTGCCCCTGAGTTCAATCCCCGGTACCAAAAAAAAAAAAAAAAAAAAAAAAAAAAAAAAAAAAAAAAAAAAAAAAGATGTAAGTAACTCAATGACAAAAGTCAAATAACCCAATTAGAAAATGGGTAAAGGACCTAAACAGATATTTCTGAAAAGAAGACATAAAATGGTTAACAGGTACACTTAAAAAAACTTCACTAATAATGAGGGAAAAGAAAATGAAAATCACAATGGGATATTATCTCACACCTGTTAGGATGAGTGTTACCAAGAAAATGAGTTTTTTTTTTTTTTGTTGTTTTTTTTTGTTTTTCCTGTGTGTGTCTGGTTCTGGGGTTTGAACCCAGAGCCTCATGCATGCCAGGCAATCACTCTACAATTGAGTCACATCCCAAGAACCACACTATTATGTATAACCAAAATGCACTAAAACATAAAAAGAAAAAATGACAGGGTGAAATAAAAACATTTTTCTTAAAATATACATATGAATTCCCCTTAGTGATGAATGAAATGATACGTGAGTGGATGAAATAAAAATTAAGCATTTTTTGGTTATCCATTTATAAGGTAGCTTAAATTAATGATTTTTCAATTAAACAAAGCTCTGTGGTTAAAACAAGAGGTACATGTTGATGAGGATGTGGAGAAAGGACTGTCAGTGGCACATTCTTGAAAACAGTGGAGAAAATGGAGAAATGCTGGTTAAATTTTGAGTTGTAAAGAAAATAAGTTTTGGGGATGTAACGTGATATAGTTATGTTAATACTACATATTAACTATGGTTAATAAGACTAATGTTTGCTTGTAATTTGCTGAGAGTAGATATTAAGAGTCCTCACCACCCACAGACAGTCCTACCCCCCTCAGCAATGATTTTTGATGATGTTAATGATGTTAATTAATTTTATGGTGGTAATTACTTTACAATGTATATCAAATCAATGTACACCTTGACTGTGTACAATTTTTACTTGTCAATTATATCTCATTAAAGCTGGAAAAAAGGAGTTATTAATGCTAAAATAATCTCATTATGAATAAAGTCATTAAAATTAGTCATTAAATTTTTGTTATAATTTAGTGGTTACTCTGGCAATTAGAATTTATTAGAATGCTTTTCATGTGACAGCTTCCTGAAACCAAATCAGCACTTATTCACCTCACGGATGTTACTTTATTTGATATTTTTCATTTATGCAATATATAATACTCTTAAGAGCTCTTTGTAAATGTTTTGCTGGCTTTGTTATACGTTTCTGTTTTGACAAAGGGTATTGCTACAGACCTTAAGAAATAGTTGCTGGTAACATTTTATTACTCCAAAGGGAAATTAAAGGAGTATTCTGCCTGATATTTAATATTTAATACTACAAAAGGAATAAAAATGGCAATCATTAAATATGAATGCATACAGCTCAGAGAAAGGGTCCTAAAAATAAAGCCTCTTGAGATCGGGAAAAGAAAGGAAAATGGGGATCAAAAATATGAAGTGGACCTACGACCTCCAACGTCTTACTCTGTATTATACATATTCATTCATTCAAATGTATTGAATGTGTTGAAGTGGTTTGATTTTTCTGAGCCCCTCTTTGTAAAACTGATAGATTTTACCACACTGATAATTCAAGTAAAACTGACAGTTTATAAGACATGACTCAATGACTCAGTAAGGTTATATAAAAATAGTCACTTGTGTGAAACTGCCATTAAGGAAAGGCAAATAATAGCACTTTACAATTACAGCTACCTGGCATTCATAATATGCCAGGCACTGGCATAATATGCTGTATACAAATTAACTTACATAATCTTTACCACAACCTTACTAGCATCACCCTTAATATTCAGGTATAGAAATTGAATTGCAGAAAGCTTAAATAATGTAAAATAACTATAATAAAGGCTATATAAAATAACTGTATAGAATATAAGATAGAAGTGGCATAAGATGGCTCAAGCCCAGGCTAACTTGTGACAGTCTGTTGTAACCATTGCCGTACACCCTCCTATGACTACATTGGTAGCTAGAATTTCATTTAGTTCCTTTTTAATTGTAAGTACAGTATTAGAAAATTATCATCACAAAGTAGTTAACATTGAAAATAAGACTGGAAAGACTGACAGGTACTGACAGGAAACAGATAAAGTGAACAGTTGTGTGGCAGTGAAATGGAATTAGCCATCAATGCAACATCCTTAGTTTTTATATAATCAATATGGTTGAAAAGAAAGATTTTTACTCTGGACCCCAAGTTTTAGGGAGTTCCAGGTTCTCTTTTTAAGTAGCATCCAATTAAACAATTATTTGGATTATTTTCCTTTCTGTCACAGCCAGTGCCAGCATGACATACTGGCTCATCAATTTCACTCCCTCTAGTTTCTGGCCACTAGTCAAATGGAAAGAACTCATACATAATTATCAGCTTGAGTGGTTAGTTTCTTCACTCTCATGGTTTCAAATTTCCAGTTAATTTGTTCCCTTTTCCTCAATTGTTGCTAATACCTCTTATATTAATAGGAATTAGAATGTGAGACCAGAAGGGCTAACAGAGCTTTTCTAATCCAATAGTTCCCAACCTCTGGGGAGGCTCCGAGGCACCACAGAGCTGTGGGTAAAGAAGGGTGAATTCACAAGTGCACTAAGTTCTTGGTAAAGTGAACAAACAAAATGCTTCCCTAGAAGTTAGGGCACTTGCTTGTGCCACAATGTGCCAGTGACATAACTAATAAGAGTTCAGGTCTGTGTGACACTGAGTAAGGTCTTGCCCTCTTGTAGGCCACACTTTTTCTCTTCAGCCAAAGATCCACAGAAATTTATAAAAAAATTAATATCATCTTCATCTCATCTGTTGGAAATATACTTATTTACAGTCTACTCAAATGTCTATTATAGATTGTTTAGAGACAGAGAAGCACATGTAAATAAGCCTACATCATCTGAAACAGGGTCTAATCCATAACCTTACACTCTTTCATCCTAGCTTCTGGATTTTAAAAAGTGTTGAACTTTATTTGAGTATCTAAATTGTGATATTATTTTATTCCATTCATAACCACTTTACGATATATTTATTGAGTAGTCAAGTAGCCTGAAAGCAAGTATCAAGAGACAGAAGGACTGACTAGTGTCAGGTTTGAATAACCTGCAAAGGGCTCACTCATTTAGCATTAACTATCATGCAATTTCATTTTAATTAAACCAAAGATGATGAATGTGAAGAATCATCCAATATAAGCTGAATCATAAAACTGCTAAGATTTGATCTTTTCCCCCCCGATTTTTGTGGTGCTGGGTATCAAACTCAGCCTTGCACATGCTATGGAAGCACTCTACCACTGAGCACCTCCACCATTTTTTATCCAACTTAAAATTGCAATTCCACGTGACCAAACATAATTAATATGCTTTTCTGTGCTTTAATATATTAGCCATTATTCATTTTCTAAAATGTGTAAAATCTTTGCTTTCAGTCATATATATCATATTGCTTTCTGATCATGCCACCCAATTATTATAGTCTTAAAAGAAGTTAAAGACCACTTATTTCCTTCTACAATATTCTTGTTAAAATGTTGGAACTCAATCAAAACAAGTCAGATCATGTTTCATAGTTTTGCACTGAAAAATAAAAATCCATGAATCCTATTTAAACTGAAAGAAAAAAAAAAAAAGAATGTATATGTCTCATATTTTAAAGTGCTACATCCATAAAATAAAATGTGGCATGGCAAAGGAATTTAAAAGTATTTAATAATATATTTTTTACCATGCTGTGTATAAGGGGGAAAAAAAGCAGGCATAAACAGAACACTTTCCTTCACTTTTTACTGCAAAACCAAGAGCCAATTCAAACATACAGTTCCCCTCTGAACACTAAGTACCAGCACACTGAAGTCACAGATGGCCATTAGAGAATGCCAACACTTTTCATTCTGCTTGTTTTAATTATCAGTGTTACCACTGGAACTCTGTAAGACAAACAACCACATTTATGTCCTCAAGCCAGTTCATCCTGAATTGTGTGAGTTTTCCTCAGCCACACAGCCCAGCTGATGAAGTCAAGGTTGCACCTTAGGAAGAGCAACCTCCTGGTCTCCTACTCTTGAGATCAGGAAGCACTGAGGGAGCACAAAGAAATGTTTTCCAAGTGACCTAGTGAAACAACACAGCTTCTCCATATGGCTTTCATTGAGTAAATGCTACTGCCAGTTATTGGCCAACCTGAACACATTCATTAAGATAGGATCCTTGAGAAGGAAGATGCAGTTATTAACTCATCTTGTTTATGGCTCCATTGGGATCAGGAATCTGTAAAGGAAATTATTAGACTCTAATGTAGTCTATTACACTATATATTTATGTGTTATTTATCTTTATATCTTTCTATTACTTTTCAAAGAAAAGTGCCCTGAACACAGCAGGAGCTCAACAAAGCACTGAACAAATTGAAGTGAAGAAATAACTTGGTAACTCCTGTACCTGAAAGGCCATAAAGAGGTTGCTGTAAAGTCACTGTGGCTTACAGCATTTGGCCATACACAGTGGAATGTATTGAAACGGTGCCATGGCACCCTAATCTGTGTAAACAATGCCCCTGGCATTTCTGTAGTGCCCAAGTATCCAGCCATGTGAAACTCTGGGCATCGGCAACTTGATATAAGAGGTGTCAAGTAAAATAACCATAGTACTTTCAGTGACTTGAATTCCTCTGCCTATCTCTGAGTGATGTTGCTGTTTAATCAGAGGCACTTAAAAGTCACTCATGGGTATAGAGTATGATTAGTCTTGGTCAGAAGGAACAAATTTAGTGTCTGTGTTTCACAGTTTTAAGTATGAAATAATATATATATTAGGAAAAAAATGTTCCTACTAGACGGCAAAATCCTTAGGATATGAGCTATATCATTTATTACTGATTAGTACTGACTGGCACATTATTGGTGCTTAATAAAGAGCCAAATGAATAAATTCATCTATCTAATATGGGGTAGAAAATGCTCATCTTTTATTCTTTGCCAGGCACAGATGCTACTGTAATTTATGGTACTTCCTCCAGTGTTCACAGAGCAAAGAAATAGGCCTGGGCAATGCTAAATTAGGTTAGATGGACCAGGTGGGTGTGCTGATCTTGTGCCTCTCTTAGCAAACTCACCAGCTCAGTGTTTCTTAGTAAATTATCTTGTGCATACTAAAAGATTCATCAATTCAACAGAGAGAAACAATGAGATATACTCTTCTAATCTTTACTCCAGATATAAGATATTGCCAGAAGTTCAGAAATAAAAGTAACAATAAAGATAGGGCTATACAAATTACAGATGATACCAGCAAGAACTACATTATTCATTATTATCTATTTAATTAAAATTAAATGAAAGCTATGACGCTCCAAATACAGTCTTGACTTTTGAAATAGGAAAGTTAAAAATATAAATACACCAAGTGGAAATTTTAAACACATTGAGACATTGAATAGCCTCTTTTTTCTGATATTAAATTTTCTTACCAAAAAAAAGAAGAAGGAGGAGGAGGAGAAGAAGAAGAAGAAGAATTAGTAGTAGTAGAGGGAGAAAAGAAACAAAAACTAGGATATTGTCAGGTGGGGAGACAGGTCCAGAGTATGTTTCATTTTGTTTTAAATAAATGATGGATTTATATACTGGGTTTAAGAAAATGGTTCCCATGATATTTGGTAATTTTGAAAAACCAAGAAGTTTACACAAACCAAAACCAAGGACAAGAGTAAGCTTTGAGTTTCATCTCAAACATCTCTTTAAGAATGTATATCATCAGGAGACTTTCTATCAGAAAAAAAATGTTTTTGTAACTCCGCAAAAGTACCCCTGGAAGAGAGTATATTTTCCATGCAATGTGCACATGATATAATGTCTAGGAAAGCAGATGTTATAAACACAAAATATTTTTCTGTTTTGAAAGAAGACTTGAAAATGTACCACATGAACAGAAAAATTCACTACAGTTATAAAAAAAGTTGGAAGGAAGTAACACTGTGCCCGAATGAAAGATCATATACTTAGTACTGCGATTCATAAAAGACTTACTTCACCCTTAAATTCTAAGGGAAAAGATTTTACAAAGATATAAAACTACATGTGTGAAAACATATGTTGTTTTTCTTGGGGACTTATGAAGACTAATTTATTTAAGAGTAATTCAGAACAAACTGGGGGAAAAAACAACAACACTGATTTACTGGAAAATAAGGGAAAGCATGCTAGTACCAGTTATCAGGGGACCTACTCATTAATTCAGTTTAAGAAGTGATGTTGGCATTTTAAAGACACATCATCGACCTTGTCTGATAAATCTAGTGGAGAATTTTGAAGCTATATAGAAAGTGGAATTTCATCAAAATTTAGAAAATCTCTTGATAGAAAATATTACTTCAGGTAATGTAAAGGATTAAGAAACAGGATTGCATTTGAATGGAAAAGTCATATTGCCATATATCAAAAAGCATAGGGAACTGAGGAAGCAGGTGAGAAACATTCACTGTAACAAAGACATATAGTTAGATTGTCGGGACACAGGAGTGATCTTTGCCCTTAGAAAACTTGTCATCCACTGAGGAGCGCCAATGTATGTACACACAATGAAGTCTAAAGTCAAGGGAAAACCATAATGCTCTGGGAGTTTCTGAGAATATGCTCTTTGTTTTCATTTGAGCATAAAGGGTGACTGGGAAGTTTAATAAAATTAATCCTAAAAGATTGGTAGACATGGACTGGAGTTGTGGCTCTGAGGTAGAGGACTCGCCTGACATGTGTGAGGCACTGGGTTTGATCCTCAGCACCACACAAAAATAAACAAATAAAATAAAGGTGTTCTGTCCATCTACAAGTACAAATAAATAAATAAATAAATAAAAGATTTATAGACATATACAGTGGAATAAATATTGTAAGCAGAAAGACAAATTTGAAAGGAAATATGGGAAATTGTAAGACTGTGTAGTGAAATATGGAGGAAGGGCGGCAGATGTTTCTGAAGTTTCTAGATTATGTCATGTGAAGGGTTGTGAAACCATGACCTGAAGTGAGAGATATGAAAGGAAGCAGAAACAAAATATGAACTTGATTCTGAAGTCACTGAATTCAGGGGGTAGGCTGGATATTCACACAGGAATTAACAGTCAGTTGGAGATAGGAACCTGGGCCCAGGAAAGGTCAGGTCCTGAAATTTGAAGCATTTAAATGCAAATTATTGTTAAAGACATAATTTTTTCAGGTAAACAAACTGAAATGAATTTAGAGCAAATCAAGGACAGAATCTTGAAGATTATTCCTTTTTACAGTATAACTGAAGCAGGATGGAGGCTAATAAGATGTGGCCAGAGGTAAATAAAGAGATCAGAAGAAAAGAGTACAGGTGTGCACTGACTTAAGATAGAGTTACCCATTGTAAGCTTCCATAAATCAGAAATGCATTTAATAAACCTAACTGAATATACCTCACTGTAGAGAACCTGCTGCTCACCTCATGATCGCATGGTTGACTGGGTGCTGCAGCTCACTGCCTCTGCCGGTATAGGAGAGAGTATTGTACAACATATTGCTCATCCGGGAAGAGATCAAAATTCAAAATTCAGAGTACAATTTCTACTGAATGTATATTATTTACACACCATCATAAAGTTGAAAAATTAAGTAAAAACATCATAAGTCAAAGATTGTCTCTCTTATGGAAGCTAGAGGAGAAGAGAACTTGAAAAATGAACTGGTGGCCCACATGCCCAAAACCTCCACAGAGTTTTATGGAATAAATATTAAAGATGGACCAGCATTTAGCCAACCTTTCTTTAACACAAGATTACTTTAAATATTGCACACTTGGATATAAAGAGAATTTTAGATATTTTACTCTGTAAACTCAGATATGGGCTTATTTTATGTTCTGCAAATTGATCTTGGCTTAATCAAAAGGGAAAATTATCTGGATGGATCTCAATCCCATAAGCTCTTGAAAGTAGAGAGTTTCTCTGATGGCAGTAGAGGAAGCAAGAGACATTGAAAGCATGTGAGGGAGGTTCTCTGTTGCAAAGAGAGAGGGAGTCATGGGGTCAAATTTGAGGGGAGCCCTAGGAGCTGAGAGCAGTATTGAAAGACAGACACAAGAAAATGGGGATTTCAATCCATACCCACAAGGTTCTAAATTCTGCCAATGACAGAAATGAGTTTGGCAAGGAACACCAAGCTCCACTTAAGAATGAAGCCAGCTGACAATCTGACTTTGGCCTGAGCACAGAACCCAACCACATCAGGACAGACTTCTGACCAGCAGAACTGTAGGATAATTAATGGGTAGGGATTTTTTGTTTTGGTTGATTTGTTATTTTTATTTTTTTTCAATACAGCAAGTTTCTGGTAATTTGTCATGCAATAATAGAAAACTAATAAAGTTCTAGAACCTTAGTTTTGGGGATCCTAAAATGATTGTTTATTGGAAATATTTCCTACACCAAATTTAGAAAAGAAATGCTTGACCTTAATATTTAAGACAATTAAGGTCAACTATAAAGGCTTGCCTATTTAATCTGGAAAATGAACCTAGACTTCATCAGAATTTCTAGTTACAGGAAAATTCTTACTGAATTAGAAAAATACAATTAATCTTGAAAAAAATATGGTCCATATACATGTCCTCAACTACATAAATAATTGTACAGATAAGACTGAATCTATGTCTTTTCTTAAAATTCAACAAGAAAGAATATTGCCTTCAATATGCATCCAGGCATATTAAATTGGTGCCTAAAATCTACATGCAATTTCTTTTGGTTAAATTCAACTACCATAGTCCTAGAAAACTATTATTTAGAATCTATTCAGTAAGGGAATCTATTCATAGATTTTAAAAGCAAATTTTTCAAAAGAAAAATTCTGGCAACTACCCGGTTCACGCTAGTTATTTTTAATTGAATTTTATTTTTGTTTTTTATTTATTCTTTTTTGGGGGGGTACCGGGGATTGAACTCAGAGGCACTCAACCACTTAGCCACATCCTCAGCCCTATTTTGTATTTTATTTAGAGACAGTCTCACTGAGTTGCTTAGTACCTCGCTTTTGCTGAGGCGGGCTTTGAACTCAAGCTCCTCCTGCCCCGGACTCCAGAGCTGCTGGGATTACAGGCATGCACCACTGCACTTGGCTATTTTTTATTTATTCTTAATTGACAAGTAAAATTTGCATGTGTTTTGGTGTACAACATAATGTTTTGATAGATGTATGTGTGGAAGAATGTCTAAATCAAGACATTTAACATACACATATTACATCACATGCTTGATATTTTGTAGTGAAAATACTCAAAACCTTTCTTAGCATTTTATCTCTCACAGTTAATAGTTGGAATTGTTGCCACAAGCGTCCCTGGCAGGTGGTTGTACCCTTCAGGGGACTCTACTTAGAACTCTACTGCCAGAATTCAGAAAGGTCAATACTAAGGGGCAGTGGCATGTTTGGTTGGAAACTTGAAGAAGTGGAAGAAGGAACAGAATTGATGCTTAATTGTAGAACCACATGACATAAAGATAGAAAAACAATACTATGTAGAGAAAAACAAAGGAAATTCATGTTTATCCCCTCTTTCTAGTACTTGCAATAGATCCTTAAACGCCGGAGAGGCTACTGGATCTCTCTGTCTCACTGGTCTTATTCTATGCTTTGCTTTTGCAAACAAGTTATGACTAGTCCCAGATTGCCTGCTAGTGCCAAATTTCAAATTCTTAAAGGTATTAAACTTGTGAGTGAGCATATAATTTGTACTTTTTCTACCATCAGCCTTATTTGCAGTGATGCAAAATCTAACTGTAAGCAAAATTTAGGTCCCAATTATATTAAAAGAAAAAAGTTAAAGTTGCAGGAAGTTTTTGTGATATTCAAAACAAAAATCTTTTACTTCACAATGGATAAATTGATAAACTTTCATAAACCACCCCAGACCTATTGTTTTCAATGGAGATAAAAACATAAGGGAGAACATAAGTGAGACAGAGATTTTGATAAATGTTTAAAAAAAAGGAAAAGTGTTGAAATATGGAAAACAAAGCTCAGCAAAGTGGCCTTTAGTTCAAGTGACACTCCAGAAAAGGATCAAGGCCAGGAGACTGCCTGTATGAAGGACAGAAAGGGAGTTTGGGTACATGTAAGGTTGTCTGACCTCTCTTCCATCCTTTCTCTTACTCACTACCCATGGTTCTGGACAACTGATTGCATATGAAAACAGAGACTCTTCTGGCCTTGACATTCATTACATTATTCTTCAACTTGAAAAGATTTAACATCATCACCTTAATTACATTGACAGTCATATTATTTGATTCTTCAATGAACTGAATTTTTAGAAAAAACAACAGTTAACTTAGAAATCATTAATGGATTTACAAATATTGGGCTGAATGAACAGACAAAACAGAAGGCAATTACAGTTCCAGTGACAGAATATGTAATTAACTTTAACTGTGTAAAAGCAATGTAGCTGAGAATAGCCTGAGGACGGAGGAGAAAAGGTAGAGAAAATGAGAGGTCATTGTTTAAAGGTAAGATATAGAAAACCCAAAACCAAGAAAATATATAACAACTGTTGCAAAAAGTAGTCTTAGGGGAATATTGGAGAATAGTTTAAGACAGTAAATTTATTTTTAATAATTGATTTAAAGTTGACAAAATATGGAGTAATAAAATTGTTTAGGATTATGAAAACTAGAAGAACCAGGTAAAAGATTTAACATTTAGCAGTTAGTGGTCATTTTGGGGAGTGGGATTAGGGCGGTAGTGGTTTGCTTTTAATTATGCCTTTTAGTGTCACTTGTATTTTTGGTTTTGTTTACCATGTGCATGTATTAGTTATAAAAATATCATAAATGTACAAGTCATCCTAATTTAAATGTCAGACAATAGAGGAAGGTGAAAACTTGCTTACATATCAGACTTCCATAAAATTTATATTATTCTGTAACATAGGAGTAACTTCCCAATTATTTGACAAATATGACAAATATGGTGAGAAAAAGAAAATTATGGGCCCATTTCAATAGGAAATGCTCATACTATTGGGTTTCAAGGAATGCTATTCTCATATCAAATCAGTTGTCCAAAACCATGAAGAGGGAATAAGAAAAGAGAATGAAAAGAGGTCTATCAACCTTTTTTCCATCACAATTCACTTTAAGCTTTTCATATATGTGATCTCCTCATCTCCAACCTTTCTGTAATACCTCCATATACATACTAGTTCGACAAAAATGGAATAGTCAGGCAATAGCAAATACTGATGAGTATGTGGACTACTGTGAACTGAATGATAGGTTTGTAAGTTGAGAAAACAACTCTGGAAAACTATTTAGCATCATACAGTAAGATGTACATCCATATATGCCACTTCTAGGTATATAGGTCATACAGAAATTTGTAAGTATGTGCTCTAGAACATTTCCAGCTTTATTAACCATAATAACACAAAATCTGGAAAGAACAACAATGCATGAATATATAAATTATACTAATTTAAAGAGATATTTACAGACATGAAAAAGAATGACCCACAGGTACATCAGCAAAAGAAATGAATCTCACAAATGTAATGCTACAAGAAAAAGGCAAGAAATAAAAGAATGTATTCATTTACATAAAATCCAGAAGTGAGTAATCTAGATTGTACTACTTAGGGATACAGTTTTTTTTTTTTTTATTTTGTTTTTAGTTGTACATGGATAGCATGCCTTCATTTTGTTTGTTTATTTGTTTATTTTTATGCAGTGTTCAGGATTGAACCCAGTGCCACACACATACTAGGCAAGTACTCTGCCACTGAGCTATAGCCCCAGTCCCAGGGATATAGTTTTTAAATATAAAGTATATCAAGTGAATGATTATTGGAGATAGAAATAATGGTTATCTTAAGGAGAAAAAGAACTGTGATTTGGGAAGGAAAGAGCAGAGTTGGGGGGCCTATATAATTGTCAATTTTTGAGTTTTGGGATATTATATATATATATATATCTAACTATATATGTTATATATAGTTTACATATATATTTAACTCTTCCATGTATACAGTATTTCTCACAATTATGAAAAAACCTTGCTTCATTTCCTCCCAGAAGAAGATACCATAATAGTATAGAATTTTTCCCTTAAGACTTTTTAATGATTACATATAAAGACAAAGAGCATCTTCATGCTCTGATGAAACTCTTAATAAATATTAAATAGGGGGATTTTTAATGATAAAATAGTTAAAATGTTCTAATTTATACTAGAAGTAAGTAAAACATGGTATATATACACAATGGAACATTACTCAGCACTAAAAAATAATAAAAACATGGCATTTGCAAGTAAATGGATGGAGTTGGAGAAAATAATGCTAAGTGAAGTTTGCCAATCCCAAAAAACCAAAGGTCAAATGATGTCTTTGATATGTAGACACTAACTTATAAAGGCAAGGGAGTGGGGATGAGAGGAATGAAAAAACTGTAAATAGAACTAAGGGGGGGAGGAGGGAGGGGGCAAGGGAATAGTAATAATGGCAGACTGAGTTATTCATGACTACCCTAAATACATGTATGAAGACACAATTGTTGTAAAAATACTTTATATAAAACCAGCAACTTGAGATATTGTACTCTTTATATGTAATATGAAATGAAATGTACTCTGTAAACATGGATAAAAAGTTAAAATTAAAAAAAATAAAGAAAGAAAGAAAAAACAAACATGAACAATTTTACTTAGGTATGAATCCATCAAAATATGTACAAGATCTTTATGAGAAAAACTATAAAACTCTAATAAAAAATAAAAATAGATCAAAATAAATGAAAAAAAATTCTACATTTTTGAATAGGAAATTCAATATTGTTAAGATATCAGTTCTGCTCAAATTGATCTAAAGATTCACTTCAAACTCAATTTAAATCCCAGCAAGTTACTTTATGGATACTAAAACTTATATGGGGGGGAAAAAGATCCAGGATGGTGAACAAAATATTGTTGAACAACAGAATCTGGCAACCGACACTATCTAACTGTTATTCTTACTATGAGGCTACAGCATGGTATATTGGTAAAAGATGATGAAAGCAGACTAATGGAATGGAAAAGAGCCCACAAATATACCCACACAAATAGAGTCAACTGACCTTTGGCAAAGGAGTGATAGCAACTCAAAGGGGAAAAGAACAAATCTGTTGAAACAAATGGGCAACCACATGCCAGGAAAAAAGTGAATCTAAGCAATGGCAGGCATTTCAACTCTCAAAAATTAATACAAAATAAATCATAGACCTAAATGTAAAATGTAAAAAGTAGAAAACTCTGGAAGATAACAGAAGAAGATAACATAGGTGGCTCTGTGTTTGACAAGAAGTTTTTAGATGTAATACCAGAGTCACAGTTCATGGAAGAATATTAAATTAATATTAGAAACTCCTCTTTGAAAAACAATTAAGTTGAGATTAATACAAATTAGGTTGTTTTAAGTTAAAATTTTAACTGTAAGTACTAGAGCAACCACTTTTTCAAATATTTTTAAAAAATATATAGTAAAGAGCCGGGCGCGGTGGCGCATGCCTGTAATCCCAGCACTTTGGGAGGCTGAGGCAGGAGGATCGCGAGTTCAAAGCCAGCCTCAGCAATGGCAAGGCACTTAGCAACTCAGTGAGACCCTGTCTCTAATAAAATACAAAAAAGGGCTGGGGATGTGACCCAGTGGTCGAGTTCCCCTGAGTTCAATCCCTGGTACCACAAAAAAAAAAAAAAAAAAAAAAAAAAAAAAAAAAAAAAATATATATATATATATATATATGTATATATATATATATTAAAAAACAAAACAAAACGGGAGTTTGACTAGTATACTAGGAAACTATTTAACACAAAAGCAGGAATTAAAGGAAAAATACAAATGCAAAAAAGATAAGACAATGTAGAAAGTAAGTAGTAAAATAACACACACAAATTCTGTGAAATCTCTGACTATGGTAAATATAAACCAAGTTAACAATTAAATCTGAAAGCAGAGATTGACAGAATAAATTATTTTTAAAAGTATAGTGCCTACAAGAAACATACTTCAGATACCAAGACAATTTTTAAGTAAAAGTATAGGAAAAGATATGTTATGCAAACTGTAACCAAAAGAGAGATGGAATGGCTACGTTAACATCATAGACAACAGATTTTAAGGTAAAAATTGTAACTGGAAATAAAGAAGTAAGTTGTATAATGAAAACAGGGTCAATTCATCAAGAAGATAAAATATTTATAAAAATATATGCACCTAACATATCCCTAAAATAGAAAAAATAAATTTATGCAATTAAAAAAGAAAGATAATAAAACAATAATTGTTTGAAGCTTCAGCACCTTCTTTTCAATAATAAGCTGAACAGCCATACAGAAAATTAGCAAGGAAATCTAAGTACCCTACACTAAGTAAAATAACACACATATATGGAAAAAAGTTAGAGTTAGAATGTGCATTATTTTATTTTTTATTTGTTCTTTTTAGATATACATGACAGTAGAATGCATTATGACATATTATACATACATGGAGTACAACTGATTCTAATTAGGATTCCATTCTTGCAGTTGTACATGATTTGGAGAATGTGCATTATTTTCAAGTGTAAATGCATAGACCATATGATAGGCTATAAAACAAGCCTCAATAAATTAAATAGGGTTGAAAATAGTAGTGTGTCCTCTGACAGCAATAAAATTATATTAGACATTACTAACAAAAGATTGGGAAGCTCACAAGTATGTAGAAATAATCCAACCCAATCAAGAAAAGAATTCAAATCACTACAATCAGAATTGAAAGAAATACTGATATCAGTAATGACTTTACAGAATTAAATGGATGACAAAGGAATGCCATGAACAACTGCAAGCCAACAAGTTATAAAACATAGATGAAGGGCTGGGATTTTATCTCAGCGGTAGAGCGTTTGCCTCGCACCTGTTAGGCACTGGGTTCGAGCCTCAGCATCACATAAGAATAAATAAAGATTGTATCCATTTACAACTTTAAAAAATATATTTAAAAAAACATAGATGAAATGGACTTTTCTTTAGAAAGACACAAACTACCAACAAATTTAGAAAAATGAACAAAAAAAATCTAAATCCATAACAAGAGAACTCTAACAAGTATGAAATTAATAATTTTAAACCTCAGCAAAAACAGCTCATGTATGGATGACTTTACTACTGAATTCTACTCAATGTTTAAAGGAGATTTAATACTAATTCTTCACAAGCCACTCCAAGTATAGAAGAGGAAGGAGTATTTCCCAGTTCATGAGGTCAGCTTACTTTGATAGCAAAAGCAGACAAGACATCACAATAAAAAATTAAAAATCAATCTCTTATGAATATAAATCCAAAAACACACAATACAGTAGCGTATAAAAGGGGATCAGACAAGACAGTATTTTTCCTGAGAATGCAAAATTGGTTTAACGTATGAAAATCAGTGTGGTGAACAACGTTAACAGAAAAATGGACAAAAATAAGCAGATGATCATTTCAGAAAATAGGGGAAAAGCAATGACAAAAGTCCAAAAACCCAATGACTTTTTATGATGACAGTACTCAACAAATTAGTAATAGAAAGAACCCTATATAACCTGATAAAAATTGGCTATGAAAAACTCATAGATGATATCATATATAATGGTAAAATACTGAAAACTTTTTCACTAGGATCCCAAATAAGACAAGGATGTTGACTCTTGCCATTTCTATTCAAAATAGTACTGGAAGTCCCAGCCAGAGAAATTAGGCAAGAAAAAGAAATAAAAATCATCCATATTAGAGAGAAAGAAGTAAAAATTATTTCATATCATCACGTCCATTGACCTTATCTGTAGAAAACTCTGGAGACTCAATAAAACAAAATAACTGTTAGAAATAATAAGTGAATTCAGTGAAGTTACAGGATACACAATCAATATACAGAAATGAAAAGTCAGTTGCACTAGCAATTAACTATCTGAAAAAAAAAATCAAGAAAACAATCTCATTTACAATAGCATCGAATTTAATAATAATTAGGAGTAAATTTAACTATGTAAGTGAAAGAGCTGTATATTGAAACTATGAAACATTAATGAAATAAATGGAGAAGACACAAATTAAGGGTATATTCATGTCTATAGGTCAGAAAAATCAATATTATGAAAATTGGTACACTACCCCAGATGACCTACAGATTCAATGTTATCCCCATGAAATTGCAATAGCAGTTTTCACAGAAATAGAAAAAGCAATCCAAAAATTCATATGGAGACACTAAAAGGCCCTGGGTAGATGAAACAATCTTGAACAATAAGAATGACACAAAAGATTTGGATTATCTGGATGACATGGGCACATTTCTAGAAAACCAAAACCTACCAAAACTCAATCATGAAGAAATAGAAAATCTGAATATATCTATAACTAGCAAGATTGAATCTATAATGAAAAATCTCCTAACAAAGAAAAAACCTGCATTTAATATTTTTACTAGTGAATTCTACCAAATATTTAAATGGGGAAGTAATATCAAATCTTTTCAAACTTTTCCTAAAAGGAGAAGAAACATTTCCTAATTTATTCTATGAGTTTGGAATTACCCCAATGCAAAAGTCAGACAAACATCTCAAGAAAAGAAAACTATACACCAATATCCCTTAAGAAAAATATTAATAATAGAAATACCATATTATCAAGCTATCTCACTACTGGGCATATATCCCAAAGAAATGAAATCAGTATGTTGAAGATATATCTGAGGAGGAAGGGAGGGAAAGGGAAGGTATTGAAAATGAGATTGATCAAATTATGTCCATATACAAATATGGCATAATGAATTCCACTATTATATATAATTATAATGCACTGATAAAAATAACAAAATAAAAAAGAGAAGATGTGTGTACTCCCATGTCCATTGCAACATATTCACAACAGTGAGGACACAGAGGCCACCTAATCAATGAAAACATAAAGAAAATGTGTAATGAATGCCTCCTGGAGACCTATTGTATAGCATACTGCTTATACTTAATAATAGTGTATTGTGTACTTAATTTTCTAAGAAGCAGATCTAATGTTAAATGCATTTATCATACAAATAGCAATAATAAATAAAGAGGATGGGATCAAACTTTTGGATGTGATGGATAGCTTTATGGCATATACTATGGGCATGGTTTCACAGATGTATACCTTTCTCCAAACTCACCAAGTTGTAAACATTGAATATATGCCACTTTTGTGCCAATCATACTTCAACGGAGTGGATTTTTAAAAAATCAACTGTATTTCTATATACCAGAAATGAACAATCTGAGAATACAACTAAGAAAAAGTTTTATTTTGATAGCACCAAAAAGAACAAAATATTGGAAAATTAAACAAGAATGTATAAGATTATACTTTGAAAAAACTATAAAACATTACAGAAAAAATTAAAGAAGTCCCAAATAAATAGGAAGATAACCCATGTTTATGGATTAAAAGACTTAACCTTATTAAGATGGAAATATTCCTCATATCTGTACATGTATTCAGTACAATCCCTATCAAAATCTCAGCTGCTTTAATAGCAGGACATGACAAGCTAATCTTAAAATTCTCGCAAGGGAACCTTAGAATAAGGACAGATATACAAGTCAATAGAATAGAATAGAGAATTCCAAAATCAAACCGTATATCCATGGTCAGTTGATACCTAACAACAATGTCAAGATTATTCAATAGGGTAAAATAGTCTTTCCAACAAATGGTATTGGTACAACTGCAAAAGCAAATTAAAAACTAACGAAGTTGGATACTATATCACACCATATATAATGATTAACTCAGAATAAGTCAAAGACCTATAAAGAGCCAAACTATAAAACTCTTATATATAAAATTATGGGAAAAACTCTGTCAACTTGAATTAGGCAACTATTTCTTAAATGTGATACCTAAGACATAACAGAAAATAAAGATAAATTGGACTTAATCAAAATTAGAGTCTTTTGTGCTTCAAAGAATACCAAAAGAAAATGAAAAAAACAACTCACACAATGAGAGAAAAAATTGTGAACCATAGATAAGGATCTTGTATTTAGAAAACATAAAAAATTATTATAATTACCAAGAAAAGACAACTCAATCTTAAAAATGTATAAAATATTTGAATAGACATTTTTCTAAGTAAGATTAAAAATGTCCAATAAGCACATGAAAAGATGTTCAATATCATTATACATATAGGAAATAGAAATTAAAATCATAATGAGACACCACATCATACCCACTAGGATGACTAAAATAAAAGTGACAGACAACAAGTGTGGGAGAGGATATGTAGAAATTGAAACCATCATCCACTGCTGGTAGGATTATAAAAGGGTATTGCCACTTTAGCAAGCATTTGGTAGTTCCTCAAAATGTTACATGTTATCATACTACCCAGTAGTTCCTCAAAATATTATATATCTACTGTATTACACAGAAATTTCACCTCTAGCTATACACCCATGAGAAATAAAAGCCTATATCCACAGAAAAACTTGTGCATGAATGTGCATAGCAACAATATTTTAATAGTCAAAAAATGGAAACAATGTAAATATTCATTAACTAGTAAATTAATAAATAAAATATATTTTATATATAATGGATTATTAAAATTGTCCATAAAGAATGAATTATTGATAAGTGATACACCATGGACAAAATTGGAAGTTTATGTTAACTGAAAGAACCAGTCATAAATGACTATATAATGTACAATACAATTTATGTTATATACACAGAATAGGTAAATACATACAGACAAAACACAGATTGGCGGTTATCAGGACCTGGGAGGAGGGAGAAGGGGAAGCATTCCCTAAGTGGGTATAGGGCATTGTTTGGGATGATGAGAATGACTTTGAATTAGGTAGAAGTGGTGGCTGAATAACATTATAAACCTACTAACTACTACTGAATTGCATATTTAAAATGGCTAATTTTATGTCATATCAATTTTACGTCAGTTAAATAAAAAGAAGGCTGAAGAAAACCATATGCAGAATTTATTCTCTTGTCTCCAAGTCCACTACTAACATTGTAGTGTAAGCCGTTGACCTACTTTTTCTCTCTCATGGGCCACTAGCACCATCTTGTAAATACAATTACTGCTTATAGTGTACCTCCTATAAAACATACTCCACAAAGCAGCCAAAATGACCTGTTAAACTTAGTGCAGGTCAGATGACTCCCTTCCTCCAATGTCACTTCATTGCATTTGGAATGAAATTCCAGCACTCTACCTTAGTCCCGCATGATCTATTCCACCTCTCTCCAGTGTCATGTGGTACTATTTTCATTCTGGCCTTTCCTCTGTTTCTAAACCTCATCAAGGTCCATCCTGCTGTGCAGGCTTTGGTTGGCTGTTTTCATCTGTCTTTGCTGGTCTCTTATTACACAGTGTTCTGGTTCAACCTCAGGGAAGAGTTTTCTGAGCTTCTGTAAAATCAGCCACCTGAGCACTCCCTCACTTCAACCTATTTTACTTCCTGATGAGCAATCTTCACAAGCTGATATTTTTCTTTGACTTGTTTATTTCTCATTTGTTCATCAACTACTATCCTCAGAATACATATGTTGGAAATATACTGCTTAGTTTTTAATGTCACTTTGGGGACAACTCATATTATCCATACATATTCATAAGGTTGTTGTGAGGCTTAAATGTGGTAACATTTATAGAATTCTTAAAAACTTTATGTTAAAAAGCTGTCAAGTATGCTAGGCATTATTTATTTATTTATTTACTTACTTAGTATTCCTTTAGTAAACATTCATATAAATGATGAAATTCAGTATTATTTTCATATATTCAACCAACATCTTTATCTTTTTATCTTTTTCTGTTAGTTTGAGTATCTAGAAAAGTATCTGTTATGTCAGATTTTGTGGTCTGGGGCTGTGGTCTTGGTCCCTCTGACACAAATTATCTAAATAACAAAGTGGCCTATGATGTCATTCCTTTGCAATAAGGGGACAGTTCTGCTTTCCTTGTCTTCCCTTATGTCTTCTCATCATCATGATTTTCATCTGAGGGCTCTACAAGCAGCCTCCTCCACTTCGTTCATCCCTACACATACACAGGGATGCATAGGGATATGCAGGGACACTCCAGTGTCCTGAGAGCTAAGGGGCTAAGATACGAAGGGGAACATCACCACTGGTGGGTCACTCTGAAGATGCAGTGCAGTGTTCACAAATTGTGCTTGGTGAAGGAAGGATAAGTGATGTAGGGTGATACTTGATTAATTGTTATAATATCAAGCAAGAGCAGCACACTTATAATGGATTTGCATTTCCAGCCAGCATGAGAGCTTTTAGATAGACAACAATGAAAAGCAGTGATCAAATACACAGATTAAAAAAAAAAAAACTATTCAGAAACAATTAGGTAATCTCCTAGACACCCATTAAATAAATAGACAGTTTTACCATATTAACTGAAACTCTTACATAGGTAGACAGTCCATATTAAACTACCTGTCGTTTTACTGAAAACTCTTTAAACTCTTCAGAAAACCATGAAATTGAATTAGCAAATTTTAGAGTCTAAAACAGAGATTCTAATTATTGAGTGGAATTGTAAAACATTAAACAATCCTATTACTGTGAAAATGTTAACATGATCCTGCAGGGTATAAATGCACCTTCACTGAAATAAATTATGAACTAAAAGAACATGGAATGATTACTCTATTTTGTTCTGCAGGTAAAGGAGTGTATATATTTTATATTTTTCATGTATAGTACTTTTCCTGGGTGGTAATATATTTTTCAATTGTTTTTCTATATGAAAGGCATAAGGATATGGAAGGTACAGCATCATTGGCATCAGGCAGTGAAATGGCAGATTCTCTCCAGAGATAGCACTTTTATCTAGGCAGCATCATTTTGCCTGGAACTTATTATATCACAGCAGAAATGGTTAAAACTAATAAATACAAAGTGATTTCATACTTTTCTAAATGACAAAAAATTAGATTAAATAGCACAGAGAAAAATTAGATTTATAAAAAACATTATGCTATAAGTAAAAGCAACTCTGGATTTATTTTACCCTATCATTAACTTCCCAAAATGAAAGTCTTATCTATTTCAAACACCAGCTTATTTGAATTAAAGTGGTTAAGTTACAAATGCCATTACCTCTCTGTGACATAGCAAAAGAAAAGTCATAGCCTTATAAGAAAGTGCAATTTCAATAAAGAATTATTGCATAAAAATAGAGCAGGGATTAACACAAATTATGGTCATGAAACTTTCCTACTAGCTTCCATCCTAAGGTAACTGCCTCATTTACTAAGACAGCAATATTAAAAATGAAACTTGTGCGATGAAAATAGTGGTATATCATATTAATTTAACTACTATAAAATTGTATAATACCTAAAGCAGACCACATAAAATTTTCACTCTGGTGGCTAACTTAATATGAAGGTATTTGTATCCAGTGATAAAATTTTTTATATTGAAGAAAATACCCCCTTCATTTCTCTCAACAGAAATGTTTGAGAAAGTGACAGGAATAAACAGACTTCTGTGTCACTGTTTTTATCATTGATTAAGCAAAGGATCCTAGATCATGCAAAACTTTCTGCTGTAGTTCTCCACTTCCTGCTAAAGGAAATTTCCTTTCTATCTCTTTACTATTTCCTGAAATAAACAAATGATGTGTGCATGTGAATATACACATAATGCATGTGGTTTTATAGAAACTGTAGTATACATGTGTACATGCACATTTCATAATGTGTGTGCCTGTGGACTAAAAATATTGTAGCACCATTGAAATATTAGCATGCTATGTATAGTTAATGGAACCCTTTTTCCCATTTTCCTCTTTATTTTTGAGACAGACTTATACCTTTATGTATCTTTTGTATAAAGGTGTTCAGAGAAAGCTCTAGAGAAGTTGGTTCACACCTATGTTGATCTTTACTAGTTTTTCTTTTATAAAAAGTCTGCATGGATTTCCTTTTAATGGCCCCAAAATAAATAAATAAATTGGCTGTTTACATTCTATTTCATTAAACAAAGTGATTTTCTAACTTTGAACAAAGGAAATTATCTTGTAATTCATACACAAATCAATAGAGAATTACAATAAGAAAAATTTTATAGAACGCAAAGCAAAGAAAAAGCTTACTGAGACTTCATTCAGATGGATTTCTTGATTTGCTTTTAATGTAGTGCTTTGTTCCACACCATATTAAGAATGCTGGAACACACAAAGGTTTTTCAAAGACTTCTACTTCTCCATGTATCACTGTTAGGAAAATTATAATGGTTTATTTACAAATATAATATCACAATAGCACTAAGAGGATTATTGGACAACACAGTACCTTCCATATACATTCCCATTATTTAAGTTGGACTGTTTCCTTAAACTTTCTTCTCTTGATCCACAGGTGGTAGACCTTCTCCAAGATCTACAGGTGGTTTCCTACTGTTAAATTAGTAGGGAGAGAGAAGGATGGAGGATGATTTAAAACAACACTTATCTCTGAACATTTGTCTTTTTACGATTAAACTCATTAAGCCTGAAATACATGTTGTCATGGTAAATAAGGATTACCAAAGTAGCCATTTTAAAATTAAGGTTTGAAGTAACTTTTGCCCACCATACAAGTACTGTACACCTTTTTTCGTTTGTGTATTTACTGAAGAAGTTAGTAATGGATGATATCATCAATGGATTGAAAACAGAAAAATGGAAAGTCCTTCATTACTATGAACTTTTTTTTGAAGTTTGAAATACAGCATCCTTTAGGTACAATTTCATTTGAAATAAAAGACCTTCTCGTCTTACATGAAAGGAGTCTACACCTGTGTACTTAATGTCTGAGACAGGATCTTAGGAAAGATTTAGAGCTCACCTACCTGGAAGACATTTCAGTAAACCGCAAGGCACAAGGCACAGTTATCTTTGTAAATGCAGTGTAAATTGCAAATAGCTAAAAAGCCATTCTTTTGCACCTTTCTCTAACCTACAGATAACTATGGGAATAACAATCTTGGTGGCCAAGGCAGCCTTCTCTAGAATAGCCATGTGTTTTGCAAGGATGTTATCACTACCACCAGTCCCTTCCTCTCTGCCAGGCAGCAGAAGGAGAGTTGCCCACAGCTGCTTTCCAAGCCAGTGTGACCTAGGAGAGGCAGGATTCAACACAATGCTTTAACTCTTTTCAAATGTCCTATACTCTTTAATGATTTTCATGATTTTTAGTAACATTTTTATTTGTTTTAATTAAATGCATGACAGTAGAATGCATTTATGCACTTTGATATATCATACACAGATGGGATATAATTTCTCATTTTTTTTAAGTGTACATGTTGCAGAATCATATTGGTCATGTAGTCACATATATACATATAGTAATAATGTCTGTTTCATTCCACTATCTTTACCATCCCCACATCCCTTCCCTCCCTTCCCATCACTTCCCTCTACCTAATCTAAGGTAATGCTATTTTTCCCTAGTGTACCCTGCCTTATTGTGAATTAGCATCCTCATATTAGAGAAAACATTCAGCCTTTAGTTTTGTGGGATTGGCTTATTTCACTTAGCATGATATTCTCCAACTCCAACCATTTACTGGCAAATGCCATAATTTCACCATTCTTTAAAGCTGAGTAATATTCCATTGAGTATATATACCACATTTTCTTTATCTATTCATCTATTGAGGAATACCTTGGTTGGTTCCATAGTCTAGCTATTGTGAATTGAGCTGCTATAAACATTGATGTGGTTACGTCTCTATAGTATGCTGATTTTAAGTTCTTTGGGTATAAACCAAGAAATGGGATAGCTGGGTCAAATGGTGGTTCCATTCCCAGTTCGGAGGAAACTCCATACTGCTTTCCAGAGTGGTTGCATTGATTTGCAGTCCCACCAGCGATGTATATGTGTACCTTTTCCCCCACATACTCACCAAGATTTATTGTTGCCTATATTCTTGATGATTGCCATTCTGGCAGGAATAAGATGAAATCTTAGAGTAGTTTTGATTTGCATTTTTCTAATTGCTAGAGATGTTGAACGCTTTTCCATATATTTGTTAATCAGTTGTATTTCTTCTTCTGTGAAGTGTCTTTTTATTGCTTAGCCCATTTATTGATTTTTTTTTTTGGTTAAGTTTTAAGTATGGTTATCTCATACTAGACAAGGGTGCCAAAAACACTCAATGGAGAAAAGATAGTCTATTCAACAAATGGTGCTGGCAAAACTGGAAATCCATATGTAGCAAAATGAAATTAAACCTCTATCTCTCACCCTGCACAAAAATCAACTCAAAATGGATCGAAGACTTAGGCACTACAACAGAGACCCTGCACCTAATAGAAGAAAAAATAGGTCTAAATCTGCACCATGTAGGCCTAGGGTCTGACATCCTTAACAGACTCCTAAAGTGAACACTAGAATGGCCAATGGGAAAGGAGGGGAAGGGAGGGGGAAAAAGGGTGAAGAAAAAAAAAAAAAAGATGTTAAAATGAAATGGATATCATTACCCTAAGTGCATGTATGAAGACGCGAATGGTGTGAATATGTGAATATGCTTTGT
Source organism: Tamias sibiricus (assembly GCA_025594165.1). Lineage (NCBI taxonomy): Eukaryota > Metazoa > Chordata > Mammalia > Rodentia > Sciuridae > Tamias > Tamias sibiricus. Next base: position 100,997,426 of record CM046661.1, on the reverse strand, counting down.
ATACAACCAGAGATATGTAAAAATGTGCTCTAAAGTATGATATGAAATGTAATGCATTCTGCTGTGATTTATAACAACTCAGAATAAATAAATAAATAAATAAATAAATAAATAAAAAATGGGATGGAATCATGTTTTTTTTTTTTTTTAAAATATTGGTTTTTAACAAAAAAAATTCATTCCAAAAACTGATGTGCTTCAATCTTTAGCTCATCAAATATTAGTAGTGCTAAATGAGGGCTGGGTTACAAACAATTATTAATAATGAGTTTTTAGTACCATTTTGTTCTAAATGTTTTTTCTGTAGTTCAAAGAGATAATTTTAATTCAAAATAGGTAAAGTTATTTTTAATAGGTTCACCATTATTATTCAGTCATTGTAATGATAAGTGTGAACGGAAATATTTAGATAGAGGTCCCACCCCTAGTGAATGCCATTGTTGACCATTCCATGGGAACATAGTTGACTGCATGCTGAGTACACCTAAAGTTGGAGATGTCTTCTGCAGCTTTCACCTACCATCATCTGATCACCATCATCACCCCAAACATCCGGAAACTTTAAAATACTCTTCCACAGCCTCATCTCTCAACTGTGGCCATCAATTCAGGAAAACTGGCAAGGGGCAAGAGGGGATTGAGAAAAGACAAACAGACACACACATAGAGAAAGGTGGGGCTAGGTAGGACACTGACCTATGATGAAGAAGCAGTGAATCAGAGCTAGTTCAGCACATTTATTATATAAGTTTCATCAAAAGGTTATTTGTGGGAAAGTTTCAGCAAAGTAGGCAATCTGAAGGACACAGGACTGGAGAGACATTAGAGTTATCTTGTAATGCTCAGAATTCTATATCCTAGGGAGTTGGTGCCTGAGCTCAAAGTCCAGACTGATATAGCTTTGTGCCTTTGCAGGGAGCCTCCTCCAGCTGGGCATCACCATAGCAACTGGGCCATCTTGTACACTTCTGTACAGGAAGTTCCCAGTGCAAGACAGTCAGAGAGACCATGAGTCAAGTTACCACTCTCCACAATACTCCTTGCAATCAACCAATCAATCTCTTAACAGAATTCCTGGAATGCGTTCAGATAAAGAAAAGTAGTTCCACAGTGAGAGAAGGATGGGCTGTGAAGACTTAAAACCTTTGTTTTGAATACTGACTTAGCCACTTAAGCAGCTTTGTAATATTTATATTAGATAGGTTTTGAAACATCTAGACACAGTTTTCTCATCTTAAAATTGAGCTTATAATAGCTACATGATAGTGTGCCATATTCTGAAGAATAAGATCATTTATGTAATTCATTCAGCATATATTGATGGCTATTATATCACATAACCAGAAAATTTAGATTAAGATTTGCCATCTCATAGTAAGACATAGCTGAGTTCATTCAGGAAGCTGCTCTACCTCATACATAGTTTAGCAATGAACAATGACTAGGAAATGCTATAAGGATAAAAATACTAATATGAAAATGAGGAATATTTTATTCAAATATTTTTTACACAAAGACAGAAATAAGACATAAGGCACAAATATGAGCCTTACATGTAAATTTTAGTTTTATAGTAGTCACATTTAAATAAATTAAAAATAAATAGTGTCATTAATTCTAATAGCATTTTGATCCAATATAGCCAAAGAATTATTTTTATAAGATATAATTCATATAAATCATGAATGTGATATTTTACATCCTTCTTTCTTACTGAATCCTGAACAGTGTGCTGTGTGCTTTACATTATTGCATATTTTAATTCAGAAATATTTCAAGTGCTCAGTATCCACCTGTAGCTAGTGGCTCCTGTATTAGACAATGCATACTGATACCACATCCAGAGAAGTGAGCTGAATTTATCCATATTCATCTCAATATTGCAGCAGCCTATGGACACAGCCACAACTATACCTTTGCTAATTCTATAAATTTCATATGTGATTCTCAAGAAAATCTATCTTCTCCATTGAGATGCTTTGAAAGAAACACTAAGTATTGAATTGTGAAAAGCTTTCCAAGGTAAAATGTAATTACAAATGTTTTGAACCCATCTTTAATGTTTCTTCAAAAGACTTTGAATAAATATAGATTCTTTCATCTAACAAGGTTGATTTTTTTCTTCAGTAAGAGTTTAAATAAAAGAAATGTCAAAACACTCTAATCTTTTTTTCCCTGGTGATGCTTTAATGTTAAAAATATTTCCCTAGAATATATACCATATGTCACAGGGAAGAAGAAAAAATTTTACAAGTGAATGAAACTTCATAATCAATCATATAAGTTATAAGTCTTTTCTCTTATAAAATATCTTTATTTATTTATTTATTTATTTATTTTATGTGGTGCTGAGGATTGAACCCAGTGCCTCACACACATGTGAGGCAAGCACTCTACCACTGAGCTACAATCCCAGCTCCCTCTTGTTATCTCTTGAAAGAAAAGGAACAGCCAATATACAATAAGACCACATCTGTTCATATATAATAGCCTATGATAAGGAAAACTCATGTCAAAGAAAAAATATGAACACCTATTTTTGAAAACAAAATGTAATAAACAGGTCAGTTTCTTTAAGCTTTGGAAGGGTTTGTACTGCCTAGCATTAAATTTTATGTCACAGACGTATTTTGTACAGAAATTTCTACTTCTTACCTGTGGAGCTGAATTCAACCCTAAACCAAGGTGAAACAGTTCCTAGTAAAAATGTAACTAAGTATCTATCCTGAAAAATGATAATATTTGAACTCTGTTCAATCTTCCATAAAAGTAAGAAATTTTAATAATCTTTAGGTTTTCCTAATCTGTTTGTTTGAAAGATACTAGATTCAAATTATTCTAAAGAAGACTATGAAAATAACAAAATTATGATCTTACAATAATGAGTTCAGAATGTTATGGCAGAAATAATTCTGGCTCAACCCAAAATATATGTGTTATATATATATATATATATATATATATATATATATATAATATATATGCTAGATATATAACATATGTGCTATTGTCTATATTTTTTTTAAAAAAATAGAAGTATCATATTTTCTCAGGAATTTCCTTTTTATTGTATATTATTTGTGTGTGTGTATATATAATTGTTCTGCAATGAAAATATAAAATAAATAGTATCTCCTATGTATTGTGTTTTATTTCATCATTTAAAGCCAGATATAAGCATGTCAGGTAGAATTTAAGTAGCTGATTTGGTTTTTGGATGCCTGAAGACAGTAGTTTACAAAAAAAAATCCATAAGGTAATTTGCCCCAATATCAATGGAAATTCTGGTTAGAAGAGAAAATTTTATGTAGAGGAGAAACCTGCCATCAGATGTTAGTAGCAAATATCTAAGTTATCAATCCTTCAGGAATACAACCCTAGCCAGCAGTTGAGGAATGGCAGGCAGGATCTGCCACCAATGGAGATGATTGGAAGGAGTAGATGAGAGTTACAAGCCCAAAACAAACTGGAGAAAAAAAAAAAAATGGAGTAGAAATCTATACATAGAATTTGAATCAATATGGTGAGGCAGTAGGAAGAATCATCAATGAATACACTTGCAAGTGAGAAGGGTTCAGCTTAGGTACATAATATTAGGCCTAGAGTATCAGAACTATTCTAGGCCACAATAAGAGAAAAATGCAGCTTTCTCCTGTCTGCCTCTTCTTTGTCTGAGTAGTGTGGTCTCTTCAATGATCTAAGACATAGGTTATTTGAGGAGTTGATGAAGTAACATGTATATAGACATTGCAATATAGAAAATATTGCATAAGTCCTTTCCTCCCTCATGCAAAGGTTATCTAATAGGGATGGAGGTCATTTGTCAAGGGTAGCAAGGACCTCCATCACAAACATAGAAAATGAAAGGCATGAAGCACAGAACTGGGTCATATGTGTAAACGAATTCCATGTTAGAAAAGACTTCAAACCAAAGAGTGAATGTTTTCTCTGATATGTGGAAGCTATACAACAATAAGGGGAGAGGGAGAATAGAGTTCAGAGGATTAGGCAAAGGAAAATGAAGGGAAGGGAGGGTATAGGAATAGGAAAGTCAGTGGAAAGAATCTGACATAACTTTCTTATGAACATACATACATGAATACACCACAGTGAATCTCACCATCATGTACATCCACAAGACTGGGGCCCTAATTAGAATAATATATATTCTGTGCATGTAAATTTTTTTATCAAAATGCACTCTACTGCCATGTATAACTAAAAATAAAAAATAAAAAATAAAGATTTAAAGCCAAACAAATTATCGTCATAGTGAGACTGGTAAAGACAATAACATGTAGAATCAAATGCACAACTTTAAAGATAATGATGATGTTTTAAAGGCACTGAATTTTTTTATATAAATGAGAACATTACTTTGTTTATTCCAAATAATGCTATTCTCAGAAAAAGAAATAAAGTAAAAATAAATGACTGTATTATATAACAGTTTTAATTGTAATTGTAAATTATTTGAGGGGTTTATGACATACTACTAAATTCTAATGTCCATATTACTACTGGTTATAATTTTTGTTGTAAAATACAAGAATCCACAGTGCTCTAACACAGTAAAATTCCATATTGTATAAATCTACATCAAAATTCTCAAGAACTAACCACATATTATTTATAACAGTAATTTCATCTTGTGATTCTGATCAAATCATAAATAATGAGAAGAAGCCCAAAATGGAATTCAGCTTTATTGAAATATGTGATTGCATATTTCTTCCTTTCCTCCTATTTAAAAGGTTAAAACATGACATTTTGGGTTCGCATTCAATACTATAAGTAGTTTAAATATAATAATGAGATTCCATATTATCTGATCAACAGAGCTTTAAATACTGTAGGCTGAATGTGGCTGCAATAAAAAAATGCAGAAATGCAATAAAAATGCATTAAAGTCCTGTACCTTTCAAAAGTTATGTACATACATACATATAATCTAGGCATATAAAATTATATGTATCTTTATAGCATATGTATGTGTATATATGTCTGTATATTATGTGCATATGTGTATGTTTATTTGCAGTTTATAGTTTTTACAAAACTGCTGACCACAAATAATCTCACTAACTAGTGTTTTCCATAGAAAGTAACTGAACTTATAAATTACAGATTCAGTTAGTGGGAAATGCCCTTGGGAATCTGAGGCATTGCTTGAATTGCCTCTCTAAGGCAGGTTATTAACAACTTGCTTCACTGAACAACAATCTCACAGTTATTATCAATGTCCAGTAATATCATCCTAATTCTGAAATATGAAAGTATTGATTTCAGAATGTATTTCCAATTTTAAAATTATTTTTAAATGCTCATAAATACAGAAGAGTATAAAACAAAAAAAATATTTACAGTAATTCAATGTGGTTTCTTTGACAGTGTTTTCTTATTATTTGACTATTTTATTCCAGTATTTTCTCTACAGCTGTGAGTGTGGTAGGGGTGGGGAATGAGGATATGGTTTTAGTGCATACATGTATATGTGTAGGGCAGGGTCAATATAGCATAGCAGCTTTTATGCAAGTTCTGAAGTCACACTGCATTTATAACTGTGGGTTTAGCATTTACTAGCACATGACATTGAACAAATTATTTAATATCTCTATGCCCAAAATTTCTAAGTGCAATGCATGGATAACAATAATGTTGACCTTATAAGATTTAAGAATAGCATGAACTCAGCCTAACAGGCAGCAGGTAAATTAATCAACCCAATCCAGCAACCCAGGGTCTAATCTCCCAGAGTCTACTACTTAGACTACTTAGATGTGCCTATGAGAAAAGAAGCTCCTTACAACCAACATCTGAAATTCAGCATCTCTGCCTTGGGGATTTCATTTGTTTTCCCCTGGCCTCAGCTTCAGGGTCTTGAGGGGATGATTGGTGCCCTACAGGGCAGAGTGAACTTTGCACAAATTTTAATGAGAGGGTCAATATGGACAGGGTTCCTCCCACTCTCCTCCCTCCCTCCCTCTATCTCTTCCTTCCTTCCTTCTTTCCTTCTCCTCTTCTTTTTGCTACATAATTAGCCTCAAAAACTACCCATAAAATATTACTTTATTAGCTTTATTGTTCCCATTTTGCTAGAGAACAGTAAAATTTTTTTCCTGGACAAAAGTGGAACTGACATATTCCTGTATCAAACACCCTGTGAGATGTTTTATACAACCCTGTGAGAGGAAAAAACAAAAACAAAAACAAAAAACAAGGCTCAGAGGGTCTGTTTTGCTAAGAATGGGATTCCATGCCAGTCTAAATGAAACCCACATAAACATTAAACTTGAACACTAGGAAACTATCCTATAACATAAGAGTAAACCAACGGAAGTGAAAATGAAGAGGAAAGATTACATAATAGGAAAGGGGAGAGGAGAGGAACCCCCCCCCAAAAAAAAATGGCACTTAAACCAAACGTATGTATTTGAACATGGTTTAATAGGTGGAAAAAGGAGGCAAGACCTTGTGGGCAAGAATAGAATATGATCGTCATCGCCAAGGAGGTGACACCTGGCAAGCTGGTGACACTGTGAGTAGTATGTAGATAAAATATAGTATAGGTAGGTCAAGAGACAGAAAAAAAGGCAAAAACGGAGGATGAAGCAAAAGCTGTAAAGCCTTGAACGTTATGCTCAGAAGTCTGTGTTCTCCCCCTGTATGTAATGAGGCTGGATGCAGAAAGTAGTAAGGGTCGGGTGGGTTGATCTCTGGGTAGGGAATTAGCACTAAGTAAAGACTTCAGAAGATGACCTGATCTAATCCCTTTTTAGAAGTAAATGCTGAGTGTTTTAATTTGTGACTTACTTGTTTGTAACCTCTGCAATTCGTGCTTGACTTCTGTAGAGGTAAATGATCTCAAATATTGTCTTTGACCACCAGGGTACACAGTCACTGACTAAAAGACTAGTTAGGAGTGTTGGTAGATTCAAGGTCAGCTAATAAGATTATTTTGTATAACCAATTATTCTGTGGCCGGTGGTCTAAATTGATTCAATATATAGCTCTTTAAAATCCACATTACATACAAAGGAACAAGCTGTAAAATGTGTCCTCGGTGATCAAGGAAGTAGCCAAACTACACTTGGCCTTATGTTGCTATCACAGATGATTAAATGCTGGTTCTCAAGGGAGCTGAACCTATCATCTTATAGCCAACCTTGAGGATTCTCTTAGTATAAGAAAAGCATTCAACTGATGGCCTTAGAGACCTTAAATGCCCGTGTCCTGAAAGAAGCTTTGAAAGCACTGAGTTTTCACAGCTCATAAATTGGCTATGGCAGATCTGTCAGTAACCACCTTTTAAATGCCTCCCTGGGATTTCAGGTTTCCATTTTAGAAGACCTGTTTTTTTATATCCAGTTAAATTATGGTGATGCTTCACTTTTTTTCCTTTAATAATGTTGTAAATCTATTTCAGAGATGAATGCATGGGCTTTGTAGTACATCCATCAGAGATATTATTCACTCTGTAGTACCAGCCCTCATTTTTACAACTACTTTCCAGGAAGAGATGATGTATATTGCCAAAAGTGTTAGGACATGTACCATCCCAGAGAACCCTCTCCAAATCTTGACCCTATGTAGATATCTTTGCTTGTATGAATTCTAGCCATTTGCTCATTCTATTTGCTGCAGACTTCAGCCTAGAATAATAAATGAGCAAATTTGCACGATAAGAGATTTTAACCCATATACCACATACATCTGAATACAAACCCCAAGAATGAAAACCCACAATCTTCCCCTATGCTAAATATATTTTCTTCTGTTATTTGAAAGAACACTAAAGTATGTAAGAATATGTTGACTTCTGCTCCTGTAGCTTTTCTCCCCAAATATTTTTATTATCGATTTAATTAGTAATATTGTAATAGATCCATTACTCAGTAGTGGTATAAAGTGCAGTGAGTCATTACTATACAGATTTCTCTATGTAAGAGAGAAAAGTAATGATCAAAAAATATAGATTGAAATAATAACATAAGTGAATAGTAATTGGAAGGTCTAAATACCACTGTTGTGAGCAGAAATGGGGGTTTAGCTAATGCTGATATTTTCCATTAAATGGACTGAAGATTGTCTGACATACTCTTAATAGTGGCAAATTTATCAATGAGGTGGTGTTGGGCAGGTGAATGCTAATCCCTAACTCCCATTCTCCCTCCTCTGCTTGTACTTCTTGAGATGATTAAAAATAACCACTGTTTCTGAGTGACTGTCAGTCAAAGCTCTGTGTAGGATGCAGTAGATGCAGGGCTCAGAAATGTTTTTAGCCCATCAAGCATCAGCTCACTGAAAGGTGCTGAATAAATTAAACCAAAAATTTAAACCCCAGGTTGATGTGTTTGAACTTCTCAGCAAACATTCTTCATACATATTTAATTGCTCCATTGAGACTGTTACTGTTTGGAGAGGTTCCAGGCATTATTTCCATTCCATTAGTAAGCTTGCAGGGTGTCTACTCCTTAACCCAAAATGATTGATTCTATAAATGCCTTTCCACTTACTGACCTGAACATTAATTGAGTTTGTGTATAGATTAAAAGAAAAAGTGTGTTTTCAGAAAATGTTTAAAGTATATTGCTGTCATTAAATTTCTTGTTGCAGGAGAAAATGGAACATCTAAATGATGACACTAAATGTCTTATCTGAATTAGCTTTTTAAAACATGGTGTGTAGCAAACTCAGTCACAAAGCTTGAAAAAAATCTAGCTAAAATAGATTTTTTCAATGCAAAACCAGAATGTCTTCTTTAAAGAAAGAATAAACAGTTGCAAAGATATTAATATCTTATTCTGGCACTTTCCAGTCCTTCTCATGGTGAATGTGTTTATTGTAAGAATACATACAAATTTCTTGTATTCTATTACAGAAACCTAAAGCCCAGAATATCTTATAATTTAGTTCTACTTGGGAGAGGTAACTAAATATTTCTTGAGACCTTCTACACACAGACCTAAAAATGGTGAATTGTACAGTAACTTGCTTGCAAAATAAAACTTCTATCTTCATACATACTTTGTAAATATAAGATACACTTAAGTGATGCTTACATAATGTGACTTGGATTGAGAAACTGAGTTTACAATTTTCATGCTTATTCAATTCTTTGTTATCCTATAGACTGTGATCATTTAAAATTCTTAATCATCTAGCCTAATTAAGATGAGTAAAAACAGTTTCTAAAAATGCATATTATAATAATAGTTTTGATGCTGCACATATCGAGTTACAGGATTGCTGTATACATTGTACATGTGATATATTGCTTATGAGTGCTACATATATTTTATATATAATCTATTTCTTTTAAATTGCATTGCCTTTCTAAAAATGTAAGCTATTTTTTGATAAGAGAGAATTCAGCTTTCCTGACCCTATTACATTGTTTTTTGCTAACAATCATTCTAAAGGATGCCGAAAGTGCTCCCTGTAGTCCTCTTAATATAATACCAGAGTTCTCAGCAGCACTTAGTTGCTGCTTAAAGTGCTTTTCTTAAATAAGTAAACATAAAGAAATAATTGATATACAAATATGAAAGGAAGGGGTGAAATTGTTTGTTTGCTAATGACATGATCTGACACAAAAAAACTTTAAAGCTCACCAAAAAGACAGACTGTTAGAACATTTATATTTGGTAAAATTTCAGAATATAATAACACACAAAATTAGTAATATTTCTAAATGCCAATAATAAAGTATTTGAAAGGGAATTAAGAAAACAGTTCCATTTAAAATAGCATCCAAAAAGTAGAATGCTTAAGAAGAAAAGGTCCTGAAAACTATAAAAAGACTTAAATACTGAAAAGTAGGAGGCATTGATGAAAGAAAATACAAATAAATGGAAAGATACCCCATATTCATGAATAAAAATTACAATATTATTAAAATTTCTATACTACCAAAGTGTCTACAAATTCAATGCATTCCTTTTTTAAATTATGGCATTGGCATAAAAACACATCTGTCAATGGAATAAATTAGAAAGTCCAGTCAATTGATTTGCAACAAAAGTGCCAAGAGCACACAACAAAGAAAGGATAGTCTTGTCAAAAGGTGATGTTGGTAAAATGAGATATCCACATGCAATAGAATGAAATTGAAGTCTTAGCTTAGTCTATATACAAAAGTCAATTCAAAGTGAATGAAAGACTTAAATATAATACATGAAAACTATGAAACTAGTAGAAGAAAACATAAGAAAATGTTTTACAACATTGATCTAGGCAATGATTTTCTGCATATCACCTCAAAAGTGAATGCAACAAAAGCAAAAATAGACAAGTGGGAGTTCTTTAAACTCAAAATCTTCACCCCAGCAGAGAAAACAATCAACAGAATGTAGAGACAAGCTACAAAATAGGATGCAAATTTACATATAATACAGATGTGCAAATATACATATGAGAGGTTAATATTCAAAGTATATAAGGAACTATCTCAATAGCAAGAAAACATAAAAGATATACAAATGCCAACAGATATATGATAAAATGCTCAAAATCAATAATCACCAGGGAAATGAAAATTAAAACTATAATGACTATCACCTCATCCTTATTGAAATGCTATTATCAAAAAAATGAAAAATAATAGGTGTTGGTAAGAATGTGGAGAAAATGGAATATTTGCACATTATGGTGGAAATGTAAATTAGTACAGTACAGTCATCTTGGGAAACTGTATGGTTTCCCTTATTACTGGAATTTCAAAAAGTCAAACTCATAGAAGTGGAGAGTAGAAAGGTTATCAGAGGGGGGAAAGATGGAGGGAGAAAAGGGAGATGCTGGTGAAAGAATACCAAATTTACATTAGACAAGAGGAATAAGTTTTAGTGATCTAATGATCAGCATGAGGATTATAGTCATATTCAAAAATGCTGGAAAATAGCTTGGTGGAGCACGTCTATAATTCCAGCAGCTCAGGAGGCTGAGGCAGGAGGACTGAGAGTTCAAAGCTAGCCTCAGCAATGGCAAGGTGCTAAGCAACTCAGTGAGATCCTGTCCCTAAATAAAATACAAAATAAGGCTGGGAATGAAACTCAGTGGTTAAGTGGCCCTGTTCAATCCCCAGCAACCCCCACCCCCAAGAAGTTGGAGAATACATTTTAAATGTTAAACATAGAATTACCGTATTACTCAGCAATTTCACTCCCAGGTATATATGCAAGGGAAAAGAAACATATCCACACAGGGTCTTGCACAATTGTGCTCAAAATAGCACTATTCATAATAGAATGAACAAAATTGACACACATTGACAGGTGTATTATAGAGGAGACCTGTCCGTGACGCTAAAGTGGCCATGGGTGTCCACAGCCACTGGTTCTTGCAAGCCCACAGGAAGAATTTTCAGCAAGTTGCACAGATAAATAAACAGGAATTTATTAGAGAGTGTAGACATTAGGTACAGGCACTGATGGCTTCTTCTGTGGGGGATGGCATGGCCCTGGGATTTATAAATATTTGGGGTCCCTTTGTTCTTTTCCTGTTCTTTCATACTCACATAAACAGTTAATTACCTCTTTGTTGAGTCCTCAGCAAATTTTCTTTGTGAGAGTTGTGATAACCTAGTCACAAGGCTGGGTGTGACATGATCTTGTTGTCGTTAACTATGGCTGAGGGAGGTTTGACATACCAATTCCATTTTCTAGATGTTTCTTTTTGATAAGTTTCCCTGTGATTCCCAGTGCTAAGACCATGAACTGTTTTGTTGTGTATGTCTGACATCCTCCCTGTAAGTTATCGCCCTTCATTGTCCTTCGCCATCCACTTGTATTTAGCTGACTAGCTACCTGACAGGTAAATAGATAAACAAAATGTATGTATACAGTATGACATTATTCATCAATTAAAAAAGGAATGAAATACTGATGATACATGCTATAACATGCATGCATGTGAAGAAGATTATGCTTAGTTTTAGAGAAAGAAGTCAAATGAAAAGATTTCATAGTGCATGAGTCCATTTATATAAAATGTTTAGAACAGGCAAATCTATGGAGACAAAAAAGCATTTCAGTAGTTGCCTGGGACTGGGTAAGAAAGCAGGGATTAATTGCAAGTGGGCATGAGGCAGCTCTTTGGTTTAGGATGATGAAAATGTTTGAAAAGTGTGTAAGAATTAGATTGTGTGATGGTTGCAGGACCCCCCCAAATTTACTAACACATCATTGAACTGTCCCTTACAAAGAGTGAATTTTATGGTATGCAAATTTTGCCTCGAAAAGAGTAAACTGCATTGTATAAGAAAAAATGTTTACATCACAAAGAAATGTGAATTGATGGATATATTTATTAACCTGATTTATTCATTTCACAATGTGTGTATGTATGTATGTGTCATAACATCACATTGTATCACATAAATCTATAAAATCATTAGGTGTTGATTAACAACAAAATTCACAAAAAAGAAAGAAATTTTGAATTTATTCATATTTGGTGTTAAATCTAAGTTTTTAAACCCTCAGGAACATGTAAACTCTTAGATTGTAATAATGCACAGAGAAGCCTCCAGTGTGTCTCAGGTTTAGCTTTCTGATTGAGTCTGTCATTAAATTATATGAGAGAGTGACCTTCTAGCCCATTTCTATGTATTCTGTGAAGACATTCATTCTACTATGACTAATGCCCATTCTAAAATTAAATAGGTAAGAAAGGAACAACAAAGAAAACTGAAAAAGAAAAAAAATTGGGACCCATTCTCCAGATATTAATTATATTATGAATATATTATAAAGCACTGCTAATTTTAAAAGTTTAGTATTCATAAAAAGGTATAAAATGGATCAATAGAGAAGACTAGAAAGTCCAGAGATTAGTAATAATGACAATAATATTTCAAATCTGTGGGAAAAATCATTGGACAAATGGTGGGACTACTGGACTGCCAGCTTAAAAAATCATGAAATTTTTTTACTCATCATTCTCTAAAAAAAAATGAACTAAAGAATTAAAACAAAGAAAGAAAGTTATAAACATACTAGAAGACAGAAATATTTTTCCATAATTACAAAGTAGGAGAGGGCTTCTAATAATAACATGAATCCTAGAAGTCATAAACAGAAATATTTGTAAGTTAGATGACATACAAATAAAATATTTTCATATGACAAAAATCTCAGTTATAAAATAAAAATAAAATTATTAATCTCATTCAAACTACGAGTAATACAAATTAAAACTGCAAAGAATTGCAACCTATTTTTTCACCTACCAAAAGCAAAGATTAGAAATTTTGATCATATATTGTGTTAATAAAAGAGTCTGATAAGACAAATATCAAATAATACCATACATTATCCAGCAATGGTGAGATTTGGTACAAATTTTAAGATAAACAATTTGACAGTACTTACTAAAATTAAAAATGCATGTTCCTTTGTCCCAACAATTAAATTTCTATCAATATATACTACAGTTTCTTACAAGGGTGAGATAATATATGTAGAAAGATATTCACTAAAAATTAAACCAAAGTTCATTACAACCAAACTTCTTATCAATAGGAAAGTTGTTAAATAAATTGTGGTCCATCTATAAATTTATACACACCATTCCTTAAGTGATACAAAAGAAATAAGCAAGAATTTTTGATAAGAACTAGGTAACTGGGAGACAAGAACAAGAAAGGATGGCAAAGGCCACTAGTTACTGCGTATCTGTTTCCCTCTTTGTTAAGGATAGAATATTTTAATATTCAAAATGCATATGGCATGCCGGGCATGGTGGCACACACCTGTAATCCCAGCACTTTGGGAGGCTGAGGCAGGAGGATCACGAGTTCAAAGCCAGCCTCAGCAATGGCGAGGCACTTAGCAACTCAGTGAGACCCTGTCTCTAAATAAAATACAAAAAAGGGCTGGGGATGTGGCCCAGTGGTCGAGTGCCCCTGAGTTCAATCCCTGGTACCACAAAAATAAATAAATAAATAAAAATGCATATGGCAGCCACATGAAAGATAGCCACTAGCTAGATTTGAGCCACTGAGATGTAAATAATATAAGTCAACTTTGGGGAAGTGCCCTTAAAAGAAGAAAAAGATGTGTTGGATTGATTATTCTCTTCCTACTTCCAACAGACTACAGTGTGAAAATTCAAGCATGTATTTGGCCCACGAGGTAGAATAACAATGATAGCAGTGCAGCAAAGTATAAGGATGTTGGGAATCTGTAAACAGTGAAGCCATAACACTGGCCCTAGGTTGGTCACTTCCAGACTCTATTAATAATCACTGTTGCTGTCAAGTTTCTGTCACCCTCAGTAAAACATATTCTAACTAATATAGCAGGAAAATCACTATTTCCCAAGTATCTTTAAATTTCATTTGAATTATTTTTATTGGTTCTTTTTAGTTGACATGACAGTACAATCCATTTTTGATTCATATGCATGCATTTCCTATTCAAAATAATTTTTGTAAATTATAATTGTAAATAAAATAGTAAAAAGAATATATAATTTTATTATGTGAAAAGCAGAAACTGCCAATGTTTATTTGGCTTAGGTCATTTATGTATCAATAATCAACTTTAAAACTGATTTTTTTTATACCAGGGATTGAACCTAGAGGTACTTAAAAACTGAGCCACATCCTCAGCCCCTCACCCCTTTTTTATTTCATTTCTTTTATATTGAGAGGATTTTGATAAGCTGCTTAGGGTTTCACTAAGTTGATGAGGCTGACTTGGAACTTGCGATCCTCCTGCCTCAGCATCCTGAGGCGTGTGCCACTATGTCTGGCTAAAACTGAAATTTTAACAAAGACATATGAAGTCACAGCTCAGACAAGTGGAGATGTAAAGAGTGAAACAGAAACTATCTCTTCATTTGTGTATATGTGTGTGTGTGTGCGCAGGCATGCATGCATGCATCTTATGATTCTAAATATCTGAAGTAAAAATTATACTGGTACTGCTGTTTGGACTTGATAAACTTATAAAGAAGTTAATCTTTTTTATAAGCTAAAGCCATGAAGAGAATCAAATATCCCAAATGCCAAAGTCACACTTTTTTTCTTCATTGAGATTTTATTTTGAAGGGTAAAGACAAAAATTGTGGAAATAAATTTATTTTCTCCTATATTTAACAAAATGTAGAATGTGTTTAAAATTTGGGAGTCATCAAGTGTTGATTTTTTGTATATTTTTTTCTGAAAAATTATATGATGCCAAGATACAACATCACTTATTTTATAGAAATGAATTGAATGGATTCAGGAAAAGGACCCAAAATATTTGTGTATCTCTCTCTCTCTCTGAAGATTCAGCTTTATTTATCTAAAAAAGGCACTAGATTATACACAATGGATTGTTAGCATTACTTAATCCAATCTGTTCCTGTTGTCCACATGACTTTTGTTCCTTTCTTAGTACCAATTTCTTTAAAAAACAACATTTTTAAATTTAATTTAATTTGTTATACATGCTTTTAGAGTGCAATTTCTTTCATATTGCATATAAAGAGCATAGTTTTCCAGGTCATTGGTTTTACACAAAATATTTTCATACCATTTGAGTTTTTATACATGCACTTAGTATATTGATGTCCAACTCCTTCTGCCATTGTTTCTATCCCCTTGCCCCTTTCCCTCCCCTCCCCCATTTTTTCTATTTAACATTCCTTCATTCCTCTCAACCCCCTCCCTTGCCACTATAATTAAGTATCATCATAGCAAAGGAATCATTTGACCTTTGGGTTTTAGGGATTGGCTGTTTTCACTTAGCATTATTTTCTCCAACTCTATCCTTTTACCTGCAAATGCCATGATTTTATTCTCTTTTAGTGCTGAGTAGTGTTCCATTGTTTTATATATAACAAAGTTTCTCTATCCATTCATCTATTGATGGGCATTGGGGTTGTTTCCACAATCTAGATATTGTGAATTGTGCTGCTACGAACATTGATGTGGCTGTGTCCCTGTAGTATGCTATTTTTAAGTCCTTTGGGTATAGACCAAGGAGTGGGATAGCTGGGTCAAATGGTGGTTCCATTCCAAGTTTTCCTAGGAATCTCCATAATTCTTTCCAAATTGGCTGCACCAATTTGCAGCCCCACCAGCAATGTAAGAGTATGCCCTTTTCCCCACAACTTCGCCAGCATTTATTGTTGTTTGTGTTTTTGATAGCTGCCATTCTGACGGGTGTGAGATGAAATCTTAGAATAGTTTTGATTTGCATTTCTCTAATTGCTAGAGATGTTGAACATTTTTTCATATATTTGTTGATTGATTGTGTATCTTCTTCTGAGAGGTGTCTGTTCAGTTCCTTAGCCCATTTATTGATTGGGTTGTTTGTTTTTTTGGTGACCTAACAAAAGAAGTGAAAGACCTGTATGATGAAAACTACAGCACACTAAAGAAAGAAATTAAAGAAGATCTTAGAAGATGGAAAGATCTACCTTGTTCATGGATAGATAGAACTAATATTGTCAAAATGACTATTCTACCAAAAGCACTGTACAATTTCAATGCAATCACAATCACAATCACAATGTCATTCCTCATAGAAATAAAAAAAGAAATCATGAAATTCATCTGGAAAAATAAGAGACCCACAATAGCCAAAGCAATTCTTAGCAAGAAGAGTGAATCTAGTGGCATTACTATTCCAGAACTTAAATTGTATTACAAAGCAATAGTAACTAAAACAGCATGGTATTGGCAACAAAATAGACCAGTATACCAATGGTACAGAATAGAAGACACAGAGACTAACCCACACATCTACAGTTATCTTATATTAGACAAAGGTGCCAAAAACATACAGTGGAGAAAAGACAGCCTCTTCAACAAATGGTGATGGGAAAACTGGAAATCCTTATGTAATAAAATGAAATTAAACCTCTATCTCTCTCCATACACAAAACTCAACTCAAAGTGGATCAAGGATCTAGGAATTAAACCAGAAACCTTGCACATAATAGAGGAAAAAGTAGGCCCAAATCTCCAGCATGTTGGATTAGGCCCCAACTTCCTCAATAAGGCCCCTATAGCACAAGAACTAAAACCAAACATTAATAAATGGGATGGATTCAAACTAAAAAGCTTCTTATCAGCAAAAGAAACAATCAGTGAGGTAAACAGAGAACCTACAGAATGGGAGCAAATCTTTACCACATGCACATCAGTCAGAACATTAACTTCAAGGATATATAAAGCTCCCAATTTCTTTTTTTACTTTATACTTCTGAAAACAATATACTAGTCAATGTGATATCTCTCATTGAAAATTTTTAATAACTGATTATGGTACTGATTTTTTGTAAATACGCTTAATAATAAATTGTTGAACTATTTTGAATAAGTATGGAGATCATTTAAAAGCCAACAATGTTCAAAAGAGTCATACAAAATTAACAATTTTGTCCTGATGAAGGGTTTTAGTTGACATCTTGATTCAGTGCATTTGATAACATTTTCTGATGGACAATCCTTAATGCCACAGGTACAGGTGTAGTTTATTCAATGATCATGCCTAAAAAACAATAAATAGCAAAAGCTATGGTGCTACCTGCAGCAGGCACTAATGTCAAGTGACCAGGCTTGTGTTCAACCTTGCCCTATTCTACATTTTTATCAACTATTTAGATAAACACAACGAAAGTATTCTTGCACAACTTTGACTAAAAGAAAAAATATGCTAGAAAAAATAGTCTAAAACTAGAAATCACAAGGAAATATATTTAAAGGTGGAATATTAAAAACTCTATACTAAGAAACGTAAAGTCTTATGAAATGGAGAGATCTATATTCATGTAGTTATTGTTGACAATTAGTTCAATTTGACTGCAGAAAGTGTCATCAAAATAATCAACAGTGATAAAATAGCAAAAATCTAAAATAAGTGCAGGCAAAATTCACAGTACAGTATCCAAGACAACTGGTAATGGTCCAAGTGACAGATCGCATGTGAGTTCCTTGATCAATTGAGTGCACCTGTCTTAAAAGATAAGTTGATAGAATTTCCTAATCCATTTGAAAGCAGTTGAATTTGTCAATACGATCCAGGATTGAACTAGTCCTTTGACTCTAGAGATGATTAAGAAAACACATCTTTGTCTTTAGATACTATAAAGACTACTATTGAAAATAAAGCTGAGTTTTTAAAACCATAAAAGATCAGATTTGGTAAAAACCAGAACACCTAGCTTGCCTCCTTTCCCCTCCCTCTTTCTTTCCCTTTATCCTTTGTATAAATTTTTACTGTGTGTTTACTATTATGTACCATTTTATTGGGATTTGAGATACAAAAATCAATTTAAAAGTCACTCTCCTTATGTACTTAAAATCTCAACTATACTTCACATGGAACTGGTACTTAAGTAATGGTTCATTTTCTTGCCTATGTGCAAATTCTTTCAGCTTTGCCATAAATGTTCAGCTGCAAAACACACAAACATACATTTGCATTTCTCCGTATATGTAATTTCTTCACATTTGTTTAAGTGATGTGAGAATTTAAGCAGGTTTCATTGGTGGAGTAAAAGTCATAAGAGTTTATAGAAAAATAATTACTTTCCTAGCTGCTTTTTCTCCTGATTCTATACTGAGCTTTAGTATCCTAAAACTCTTCACACAGCAGTGCTCAATAAATACCTGCAGATATCATTAGCCTGCTTTCATGGAATACTGAAATAATTTTCCTAGTCACATACAATGAAAATTCACTGACTTGTTTTCAATTTGTACTATTTCATCTGTGACCTTAAATTACTTGGCATTCATTCATTTTTTTTTCTACAGACAAGTATGTAATGCCTATTATATTCTTTGAATTGCACTGGATTCTGATGATTAAATGATCAAAAATTATATAGTCCCTGTATCTAAAGAGCTTGCAGACTAATGAGGAGTATAAAAACAAATGTAAGTTACAATTCCAAATATGTGCTACAATGCAAAGAATAATAAAAGTTAAGTAGATGAGTAGTGAGGGTTCTAGGCAGATGTAACTTGAGATTTCAGTTTTAGGTTAAGATAGAACTATAAAATTTAGATTAAATCTGTTGCTGAAAAAAAAAAACTTTAAAAAGCTGAATAATATATAAAAACAGTATTCTTTAAAAACATAAAACTGCTACAAGGAAGCAAGGTATAAATGAGATAAAATAGAAGATAGAAAGATTCTAACAGGTATGTCTTGCAATCAAAGTGGGTTTTACTTGGAAGAGGACTGTGAATTCTGACTTTGGCAACCCTTGGAAGCTCATGATTCCAAACGAAAGCCTAAGTATCTGAAAAAGTGGAGCTCTGACAAATCATTCCTTTACATTGGGAGTATGAACAACCAGGCCCTAAAGACAAGTTGAACTGTGAATAATACAGCCCTTGCATGAACACTCAGGTGAGCTCTACTATCCAGCCCGGAGTACTTTATACCTCAGGCCTTGACCTTGTATTGAGGAGTTTCTGAAGCATTTCATAGCACAAACAAAAACCTACTCTGAGACAGAAGCCATTTTCTTAAGCCTTAAATTATTCCCAGAGTGTTTTTTTCAAATGCAAAATGCCCATTATGGAGTAGATGATAAACAGGTGTCCAAAGAAGCAAGGTGTTAATACTAACATCCAAGAGGAGACACAGAAACACATCCACTCAAAATGCCCAAATATAATGACCAAACATAGACTATTAAACAACTATGCTTACTGTGTTCCATGAAATAAAAGTCAAGAAATAACACTTGGACTGTAGAATTTCAAAAAAGACCCAAAACTTTTAAAATGAAGTGTCAAGTCTGAAAAACACGCTGAGAGAAATTCTGTAAGTAAAAACCAATGACTCAAACTAAGAAATAAATTAGCAGAAGACTTAGGAGAACTAGTTGGCTGAATATAGACTAGAAGAACATAGCAAGAAAAGACAAAAAGGCCATGCAAAAACAGAGGAGAGTGTAAGAGAATCACAGATACGCTGTGAAAGTTTGCTTGGTACCTCATAGAAAAGTGGAAGACAATGGCAGAGTGGCAATGTGTGTGTGTGTATAGGGGGTGGGGAACAGAAACAAAGGGGAAAAAAGAAATTTCTAAAACAGGAATGAAACCAATCCACTGTTTGAATAATCCCAAGAAATTCCAAGCATCATAAGTAAACTTCAAAAAATCCAATCTAGGCAAATCATTGAAAAACAGAGACAAGCAAAGAAGAACTCTCCAGAGAAGCTACAGAGAAAGAACAGATTACCTTTAAAGAGACTATTACGTTGGCCATTGCTTTTATAATAGAGATAAGGGAAGCCAGAAGGCAGTGAAATTATACATTCAAAATAGCATATTCAGATTATGAATCAAAAGTGAATTTGAACCTGGAATATTTTTCAATATTAAGGTGAAATTAAGACATTTTCAAAGAAACAATGGGGGAATTTTGTCACTAATAGACCTACAACTAAAGAAATAAAAATATTTAAAATTTACTTTAGGGAGAAATGATGATGGAAAACAATTCCAGATGGAAGTAATAGATGCATAAAAGAAATTATGAGAAAAGAAATCATATTGTAATAAGAGAACAGATGCTAATATTGGGTATTAATAAGTTAATGATACATCTTTTCAAACTCTTACAGTAACACAAACAGAATTAAGATGATTTTTAACTTTCATACTGATAAAAAAAAATAAATGCAATTATGGATACTACTGACCCAACCCTTCCCCCCCAAAAAAAAAGAATAAAAGAAAAGCGAAAATTTAAATGGTATGTTTAAATAAAAGAACAGTAGTACTTACATTAAATATACATGGGGTAAATGTTCCAATCAAAAGAAAAAGATTTTATTATTTCTGAAAATCAGTGTTTTCTTACAGAGACGTGGATATATTTGAACATAGACATCAAAAATATTTTCTTAGTAGTTGAAAATTTAAAAATGGACAAAAGCTACCCATGACAAATATTAGACAAAGCAGACTTTAAAAGCAAATGTATTTCCAAAAATAATAATTTCAAAATGACAAAAGATATAACAACCTAATTGTATGTACAATTTAAAATCTCTTAAAAATAATAAAAGTGTTAGCATAAAAATGACTTCTATCCCTTAAAGATTTTCAACATATCTACATATTGATCTCATTAACTGAAAGTAGACCATAAAAATAAGTAAAAATATAGAAGAACTGAATGCAATTAATAAGCTTTATCTGATAGACATATCTTTATGTCTATATCTGACAGAATTTATCTGCTAGACTTCATGTCTCCAAAATACAGAATACAGATTTTAAAACAAATCAGAAATTCTTCAAAAAGTGATCATAGGCTCATAAGTGATAAAGGATGGTCACATATGTCTTGACAAATTTTCAAATGTTGAAATTCTGCAAAGAATATGCTATGACCACAACTCTATTAGGCAAAAGTCAATAACAAATACAAATAGATAAGCAAGAATACTGGCATGTGCCTTAGTAATTACATCTTGAAATACACATGTAAGAAAAGAAGTATGCCTGTGAAGTAATTTACAAAATATTCACTTGAAGATGTTAGAAACAAGCAACAAGTAGAAAATAATGATAAAATAACAACAGAAATTAATGAAAATAAAACATAAGCAACTAAAAGGATCAACAAAGAAAAATATTCATTCTTTGAAAAGACTAATAATGAGACTATAGAAAATAATTGTTTTTTTAAAAAGAGGCACACATAAAAAATATCAGAAATGAAAAAGGAGCCATCACTACAAATCCTGTAGGCCTTAAGGGAAGATTAAAAATAACTTCATGTAAATAAATCTGACATACAGAAAAACTGCAAATGAAAGCTATGCTTCATCAGCACAAACTTATGAGCAAAGGAGAAATGTGACTATACATCATCCTGTACAAACTAAAAAATTCTAATATCACAATATTCAACAGAGTTGGAACAGAGATAATTTTCACACACTGCTTCTGGAGATGGAAGCTGGTATCAATGTTCTGGAAAATACAGCTTCTCTAGTGAAGGTGAAATACACGTACCATTTCTTTCCCCTGCTCTGAGTTAACATGTGTCCTAGAGTTATATGTGTACATACACTCCAAGAGACAGTTACATAGAATGATCCTATAAGTATTGTTTCAAATAGTTAAAAATGGGAAACTACACAGATGCCGACTAAGAGCAGAATGATTTTTTTTAAAGTTACATTCATATAATGTAATATAAGCCATAATAAAAATGAGGTAACTGGAGATACACTGTAAAACTGTATAGGTATACTCCAAAACCTCATAAATATAACTATGAGTGGTAAAAAGAAAACACAGAACATGGTTATATCAATTTCAAAAAGAGGAAAAACTAAACTGCCCTGTTTAGGAATGCATGTGCAATCAGTGAAACCATAAAAAAAGGAAAGAGGATGATGACAGTGAAGCTCAGATAGTGGTTAACCCGGGATTTAGGGGAGGGAGATTCGGAGAGTGTAACATCAAAGACATCAGAGAGTCTCTGGTATGTCCAATGCTGTCTTTCCTTCTCACATTAGCAGAGGACATGCAGGGTTTATGCATATAATACACTGTGTTTAAGTTTTTTCACAGTTTTAAAAATTCATACATTTTAGATGCTTTAGGCAGGGGATAAAATATCCAAAGACCCAAAGACCAGTGATAATGTCACCTTGGAATTACAGACATTCATTATATCTATAACAAAGAATGTCAAGGGGAATTGCAGTGGGGACATTATAAAGGATGAAGCTGAAGACCCAAGGAGTTTCACAAAATCCTGACAATTTTTCTGGAATTGATCAGCGCACAAGGGAACTATAAACTGAGTAGTGGCAGAAAAAGATTTGGGTTTGGTCTTTTTATTCTGAATTTTAGTGAAGAATGGGTTAAGATGAAACAAGGAGGTAGGCAAGAAATGTTAAATGCCTGTTGTGTATTCCAAGAGAAAAAGGATGATAACGTGAAGTAGCAAAATGGCAGAGAGGAGGGGCTGTGGTTGCAGCTCGGTAGTAGAGTACTTGCCTAGCATGTGTGAGGCACTGGGTTTGATCCTCAGCACCACATAAAAATAATTGACTAAATAAATAAATAAGGTGAGTCTATCTACAACTAAAAATATTTTGAAAAAGTAAAATAAATGGCAGAGAGGAAAGCAAATATTGGACTTCACAGTTATGAAAAGGAGGAATTCTCAGTACTTGATGAGTTGAAGATATAGAGGTGATGAGAATACATTGACACTGAGGAGATGATATTATCATACCAAGACAGAAAGTGAGAGGGGTGGAAGAGAAAGGAACAGAAAAAATAAATTAAGTGGGAGGGAAAATAATGAGTTCCCTTTGGAAATTTTTAAGTTTTTAGATTCTCTAGGACATTGAAGATGAGATATCCAGTAAGCAATATAGGTTTCTCATCCACCTGGTACACACTTGCTGAGTGTCTTGGTCTAAGCACTGAGAATACAAGGATAAAACAGCAGAGTCTCTGCTCTTATGAATCTTTTATATAGCTGAAGCTCAGTTGAAAATCAGGCTGGAAATAGGGAATTTCAAGCCATCATTTGCTTTACATATCATATTTTGGAACATGAAAATTTTTAGTGAGTAAAAATATTTTTATAAAGTCATAGCATGTGATTCAGGAAGTTGGATAAACAGTAAACCAAAAGAACAGATATTATAGTAGGGCAGGGTGGCATAATTAATTTTTAGACCAAGATAACTTAATCACCATTCAAAAGCAGGAAATGGAAAGTATAATAGTAGGCAAACTACTCCTCCAGAAAGCTGATATGCTGATTAAATAAGGTAGTATAAAAATACCTTGCTCAGATCATAATAGGGGTTTGACACAGAAATCTAACTCTGAAATGAGCATAATAGGGTACTTTTAGATAACTGTGAGAAAGCACACCATTAGCACATACATCAGGAATGTGACTGCAGAGTTAAGTAGCTCACAAAATTGACAAAGGTAGATTTTTGAAATGTAAAGTTTTAATGTTTGGTTTATGTTATTTTTGTAAGTAAATATTTCCATTGATTTATTGTGTTAAATGTGGCTCTATATTAAAAGTATATTGGAATTAAAAGGAACATCTACCCCCCCCCGAAGCCTACACAGGTAATCTACAATAAATTTTCTTCCAACATAGTTAAAGCTAACACTTGTTAAATGTTACAGCTTAATTATGGCTTCCAGAGGATACCTTAAACAGTGGAATAGGTGGAAACATGAGCATATATATTGTCTATATCTTTACAATGAAGAAGACAAATGTGAGGGAAAGGCTCCCAGGGATTAGAGGAAGTCAAGGAATGCTTTCTACAAAAGTGAGCAATGGAGGAAAAGAAAATCCAGAAGCAAATTGCCCCCAAATCCCTATATGATGCACACAAGCTGTGTTGTGTGCCTTTTTTTCAGGTGTGATGCATTCACCTGGACTCCATGAGTATGCAGCTAGGTACTCTGTGGCAGGTAGGTACTAGGAACTGTGACTACATTTCAAAGACAGAAGCTCGGAGGTTTGGTTTTGTTAGGTATTGATTTGTCTAAGTAAGAAAAAATTAAGTCTTACCTAAGCCAGCAAGCTTTATTAATATTCCAATATGATATTTAGTGGGCATCTCATTGTATGTTTGTATTTTATTCCTGGAACCATAAACCCAGAAACTCACACCTTTTTGTTTTTTTTTCTTTTTGGTACTAGGGATTGAAGCCAGGGGCACTCAACCACTGAGTCACATCCCCAGCCCTATTTTATATTTTATTTAGAGACAAGGTCTCACTGAGTTGCTTAGGGTCTCGCTTTTGCTGAGACTGGCTTTGAACTCGCAGTCCTCCTGTCTCAGCCTCCTGAGGATTATAGGCGTGAGCTACCGCGCCTAGCACTTCCTTTATTTTTGTGATAATTTGCCTATTTAACATCATAACTTGGTGGCCTGGTAGGTACATGTCCAAAGAGAAATCTTGATTCTCTTCTCCAAACCTGCTCCTCCACTAATCTTTCCATCTCTAAATGGTGTCATCTCCAGTGCTCAGGGACACAGGAGTTATCTTCAAATAATGTCTTCCTGCTATTCCTTGTGTCTACCTTCCCTCCCAGACACATGCTCAGTCTATGTTCCTCTTAATCTCTACTGCTGCCTCTTTGGTCCAAGCGAACATCATGTCTTGCTCAGAACACTGATTTGTATCCTGCCTCCCCATAATCACTTCTCCACACTGCAACTAAAACAATCATTTTATAAACTGGCCTAAAATTCACCCTGGCTTCCTGTTACATTCTTTAGATGGCCCACAAGGCTTCATACCACATACTGCCTGCAATTACTTCTTAGACCATTTAAGGGCCCTCTCAAATGACCTGTCACCTTTTTCACCACATTGTCCTTCTTTCTACTCCTAGAACAAGCCAAATTTACTCCCATCCCAGGGCCTATGCATTAACCATCCCTCTGCATGGAATGCTTTGTCCTAGATCTTCACATGGCTTGCACCTTCCTGTCATTCAGTTCTCTGATTAGATATCTATGTGTCTGACACATAACAGGTAATAAATAATTATCAAATTAATAAATAGGCTGTTCATGTGAAAAATGTGAACAGATCTAGTCAGGTCGTTTTTCTAGAATCTATTTCCATCTTTTTATTTTAGCTGTTTCCTCTGTAGTCCAAGTCACCATGACCTCTCTCAAGGGTGACTGCAATATTTTCCTAATTGGTCTCCTTGCTTCTCTCAGTGGCTAGAGCAATCTTCCAAAATGTAAATGAAATCATACCATGCTTCTACTTAAAACCATCCATTTGCTTTCCACCTCTCTTAGAAAAAAATTTTTTTTCACATGTAAAATGATCTAGCCTCTGCCTGCTGCCAACTCCCTCCTCAACCCTAATTTCTGGGCTGTGTATCTGCCCCAGCCCTACCAGTCCAATAAGCTTTGTGGATCTTAGGTTCTTCAGCTACAAAAACAGTTAGTGTGGAAAGCCACACACATTTACTGGTCACCTGCCATATGGCAGCAACTATGCTGAGCCTTGAGAACAGATATCTGAAAGGCATAGTCAACATACACACACACACACACACACACACACAAAAAAAAAAAAAAAAAAAAAAAAAAAAAAAAAAAAGAAAAACAGTTACAGAGTAGTAAAAGCTATCCTATCGGGAGGGAAAGCTGAGTGATGTGAAATCAAACATGGTTGAGTCTGGTAGAGACTGAGAAGGCTTCACAGAAGAGGAGACAATGCTCCAAAGATCCTTTCTATGTCGTGAGACACTACAGAAGTGTGCAAAGTAGTATCATTGTTTAAATTTAGAAATATGAGGTTTGTTTTTGTAAGCTCTTTGCTGCCTTAATACAGTATTAGGCAGAATGAGCTGTTTCAATAAGCTGAATTTCTAGCCAATCCTCAAAACCCATTTTGTTCCAACTTGTGAATATTTCTAAAATCTAATAATCCATTTTCTTGCTTTCATAAGTGTAATAGACTAAACATGATTGAATTTTTTTCTTTCATGACTGCATATAATAATGTGCCCCAGGGTCAGGTTTCTGCAAATCAACTTACTGCTGTGACCCTGTAATGCAAATATTGAGTAAGTGGGAGATTGGGCATAACATGCAATGAGCCAAAGCATCCAGGCCCTAGAAAATGTCTTTGTAAAAAAATCTATGACATGAGATTGTTTTTGTATTTTATAACTCTATTGGGAATTAAAGCTAGTTGGTATGATTTTACTGTCCTTTTATTCTATATAACTGTTAGTTTGCTGGGGCTGCCATAACAAAGTTCTACATACTGGATGGCTTAAAAAGAAAAACAAACAAACAAACAAACAAACATTTTTCTCAATTCTGGAGGCTAGAAGTCTGAGATCAAGATGTTAGCAGTGTTGATTTCTTCTGAAGCCTCTCTCCTTGGTTTGATGACTGTCTTTTCTCTGTCTTCATATGGTCTTTACTGTGTATATGTATCCTAATTTCCTCTTCTTATAAGGACACCAGTCATGTTGCATTAAAGCCCATGCTAATGACCTCATTTTAATTACCTCTTTAAAGTCCCTATTTCAAATTTAGTCACATTTTGATGTTCTGGGTGTTAAGATTTCAATATGTGAATTTTGGGAGAACATATTCAGTCTAAAACAATATGTAGATTATATATGAATAATTATATGAATTGTACATATAATATATACACGTACACACACATGCAAGCACATACACATAAATATAGAAAGGAGGACAAAGTTGGAGTATAAGTGAGATGAACCCTCCCTAGTCCAGGATAGACAAAATCTAATATTAAACCCAGGGAGCATGCTGGTTAATATCTTTGGAAAGAAATAAATCATGTACCCCATAAAGATGTATCAGTTAATGGTGGTCCACATATAGGACAAAGGTCTCATAAGAGTATACATTTTCATTTACAAAAGCATAATATGATGTTGGCTCCATGACAAAATCAACTAAAGATGCAAATCTCAGTGTCCCTGTTAAGTGGCAAATACCCAGAATTAATTCTACCATTGTGCTATTTCCAGTGACATCTATCTCTGCCCTCCTCATCCTATCCTTATCCAGAGAGACCATTTCTCAGTCTGAAGCCAACTTACAGGGAGAAAATGACGTGGTGACTTAGTGGACCATAAAATAGAGGCAATAAGGAAAACGTCTGAGTACACACTGGTAGTAATTCTAACTGACTCTAGATAATCCTGATGATTCTCCCAAAGAAGAAAGATTCTTCTCTCAGGGAGATACATTATCTTTTTCTTTTCTTAAACATTTGGAGCACCAGGTAAATGTAGAGTCTGTTTATATGACTTAAGTCAGGTAAAATGGAGTTTCTTACTGTATACAAAAGCAACAATATCTACCTCATTGGGCTTTAAAAAGAAAAGTGTGGTAATATATTTAAAGCCCCACACTTAGAAAAGAGTCTCAGATATGTTATTACCCTACCTCCTTCCCCAATCCAAGGCTAATCACTTAAACCCACTGTCAGAAAAAATCTATTAAAGATGTTCTACAGGGCAGATTATTATGGGTAGCTTAACCAAAGTCTTCTACAGTTTAGGATGGGTGTATAGCAATTAGTGATGCTAGGTGTCCAGTTCATTAACCTCAAAGACCTGAATTTAGCACTACACATCTTTCATAGTGAAAGTATGCCATGGTATAGTCAATGATGAAGATGTTTACATACTAAAATTGCCTTAATAGAAATAAATAATGAATATCTTCCTATAACATAGCTGTAAAATCAGAATTCGGTAGAAGAATATATGATTTCATATACACACATATATGCATTTTATGCTAAAAGGAAAAAATCTCAGCTCATTTTTTCAAAGGAAAAAAAAACATACTAAATTGCTTTTGATAGTTTCAACCTTGGCAACATTCTGTTCTTTTAATTCCAGAAACTCTGTCACTGCGCTATTTTTGCAATGCAACTGGGGTAATTCAACAGTATGCCAAGTACATTTTAATTTAGTTTCATGGCAGTTTTTTGGCCTGTCATTTCCTCTCTGCAATAGTCAAATTCCATTTCATTAAGTAGTACATTACTTCATGGTATGTTACAAGAGAATCCCAACCAGCTGGATTTTAGAAGTGTGAGGGGAAACCTAAAAGTGTTGTGTTCTCTCTCAATTGGATAAAATATGTAAAGTATTTTCCTCTGAAATATAGTCTTTGTTCCTCTTCCTAATCCAAATTGCCCCTACATGGAGATGCATTAAATTTTTAAAAAATAAAATAAAATAAAATGCAGCATTCAGTGATTCTATCTCACAAAGATTGCAGGTATGAATAAATCATGCAACTCCAAGAGCAATGAGTTGACATTCCCACTCCTTATAGAAGGGGAAAGGAGCAGATAGATGCTGAATAGAAGCCTGGTGTTATAGGTGGTTTTTCTACCTGAAGCTTAAAGGACACAGTCTTGTGGAGATTGAGAGGAGTGCTGAGCAAGACTGAAACAAAATGGGCCCAAGAAGAACAAAGTTATGGTGACTTCTTAAAAATTCTCCATTTACCCTACAATGACAGCTGTGCTCACTGATTTATCATAGTGTATCATATTGCCTCTGGTGTAGTTTAGTTACTAAGAGTATTCAGAAGTAAGATTTGCTTTACAGACAAAGGGATTGAGGGACCACACTTATATGGGAGACTTTCAGAGGGGGGAAAATGAAGCCCCTAATGATTTCTGTATACTGATTCATATGCTTTCTAATTCTTGACACTTTGCCAATGTCTTTTCAATTAAGACATTGTTTAAAAATACATTAAAATCATTAATCATTCCTATGTCCCCTGTCTTCTAGATTAGGCACAAATGAAGGGGTAGAGAAGGGTTACTAACAGATATGTAGACTCTAAGGATTACAGATGTGGGAAGAATGTTGCACAAAAGGAGAAGAGAGGTCAGTAAGTGCATAGCACACACCAAGATACAGGAAAGCAGTGGATCCACAGACAGGAAGATGGATGACACCCAGGAAATCATCATTTGGGAAGTTACAAGCCAGTTGGTTGAGAGAGACAGACAGTCATATATTTCAGAAGCTTCTCTTAGCATTTTTGGTACTTTTGTTGATTATTCATCTGAATTTCTGTTTTTGCACTGGTTTGCTATACAACCTCTCAGTTAGTATAGCTGTAGGTTGCTGAGTTAGTTACTAGGATGAAACTACAATATGGCTAGTAATTCAGGGCTCTAAAGCTTGGAAAACTCATAGTTTATTTTAAAAAGAGAGAGAACATTTTGGATTGAAAAGTGAGCAGCATATCTTGAAGAGTAATGGAAGTGCCAACCAGAGAAAAGTGGAATATTCTGAATAGTCTTTGTTTTAAAGGAATGCATAAAAATAAATAAATTCTATCTTTGGCAGTAAGAGAGAAACTTCATCAATTATGCATATAAATGGAGGAATCTAGTTCCAAATAAAGGCCTAGATAGAAGCCACTATGAGGGAAGAAGGTTTAGGGTAGGATTGAAGGGACATTGACAGAATGGAAAGGTGAAACTCCTCTACAGAATTACTGGTCCTATAATGCTCAATAAGAAGAAAAGTCCCCAAATTTCATATGGAATGGGGCCCAGAAACTGAGGACTGAAACAAATTTAAGGGAAACATTCTTGAAGCTTTTATTTATTTATTTATTTATTTATTTATTTGTTTGTTTGTTTATTTGTTTATTTATTCTTGTTGTTGTTTTTCTTTTCTTTTTGCTACTGGGGAGTAACCCCAGAGGCATTTAAACCACTGAGCCACATCCCTGGCCCTTTTTAAATTTTATTTTGAGAGGGGTCTTACTAATTTTCTTAGTGCCTCACTAAGTTGCCAAGACTGGCTTTGAACTTGTAATCATCCTGCCTCAACCTTTCAAGCTGCTGGGATTATGGATGTGTGCCACTGCACCTGGCTTGATTTATGACTTTTTATTGAGGTGCACCCTTCATTCATAGTCTCACTTCTTCTTGGATCCGTAACCACCAAAATACGTGACTTACTTTAGCACTCTAGAAAGATTTAGATTCCTAGAAAGCTTGTTGTGTGGAATTATAGCACTACCTACCTACAAGACCAGGGCATAACTGTAATGGGGTTTATGTTTTAGAAACATCAAGTCAATGTATTTCAATCCATGGTAACTCCTGCTTTTTAATATTTCAGGGTTCCTGTATCAAGAAGCCAGCCTGACTTGACCACAAACGTGGAGAGAAGATAGGATAGACATGATGTAAGAGAAACTCTTGCCCATGGAAACAAGAAATCTGCCTTTTCAACCATGAAGGACTACAAGTAAATGAAGAAGAAGAATGAGGAGACCAGACTGCAAGGATCTTATTCCCCTACACCAACATGGTCTAAACTGAAAAGGGAGTGGCAACATGTAGGAATGGTCAGATAAATATGAAAGCACTCAAGCACCTCAGAGTTTCTCTGGATAAAGCACAAGGCAGGTGACAGGGCTTTCTTATATAAGAAAAAAATATGATATCACACTTTGGGGCATTTGTGGAGGGATGGTGGAAGTTATAAGAGACTGGAGCAATCACAGCCTTCATGTCCTCCCTTCCCCCAATAACACAAAGTTTTGAAAATGACCCAGAAGTTTCTGCATCCACTAAGTGGATGAGAGGTCATGAGGGGACACCAGAGTCCTAGAATCAAGAGGAAGAGACCATCACCTGGTGGAGGAATGGAATTCCAGAGTAACAAGACTAGGGCCTGTTGCTCTTCACCCATCACTGTCCACAGAAGAGACAAGGCCAGCAGCTGAGGTCAGCTAAGATACAAAGACATTTCCCTCCTCTATCTTCATAAAGTATGGCAAGAAATCAAGAGGATGGGGTGGAGGAGCAAGAGCTGAAAAACCAGACATTTATCTAAAATGGGCAGACTTAACCAAATAAGACTGAGTCTTCTGAAAGAGATGGTTTTTAAATTATTTATTTTACTTTTTAATTGGCACATGTATGTATTTATGGGGCACCACATGATGCTTCAACACATGTCAACCTTGTGTAATGTCCCAGTCAGGGAAAGCATATCTATCTCCTCAAACATTTACCATTTCTTTTTGGTGAAATATTCAAAATTCTTCTAGCTTTTCTTGAAATATACAGGACATTATTATTATCAGTGAGTCACCCTCCTGTGCAATGTAGACCAAAAAAACTCATTAATTAGTGACTTAAAATGTTCTGATGATTCACCACACCCAACATCCTAGCAACTAGGAGTGTGCTTATAAGTAAGACATGAATAGTTATAGATCACAAAAATATTATAATGAGATTATTGCATACTCATATATATACATATAAATAACACATATATGTACATGTATACATATACTTGAGATATCACTAAACTGAGATGAAAATATTATCAGTAAAAAAATCCATAGTTAGGGTCTGGGGTTGTAGCTCAGTGGTAGAGTGCTCGCCCAGCACATGTGAGGGGAACTGGGTTCAATCCTCAGCACCACATAAATATAAAATAAAGACTCTGTGTCCATCTAAATCTAAAAAATATATATTTTTTAAATCCATAATTACAAATCTATTCTAAGGTTGTCACTGGTGACATGAAGACTGTGATTGCTGCAGCCTTGAGGTCTTAGCACAAGTAGACAACAAAATCTCCTGCTATAAACAGCTAATAGTTCCTCATTAACTTGGGAGAAGACCCCTCAGATTATCAGAGATGGGGATACATAAGATTACCTTTCTCTTTCTGTTTTTGCACTCTTCCTTACATTCTGGCATGACAAGATGCTACAGGATCATTTGTATTTTCAGCCCCACTCCTAGAATGGTATTATACACTAAGATCTGGGCATTGAGTGTGCTCATTGCCACTAAGGAGTGATCCTGTATAAGCTCTCTCCATAGAATAAACAAGGTAATGCTGTCATGCTTAACAATGTGGATACGTTCTGAGAAATGTGCCATCAGGTAATTTCACCATTGTACAAACATCATAGCATGTACTACACAAATTTAAATGGCATAGCCTACTACCTGCTTAGCTTATTGCTCCTAGGCTACAAAACAACACAGCATGTTACTATACTGGATACCATAGGCAATCATAACACAATTGTAAATATTTGTGTATCTAAGCATAATTAAACATACAAAAAAGTACAATAAAAATATTAGGTAGTAGAAAATTTTCAACTCCATTATATCTTATGGAACCATCATTGTATATGTGGCCTGTCATTAACTGAAATGTCATTATGTGGTGCATAATGGTACATACACATAAAAACATCTAAGATTATTTCTGCATCTGTCCATCTGTCTATACATTAAGCTAAACATGACTTCATACTGATGTCCCTCTCTGTAATCCAATTCCACATTGTTTATTATAGCCTTGCTTATCTGCAACAATATGACAAGCCTTCAATAGTGAGAAAACTGGCTTCTACCATCCATTATGCATTTACCCATTGATCAATACCAGTATATATGTGTTTTAGCATTTGGATTGCTGTGACAAAAATGCCTGACAAGAAAAACTTGGAGGATAAAAAAATTATTTGGGGCCTGTGGTTTCAGAGGTCTCATTCCACAGACAGCCAACTCCATTGCTCTGGGCTCAGGGTAAGGTAGAATATCATGGGAGAAGGGCCTAGCAGAAAAAAGCCATTCAGCTCATGGTGGGGTCAGGAAGGAGATGGGTGGGGGGGAGAGAGAAACCCTTCCCTAGAATCTCCAGTGATCCACCTCCTGCAGCCATGCCCTACCTGCCTACAGTTACCATATAGTTAGTCCATTCATACTAGGATGAACTGATTAGGTTATAGCTATTATAAACGAACCATGTCCATTTCCTGCATTATACAGGAGCTTCTGGGGGACACCTCCTA
Organism: Tamias sibiricus; assembly: GCA_025594165.1. Taxonomy (NCBI): domain Eukaryota; kingdom Metazoa; phylum Chordata; class Mammalia; order Rodentia; family Sciuridae; genus Tamias; species Tamias sibiricus. The sequence continues at coordinate 100,964,057 of CM046661.1, read as the reverse complement.
TGCAAAACATAACAATATATAAAGCGGGCTCACAATTATTAACTGATACCCCCATCAGAAATAACTTTACCAGTTAAAATATGGTTGTTTTTATCTAGCTTATCTTGTTTTTAGTCTTACACTTCCACATCAAAACATCATTTGCTGAAGTTAACTACAACAGCATCTTTTTTTTCCCCTATACCTCCAATTCCATTCCAAAGCAGAGGTTCTATTGGCTGGATAGAATTACCATGCTCAAACTAACTTAACATTTCCTTAGGATGTTACTTTGAGTTGCTTTAATCATTATTCTAAGTATTACATGTCTGTCCGAATATATAGATACACTTAGATATGAAATAGGTTATGTAGAATTATAGAATTTTAGAACAAAAAATTTGACTATCATCTAATTTATTCTTGCAAAACTTCTGGAACATTCTCTGACACAGGTTTTCTGTAGGACCAGTGAAATCACTATTTTCAAAGGCTAAGATACTTACTTAATTATCTATAATGTTTAATATCTCCTCAGTGTTTCCTAGTAAAATTCTGGGGTTTTGTTGCAGTTGTATTGTCAACATTTAAGACATCAATGCAATCTTATTTTCAATCTTAAAAATGTGTTTTAAAGAAATTAAGTCCTTGAAATCCAAACAAGAAAAATATCAGTTAGCTTTCCATATGTGAACTTAAGTAAACCTTCTGTTAATACATCACATTTTATTGGCATGTCAAACTACATATTGGTACATCTTTTTTCTCACCTAATTCCTATAATCGAGAGAAAATGATATACAATTACATCAAGTTAAACTGTGCAGAATGCTCTGATTATTATTACTGTCTTCCAAGAGCTGTTATCTCAATATATCCAGTTATCTGCAAATCCTTTTAGTTTGAATTTATTGATTTTTTAAACAAATAAACAGAAAAAGAATATATGGAGGCAATATGGTAAAGCAGAAAGACTATTAGACTTGGATTCAGTAGCTCTGAGTGTTCCTTGCCCATAGGAACAATAATTAATTTTGTGACCTTGAGCAAATCACTGACTATTATTTCAATTTCTTTGTCAATAATACAAAGTTACTGGAACATAAGCAGAAAAACTCCAAGCGTTCTTGGATTTCAAGTCTTTCTTTAGCCAACCTACATTCATTTTCAAGAAGAAAGAAAAAGTTATAGTGAACATACACATTTAAAATATGAACAATAGTGGTTGAATGTGTTAAATAAATGAAGCTATTCCCTGTAGTATTTGCAGGCTTTGAGATCAACTCACATGTACTCAGATCTCAGCTTTGTTGGTTACCAGCTGTGCAACCTCAGCCAAAGGTTTCTGGCCTTAAAATACAGCTCGTAACAGTATGTACCTTGTAGGGTAGTAGTGAAGATTAAATGAAACAGTGACTATGAAGAACCCAGTACTGGGGACACAAAGCATTCACTAAATGGCATTTGTTCTGGAATAGGATTATAGAATATTTAAATAGATAGGTAATAATGACTGGTAGTTGATATGTCTGATATGACTGACAGGCTAAACATCTATGTCTAAATAAAACAATTTTGATATCTATTTTTGTTTCTGTTTTTCTTGCTCAATTGCTGTGGCTTGGATTTCCCAATAACATATTGAATATAAGTGTGAAGAATGGGCATCCTTGCCTGATTTAGAAGAAAATCTTTCAGTTTTTCACTATTAAATATGATGGAGGTTATGGGCTTTTCATTAATGGTCTGTATTATGTTGAAGTACATTCCTTCTATACTTAGTTTGTTAAGAATATTTTCGTGAAAAGGTGTTGAATTTTATCAGATGATTTTCCTGCATCTATTGAGATGATCATGTGACTTTCCTTCCTTCTGTTAATGTGTTGTAATTACATTGATTAATTTGCATATGTTGAACCATCCTTACCTCCCAGGAATAAATCCCACTTGGTTATGGTGCATGATCCTTTTAATGTGCTGATGTGTTTTGTTTCCTAGGGATTTTTGAGGATTTTTACATCTTTGTTCAAAGGGTATGTGCTCTTGTTCAGAGCTGCCTGATAGGTAAAACACTTAACACCATCAATATATATAATTACAAATGAATAAATGAGGCAAGCTTGCCCTTTTTTTGACTCATAGCAAAGGTTCCTAGCCTATACATGAAGACATTGCTTTCTGTTTGGTTTCTGATATGTGAGTCACTCATATGCCAGGTATTAAAACAGTTTTTTTTCAATGTTGTATATATAACAATAGCATTCATTACATTTCATATTTCAAATATAGAGCACCTTTTAATATAACACTATTTAAATGCAAAGAATATTCATATTATTCATGTCTTCAATCATGTGTTTAAGATACTGATATCCATCTCATTCTACCATCTTCTTTCTTTTTTTTCCCCTTCATTTTATTTAAGCTTCATAAGAATGAACCACAGAATGACTCATCTGATTTGTGACACCTGCCTTAAATAGAATTTACCTCTGCTTTGTCATACAACTTCCGAGGTGCAAAAACAGATATCAAAGCATTTCAATCTTCAACACAGTTAATGTATTATCACTTCTTTTAAAGACAGAAGGCACTCACAGAAGGAACTCTGACCAGTGGTGAAAATGTAGGAAAATGATATTCTGAAAACAAAAGTGGACATTATGTAACCTGCACTGCTGTGGGAAATGCATACTAGATCTGGGTGATGGCAACAGCCTGATCCCAGAAAGACTGATCATTGATGGGTACTGTCACCAGCCTTAACATGTTCTGGATGAACCTTCCTCTGCACTCTGTACCTCTCAATTTTAATCCAGATTCACAAAACAAATAATGATTTATCTGCACCTGATCACAGTAAATGAGTTGCCCTGCAGAGGACACCAGATTATTAGTTACTAGCAATTCTGGTTTGAAAACCAATCAATTCTAAGTTTTCAACAATGACTAATGTAGCACAAAATTGAGCATATGGATTGCCAATCTCAGAACCAGATCTGAACCATTGTGAATCATGGGCACTAAGCAACCAGCTGTATCTTCAGAACATTTATTGCTCTCCCACTAAATTTGCAAAACAGCTGATGGACAGATATGATCCAGATGATTTAAACAAAGGATGACAACTACTCTGATGTAATTTTTCCCTGAACAGAAAATCTTAATTTAAACAAGCAGATCTTGACCAAAGAACACAAAACTAAACTTTTTTTTTTTTGAAGGAGGACTCTTATGCCATCAAAAGACATTATTGTTATAATAACATTTTTTCTCAACGAGGAACTTGCATAGTGGTCACAGTAAACATTTGCAAAATGGAGATATATACATACCTTAAAGTATTTCACTTAGTCACTGGAAGATATGAATAAATAGTAAGAATGAAAATATCTGCACTTTCTAACAGGTCAAGTTATAGTAATATTTGAAGTTTTATTTTGTGTGGAAGACCAGCATTGTTAGTCTACAAGAAATGATGGAAGGGATCAGGGCATTAATAATGGAAAAGAATGAAAACATAGGCAGAGATTTCCTACACTGCTGAAATGGGTCAAGTGGTTAGCCAAACTTAAATATTACTTTCTCTCTTCTACAATTTATTGTTTCAATTTTAAATCGATGCATTTATACTATTACATGTGAACTCAGGGAACTTTGAAAACACAACCTGTATTTTAGAAACATAATAAATGTGACTTAGGTCTCCTTGAACAGAAGTGTATTCCATTCAACCAGCAAATTTAAGATTGAAGAAAATAACTGTATTCTCTAACAACTACTAGAGAAACTATGAGTATCTCCAAGATTTTATTCAAGGGCATTTTCTTTCAAAGACCCATAAATCCATGAATTATTCTTGGGCTTGATGTACTTATTCCAGACTTTAGCAGTTGGAATCAAGGCCTCTAATAGGGGGTCCTTTTAAGAAAATTAGTATTCACTTATTATTTTTCTTTTAAACTTCACTCACCTTTAAGAAATGAAGAAAAAAATCTCTAAGACAAAAACTTTCAGGGTCATTAGGGGAATGATCTCGTACCACCATAGTTGTACAAACCTCAGTATTTTAATGGACTTTCCACTTGTAAGTAGAGGACATTATTAAGAATCAAATTGATTTTTTTTAAAGTACTGAAAATTAATGTGTAAAATTTTTCATTAAAAAACTCACAATTTTATAAATATTATAAAGCACACATTAATCTCAAAGTCAAAATGCTTTTAAATTATCTATCATTTTATTATTTTCAGTGAAGTCCTCTGTCTGAATTAATTTTTAGAAATATCATAGACTAGTTGATTTGAAAGTCCTCACCAAAGGACTCAACAAGGGTGTATGTAATGCTTACTCTGTATCAGGCACTGTGCCAAGTCCTAGAGACATGGTAAGTAAAATATTATTCTTGTTTACATTATTATAATAAAGATATAAATATGTAAGAAGGTAATCATTATTTTTACTTTAATGTATTTCTTTCAACTAGTAAAGGGATTTTAGTTTAAAATCTTATGCACTATTTATTCTCAGTCTTCCTACAAAAAAATGAGGACTACACAAATAACAAATTTCACCACAGGAATTAAAGATGTTTTAACTCAATGCCTATGCAGCAAATGTTCAAATTCAGCTCCTTTCTTGGACAAAAAAAAAAAAAAAAAAAAAAAAAAAGGATATGCTCTGGATAAGGAAAATCAATAAGCAGCAAAACCAGTAAGTATATTTAATTTTTTTCCTTGGGAATATTCACTTTTAAATATATATGTCTTTTCAATCTTCTCTTTCACCTTTTGGCTACACTCAGTGTTTCCAATTGCTTGTCTCCTAATCATAACTTGACCTAGGACAAGTCTAACATCTGTAAGCATTGTTCCAGAACAACACCACAGACTCATTTTCTACCTGTTCTTAACTAAAAGAGCACTACAGGATTTATCCTAGTAGATATCTTATTCTTACACAATATCCACTCACATTCCTTTAAACACCATGTAGGTAACCTCTATATTCAGCATAGAAGTATAAAATGAAATAGAACTTTTACTATACCTTAGACTTCACTCCACAGCTCTATAACTGCATATAAAACTATTTGTTGAATATTTCCACAAGCACTTCATGCTCAACATATTCTGTGTTCATTATGCCCCATACCTAAGATTTACTTCTCTATGAATACCTCCTCTCTCTGTAAACAGTGTAATCATCCATTGAGTAGCTAAAGTCTAAACACTTAATGCTACTCCTGACTTCTCCCTCTTCCTTGCTACACATACCTAACCAATCCCTGTGTCTCCTCCTGTCTGGCTCCTGCTTATCCTAAGATGACACTTGAGATTTACTAAAGAACACCTGAATCTTGCTTAGCACCACAGCACAGCACCCACACCCATAGCTGATACTGTATCTCTCTCTCTCTCTCTAGTTGTAGATGGACACAATATTTTTTATTTATTTATTTTTATGTGGTGCTGAGGCTCAAACCCAGTGCCTCTCATATACTAGGCAAGTGCTCTACTGCTGAACTACAGCCCCAGCCCTTCCTTCTCTCTTCTCTCTCTCTCTCTCTCTCTCTCTCTCTCTCTCTCTCTCTCTCTGTGTGTGTGTGTGTGTGTGTGTTTGTGTATTTTTCATCGGACTGAAAATTACACTGTCAAAATCTTATTTTGTTTTCCAAAGTTGTGTTCTCAGCACCATGGACAGTGCCAGGTCCTTACAACAATGGAATTACAACACAGAGTACTGAGTAGTGAAGCCAGAATTGAAAGATATGCAGGTGGCTCAAAAGGTTGTACTGCTAACCAGTATTCTATATTTTACTCAGGATTTAATAAGTATTTATGTAAATAAGTCAATAAAATTATGGTTATTCTTTTTTAAACATTTTTTAGTTGTAGGTGGACACAATACCTTTATTTTATTTATGTCGTGCTGAGGATCCAACCCACAGCCTCACACATGTGAGATGAGCGCTCCACCACTGAGCCATAGCCTCAGCCCCAGTTATCCTTAACTCAGCAATATTAAATCAATAATGTCATGGGGTTGAGTAAATGCTCAGGCAGAAGTATATGACTGAGAGTTAAATCTCTCAAGCATAAATATAGTTTATTTTTAATGAAAATCTTTAAAAAATACAACAATATAGTAATGCAGCATCAATAATCTTTTTATCAAAATGTAGTACTCTTATATCTGGTGAGAAAATCAGTTGAAGCATATCCTTCCTGGTAGAAGGTCCAAAATAGCCACACTTATTGGAACCTGCTAACTTAGTACTAATGTTAAAAGTTACAACAGCTCATTTACTAGGTAAAATTATCTGATTGTAACCAAAATTGTTCTGTTTTTCCTCATAGGAAACTTTTAATCAAAGATGAACAACTGCTTAAAGAGACATGTTGAGAAAGCATTGTGCAGAGTATATTACATTTTAATTAGTACCTCCTCCACTATAAAGTGCAGATATGCAAGACTTTTCTTGTTAAAAAGTAGTCATAGAATTTATAAGTTTGATAGAAATTTAAAAGTGATTTCATTTTGTCCCATTGAACATGAAAATCCTTCTATAGCATCCCCGATTGATTATTATCTAGGTTTAGCATAAAAGTTCTGATGAGGGATTCATGACATCATCAGACAGGCTCATTCAGCACTGAGAAGTTCATATTGTTTTAGGGAATCCTTTCATATATGAAAGTAAAGTCTGATTCTGTATGAATTACACTCTATAGTCCATATTTTTCTCTCTGGAGCAAAGTAGAACAATATTATTTCCTGGTCATCATTTTAGCCTATATAGAGCTGTAAGAGACTGCATAGTATAATAAAACATATGCTTTTTACAAAAAGAAAAAAGAAAGAAAAGGAAAAGGAAAGAAAAAGGAAATGGAAATCTAAAGTAGCCTTACAGGTTATACAGTCAGATACTAGCAGTTGTTACTAAAATTCTGCCTGACATTTTCCCTGAATATTAGGTGTTTTTATTACTTCATTATTTTTTATTACCATGTTAGTCTCCCACAGCATGAATAATGTAAATTAAACTAATAACAGTTTCTTATTAAACTCTTATCTGGTCAAAATTAAATGACTAAGTGCTTTTTGTTAAACTTTAAAAATTATGATATTCAAAGCAGGAGAAAATATTGTTCATTTGCAATATCAAAAAACCCCCAAATCTCAGAGGTTTAACATTCATTCACACTATATGCCCACTGAGTTGTTAGGGATGCTTGATTTATCCTGCATTCTTTCAGCTAGACCCAAGCATCCACAATAACTACAAACCAAAGAAGTTTTATAAACATTTTCATTGGTCAAAGCAAAGCACATAATCAATAGGTGCAGAAAAGTGGAATCTGGAGAAACAATTAGATCCTCCAATTTCTTCTTCTGCTAATCACTCTGCTGATGAAAAAAGAGTGTCTCTTATTTTAAAAAAATAATGAACCAAGTCTTTGGGAAATATCATCCCAAGATGCTTCCCATCAGAAGCATACCAATGGTGTCTATGGAGAAAAAAAATAAAACAGGGAGAGAGAGAATAATATGAATATTATATCACTTGTTCTTTATGTATGTGTTTCTTTAGGCATAAGTCAGTGAAAATGGTAGTTGTTAGTTACTCTGAAAAATAGAAGAGCAATTGCATTGGATTTAGATTCTTAGATCTTTGACTTTTTAATTTGCAAAAGGGCTGGGGAAAGTGCCTTGGAAAAGATTTATGAATATTCCTCCTTTCCCATTTAGTATTTTCAAATAGTCATAATCAAGTCTCCTCCCAGTATGAAAGCCTCAGTGTCATAGCAGCTTTATCTTTGCACAACTACAGAGATAAATTGAACCACTTCATTCAATGTAGAGATACCTAACACTAAGAGTCAAGGAAGAAAACAGCTCCAGAGTTGCAAATGATATAGTTTCTGACAGGCACTTGTGAGTTAAAGCAGCTATACATAAGTAACAGGTAAATTCACTAGAACAAATTGCACATTGAACAAACTGCCATGTTGTTCAAACTGCTGCACATAATCACACTGCAACTCATGAAAGATTTCCTTTGCAAAAATTCTTCTCTAACATAGACTTTTTTCATACTAATCTCTCTTTATTAACTAGAGCAAAATCAAAAGAAAATACCTCTTTTTGAGTGGGTGACATGTAGTATGCAAATACTTTCTTTAACTGAATCTAGAGCCTTGCCAATGATTTCTGTATTTTTATCTCTTAGATTAAAAAGAAAACAAATGCCCTTTATATCCACTAAATCCCTTTTATCTGAAAAGTATGAACAAAAGGGAAGATGTCTTTGCTTCTCACATCATTCCCATTTTGAACTGTTTGCATCAGATTTTTCTTTTTTTAAAATTATGAATAGTTATCAAGACAGTCTAAACAAAAAATGGAAAAATATATTTAAAGTGACATTTAAATTTTTCTTCAATTATTTTGTGCTTTTTATGATTTGAAATACTACTTTGAATAAAACAGTGAAAATTTCTCAAGTATATTATCATTTATTAATTTACAGAAACAATGACTATAAGAATAAGTGTGAAATTTAGTTTGCTCTCCATTGAAAAATATTATCGATTTGCCAGTGACTATAATTATTATTTTGAAACCACTTTAACTACACTTTACCCATTGAGGGCATGTTATCAGACATGCTCAAAATAAACCCATTTGTACGAGATGGATGATATATAAACTTGAGTAAAATTGTTCAAGGAAAAATTTACTGAGGTGCTTCAGGAAATATCCAGCATGATTTCCTCTCTTCTGAAATAGCAATTGTGATTAAGTATACCTAATGACAACAATCATAGAGGTCTTTTGATTACTATATGCATGGCTCACCTTTGCAAATAGTATATGGGTTACTTTGGTAAGCGGTAGCAGCAGTCATCAAGATGCTGACTTTAAAGATAATATATTAACCAATATAGAATGTGTGTAGACATAGTGAGTATTGTTTTTAGTGAGATAGTCCATAAAAGCTGTTAGTCTCTCCCCTTTCAAACTATGATTTTTCAAACCCTGTATTGAATTCCATTGGGTAAAAGGACTCCCAGAATTTCATGTTTTTATTTAGCACAATAATTAAAAATAACCAAAATGTTTAGAAATTTGCACACCAAGCAGCCTATTGCAATGATTAATGGTATCAGAGAGCTATTCTTATAATAACAATACCTACTTTATAGAGTTGTCAGGATTAAATGAGTAAATATAGAGAATGCCAAGTCTTTAGCCCAGTGCTTGGAGCAAAACATATCCTCAATAAATATTTGCTATAATTATTATATATTATTCAGACAAGCTACATGAGGACCTAACAAACATAAAAATATATGGAGGTTAAATAGCACACAAAAATAGGCCACTCTTGACTTTTAGAGACAGGTGTGAATAAACATCTATAAGATTATATTTATTTTCACATTATTGAAAAATCCACTTCTGTTTATCTGCTAAGAATTGAGTTCAAAATGTCATGTATTTCTGGCAACATTTAATGATAGTGCCAAAGCACAAAATATAATGTAGAGTGCTTATTTTCTCCAAGCACTAGATTACCATGATTTTTGTAGCTTTCATATTAAAAAAACAAACAAACAAAGAATTTAAGAATAAACAGATTTTTCTTCTCCCATTTCAAAAGGCAGGTGCACAGGCTAGAATTTTCCAGCTCAAGCTATCATCAGTTACAGTGCATCTGAACATTACAGTACATAACTTTTCACATATCTGCTGGAGTGCCCACAGCTAGGTGAAATCACCTCTCTTCCCGTCTTGAGATTTCTATCTCTTCCATTTGAATGTTTTCAAATACACATAAATAATAATGACACTACAAAAACAAAATTTTATAAGACACTGTTGCTTTTTTAATTGCAATCATTATGATGAGGCACAAAAGGAAATCATGTGAAGAAAAAACACCAATGGGCCAGATATGATTTGTAAAGAGGTTCCTTCCTTCCCTGAATTACTTTTTCAGAGCAAAATCATATCCTGTCAAATACTGGGCAATTTAGTGTATACAGGAGCTAGTTTTATGTATTAGATTTCACTGATGAAAATTACAGCTTGTTTTTGCTGAGTCAAAAACGCACTTACCTCTGGTGAAGTAATGCATCACTGTATTAGCAGAACTTCTATCTTATAAATGTGTACATGTAACCCTATGAAGGCAGAAATTAGCTTATAAAAATTAGTATAATGATTTTAATGGGGCATGGTAGCATCTCTAGATAGAACTCTAGATAGGAAAAAAATATATCCTACTCATGGTTTTTTGAATGAGGCAAGGTAGAATTAAAGAATATAAATTAAATAATTTCTTACCAGAATAAAATGATCCTAACATTTCCTTTCTTCCAGAAAGCTCTTGCAGATTTTCCCCAATCAGGATAGGGTTTGTCCTGCAGCATCATATCAGTGACCTGAAACAATGACAGGAACTTGTTTAACACTTTCAGATATCACAATCTGAATATTCAGCCCATAATTTACATTCTAGTGAGAGAGAATATGTACATATTTTAACATTAGAATATGTGAAGAGATAAAAATTAGAATTTATTTCATTAAATTAAAAATTTTAATAGCTTATTTGACTTTACATACTTAATGAGCACATATAAGTCATTCAGCATGTCAAATATTGAGACCATTTTTTACAATTCAATTAAAATTTCCTTTGATATAAACCACCTTTAAATATCAATATCTCCATAGAAACAAGCATATATAAAAAAGAAAATACTAAATTTTTAAATTTGTCTAAATTAGAATCTAAACACTTCCTGATATGTCTAGACTTTTAAATATATTATTAGTTAAAATATTATCTTCTCTTTTTCTCTTCCTTTTATCATATAAATGTATTGTAGTACAGTGTTTAATATTCCGTTTTGTGTTATGTTTATTCTAATTAGCTAGCATTCTCCCATCTACAATTATGCCTTCTTCCAAAAATATTCCTCCTCTTTTCCCACATGCAGAGATGGTACCCATCCTCTGAAGTCTATGTCAAGTCCTGTTACCACCATGATATCTTCACTTTTCTCTGCTGATAGAGATCTGCAGTTCTTGATACACACTTCTCATGTCATATATCATGTTCCATCTTCTATTTTATTTACTTATGTACATATTTTCTCTCTCTCTCTACTATGCTTTAAAATCTCTAAAGATGATTTAACTTTATCTCCTTTCTAATGTCTAGAGTCTTTTATATAATAGAATAAAGCATTTACTCAAAGAAGAAATGCCAAAATGAATTAGGATATAAATGCTTGTTTTTAAAGACCCATTAACAAAGTAAACTGCTCATTAGTCTCATCACATATTAATTGTTTCTGCAAATGCCCAATGTATCATAAGCAGGTAACTTATTATGAAAGTATTTCAAAAATCTTATGTGGATGGAAGGTGAATTTCCTTCTTTTTTAAAAAAGGAATGAAAATATTTGTGTATGTGCGTACACACACACACACACACACACACACACCACTCTCTTCCTTTTCCCATAGTATCAGAGGAACACTAGAATGGTCAAAGGGAAGGGAGGGAGCAAGGGGGGATGGAGGGGAAAAAAAGAGAAGGTGGTTGAATAAGATAGATATCATTATTCTAAATGCATGATTGAAGACTTGAATGGTACGAATATACTTTGTATATAGTTTTATGTAAAAAGATGCTCTATATGTGCATTATGAATTGTAATACATACTACTATTATAAATACAACTTCGAATAAAAAAAAGAAATAAAAATCTTATGTCATTAATTATGATTTCAATTAATAATGTTGAAATTTGAACACACAAAGAGATTCAAAATTAAGAAAACTGTACCAGGCATGGTGGCATGTTCTTATAACCTAAGCAACTCAGGATAAGGAGGCAGGATGACTGCAGATTTGAGGCCAGCCTTGGGAACTTAGTGAGACCTTATCTCAAAATAAAAATAAAATGTGTGGAAGATTTAGTTCAATGGTGTAGTGCCCCTGGCTAAATGCTAAATTCTCAATAACACACACACACACACACACACACACACACACACACCTGAATGAAAAAGAAGAAAAAGAAAAACTCATACGAAATTAGGTATTCTGCATTGAGTAAAGAAGAATTTTCATTACCCATTAAAGCATACTTTTTTTCTTGCCTTTAAAGTTTTAACATTGCATGTAATTGTAACTTCCAACAAATGGCCTTGAAAGAAGAAAGATTTAATCACTTATGACAGAAGATTGTGAGTCATTGGGGAGTCTTTCTGGATCAGTGACCCTTTGGTAGTACTGGGCTTCCCATTGCTTCTCAAGCAAGCCCGTCTTATTGTGCCACACAGTGTCCAAAAAAATTGTCCCTTGCAAATATTCACTGAAATGACAATGCCCCCCATGTTCACTTAAGATGCAATCAGAACGGTGGCTAAGAAGCCCAGTTTCCAGGAAAGACTTTGGCTTGATTCTTATTTACTTTCTGTCTCAATGTCATTTCTAAGAACAGACTTCCCAACATTCTCTCTGTTGATGAGAACTAAAATTAGTTCACTGTCATTCACTGAGCAACAATGCAGATTTATGTCAGTTCTGCCTCAGTCACTATTGAATCTGAAAACATTCAACAATCATAGATGGTTTTAATATAAACTCTCAGTTAATTTCTTTGTCAGTTGTTTTGACAAATATGGATGCAACTAATATGAATAATTTAAAAAGTAAAAACACTTGCTTGTTTTTAAAAGGAACTAGTTTATGCATTATTTTCTTATCTATACTTTTCTTCTAGATTCTTTAAAATTATAGTATTTCATTTTCACACTCAGACTAATGCCCATGGATTGTATTTTCTTCCTAAAGTGATTCAGGATATTTATCAAAATGAGAAAGGGAAGACAATAGAATAAAGATTAACCATGAGTCAAGTGAACTATATTATTACTAGAAAGTAAATAAAGGTGAAAGAGGAGAAATTTAAATCATACATTTTGGGGCATAAAAGAGTCTCATAACTTCCCTTGAGAAAAGAATTGTTATTCTTTCAAATATAACAATTTCAGCCACTGCTTCTTCACCACCTTGGACAAAAGTTCTTGTGTGTCAAATATTTTAATAAAACCTCAAGGTTAAGTAAATAAATACTTAATAAATATTTCATGTTTGACCAGATTTGTTAAAGATTTAATGAATTCTGTTCAGCAATATTTATTCTATTCCAGAAAGAGTCTGCATGATAATAAATATTTTCAAGGAACAAAATGATTACTGGGTAGGTTTTATTCAGTTTTCAATGTTTTCTCCAGGGCACTTTCTGGGAAGTACTTATCATATTTTGTAGAAGGAGGCAATCTGCTGCTGTGTGACCAATTATTACAGGAGCATGTTTTGTGAAAATGACATCAAGGATAAAGCATTTTCTCAGAAAAATGGCAAGATGAGGCCAAGACTCATTCTTTCTGATGGCAGGCAGCTGATCTTTTCCACCTCAGCTCCAACTCTTTATTTTAAGTCATATCATCAGATCAATGTCAGGTCACTTGCAGTTAAATTGGCAGTTACAGAGACAGTCATTAAGGGATGCATTCAATAAAGGAAAATCCAATTACCTACTGCATTAGAGAAATCAAATTCATTTCTTATGTTGGTCAAGGACAATCTTTGTGGGAAAAGATGCAGGAAAGAGAGGCTGAAGAATGGTTTTTAAAAAGGTTGTTGTGTAGTATAAACACAACACAAAACTTGTCAGTGCTTCTCCCATTGGGATATATTAGAATGTGAAATTGCAGGTCTTTTTTTCTATGCAGAGAGAAATTTGTTTCACTCATTGAATCTCACCATCCTTCCTTTCCCAGCTCCTGTCTGCACACAGCACAGAGCCTCACTGTGGCACTTACCACATCACGCTTTGTTAGGCAGCCTTCCTCAGAATATAAGCTCTTTTAGGGGGTGGATATTGTGCAGTCTGAGCAAGAAAATCCATTTTGAGGTTTAAAAGTCAGTAAAAGATTGTAAAAACAATTTATCTCTACAGGCACCTAATTGAAATCTTTGCTCCTCTGTGAGGCAGGCCTGAAAGATGCTGTGGCAATGGTGACAGTGTGAAAGCAGCACTGGTGACAGACATGCCTTCCATTTGCCATAGACCTTCATGGATTACCAACTCTTAGGGGTGTACTCTCCCATTTACTTGTCGCAGCAACTATAAGTCATTGTTTTCCACCTTTCACCAATAAAGAGAGAGAAGCCAGTGAGATTATGTAATAACAAAGTCACAAACCTAATGAACTGTTCTGTGCACCATTTCCCAGATCAGGTTCTAATTCAAGCTTCTTCATCTCCCCAGTTTTTTATTTAAGGCAAGATAATTAACCTTTTTGTACCTCGAGTATTAATTCACCATCTGGGAGCACACAGTATATATTAGCAGAAGTTATATTTCTGCTTCCTCTTCCTCTGTCTTCTTCCCCTCTACCATTCTCTTTTATTTATTGTATTATTTTCCTATTAACTTTTTGACTCTTTGAATATCCCTCTGCTTTATTTGTCATCTTTAAATGATCTCTTCTTCCCTTATCTATAAAAGATGAGCAATAAAATTGTTTTTACAAACCTGTACCCTATCTCATTTCTATATTGTTAGGGTTTAGGAATATTCTACATCGCACATTTCTTTTAACATTAGTCCTACAATTAAATTGCCTCAATGATCTTTCCCAATACTTCAGCAAGAGTTTGTTCTAGTGCCTGAACTTTGTTCCTAATAAATTCTTCAGGAAGATGTATGAGAAAAATGTTGCCTTCAGACAAGTTGTTTGTTTTCTCTACAGTTGACCAGTAGGGACCAGTAGGGTGAGTACAAAATTATTGGGGTCACACATTTGCCCTTAGGAATTTCAGGCATTGCTTCACAGTTTTAAGATTGAGTGATGCCAGAAAGAAAACTGGAAATTGGTGTTATTATTATTTTTTCCATATTTACTGGTGATTTGTTTGTCTTGCTTGGATAGCCAAAATATTATTTTTTATTTTGAGTGTAATAATTTTGCTAAGTTTATTAATTCCTCTGTTATTTTTCTGGGCATGATTTGTCCTTTCAATGTAAAAATTCAAAATTTCCTTTATTTTGTTAAGTCTTTCTAGAATCTTATTGTTAACAATTATTTTTCTTTTCCATTATTTTAGTTCTATAATTTACTGACAACAACCACGCCTATGCTGGTTTTCTCTGTCTTCTATATCTACACTCCTTTTACCTTTAATTTTGCTCATTCAGTGCTGAAGTATTCTAGGATCCTATTGTTAACAATTATTTTTCTTTTCCGTTATTTTAGTTCTATAATTTATGGACAACAACCATGCCTATGCTGGTTTTCTCTGTCTTCTATATCTACACTCCTTTTACCTTTAATTTTGCTCATTCAGTGCTGACCTATACTATGGAATTTGAGGTGCGTCAATTAACATTTGTGAAAATTCCATTTTGACCATTATTTTCTCAGTTTTTTCTTTTTCACACACTTTTTTCACTAAGCCTACCATCTCTTATTTTATTTTCTGTCTCACATCATGATATCTGAATTCTGGGAACACTATATGAAACCTTATTTTGTAAAGACTATTATTTCACTAATAGTTTTCTAAGTTATGGGGATGTTTTGGGTCACCCTTTTCCTTTGATCTGTGATAAAGATTTTTCTGGTGGAGGATTTTTCAGCTGCTGTTGGATTTTCCTGTTATTTTCTTCTTATTTTATTCCTAGTAATGAAATCCTTACATTGCTTCTTTGGGGATTGATTGCCATTGAATGATATCAGTTTTTCCTGGACTTGCTCTCTGCGAGAGGTTCATGTTGAAGGGTAGCAAGGCCCACTTTCAGCCAGCACACCCCCTCCTCAGCACACCCCAGCCGCCTACTTGGGAGAACTGTCCTCTGCCAACATTGTCTTTGATGGGCACCCAACATGTCTCCTCTTAGCTTTGCCTTGAAATGTGGTTGACTGTATTTAGCAGCCTCCCATAATGGACTGTGCTTCAGAGTTAGAGATGTCATTTAGTCTCACGTAAAAGGTAAAACTAGTGTTCTTTATCTTTGTTCTGGTTCTCTTTTGTTTGACTACCAAAAACTCCCTATTTTAAAACAAAAATTTTACAGTACTATTTAAAATTATCAAAGAGAAGCTTATGTAAAATGACATAATTTTTTGTAATTTTGAGGTAATACTACCAAAAATAATTAGCACATCTCTGTAATGCTTTTTTACTTTTTAAATTAGCTATATTTTTATTAATGTCTTCCCCTAATACAACTGTTTTTCAAAATATAACTTAAAATATGAGATTCTGTAGGAATTTGAACATAGGCCATTTCAGTTTTTTGGAGAGAGAATTTTGAAGAAAGGCTTTGTTATATATTCAGCTTATGTTAGTTTATCTGACAACACACAAATAAAAAATAAAAAACAGCTAGTGAATGGAATGCTAAGAATGCTATTAGAGAATAGCATGTAGTAGGTGGAGTATTCATCTCATCTCTTAAAAATAACAGACAAAACAAGAGACAGCAGTCTCAAGAAAGATGTGCAGAGAGAAAACTAGAGAAATAATCATCAAATTGGAATTTCCACAAATGTTAATTGACACACTTTAGTGGCCCCAAATTGGTAGTGTCTCCCATCTCTTGAAAACTGCAGAAAAAATATGGCACCAGCTATACACAATTTTTATAGACTTCTATAATTATCTTTTAAATGTTTAGGGAATGATTTTGGAGTGTTATCATTGTCAATATGTTCTTTTAGTTCCTTACCTACCTCAGAAAATTGAGATAATTAGTTAATTATTGTTCCATCACAAAAAAATCTCTTCCTGATTTTGTTGCTGACACTTTTATTTGAATTTCATTGAGGTTGTTGTTGTTTTACAGGTACACATCAATTTTAGAAAAACTCTCTAGATAAAATTATAAGGTAATATTTGTAAGCATGAAAAGAAAATTAAAGCCAAATTTTTAATATCAAAGAACCCATATTTTGGCACATACTTTGAAATTCTCTGTGGTGGTTAATTCAAAAATAGGATGGGAAGTTACAGGATTCCCTTTAATTTGTAAGAGCAGACTTTATGTGTAAGGACTTTTGCTGCCCAAAGATGTTGATTCAGGAAATATTGATTTATAATAGCTAAAACCAACATCAAAATGAGAGCATCTTCACACACCAAGGCCAAGAGGAAAGACAGCATGTCATTATGAATAACATGAGCACAGACAATGAGCTACATGCCATTGGTCACAAACCAGGAAATTTGCCTAACTGGAGAGGAGGAGAGGTAGAGAGCAGGGCTCCAATATTTTTTAAATTGTGATTTTACTTCCCTGCTTCTAAGTATGTAGACATAAAGTCTGAATTTAAACTGCAGGTGTATCTCTCAAAATTCATTCCAACACTATCATAACTGTAGCACAGACACTGAATCTTTTTTGGGGGGTTGGGGATATCTGATTGCTTTTAACTTTTGAGCCTTGTTTCTCCTTCTTCTCCTTCTTCCCACATCTGGGAAAGCTGATAAGAAAACTTTGAGGCTTTTTTCTTTGGCACCAACAGGAAATTCATACCATGCATAGCAACTTCTTTCTAGATTTCTCCCCATATGCACCATAAAAATTCCATGCCTTTCTTGTCTTTGAGTCATGTTCAGACCTGCATAGAAGCCAGTGTGCTGATAAAAGAATTTTCTGATTTCCTCTTGGTACAAGTGTGACATCATTAGTCTCAACACCTGAACAAAATTTGGGCATGGGTCTATCCTGTTTGTATGGAGTGGCTGCAACAATAACAAACCTAACATTGTCATCACAAATAGAGTTTTGTGTGATTTGTTTTGATGTTTTATTGGGAATTCCAGCTTTTCATGTGGGATGGTGGCATCTTCTGATACAAACATATTCTCACCACTAAATGGCAGTTCTACAGGCCTCACATGAATTGAATATTTCTAAGAGATTGTGTTAAGGAAACTTCAATGTAATCCTGAAATTCCAGCCCCATGCATAAAAAACTGATAATATTTAAATCCTTCCTACAAAATATAGAGGA
This sequence comes from Tamias sibiricus, assembly GCA_025594165.1. Classification (NCBI taxonomy): domain Eukaryota; kingdom Metazoa; phylum Chordata; class Mammalia; order Rodentia; family Sciuridae; genus Tamias; species Tamias sibiricus. Next base: position 100,945,962 of record CM046661.1, on the reverse strand, counting down.
AGTAAAAGATCCTGATTCTGGCTAAATAAACCCTGAACATAAAGAGAAGTTCTATAAAATGCAGTGGTAGAATTAACCCTGAAAATGCACCATGACTGCAAGGATTTCATCTGTTTTGTTCACATTCTATCTCCATTACCTAGTATAGAATCTAGTAGTTATAGACTGTCAGTAAATATTTATTGACGGAATGAATGAATAAATATATGGACTGCATGAATAAAAGGGAATCAAGAGGAGCACAAACTGCAAAGCAGACAAGTGGGGAAGTCTTGGGCAAATGACACTCTCCAAGGAGCTCCTGTACTGTTGCCCATTCAATGTCTCCTTGGCAATTACTGAGGGGAGGATGGTTATGGAGGTGGTGGTAGTGGTTGCATTACTGACAGTGCTACATGTATAATAGAGCATTCATTTATCTCCTGACCTTGTTCCTTCTATGCCTGGAAAGGTAGAAGAACATAGGAGATGTTAAGATCTCAAAAGAAGTATATTCAATCTTTCTTGACTGCTAGAAAAATAAAGAAACCAAATATGATTTTGAATAAGAGGGATATCAAGCCTAAGAGGCATGACTACTCACATTATCCAAGTGCACAATATATCTCTTTGATTGTGAATTATTTATAGAGGAACTAAATAAGGATATGTGTTAATCATAAATTTCAAAAATTGAATTGTAGTATGTTTCTGTATGCATTATTTGCAGTGTTGTTACATTGTATAACTCGGGAGAGGTATGGTGAGTTATGGTGAATATGGCCTCTGGGATTGTACAGTGTTCAGTCTGTGCATCTTTATGTGATGGTTCTGTTTTGTATTTTCCTATGCACCCTGTTTATTTTCCCTTTTGTTCTGCCCTCCTAGGTCCCACCACAAACACCACACCACATACAGACACGCATATATGATCAGTCTTACACAACAGCACTTCCAGCTGAGACAAAGAAAAACTCAAGGCCTAACCAGCATACTCACTGAGGAACATTAGCTGAGTATGCAATTAAGTAAATGGAAACCATGGATTAAATTTCCTAAATTACCTAGTGATGCCTTGAATGAATTGCTACAAGAATATCTGAAAATCACTGGCAAACATCTATTGGTGAACATTAAACCTGGAATGTATTCTACAGCTTTTCAGAAGCACAACCAGGATTTCATAAGGCATGAATATTAATGCACTTGCTTATTATCTCCAATGATAACCTGCACTGCTTTTGTGATGTATTGTACCTTATTTCTAGATCCCTACTGATTTACAATGCATCATGGACTGTTTTATTATTAACTAAGGAAATTGGGCATGTCTCAGAATATAGAATCATTTAGACAAGACACCTGAATCACCTGAACACTGAAATATGCACAATCAAAAAGTTCTGCAGAGTTTCAAACAGTGTGTTAACAAATACAAAATAAATATGATGTGCCCCAGTACAATTTGCTTTCCACCACACTGAATTACAATTTAGAATGAATAGGAAAAAATGAGAATGACTACTGGTTTGCTGAGCAAAAAGCAAGCAGAAAAAAAATATTTATAGCATCTTTTGACATGCTATTCCCCATTGTGGTCTAAATTATAAAACAACAGTAGCCCAATATTACATGGTTGGGCATTTATTTTTGGTTTTTGCCAGAAAGAAGGAATATCTTTCAGTATGTACACCTGCTCTGTTTTGTTAACATATATTGAAAAAATAATTATACAAACAACACCATCATGCAATGGCTTTCTAACTGAATATATGAATGGAAGGCCAACTGGAAGAAAAGTAAAGAGTATTTTCAGACGTGTGATTATGAGAAAAAATAATCAAGAAGGAGCCCTTGGGACACAAAAAGAATAAACATGTCTTCAATAGAAAAATAATTATTTTAAGGATGCCCAGCAATTCAGTTTTCTAAGTGAAATGCCTAACACATGCTACCCTTAATGATAGAGTCAAAAACCCTAACTCAGTCTCCCAGGCCCAGCACCACTGGGTACCCTTCCATACTGTTTGTATAATGATCATTTATCAGGATGGTTCAGCCCACTGTATGGGATAAAGAATACAAAGTTGTGGGCCAGTGTGGGAGGAGAAGTTCAACTGGTTTGATGTTCCTAAAGTCAACAAATGTTAAGTCCAAAAAGACTGGTAAGTCAACCATCTGACATAACCACAACCACTTCAGAATCTGAGAGATTATAAAGTAAGGCAACGATAAAGTAACATGGCCTCTAAGTTTAAGCAAGCATTGTTTCTGTTTTACTACTGTTGAAGACAAGTATAACTGTGACACAATGACTGTTTAAGTGACAGACATAGTAGCAAGCTTAGAAAATAAAAAATTATAACCTAAAAGCATGTTTTTGCAAAAAGAAATACTACATATAAACATTTAGTGTCTGAAAAATAAATCCTACTATTGCATTTCAAATAAAAGTGAAATATTGGGTTTTAGGGCATATTTTAAAAATTACACCTAGTAAAAGTGCTTTAATCAAGCTTTTTTTTTTTTTTTTTTTTTTCTGCTGCTGTTTGGTTTCTATATCAGTGATAGCTAAAAATTCAAGATGTTTTCACAATAAGTTTTATATATAAATGCATATAATACACATGTAAGTTACAAAGAATAAGAATAGATAGCCAGGCACAGTGGCACACACCTGTAATCCCAGCACTTGGGAGGCTGAGGCAGGAGGATCACGAGTTCAAAGCCAGCCTCAGCAATGGCAAGGCACTTAGCAACTCAATGAGACCCTGTCTCTAATAAAATACAAAAAAGGGTTGGGGATGTGGCCCAGTGGTCAAGTGCCCCTGAGTTTAATCCCTGATACCATTAACAAAAAAAGATAAAAAGCAAGTTTCTACTGCCTGCCTTGAAAAAAGGGGAACAAAAGGGCTTACCTGTACTTGTCCCCAGTCATTATCCTCTCTACCTACCCACTAAAGAAAACCACTATACTAAATGTTGTATTTGTTATTCCTGTTTCTTTATTTTCCACTGTGGTTTTCCCCATCTTGCTGTACTCATATATTAAATAAAATATGTTATTTAGGTATATATTTTTGGCATGTTTATAATTAAACAGAATAATATGTTTCCATTTTCCTGCATCTGGTTTTTAATCATTCAACATTAGTTTCCTTAGATTTATTTATATTGAATCAAATAGTCATACCTTTGATTCCTGATGCATATCTAAAAATTTTTTTCACATGGTTTGCTTACTTCTTTTTCCTTTTAATCTTATAAATATTTGTCAGTGTTATAAGATTTTTGAAAAACAAATTTTGGGCATCGTAACCCTCTGGTAGTAACTTTTTTATTATACTAATTTCTCTTCATATCTTTATTTCCTTACCACTACTTTTTGACTGATTATCTTGCTTGTTTCTTTCCCTAGTTTCCTAATGTTAAATGCTTACTTCATTCATTTTCAGTTTTTTTTTTTAATTTTGTGCCATAAGCATAATAATGTTTGACTTATCAATTACCAAATTATTTTATTCAATTTAGTCTTTATAAAATTAAAAAATGTTAATGATTCTTACAAGTTTAAATTGATATACCTTCATTATATGTTCCCTCTCTTTAATCCTAAAAATGTTTTGTTTCCCCAAAAAAGTCCATCTTGCTAGATATCAATATAACTACATCAGCTTTGTTTTAGAGAGTGTTTTCCTGGTATGTTTTTCAGTCTTTTACTTAGAACTTTCTCTGTTTCTTTATGTTCTGGCATGAGTCTGAAAATAGCATGTGCTTGGCAGAATTCTAAGAATGATCTGCAGTGGCCCTTGCCCTTCTCTGGGTCTGGGTGGAACCTGTGACTTTGATGAGCTATGTCCCATTGATTATTATTTCCTATAGTAAAAAGATTTTTGAGTGAGCCTAATTTAATCACATGAGCCACTTCAAAGCAGTAGAAGACAGAGACATTGGAAACTTGAGAAGGATTCAATGCAAGTGAGGCTCTCCTTTGCTGACATGGAAGAGACCATTTGAATGGACCTAAAGTAGCCAGGGTTAACAGTCAACAAGCAAACAGGTTCCTAAGCCCAGTTCAAAAGAAATTGTATTCTACTAACAACCTGAATCAGCTTTGAGGTAGATTCTTCCCCAAGTTCTCCAAGAGCCCAGTCTGGAGAATGCTTTGGTTTTAGACTTTTGCGATCCTAAGCAGAGAATGCAGTTGAGCCCAAGTGAACTTCTGACCTCCAGAACTGTGAGCTAGCAAACACATCATTTTAAGCTGCCGAGTTTGTCTTACCTTATTAGGCAATAATATAAAATTAAAACAGCCTATAGAAGAAAATGTTTTAAGCTAATCTGACAGTTTTTGTCCCTTAAAAGAACAGTCTCATTGATTGGGCTTAGCTAACATAATCAATTTTACCCCTTCATTGTATAGCATCTATTGTGAACTTCTTTTCCTTCACTTTTTTCTTCTTTCAGATAGACTAAGTTTTTATTTGCATTTCTTCTGTATTGTCTTGGATATTATTTTATTTCTAATCACAATGAAGATTACTTGGAAATTTTACTTTGCCTTCTCAAATTAGCAAAACCTAATAACTAGTCAATATCACCATTTCACTCAAAATTAACAACAAAAACCTCACAATGACTGAACTCTAATAACACCTTTCAAATTCTACAGAGCAGGCTGTGCCCTGCTCTGTGTTACCCCCTGAGGTAGAGAACAGTAATTCTCAGGCTGTGCCTAATCCTGTTATTCCATTTGATAAAGCAGTAGTTTTCCGTGAGTTATTCCGTTTTGAGTACAAGTGCTAAGGTAGAGTTGCTCTACACACTGTACAAGTAAACATCCACCATCTGCCTAACAACCACAAGTCACAAACTGATAAATTAATTAATCATACTAATAAAAATGACTGCCCGTGAACTTACTGAATTAATCAGAACCCGTGGATACATGGGAGTATCGACCCTATATCAGAAACACAAAGCACATAACTTATCAAACATATGAACTACCAAATGAAACAACATCCTCCCCTAAGAACACCCAAAGGAGGATCACTCCAGGACTGGACATGGTGGCCCAATGACCCCCATCACCTGGTCATTCATCATGAAGCATGCCCAGGAAAATTGACACAGCAACAGACCCGTGGTTCCTGTCCCTCTAGGCTTCAGCATAACATGGTTTCTTCTGCTTATGATGACTACACACGGCCCACTCCAAGCCAAGACCTCAAGTTGACACTCCATGCTGACACTCTCACACTGCTGTCAATCTGTACGCTGGCCTAGAATAAGTCCTGCACTCTGACAGCTCTGCATCCTAAGCAAGTTCTTCACCTGGTATCTAATCTTCTCTGACAACCTCCAGTGACTTGCATTAGTATCTGCTCTCTGCCTTTGTTCTCAGTTCAGACTCATGAACACCTGTGGCCACTATAACCTTTCCTTAGCCTTCTATAATATATACATATGTATGTATGTATGTATGTGTGTGTGTGTATACATATGTATTTGTATAAAGTGTGATGTGTGATTTGAATGTTATAGACGTTAGTAGTTAAGTTTGGAATAAAAGAACTTGTGATTTCCCAGCCTATCAACTGAACCACAAGTATATAGTGAATTGCAGCTGCTGAAAGTGGTATACCTTGTGAATTTATTATTATTCAATAAACTCTGATATTGTAAAAAGACACAAACATATTTGGTCTATGTTAGTGGCATAGCTTGCTCATGACATAAACTTACATGTAAATTTTTCCAAGACTCAATACTGTCTGGTTATTAATACTTACATATTTTAAGGAATAACTCATTTACTATAGTTAGTGTTTAATATAGCTAATGTCCATACATATTTAAAAGTATATTAAACATATAGTATCCACAAATTCCGTCTTGTATCTTGGATGGCCTTATTCATGCTTTTTTCTTTTATGTTAACTGTAATGCCAACTTGAAAATTTTCTTTAGTGATGGTCTGTTAGGGGTAAAATTGACTTTTATTTTTCTTGAAAATATGTGTTTGGCTCTTGCCCTTACAAAACAGTGTCTCTGGGGAATTCTGTTGTAAGATTATTTTCTTTTAGTACCTGGAAGGTACTGTTCTCTTAGTCTCCATTGTTGCTATTCAGAAATCAGCTGTCACTCTCATACTTGTTTTGTCTCTGACACTTTTGTGCTTAGTTTTACTTTGATGGTAGTTTCACTTTCATGTGTCTGGACATGAGTATTTATTTTTGTTTTGAATTTGTTCCGAAGGTTCATACATTTTGACAATTAGGAAAAAATAGTAATAAATTTTTTTCAAATATTGCTTCTCTCCATTGTATTTTCGCCTTCAGAAACTTTGATTAGATGCAAAATAGAGTTTTGCCCTTTGTGTGTGTTACCTTCTATTAAATATTTTCCATTTTTCTGTGCATCAATCTGGAAAAATATAATTTGGATGTATATTTTATGTTATTAATTATTTTTGTCCAATATGCTCTTTAACCTTCAAACTGAACATTTCATTTCAAACATTTTAAATATTCATTCCTAAAAGTTCTTTTTAGGTCATTTTCAAATGACTAGTCTTTTATTCCTCATTTTAATTCCAATGTCCTCTTAATTAACATATATTTCTTATTATATTATTTACATCCCATATAGATCATTCTAATATCTACACTCTGTGTGCATTTAATTCTGTTATAGTTGTATTTACTATTGTTTCTAACAATACGTGTTTCCTTGAGTGTTTTAGAGTTTTTGATTATGCAGTCATGTTTATCAGCACTTTATTTAAGGACAGGTTTTAAAGATTGACTTGTTAATGTTAATTTGTTAATCTCTTCACATTAGAGAAGAAATGCCTGATTTTGTGAAAGGCCTAAGGACACTTCCAAACTGAAATCACTTTATAGTGAGAATTTTGGTCTTCAACATGCTGGAGGAAGAGTTTATGGTTAGAAATTCTCAGTGGAGACTTTAGTTTTTCCTCTCTCTAGAACTTATGAGAAGACAGCCAAGTTTCCAAGGTGCCTTCCTCTTTAGGGCATTTTTCTTTTCAGTCAATGGATTCATGCAGAGTATAGCTTTTCAGGGTTCTTGGCCTTCTCTTGACTGTTTCTGATTTTACAACATACCTTACCTGGGCTGTTGTTTTTGTCACCTCCCCCTCAGATGAGTATAAAAACAAGAGCTCTAAGTCACTAATCATGGGCAGGTTCCCACTCCATACCTGGGTTTGAGTCACACTCAATGATCTCTATGAATATCTTTCCTTTCTCCAAAAGTATGAAGGTTTTAAAATAATTGCTGTTTCTTTCTGCTTTACTTTTTAAAATATTATACAGCCAGTGTATTTTATAACAGGATATTATTGTTGTTATTGCTTTTCCCTGGTTATCTAGCCCACCATATTTCTGAGAACAGTTTGATTTTTTTGCATACTTTTTCTCTCATCCTCATTTTAGCATTGTATAGAATGAAATGTTTTAGCAAACAATTCAAGTTTTCATCATTAATCTTAGAATGACATGATTAATGTCTAGAAAGTATTAATTCTAGCAAGAATAAAGATATTCAATAATTTTCAAAGGTATATAGCCAAAGAAACCAAATTGATCTCTCTTTTTTTTCCCCTAAGCTTATATTTGAGACATGCTTCCCCACCCACAAATACCTCGTGTTTATCTTTATTTTTTTTGAAGTAGAGGAAAGGCTAATGAAGTTTTCACTTCATACCATCAGGGACCTAACATATTTACTGACCACTAACAAACATGTATTCCCTCCATGATCTAGGTATTATTATTTTCACAGTTTTATAAAATAGAGACAAACAGCTTGGAGAGGATTGATAGCTGGTACATGGTAATAGTGGGGCAATGCCAAGAAGCAGATTAAATGCAGGCAGGCCTGACTCCAAAGTTCAAGTACTGTGTGTCTATTCCCTCAATATTCACAATGTTCAAAGAAGTCCTACCTTATTTATTTTCTATTTTCAGAAAATTTTATGAAAATCTATTTTATTTACTCAGTGTATTCATTCAATACTTCACTGGCATTAAACATATAATAATTATATAATAATTTCAAAGTACTCTTGCATTTGTACCTATCTGAAGGAGCCTATAATCAAGGAGATAGCTAAGATTGCGGTTAGCTGAGAGCCATAAAAGATGTTCTAGTTTCCACCTGATGTTGATACATTATCCAAAGAATCTTTGTATGCCCGTGAACACTGCGTGACGCACCTGTAAGCTCGAGCTGTAAGCACGTGTCCTTGTTAAAGTGATATGTATATAACTGGGTGAGTTTAGTTAGTGTGTGTGGGAAGAAGAAGAAGGTGGTGGTTGGAGTTAGAGCGTTTGGAGTGATTGCTGGAGCTGGAGAGAGAAGAAGAATAAAAGACCTTTTTTCATTTTCATCCTGCCTCCGAATTTTCCTGCGGCGTTCGTTGCTCCAAGCGGTTTCCGCTTCAGGCAGCAACACCTATCCCATTCATTGTCTTGCAAGTTTGACAATCTTCTCTGCACAAAATGTTGAAACAGACATGGAGAAGTTTCATGATTTGCACAGAGCAATTAATTACAGAGCCCAGTCTCTCTGCAGCCCAAGTAGGCCAATTCATTCTTAATCCTCTTCCTTCACTTATACTTGCATTTAGAAAATGGAAATTCTGTTACCAAGAAACTGAAAACATTGGACATCTAATGGGTCTGAAATATCATGAAGCCAAAGTAAGAAGCCTGCAACCAAGCTACAACTGCAGAGGACCTTGGCTGTTGGATGTGACCAACTGACTCTGCTACTGAAGACTCCACTGATGAAGAGAAATGAGGGTGACACTCTGCACCCTTTTATCTCAAATATGCTTTCTCTATTGCTAGTATTCTCCTCTAAGATTGAGCATAAGTTATATAGAGGAAAGTTAACAAAAACAAATGTGATTACTGTATGAATATGAAAAAATATGAAGAAACATTTTAGCTATAATTCACTGTCAAATCTACCATATACATTAATCTTAATTCTGACTCTGTTCATAAATATCTAAGTAATATTTGCATTCTTTGATACTTTTATATGTGCTCAATGGATTTGGAAAATGCTTATGTTTTATTAAAGTACTTATTAAATATTTTCTTTTTTAAAGTTTTTTTTGAGCAACATACACTTATATATTCCTTAACTTATAGGAAAAAATTTATTTGCCAGTCCAACTCAGTTTAAAGCAAGGTTCAATTTGCTAAGTACCCATGGAATACTCTGGCCTCCACTACAACACTGATAGTTCATTAACTCATCCCAGGATGGTCTTCCTTACAATGGGAATGGAAAGCCCTGTATTCCTCACAAAATTGCTTTAGGGTCTGGAGCAAATACTACTTTAAGTGTTCCAAGATGTAAGGTTATTATTGCACACAGGGAGCATGCAAAATCTTCACTCTCAAAAAGTTTAGAATGAGGTAGTTGAATGCTCAAGTTATTTGAGTAGAACAGAACAACATGTCAACTGAGACCATCACTACAAGTCAGCCATCTCTTTTCCAAAACTTATTGGGGATGGGCACATTTTAAAATTTATGATTCTTCAGCTTTTAGATGGAGAATATAGGACATATACCTATAAAATCTCCTCAAGAAAGCACACTCCTATTTCTCTAACAAAACACATGACCCTTTACACTTGTTGGGGCAAATAAAGAGCATGGATAGCCTTATCTCAATATGCAGGGCATGTTTTGCAGGGCAAGTTTTATAAAATCTTTTTATAAATTTCAAAGCTTCTAAGGCTTTAGAATTTGAATAAGGACTTGAAAATCTCAGGAGTGTTTAAATGGTGTGGTTACTTATTTGCTACTCCACACATTCTATGTATCTAGATGTGAAGTTAGGTGAGTTCTCCTTCTGTAACAACTAGAAATAAATAACAAACAACAGAATCACCAAGCAATTTTCCTGTCATATAGTTGTGGAGTCTCATATCAAGACATTTGGATTCTGTCTACTGAAGTGGGACCCAGGATTCTATTTTTCTAATGTCCTACAAATGATTTGCTATGCTCCCTTTACTAAGAAACACAGCTTGAAGTGACAACATATTAATATTTTATCTATGATGCTAGATAAAGATACAAAACACTTTATATATGAGTCTGAATTATATAAGAAATTCAATAAGCAAGAATATTTCATGGAAAATTAACCACTCCCCAATTTTAAGGTTTTTCTAAAGCTTTAGCACTTTGTATGCTACTAAAAAGAATTGGAATATCACAAAAAATTGGTTGTTCATTTTATTAAAATCTTTATTTCAAGTGGCCATTTTCCTTATTATTATTTTCCCTAGATGGGTCTTTTTATACTCTAAGTCAATACTATATGCACAGTTCATGTGGACCAATGCTTGGTTACAGTAGCACCTGTTTTGTCATCTCTATTCAGTGAAATGAACAATTTAATCTTCTGTGGACATAGATCTGCAAACCTTCTGTCAAAAAAACCATGCTCAATTCACAATAGCAAAGCTATGGAATGAACCTAGGTGCCCTTCAACAGATAAATGAATAAAGAAAATGTGGTATGTATACACAATGGAATATTACTCAGCCATAAAGAAGAATAAAATTATGGCATTTGCTGGTAAATGGATGGAACTGGAGATTATCAGGCTAAGTGAAATAAGCCAGTCCCCCAAAACACCAAAAGCTGAATGTTCTAATATGTGGATGCTAACCCACAATAAACAGGGGAGGGAAAAATAGAAATTCATTTGATTATACAAAGGGGAATGAAGGGAAGGGTGGAGGATGGGATTAGGAAAGAGTAGAATGAATTGGACATAACTTTCCTGTGTTCATATATGAATATATGACCAGTGAAAGTTCACATCATGTATAACCACAAGAAGGGGATCCTAAATAGGATAAGTTATGCCACATATATATATATATAATATGTCAAAATACACTCTACAGTCATTTATATCTAAAAAGAACAAAGCAAAATAATCATGCTTGTTATTCACTTACAAAGAAGTAACTCCAGAATTTCATACAATTCTCAGCCATCTCCTCAATCACATAATTTCCAAGAATTTAGAATGATGGTTTTAAACTCCAGATATTTATCTAAATAATCTACTTTTTTTCCCCAAATCACAACTATATCCTGTAATAGTGATGCAGAAAAGCTGATTTTTACAGCATTTTTATGTTCTTTTTCATAAGTGTTGAAGAACAGATGCACATAGTTGCTTTTCTTTCCCTAGTTAAGGTTTCAGAAGTAATTTTCTTTCCCTTTCACACAAAAGATCTTTAAGCATTGCAGGTTACTGGCTTTTTTATTTTCTTTTGGAAGAGTTTCAAGGAAATATTTTATTTTTTTTCTTCTAGGTATAGCGTGCCGTCATCTTCTTTTGGACACTATAAGCAAGTTAATGAAATTCATGCTCATGATAACATGAGCTGAAGAAAGAAAAATACATTTATTTCCCAGAGTATTCTATTATATAGAAGCATATCTAGCATTCTTTCAGCTTCTCTAGCTTATCAAAGCCTTTCTCACATATCTTTACATATTTTCACTCTGATAGCAAATCCTTTCATACTGAATAGAGAAATACCATTTTCTTGTTAATAAAATTGAAAGAAAAATTCCTTTCAAGTAGGTATTTGAAATCAGTATTAAGAATGCAAAATAAGTCTAGCACTAATTCTGACACTTATATAAGCATGGAAATCAATTATTCATTAAACATTTATTCAGCATTAGATATATGCTAAAACACTCTTCTTGATTCCTGGGCTCCATCAATAAAAACAAATAAAAATTAGAGCACATTCCAGTGAGAAAATAAAAACTTAAGTAATTAACATAATAAATGATTTGATGATATAAGGCAATAAGTGACATAGATAAAAGAAAAGATTGAGTGTGACAAATCAGATGGGAGTGGCAGAAGGAGGAGGCAACAGAGGGGATGGCTGCAAGTGTATTTAGGGTGGTCAGGGTAGGATTTGTTGAAAAGACGTCCAGGAACAAAGAGGACAGAAGGTGGGAGATGCTATACACAAAATGTAGAGTAGCAGGAGCATGGAAGCTTGCTACTCAAGACAATTAGTCCCCTCTATTACCTTTGTAGACAAAAATCAAGAAGCAACTGCAGCCTATGAGAATCCCCAGGGCCCTCTGGCCTCTGGACTGGCATTATTAGGGCTGACTTTCTCTGAAAACCATGATAATCCACCTATACTCTCCAATTCTGTCTCTTTACCAATAATGAGCCCTTGAAATAGTTAAGAAACAATATATACCAAGACTAAAGCGAGTACTGGAAAAACAAACAGGAAAAAACGAATTTGTATTTGTAGCAAAGGTAGGCAGAAAAAAAAAAATCAAAGTCGATTCTTCTCTATTCAACTGCGTGATGACCATAATCTATGAGAGAGAAAACAGTTCTACAGAACTAAAAGGAGACCAAATCAGGAATAAATAAATTCTGATATGGAGATGTAAATAGCTCACATTGGCCAGCTAATTTACTGTGATCTGTAAGGGCTGCATTTATGCCTTCCTGCCTCTTTATCATGCCCCAAACTATTTTACAGTATTTTATAGACCCCCCCCCTTCATATATGTTCTAGAAGAAGCTCTATGTATATCTTGTCCCCACATATACCAGATTGGAGTCTCTTTATCCATTCTCAGCTTCACCTGAAAAAAAGTATTTAATTTCATCAACTGCCTCGTGAAATAGAAAGTGGGCCATACTGATTCTTCCTTAGAGGTAGTGGTTAGACAGATCAATGGTAAGTGAATCACTGGTGAGAGTGTCATGAGTCAGTTAGGATGTTACAGAGGGTCCCTTGGCTTGGTATTTGTATACTGTATCCCTTACGTAGAAAAAGCCTCTTAACAAACAAAAAAAACAAATGCTGTTAATAAATGGGGTTATTTCAACAGATAATTGATCCTCAAATATTAGGATACAGTGCACTGACAGAAAAGTGTCCACTTTTTTTTTTTTTTTTTTTTTGTTTGATATAGTTTCTACTCATGACTCAAGACCCAGCACAAAGACAACATTCTTGTCTCCCTCATTAACCTGACTTCCTCCAAGTTAATGCATCTTAATCCATCTGAATTCCTCCACACTTTCTTTGGCACATAGTATTAATTCAAAAAACATTAACTGAATACAAAGCTCATATATATATATGAGCTACTACAAAACAAACTTTTCTCTCTGATATTAAACAGCAAACTACTAAACCTTATGAAAAATTTCTAGCTTGATTAAAAGACTCCATTTCCAAAATTATTCACTAAACAATTGGCTTTTATAAAGCAAACCCAACCTGTCAAACATTGCTAAGACCCATTAATATAACTAAATCTTTAGCCAATTTCATTAAAATATGTATAGATTCTACTCCAGCTCATATCCAAGGCATAACAACTGCTGCTGCTACTTTAAAGAGCCAGCCTTACTCACAATTTTTAAAGGAGTATGGTTCAACTCCTGTTCTTGATAAGTTTCCTATTACAGTGTCTAAAAGATATTGCTTTTCTTGCGGGCAATTAGGGCATTTCAGTCGTGCCTGCCAGGCTTTTGCGAGATTTAAGAAAAATTTACAAAATAATAAAAACAAGGAGAGCTTTACAACCCAGTCTCCCTTCTCCTACTACTATTCCTAAAAATTATTATATCATAATTATTGACCTACAGGACTGCTTCTTTACTATTTGATTGTCCCCTTCAGGGACATTCAAATATTTGATAAATTATTAAATGTATAAATAAATATCAGAATAACAACATGAGTCTGTTTACTTAGTACTGGAGATTGAACCCAGGGGTGCTTTACCATTAAGTGACACCCCAGTCCTTTTTTAAATTTTTTTTTTTTTTTAATTTTGAGACAGACCTCACTAAGTTGCTGAGGCTGGCTTTGAACTTGTAACCCTTTTGCCTCAGCCTTCCAAGTCACTGGGATTACAGGCATGTACCCTATGCCTAGTTAACACCATGAGTTCTAAAGGGCATATATGAGGAACTAACAACTCAAGGTCAGATCTACTCTTCTAGTGTATAATATAAAATAATGTACTTTTTAAATAGGAAAATGAGAATTTTGCTTCAATAATCATATGAATCAATGGAACAGATGAAAATATTATAGATCATGATGACCTTTATTTTTTCCCAATTACATTTGTCCATCTGGATTACACTGATATGGGAAAAGAAATATGCAAATATAAAAGTCTAAATATAATTAAAAACACATACATTAAATAATTTTAAGATGCTTCCCTAGTGAGAGCCCATCTGTGTGAAAAACTAATATGTACAAGTAAACTTATTTTTCTTAAAAATTGAATAAGGCTGCCTAAATATAAAATTACCACTGGCTTACTATAGGATTATTTTATCTGCACTCCTGAGTTCTCCCACTGTTCAAATCACTCCTGAGCAGTAAGTCAGGCTTGCCTAAAGCTAGGGTAGCTCCTTCAGTCTAGCAGGGAGCCACTACCAAGGAGTATTCTCGTGAGTTGAAATTTTAATGTGCTACCAAAGCACTAAGAACACAGCCACATAGTAACGAGAGATTGGAGAAGAAACTCATTTTGCTTTTCTAGTGCCATTATTTTCTAACTGCTTTATTTATAAATTCATAATTTTGTTTCCTGTAAATTTTCTTCCACAGGAATGTTATAAAGTGAAGAATACTAAGCCTATTAGGCACAGTAAAATTAGCCTTATTGGATATATAATTTGGCAACTCAAAATTATTTGAAACTGAACAGAGTTCTGATTACTAGAATTTTGAAACATATGCTTTATACAAAAATAGGCTATTGTGATAGTAAATTATTCTCATTTTCACCTACTCCATCCCATAGGAAAACAGGCTAAGTGTGACATAACATATGGAGATGTTTGGCAGTAAGCAGTTCACGCATGCATGCCTCCCTCTCTGTATCTTTCTATGTGCACTTAACAGCTCAGAGAGAGCTTGCAAAGTTGGTGTCAGTTAAACAAACAAGTTGTAGAATGAAGGATACCATTTTCACTAGACTGGCCTTTCTTGGTTTGCCAACCCCAGGTCTCTGGAGGAAAAATTGTTCTGATTATTTTCATGGAGGCATAAGGTTCACTGGGAAGGCAGGCAAACTGGGGGTTCCTTGACTCAGATGTCAGTGTTGGTACTGGAAGCACTTTTCGTGATATCTGTAAGAGCAGATGTCACAATCCTAACCGCACCTCATTATCAGGACTCGCAAAGGCACTTTCCACAAAACTGGAGTTTTTGGAAGAGTTCCTAGACAACTCATCTGCTGATCATTCTATATTCCACCTTCCAAAATGTCCTAAGGAATTCCTATTGGGTATGTATTACTTTCTGTCTCAAGTTGCTTCAGAGCATTCTGGTGACCTGTTCAAAAAAATGCTGCTGCTGTGTTAAAAGGGGTGGTAGGTAAGAAAGGCACAAATAACAACACTATTAAAAATTAGGACCATAGCTGGGCGCAGTGGCACGTACCTGTAATTCCAGAGGATTGGGAGGCTGAGGCAGGAGGATTGGGAGTTTAAAGCCAGCCTCAGCAAAAGTGAGGCATTAGGCAACTCAGTGAAACTCTGTCTCTAAATAAAATACAAAATAGGGCTGGGGATGTGACTCAGTGTTCAAGTACCCCTCAGTTCAATCTCCCCTACCCACAAAATTAGGATCATATGAATACATATATGCATATATACACATATGTATGTGTACATATATGCATATTTATATAATGTTCTTACTTATAATTTTATAAAATTATATATGTGTGTGTGTGTAATTTTTTGTTAGGTAGGATGAACAGGAGAACCATATGGGCCCCCTTTTCTCAAACATTAATCATTATGTTTACTTTGCATCATATTAACCAGAAGCGGGCCAACAATTAAATGACCCCCAAATCCCTGATTTTCATAGAGCAGGGACCACTTACCTGATTTAGAAACTAGAATAACAGGAAGTCAGCACTATTTATAGACCATAGTCAAATACTAGGGTATTTGTATCATATGAACTAAGAATAATTTTCCAAACTATTAAGATGATGAAATTATATTTACACAATAAAAATTCACACTATAAACATAAGTTCATGAAATAAAGGGCTTTATTAGCACCATTGTTTTTTACTAAGGGTTTTGCTTTGTGTTGCTATTATTAATAATTTTGTCTTTTTCTTATGCATTTATGAACTTGTTCTTCCTAGAAGAAGAGCAGGTGGCAAAAGTCTGAAACATAATTATAGGATAAAGCTTAAAATTGAGAATTTTTCATTGCTGTATTTTTCTGTAAATTGGCAAAAAATATAATTTTCCATATTTGTGATTGAATATTTTGGCCCACCTCATTGAACTTAGCCATGGAGCCATTCTTCCTTCAATTATTTTTTCAGCAATGATGATTTGCATGTCTCCCAGTGCTAGGTTCTTTAATATTAGTCACTGGAGATGCAAAAGTCAGACAAGGTACACTTATCAACAGTCATTTTAGGTTGAAGAAGAATATGAACAAGTGAATCCATAATTACCAGTGGGTAAATTCAAAGACAGAGGTATGCATAGATTAAGATGGCAATATGAAACAATGGCATGGAAATCACACTGAATCACATCAAGGGAAGCTTCCTGGAAAAGATGATACAGGTATTTTAAAGGATAAGTAAGGGCTATTTCAAGGAACAAAGAACAAGGAAAAGGAGAGGCCTACAGGCAAAGGTATTGAGCTTTTGGCATAGGAAGTTATTCTTAAAATGATGGGGATTGCATTGATTTTCTACTGTTCCCGTAACAAATCACCACAGATTTAGTGGTTTAAAACAACACCCATTTACTGTCACATGGTTGTATGGTCAGAAAATGAGGCACAGTTGTGGTTTTCTTTTCCAGAGCTGTGTTCCTTTCTTGAGGCCCTAGGAGAGGATCTAATTTCTAGCTCATACTGGTGGCTTGGAGAATTCAGTTCCATGTATTTATAGGACTGAGGTCCCCATTTCCTTGTGGGATGAAGGCTGGGGCTATTCTCAGGTCCTAGAGACCACCTTCCTTCCTCCATCTTTAAGTCAGGCAGTGGAAGGCCAAGTCCTTTTCATGTTTTGAACCTCTCTGAGCTCCCATTCTGTCTCATCTGCACAGCTGCATCTTTCTAATGCTCTGCTTTGTCAGATGCTTTTAAGCATCTCATTGGGTCCAACCAGATTATCCAGTCCAACATTCCTATTTCAAGGCCAACTGGTTAGAAAACTTAATTCTATGTACAAAGTCCCTCCAGAATCATCTAGATTGATGTTTGAAAAGCCAAGGTACAGGAATCTTGTATAACATTTTTAAAATTCAGTCTATTGCAGGGATGTATATTTTAGGCCTTGATCCTGGGACAATCTTGCTAAGTGTGAAGGAAACAGCCAGTCAGTGGAAAATGGAGCTATTTGCTCTCAGCTCCCTCACTTTATTATGTGCTTGAAACACAGTACAAAGGTGTGGGCCTGTCCCTTCCCCACTCTTTCTCTCAGCAAACTATTCAGTTAATCTTCTGCGACCATATTTCTTACCCAGCTGGACTTTGATCTTATTTCTTAGACAGACCTATTTTCACTTTTACAAAACCAATGTGCATGTTCTGTAGATGTGAGGACTTATGCAAGTTCTCTAAAATAAGTACTTCCACAGGCCACAATGAATAGCCCTCTAAGACTGTCCAGGAAACACATACATGAAAACAATATAGTGGTAAAAGTACAGGGACTAGACCAAAACATGAGGAGCACATGCCTTTAGTAAAGTACTTTATAATTTAACTCGTGTACTTTATAATCAGTCATGTCCATATTTGTGTCACCTAAACATGTAAATACCCACAACCCTTATACAAAGTAAATAAATATTTAAATCAGATCAGCGAACTAACCAAGATTACACCCAGTCATATGTTGGCATTTACAACAATTGTATTGGTTTTCATTCAATAATAGGGACTATTTAAATAAACAATGACACTTTTATGTCCTTACAAAAATACATAACCATTAGTTGTAATTCTCCCTATATATAGAAAAAATAATAGAATTATACCAAATTTTTAATTGTAATTATCTCGAGTTGAGGACTTTTGTTGACTTCTTTGCATTTTTTATATATTTCTAATTTTCTAAATCCTGCATGATTTTTCATTTATTCCTGTGTATACAATTACTATAAATGTTTTATTTTGCTTGTTTGTTTATTTATTTATTTATTTATTTATTGGTACCGGAGATTGAACTCAGGGGCACTCGACCACTGGGCTACATCCCCAGCCCTTTTTTGTATTTTATTAGAGACAGGGTCTTACTGAGTTGCTAAATGCCTCGCCATTGCTGAGGCTGGCTCTGAACTCGTGATCCTCCTGCTTCAGCCTCCCAAGCGTTGGGATTACAGGCATGCACCACTGCGCCCGGCTTATAAATATGTTTCAAACAATAAACAACTGGAGGTTATAAGTGGTTAACAGTGATGTTAGAGGAGTATGTTATTACCCTAAAACATAATTTTTAAAAAATCAACTGAAGGTATGTACTTAGAGAGAATGACTCCTAGATCTAGAAAATTGTAAAAATACCTTATATAAAACCAGCAACTTGAGAAATTGTGCTCTTTATATGTAATATGAAATGAAATGTACTCTGTAAACATGTATAAAAAGTTAAAATTAAAAAATGTATTAAAATTATCTAAAATTAACAATTTTGATTAAAAGGGCTATTTGTTTAATTATACATAAAAGAAACCTACTCGTCATCGTGTTGCCAATCAGTACAAGCAGGGTATAATGCCCTTGCAGTCATTCTAAATTTCAGCAATGATAAAATAGATGATTGATGCAATGATAAAAATCACCAGTATTTATTATATGCCAGCACTATGCTGAGCAATTTATATGCACTATCCCATTTAAGTGTTTCCCAGATTCTGCAAAGTATATATATTATTTCCTTTGAAAGGTAGAAAATCTTCATAACAGAAGGACTGCATAATTTACCCTGGGTGATTAAAAATTGTTATACAGCAGATTTGAAAATGATGTCTAGGATCTCTGAGTTTTCAACCCAAGCTCTTAACTACAATGTGATATTTATACATTTGAAATTGGTTGAATGACCTTATCCAAAGAGTTTGATTAATGAAATCATGCCCACCTAGAGGGATTGTTGAGGTTTAATGTATCAATCCATGAAGTGCATGAAGATATACAGTTCTATGTATCAAACCTGCAGGTGACAGGGAGCTAGCAGAGATAAGTAGACTAGATGAGAGAGAAAGATCAAAGCGTTTATTAAAAGAATGCAGGAATGACTTAGAACTTACAAGTTAAATGTAAGTTTCTATTACAATAACCAATAAAGAAATTGGACAGGTAGAGAATAGGAAAAGCATGGCTCAGCAGTGACAAAAGTTACATAACAAAGTCATCCATACATTCAACATGGGTCAGTAAATTGATGTGATTGTCAAAAATGTACTCTTGGGCTAAATTAATAGAATACCTAAAAGATGAGAAGCGAAAGCATAGTTTTTTTTTTCCCCTTTGTTGGTCAAGCTATAATTGGAGTAATGAATGTGTTGTAGAACCACTCTGGGGTGGAGAGAAATATTGGTAAATGGCAGGGACACTGATATCTTAATGGCAAGTCAATTGAGGAATAAGTTGTAGATGCCTTTTCAGAGAAGAAAACACTTAGATGAATTATATATCTTTAAATATATTATAGTGTGTCATATGAAAGGAAGTTTTGACATGGCCTCAGCAGTTGAAATAATAATCACAGAATGAAAGCTCAAAAAAAAAAAAAAAGTGATTTGGAGTTACTATGAGGACAAACTATCAAATAGTCAGACCTAAAAGGTCTAGAGTGGGTTGTCCCAGGAAGTAAAGAACCTCCATTACTGGAGGTAGGCAAGCCTCAGCTAGACCAGTTATAACCATGTTATACAGAACAACCCAGAGATCATCAAAATTAATAAGACAATCATTACCTTCTCCTCTCAAACTGAGAAATGTTAATTAAATGAATGATTTGTAACTGTAAATTTTAATCAATTTGCACCCCAAACAGTCCCCATATTATAAGCTAGGAAGATTGAATTATTAATAATTTTCCTGAGGTATGGTGAATCGGGTGAGTCAAAGATCTAAGAAAAAGAAGAAATGTGAAGGGTTTCAGGCTGTGTGTACCCAGTACATGATTATTAATTAAATTTGCAAACAATCTGCTTCACTATACCTGCAGAAGAACAGCCACAGGCAAATGTAGAACACAAATAAGCTATAAATAAATAAATTTTTCCACTATAGTCCAGCCTGGTGATTGTGGAAAGAAAAGACTGTTTATAAGATTTAGGTGGTGAGACTGCAAAGAGATTGTTCATTTTGTATTGAGCCTTAAATGAGCTATAACAGTAAATCTTCTGTGTAAAGAAGAAAAGGAAGATAGATGGTCAGTAATATTTTGCCCTGCATAAATATATATATTTTCATCTAGCAAAGTTTACAGATTTAGAGACTTGACCACTTAGGCCAAAACAGCTGTGTATCATTCTGTTCTAAAGTAATGTTTCTCTTTTGGAACATACTGCATTATAAACTAAATGTTTCTCAGGAAACCAGTAAGAAATGGTACTGGGTTTGGGGCTAGAAATATCACATATTTTTTAATGGTTTGTAGCTCAGTTTTTGTTAATCTGAGCAATGCATTTGGAACAGCCATTTTTCAACATGACTACAGGACTGGTTTCCCCACTTTTTTTTTTTTTTTTTAGAAGAATGCCTTAATTTATTTTTAAAGTAGATAGGAGATATATATCATTTTATTTTTATGATATTTTTTAAATTATTTTTTATTCTAAGATGATATAAATCTAAGCAGAATACATTACATTTCATATTACACATATATAGAGCACTTTTTTTTTTTTTTAACCAGGGATGCTTTACCCCTCATAATTTTTTTTTTTTTTTTGAGACAGAGTCTCACTTAGTTGCTGAAGGTCCCATTACATTGCTGCAGTTGAAATCCAACTTGTGATCCTCCTATCTCAACCTCCCAAATCGCTGAGGTTACAGGTGTACACCACTGTGCATGGTTTGGCTGGGACATTTTACAAGTCATGCAGAACTTCTGTCCCTTCCTTCCTCATATATTTAATTCTCCTTTATATCCTACCAATCTTCAGTCACTGTTTTTTATATTCTTAACCTTGTTACTCTCTCCCTGTGTTGTTTTATAAAGTCTTTGAGGGTAGCATTTTAATTTTTTTGGTAGTTGTACATAGACAGAATGCCTTTATTTTATTATTATTATTATTATTATTATTATTATTATTATTATTATTTGTATGTGGTGCTGAGGATCAAACCTAGTGCCTCATGCATGCTAGGCAAGTGCTCTGCCACTGAGCTACAGCCCCAGCCCAGCATTTTAATTATCTTGAGACCATATTTTAGCATGGTTTCCATCAACAGCAGAAATTCATAGTGTTGGGGACACCTCACAATGCAGAGAAGGAAATGGCTATAGTCAAGTGAACACAACCAGATTTTAATCACCATACAGGATTATTTTCATGGGGAAACATACTCCTTTTTGGTTTAAGTAGAGCAGAGTTCAATTAAGAGCTGAAAGCAAACTCTCTTCTAACTTGGATCCTAAGCTCCTTGAACTTCCTTTCTTCCCCCAATATGTAAGGCAAGATTTAGTCATTCAGCACAAATAGGCTCAAAAGACTATTAAGTGCTAAACTCTGTACAAGATGACACATTTCTCACCAATAGTATGTGCTCAATAAATGTCTTGACATCTTCAAAATGACCGAAAAGTGAAATGAGTCCAACACAAAAGGACAAATAATAAGAATAATGTACAAACAATAAGAATAATATACAAATGTGAAAAGAAAAAGAAATCAAGTGTTAACCATGGTTTTCACAAGATGATAGAAATTTGAGTTAATTTTTTTTATTTCCCATTATTCCTCCTTTTTTTTTTCCATATGCCCATTTGTGTCATGTATAAATAAAATGTTTTATTTTTTAGGGGTCGGGGTGTAGAATAGTTACCATAGTAGGTTCTTTAAGCCAGCCATCAATCTTGCAGACCCAAACATTTTCTACCTGGCCTAACTGAATATAGGCATTTAAGAAATGAAAGGAGACTTTGGAGCTTTCAAGAGGGTAAATAACTTGTAGTTCTGACTGTACCAGGCACTGCATCACACACTAGACCAGTACTAGGTAACACAAACCTGAGAACTGTGTACTATGAACATCATTTTCTCTACTCTTCTGGGGAAGAGATGAAGGCCCAACAATTCTAGACAATTTGCTTACTTTTGGATTGAAATGGCAGAGCTGAAACTAAAAAGTCTTCATCTGATTCCGTAGCTTGAGTTCTTCTCACACCATAAGTATCTAGTAGCTTTATTCTACTTGGGGCAAGCAGAGCAAACCCAGGCATCAGAAGCATTGCATTGGTCTTTGAGACATATTTTTGAAAAGCCAACTCTATATGCCCAACAGGCTACAATACATTCAGTGTCACTGTGCTTAAGGATTTGATAATAAAATCATTCACTATGGTATATAACACTTTATTTCTAGTAAAATGAAGACATTTAATTGCATATAATTTCAGGAGAAAATATATATTCCAGGGACCATTTTTTCTTTGTTTAATTTTATTCTTATTTGTTCTAGTAGAGTGTACTTTGACACATTACATATATGCAGTATAACTTATTCTAATTTGGATCCCATTCTTGTGGTTGTACATGATGCAGTGTCATTTTAGGGACAAGTCTCATGCATGGATTCTATAATTATGTAAAACTCAAGTGAAAAAAAAAAGGATGTTATAATACTAAAAGAGATTGTGGCAATCCTTATAATAAAAGCATGTTTTGATGAATCATTGCAAAATCAATTTGTTCATTCAACAAATATTTATTAAGCAACTACAATAGACTAGATATAACACACGTTTGGAACCAAAGATAATAGGTTTTAAATTTGGACAGACTGTAGTATATTTAAGTTATGATCATATTTGATAATATACCTTGTAAATATGGGTAGGAAGGTTAAATTCAGAGACAGAAGTACTTGAAGAACTTGAAATGCTGTGCTGAACTTGCCTTGAACCACTCAATACAGAAGAAGAGTTTGCAGAATGCTTATATTTGTGTGAACATAAGAGTCTTACTAGAGGACTAATAAATATAATCTCTTTACTGAAAAGTTTGTAGCAGCATGACCACTTGAGTAGTAAAACATGTTTATTTTAGAAAATTTTATTTGTTCACTTAGAGACTAGTCTTGTGTAATTCACTCTATAAAAACTGAACTCATTTCCAAACCATAAGTTGGGCTTTTCTTCTAGTATGTTTCTATTAAGGAAATTCAAGTTGTCTTTGGCACATTTGCTCCCACCACGACATGAAACTTCATTTTTTACTTCACAAAAAGTATTAGTAATAACCCCCAACAAAACTGATTTCTAAGCCGGGCGCGGTGGCGCACGCCTGTAATCCCAGCACTTTGGGAGGCTGAGGCAGGAGGATCACGAGTTCAAAGCCAGCCTCAGCAATGGCGAGGCACTTAGTAACTCAGTGAGACCCTGCTTCTAATAAAATACAAAAATAAGGGCTGGGGATGTGGCCCAGTGGTCAAGTGCCCCTGAGTTCAATCCCCAGTAACAAAAAAAAAAAAAAAAAAAAAAAAAAAAAACTGATTTCTATAAAAGGTTAACTTTGAAGGGGTTTGTTTGCTTTTTAATCAACCGAAGGTTATCAGTACTACTAATCATGAATGTGGTTAAGTTATTCCTTTGGGATCATGTTTAAACAGTTCTCACAGTCTTGCTTTGTTCACACTTTCTGCTTTAACTGCTGCATCTACCAAGTCTAAGGCTGTTAGCTCCCTAATTCAGAAGTCTTCCTAATGTACCTCAGAACATAAGGAATATTTTAAGCTATTATTTTTATTTCAAAATTCCTTTTCCTATATTTCCATCCTGTGATCTTTCACCAGGATT
Source organism: Tamias sibiricus (assembly GCA_025594165.1). NCBI lineage: Eukaryota > Metazoa > Chordata > Mammalia > Rodentia > Sciuridae > Tamias > Tamias sibiricus. The sequence continues at coordinate 100,921,863 of CM046661.1, read as the reverse complement.
TTTTCCATTCCCTTCCAGTGGTATGGTTCCCCTACTTTGATTAATGTTTCAACTCCTGAGTGCTATCTCTCAAGTCTCTCTTCCTCCATTGTATAATTGATTCATTCCAGAACCACTGGGAGTGGAGAAGATATTGTGTCCAATCCTACCCTACCTCCTGTCCCAAGCCCTCAAGATCACTGAGAGCCAGTTCAATTATCTTGGGATCCCTCTCATCTGGGGAAGGGAAAAAACAAATGAAACTGAGGAAAATCTAGTCGACTTGGCATATTAGGATGAGTAACTTCAATTACTCTACATGTCATTTGAAGATATGTTTTTCTTAAAATATAAAGATATAAAAATGAGTGCTACCTAGAATGTCATATTTTAGAAATGACATTTCTGAACAGCAGTGAATTGATGGCAATCCAACAATGTTATTGACATTAGTACATTTTGGTAATGCTCATCTTTTTACTCTGGGAGGAGTCAATGAAATAATTCTTTCAATCATCTATTTAAATGGCTTAAGCAAAACAAGGCCAGATTTTTTTTTTTCTTTTTTTCACATTCTAGTGCTATAAATTCCCATAAATAAAAATGATGACAACCAAAACCCTTTATCACAGTGCTTTCAAAAGTGCCACACATTTACCTATTGCCTCTAAGGCAAAGCATCCAAAGATAAGAATTTATTTACTGATTCTATTATCTTTTTGTACTTTCAGTGAGCAATCATTTCAGAAATGCAGACTTGGGCAAAGATAGAAATTCAATACTATTTCTGGATGAATGTAGAGCTCATTCTGGGGGGAAAAAAAAGTTCAAGAGCATTTTTAAACTTTCCATGTCCCTTAATGTTATGTCATGAAATCATTTTGTAAACAGAAGATATTAAAAAGGTATGAAAAGCCTTGGTGAGCAAATTTAAAATAAGGCATTCGCAAAAGGAAAATTTTAATCTTATTTCTTAAATGTGGTCGGTCCTGGATTTCTGTTAAAATGCAAACATTGTAGATTCGCTAAATTATTCTTTCATCCATGGAAAGAAGAAAGCTTTGTAGTAAGCTGTCTCTAAAGTTTTCCAGCCTCACTTCTTCAAACGGAGAATCCCTTCTTTAAAATGTTTAAACAAGGCATGTAAATGATAAAGAAGAGAGGTCTGAGTCTGAGCTGGTGGGATCTTTGGTCCCCTGGCTGGTGTTGAGGGAATCAGGTGTGTGAATTTGCCCAGAGTAGCTGACCAGTCAATATAAACAGAGACAATCAGTGAGGATTTTTCGAGGGTGCAAAAATCATATGGAAAAGTCAATTTTTCTTTTCTATCCTTGATTCAATAATTAATTTTGATAGAGACCATCATGGAATATCTACTTAGAAAGTCATGCAACTACATGAGCCTTAGTCTAACTTGATGAAATGAAGGTAAGATGACATCAGAGATGTTTTCAATGGAACCAGTGCAAACTCTTGCACCAGTATTCATGCAGTCTGAGATCGACCATAACATCATTCATGTATTCATTCATTCAACATTAATGCTAGAGTAAATAGATAAAATAAAATAAAAGGACAAGATATTATAGTTCCTTGTGAAAGCAATAGGTTTTGGTAAAATAAACTGCTTGACCAGGGAAGTCCAAGGTTCTTAGTCACGGATATGCATTAGGTCACAGCATTAAGAGGTGAGAGAGAGTTTAAGTGATCGATAAGGGAGTGGTTCTAATAGAAAAGATCATAGATGAGTTATTTTGTCCAACATTCAACTCTCAGATAAAATATTTCCTGAGAACAGGGAACACCTGCGACCCCTGAAGAAAACGCAGAATATTGGGAAATATTAAGGAAACTGGGAGAGTGTGACTAAGAAGCAGCACTCAGCCAAGTTCATATGAAGGTATAAAGAGGCTCTATGTCATTTTCACAGAATGTGAACACACATTCAAAGGCCAAGGTGGACCACAAATTCTTTGTCCACATATAGTACTTTATTTTTCTGTACTCTCTAGAATGTCCATGTTCTCTAGATCTCCAACATAGCATACTCCATTTCATATTCTTAAATTCACTTTAACAGTTTCAAAGAGCAGATATATTCTGATGGTTTCAAAACATTTTGTTTATTAAGGAAGGACCTATGCAACCATATTCAGGAACATCTCATCAAAACACAATAAGACTGTTTTTCTAGTTCTGTGAAATATGTCATTGGTATTTTAATGGGGATTACACTGAATCCCTATAAAGCTTCTGGTACTTTGGCCATTTTAATAATATTAACTATGTCTATCCAAGAACATGGGAAGTCTTTCTAATTTTCTAAAGACTTCTTTAACTTCCTTAGTTTTCTATAGTTTTAATTATAGATGTCCTTCACCTCCTTTGTTAGATAATTTCCATGTTTTTTTTTCTTTTCTTTTTTGAGATTATTAGTGAAAGGGATAGTTTTCCTGATTTCTTTTTCAGCAGATTCATTATTGGAGTGTAGGGAAGAAAGCTAGACCAAAATAAGGGAGGATGGGCTGGGAATTCCTGAAAATAGAAAAATGATCAGTGGGGGAGAGGAAAGGAATTGAAGGGGAACAAAGAGGAATGGGAAAAGGGAGGAACAATGGAATGAAATTGACCAAACTATCCTATGTACATATATGAATATACTGTAGTGAATTTCACTTTTTTAATATCTATAAAGCACCAATTTTAAAAGGTATAAATAAATAGAAGGAAGATAAATAGAGTAGAGGAAAGGAAACAGGGGAAGGGAGGAGACAAAGGAAATGAAAAATACTAGGAACTGAGTTAGAGCAAATTATATCCCTTGTTTGTATAATTATGTCAAAATGAACCCCAATATTATGTACAACTATGATGCACTACTTTTAAAAATGAAAAAAAAAAAAGAATTTAATTTAAAACCACAATAATGACCACAAATTTCTGGGAATTTAGTTGCATTTATGTTAAATATTGAGTGAAAAAAATAGCTAGCATGAAATGTTATGCAAAATCCATAATAACCCCATTGCCCAAGGCTCATGACACCTCTTATATTCCTTTAATAACTGTGCAAGCTTTGCCACACTGTGTCTCCATTGTCTTAACTGTAAAATGGGAATAATAATAATAAAAACCCTAATAGCATTGGGTCTACATAAGTCAATAGATTTAAAATATTTAGAAGAAGCTGTCACACATGAGGTTCAATAAATTTATGTCATTATTGTTACTATGGCAACCATAATAGTTCAATTCAAGTTGTCAGTGTGAATGGAGGCACTGGTGGGGTAATTTATTAAACAATGTAATGAAATCAAACATCATTCAATAGTTGAATTCTTGAAAAATTATGTGTAGATGAAATCTTTAATACATTAAATAGCATTTTTCTTAAGATAAACTCCATTGATGGATTATTCTCCACTGTTACTATTCATTTCCTTTTATCACTTATTTAAAATAAATTTTATTTGTCAGTTTACTCCTTTCCCCCACACTCACACACCACACATTTTTTATTGGTGCATTATAGTTGTACATACTGATAGGATTTGTTGTTACACATTCGTACACACACACACAGGATACACACTATAAAAACATAATATGGCCAATATCACACCCCAGCACTTCCCCCTCTCCCTCACTTCTCTTCACCTCTGGGTCCATTTCATCTACTGATCTCTCTCAGAGTTCATGAGATCCACCACCTTCTTTCATTTCCTTTTTCTTTTTAGCTTTTGCATATGAGAGAAAACATATGTCCCTTGACCTTCTGGATTTGATTTATTTCACTTAATTTTATGGTTCTAAGTCCATCCATTTTCCTGTAAATGATAAAATTTCATTTTCTTTATGACTTAATTAAAGCACATTGTATATACTTACCAGATTTTCTTTATCCGTTCATCTGTTGATGGACAACTAGACTCGTTTCATAGTTTGGCTCTTGTGAATTAGGTATGCATGTGTATGATACATGGGTATGCATGTATCACTGTAGTAAGATGACTTTAATTATTCAGTATAAATACTGAGGAGTGATAGAGCTGGATGATGTGGTGGTTCCATGCCTCGTCTTTTGGGGAGTCTCCATACTGATTTCCATAGTGGTTGTACTAATCTAGAATCCCATTAACAGTGTAAAAGTGTTCCTTTTTCTCTACATCCTCTCCAGCATTAAATAAACTTTTTAAATGGAAAGGGAAAAGGAAAGGAATATGGATATTAGCTTTCTATATGTGAATTACAAAAATATGTGTATTCTGTGTTTGTATATAATTTTCTTAAGATATGAACAAAGTACTTTAGATGTTTGATAAAGTGCCACTTAGTTAGCTTGGTGACCTAAAAGAGTTAATGCTGCTTACAAATGCAGGAACCTCACTCTAGGGAGTGGTTTGGACATCTACACATTCTCATTATTTATTTTTATCCTTGGAACACCTTCAGGAAGTGTCATGTTGCTTCCCAGGTTAGTAACAGGATCCTGCTAACTTACAATCTGCCACTTCTCTCTCAGCCTTTGGCCACAGATTTTGTGCTTCCATCCACTCTTTGGTTTGAAACTAGGAACCTGGGTGGAGAAGAACATTATCCCAAATTGCCTACATTTGTTTCTGTGCCTTCTCTGTCATTTCCACACTAGCATTTTGTTTCTCACCAGGCATCTGGTGGCTTGGATTCTTTTTTAAAGTTACTTTTTAGTATCCTCAAGAACCATCTCAATTAAGCTCATTCTGTCAATATTTTCAACAAAGTCCCAAAGTAACTAACAATAATTTTGTTCAAATTTTTACTTTTAATGATATGTGTGGGAAGAATAGTAAATATACTTATGTTTTAGGGTTATCAGTGCTAATTCATAGGCATGCAGAAATTATATGCCTCACAGTTTGACATCAAATCTTGTAATTATCTGGCTACACATTACACTCATGAATTTCAAGCATGAGTGGGCAAAGCCTTCATTAGAAATTATGGACCCACTGTTTAGGAAAAAAATGCTAACACCAAAAGGAAGGCTGGCATTTGGTAAGCTTTCAAAAGCACAGCTCTGCAACTATTTCAGCCTGATTGACCATTCACACCTTTATATTTGTTTTAGAAAACTGAACCATCTGCAGTGTTTTGTGTTTTTTTTTTTTTTTAAGGATCTTTAAAGAGTAAATAATGCTGTTGGACACATCAGTTTCATTTTTCCTTCAGCTAAACAGGATGAAAGCTAGAGTCCAAGAAGCTGATGAGGAACATTTCTCAAAGGAAAGGAAAAAAGTGAAGAAGGCAGGGATTTTAAGGATGTAACCAATGTTACATCTAAAGAGAAGGACCTAACATTTTGAAGCTCTACAAGTACCATCTTTCCTTTACCATGGCTACAATACTTGGGGATTATTGATTGCCACTCATGACTGCCACTGCTGGAATATTATTTGAGTGGCTATGCAATTCTTTCCAATTCCCTCTCCATTAAAGATTGGCCTTTTTCCCATTCCCCCCACACACCCCAATCAACCTAATTATCACAGAATTTTCCTGCAGATCCTTTCTCCCAATAGTACTGGGCATCTCACAGGCAGCACCCCAGTTTCATGGCTGTTGGCAACTTGCACCATGCAACACTTGTTCCTCCTCACCACCTTTCTTCTCCACTTGCACATTAGCTACAATCTGTCAGCCAGCTGTAGCACAGCAAGGAAGCCAAAGAGCAGGGCAGGCACCAAGGGCTATTGACAACACGGTCAATAATCACTTGCCTTTTGTGTTGAATTCCTATTGTGTAGAATCCATGTAATTGACTTTCAGGGCTGGCTCTTTTATTTTTTTAAGTTCCCAGATGCAATTTAATATTTGCAATAATATTTCTAAACTTGATTATTTTTCATCCATACTAAAACATCAGTATACCCAACATTTAAAGCCCAACAATATATGATTAATTTTTAGATGCCATGGCAACCAAAGATTAAATTTGAATTTAAATAAAAGAACTCAGCCTCCCTTAAAACTCTTCTCTTAGCTGGAAAGAATACTAATATAATTTTATGTGGAGCCTTGTCAAGTGCTTTCAAGAAATGTCAAACTATATTTTTAGCCATGGAGTTTGCTTAATCCCATAAGACTCTATCTCGCCTTTATGTTGACAAATGAACAGCACTGAAATATCAGGGATCTGAGCTTCTGTCAAGATCCACTTCGCATCAAAAGTTGTTGTTCTTGCACAGCTGTTTTGTCAAAACTTCTGAATTAGAATCTACATTTACCTTACCTTTATGATTCCCCTGGGTTTGCTTTGAATTCCTTTGTTGTCACCCCTTAATTGACTCCAAACTTTACTTTTATAGACAAGTCAATGAAGTGTTGTGGAAACATTAAGCAACAGGAAAATCGGATAAGGGTCTCCTGATTAATTGTCGTTGAATAGAAAAGTAGCATCTTCACTCATCTGCTCCCCAAGTTTGTTTCCTGAATAGCATATCTGACATCAATTCCCTTCCCTTCATGTTTTTCTGCATATTATTAATTTAGAAAGTACAAAATTAGTATCTTAATAAAATCTCCTACTTGGACTCTACTAAAATAAGCAGGGCTAAAAAGTGTATGCATTGAAAATATTTAAGAGTGTCTTAATTTTGCCTCAAATGGAGACTTTATCTAGAACTCAAAACCCATCTGGAGGGAAAATTAAAAGACAAATGTTTTATAGCAATTAAAATTTCAAGTTATCCACATTGTGCCAAGACTATGTTGCAAAATTCTACATTTTCAACACCACTCTTTTGTCACCACTATTTGGCCATTCAAGACTCTTCTCATCTTTTGAAAAGTATACCTGAGATAAAAGTATTCCTTAGAGAATATAAACTATTCATTGTGTATTTTCATCACTATACATAATTCATATAATTCATATCTTAATTCCTAAAGCAGAGAAAATTCTGGCAAATGACATAACACTAGCATCAGGTATATTTATAATTTAGAGTGACCTATTTAAACCTGACCTCATTTGAAGGGGGGAAAAAAGCTTGCTATGTGAAACAGTGATTATACAATCTTGGTATCAGTTCATATTTGGCTGAGCTATGGAATGACAGTACAGTGAAAATAACAAGAGGTTAAAATTAGTAAAATGTCTTCATTCAGAAAATGCAAATCATGAACTATATTTTAAAATGTTCTCATTTATGAAACACTTTAATTTTTTAAATTAAGTAACACTAACAGTATTAACAGTCGTAATTCCACATGCTTTATCTTTTATCTCACAGTAGTTCACAGCCATATTCTCTAAGTAATAATTACTAAAAGTAAGCCACCCCCTGGGCAAATGGCAACAATACTTACTAACGTTTAATGAGAGGTAAAAAATCAAATTAAAGCACATGGAGAACTGGAAGAGCAGGTCATTCACTGGTGGGAGGGTAGACTGGAAGAATTTTATGTAGATGACACCATATTACAATAGGCAAAATTACAAAATGACTGTTCTCAGTATTATGAGCTGAAAGGGGTGGAGATGGAAGTACTTGTCCTGATAACTGATAACTACAGAAAGGAAAAAATCTCGAATAATTTGATCCAAAGCCTGGGCACAGTGACACTTGCCAGCTTTTCATCAAATCTGATATACTTTTAAGGAAATTTGCTGTATCAGAAGGAGCCTACAAAATGTTCAGTAAGAAGCCCAAACCAAGTTCTCAACTTCACACTGGTGGGCTAGGTAACATTAACTGAACCCTCATATTGCTTTGTGGCCATGTGCCCACCTTCAGGATGCTGCCCAAGGGGGAAGTCATTACTCCTCTCGCTCATTCTTCCTTCATGCCAGCTTCTCCCAGTCATGTTGTATAGTTTCACAGCACCAAAAAGTCCTCCCCTTGGCTCCCCTTTAACCTTAATACCTGATGGTTATGATTCCATAATGCCTGATGGTTTGACAAAAGCATATCAAAATGTTCCTGTGACCAAATTTCTGGAAGTGGGAGTTCCCAATCCTATTGCTGGGAGTGGGACACAGGTGTCAGTACTTTTTGAAGCTACCAGGTCATTCCAATGTGCAGACAGGTTTGAGAACCACTGACTTGTGGAATTCAGGTAAAAACTGATCAGGGCAAACAACTAGACAATAAGCTTGTTTCACTGTACCTATATATAAACTGCCTAACAGCTTTATAAATACTGACATCTTAATAATATTCATATTCATTTAATATTTGCACAATGCATATTCATTAAGAACCCATCTGCACACCATTCCTGATGATAAACCAAAGCTAGCAAGTCAGTCAACAAATACAGCATGAGCTTGAGGTCTCTCTGCACCCATGCTGGTAATGGCCAACCTGACCGCAATAACAAGCACTTCATTAACACTTCAGTAAGTGTTATTATGAAAATGTTTTTCTGCCCACTTGAGCCTTAAATGTTTGGGTAGAATAAGTGCTGAGTGATACAAGGATTCTGGTTGTTTTATGAGATATGATTAGAGTGTAGGGGTTCTTGTCTTCCCTAAATTTTAGTGGATAAATTTATGTGGTGTGATAGTGGCCCCAAAGTGGCACATGCCCCAAATCCACTCCCCACATTTTTCTATCAACATTCTTGTCATGTTTCCACTTCCAGGCTCATGAACCCTATTTTAAAAGCATAAAATAGGCACATCCTTTCTTACCAGGCTGCAGCCTGGAAGATTGCCATTATAAATTCCTTTTTAAGGAATGGATTAATGGGAACCAAGAATGATTTCCAAATGCTATAGCACCCAGAACTGGTAGAAAATAATATGCTCAACCTTTGTGCCATGAGGGCTACACAGTCTTTTAAATCTTGAGATTATATAAGAAGCAGTTTTCCTGGAGACATTTCTATGGGTACTTTACAAACAAGTGCATCCAGTATCTCCGTGATTACTTCGGCCTATCCCCTGAGAGCATGCCTGCCCGCCAGCACCAGAGCTGTCCTAAGATTGGCAGACCTTGCTCAAAGGTCTAGAGGATGAGTGACCTGTAAGCCTCACAAGAGGGGGAACAGAGAAACCTGCAGAGCAATGTGCCTTCTGGTGTTGACAAGAAAGCAGGCACTTAGGCTCAGTCAGCAAGGGAATTCTAGTTCAGAAGAAGATTTAGTCATGGATGTGGTCAGCCTCCTCATTAATATTGGAAAGGACTATTTTGTGTTGAACAAACTTGCAGCCAGAACAATAAATTAAAAATTGGCATAAAACAGGAGTAACCCATGGGCAAAATGTGTGGTGAAGTTATATTCTACTTAGCATTAGTGGTATTTTTTGCATTAAATTGAATACAGTGTCTCTTTGCAGGGAATACGGTCTCCGGTTCAGCACGGCTCCCCCCACCATCCATACGCACTGCTTTATCTCACACCAGATGTTTCACAGTTTTACTAGATCAGCCTGGCCTTAGGGACATTTGAATTTGCAACTCTGGCATTTATTATTTATGCAAGTTTAACACAGAAAGACACTGTCACTCATTAAAATCTCACCATAAATTGATGACTTAAGATATCTGAAAGAAAGTTGGTAAGATACAAATAGATCAAAAGGAGTTGCAGAAAACTTCTGTATGGCATGAGCATTCCCCAACCTGCAAGTCTCAGGAGAGAATGGCTGGGACACGTTTACCATATGTAATAGAGTATAATGTTTACTCTCTCACTAATTTATTATGATTCCATAGGTGCTTAGTATATACTGGGTAAGTGAATATATTAAATACATAAGTGAAACCCTCAGTGGGGTTTGGAATACTAAAGGTCTAACTTGATAAAATATTTTAAAATTATACAGAGAGACAACTTAGGAGTTTTGTCATGTAAAAAGATTTTGGAGGAAAATGTTAGCTTGAATGGAGGCAAAAGGGTAATATCTTAGGAAATATATGGGCTAAAATAATTTTGGATTATTCTCCAGTTAGTTAAAGAGCCTCACAAGTCCCCTGAGCCTCACGAGTCCCCTGAACTAGAGAAAGTATTTTCTCCAAAATCTTTATGGTCTATATAGATAGTCAGTTGGAGATGTCAACATGGAAAGATAGTAATGGCACTATAATACAGGCTTATAGAAATAAGAAAGTATGCAAAACAGATACCAGGAATGTTTATTCTACCTTTATTTGGTGTGTGTTTATATTATCAAAATAAAGAGCTGTTTTTAGATATTTAGGATCTGGTTGGGCAGAAAATTGGTTCATTTCACTAATTTTTTATTTTATCAAAATAAAATGCATTTTTTAAAAAATCTGCACTTAGATTTGAAAAAATAAATGCAAAACAAACCAATAAAGAAAATGAAACAAAACCCTTCCATTGATTCTATTATCTCTAGTTGAAATAGAAAATTCCAACTCGAAATTAGTCGAATTATAACAGAAGTCAAGGAAAAAAGAACTCAGATCTTGAAAATCATTAGCTTTCTTTTTTCCTCAGTAGCTACAGATTCATAGTATCTTTTATGATGTATTTAAAAACCTTTAAAAGATACTGTTTTTCCAATGAAAATGGATAACTTCTCTCCAGGTTTCCTGTTTCATCTGAGCATTTGAACTCATTTACGCACTGCTTCTCATATATCCTCTGGTTAATAGTCAAAGCAAGAACAATTTGGAATTTCTAAATTAGCACATGAGGTGTCCTAACTTTCTTTTTATGAGCCCTTGTCTACAGGATTAAAGAGATTCTTGATGTGGACTTTATCTTCCATTTTAATTGATATCTTTGGGAATGGCAAAAGTATTTATTTGATCTTACACTTGACCAGTAAGTGATTAGAATTGCTTGCTTAACTGACTGCTCTGCTTGTACAATATTATGTTCAAAAAGCAACTCAGGATGTTTAGTTGAGCAACTTAGTAGATTGGTGAAATAATGGGCTCAGGTCTGACTTTATACCAGGTTTATCACAGGTTAAGGTCTAGGATAAACCTTACATATATCAGTAGCCAAGGTAAAAGAAATCTCTTCATTTCCTAATCAGCCTTCAGATCATAGGACAGAGGAATATATACACCAAACAGGGCTTAAAAAAACCTCTCAGTATTGGGCTGTCACTCAGTGGTTAGAGCACTTCCCTTGCGCATGTGAGCCTCTGGATTCAATTCCCAGCACCATAAAATAAAAGAAAGAAAAAAAATGCTTAACCATTTCTTATCAAAAAAGTCTCTGATCATTCAAACTCCTCAATCACTTGAAACATGATGTAATAGATTTTGTAAAACAATAATGACAAAACATAAGTACAAGGTACTTCATTGCTATAAATTTTCTTTTGATGTTCATAGAACATTTAACTACAAATGCAACATACTCTATGAATATAAAATCTTTAGTACTTTCAAAATCCTTGAGGCAACAACTGCTAAAGGATAGCAATTTCACATAAACAAGACACTTAGCACTTAAATAACCAGGAACTGCAGTATCTATCTTAAACAATGATAGTATAACTTATTCTTTCATTTTCTTTCAGTTCTAGAAATAGCTGGTTCCCACCACCTATATTTGTCAAAAGAGAATCAGAATAAATAGCTGAATTTGATAAATTGAAAAGTAATAGTTTGGCTGTATGTAATGGAAATATCACTTGGTGCCTGAAAAGATATGTATTCTCCTCCCTCCATCTGATTATAAACTTAAGCAAATTTAATTGGCGTGCTGGCAGAAACAAAATTCAAACAAAAATCTGTGTATATTCCATGCCATATTAAGGTCTACCATTAAATATTCCCAAAATAATTATTTAGCTTGGGAGGATAGCATAGCAGTTAACAACTTGGAACCAGATGGTCTGGGTTTAAATTCAATTTCTGCACTGACCACTGATTTGACCTTGGGCAAGGGCAAGGCATTTAACCTCCCTTAGCCTCAATGCCTCCAACTGTTTTAGGGTTATTTTAAGTGGAAAATGAGTGTATATAGCACATAAAGTCAATGATATAATGAAATGAGTACCAGATGTTAACGTTAGCTAAGATTAGAATTTGAATAAAGAAGCTATGTACCTCTTTTGTAGTACTTTTAGAAGTAACTGGATTACTTTCCTCATTTTTTTTTTTTTTTTTTACCTTCATTCAGCTCTTTCCATGGACTTAGCTCTATTCTAAATATTCTTTTTTTTAATTTATTTGTTTATTTTTTAAATTATTTTTTATTCTAAGATGATTTAAATGACAGCAGAATGCATTACATTTCATATTACACATATAGAGCACTTTTTTTTTTTTTTTTTTTTTTTTTACAAATCTCTGGTTGTATGCAAAGTATATTCACACCATTCGTGACTTCATGCATGCACTTAGGGTAATGATATCCATCTCATTCTACTATCTTTTTTTTTCTTCACCCTTTCGCCCCCTCCCTTGCCCTCCTTCCCCATTGGCCATTCTAGTATTCCTCTAATCCTCCTATGCTCCCCATCCCAACCCGACTGTGAATTGGCCTCCTTATATCAGAGAAAACATTTGGCATTTGGCTTTTTGGGATTGGCTAACTTCACTTAGCATTATATTCTCTAACTCCATCCATTTTCCTGCAAATGCCATGATTTTATTCTGTCTTATTGCTGAGTAATATTCCATTGTGTGTATATACCACATTTTCTTTATCCATTCATTACTGAAGGGCATCTAGGTTGGTTCCACAGTTTAGCTATTGTGAATTGTGCTGCTATTAACATTGATGTGGCTGTGTCCCTGTAGTATGCTGTTTTCATGTCTTTTGGGAAAAGACCAAAGAGTGGGATAGCTGGGTCATAAGGTGGTTCCATTCCAAGTTTTCCAAGGTATCTCCATACTGCTTTCCATATTGGCTGTACCATTTTGCAGTCCCACCATAATGTATGAGTGTGCCTTTTTCTACCCATCCTCTCCAACATTTATTGTTGTTTGTGTTCTTAATAACTGCCATTCTGACTGGAGTGAGATGAAATCTTAGAGTGGTTTTGATTTGCATTTCTCTAATTGCCAGAGAGGTTGAGCATTTTTTCATGTATTTATTGATTGATTGTATATCTTCTTCTGAGAAGTCTCTGTTCAGTTCCTTGGCCCATTTATTGATTGGGTTATTTGTTGTTTTGGTGTTATGATTTTTGAGTTCTTTATATATTCTGGAGATTAGTGCTCTATCTGACGTGCATGTGGTAAAAATTTGTTCCCAATTAGTAGGCTCTCTGTTCACCTCACTGATTGTTTCTTTTGCTGAGAAGAAGCTTTGTAATTTGAGTCTATCCCATTTATTGATTCTTGGCATTAATTCTTGTGCTACAGGATTTATTCTAAATAAACATGTATATGTGTGTACATATAATATATGTAGGCATTATTTTGAACATACAATTATATTAATATAAATATAGCATATATTTATATATAAGCAGTACTCTAAATAAAATACACTTGAAATAGTGCTTGGCCTACAGGAGGTACTAAATGATGAGGGGAGCAATCCAACTACTTATAAAAGAACTATAAAAGAAGCACATAGCTTCTTTTGAAAAATTTTGATCTGACCTAATATTAACAACCAGCCCTCATTTTATGATAGCATTGACTCTCAGGGGGACAAAATCAAATATCAATGTCTTCTGGCATTTATTTAAACTTCTTCAGATAAATGACGGATAAATGGTACTTTAATAGGTATGGAACATTATGTTAGGAAAATCATAAAGAATGTGTGGACAAAGGGGACACCTGCCTTGAGGAAATCTAAGCCAAATAATAGAAATAAAAGATAATGGAATTGAAAGAGACTTAAACTGAGCTGGAAATGGAAAAGAAAAAGTGAATATCTCTTGCCTCTAGTGGGAATGTCTTTCTATAAGAAACGTCCTCAGTGTCTTTCATATTTTATTATAGTCCAATTCAATACCTTTTCCTAAATGTCTTTCATACTCTTAGTGGAACATATTCCATAAATTTTTAATAAATGAATATAAATTACATACACTACACCTACTACATATTATGGATTTTTTTGTATTTTTGAGATACATTGAAGTTATAAGACAGATAGCAAAAACCAGAATATTTGCTTCTATTCTTAAATATCTCTATACTATGTAATACACTTTTTTTACTCAAAATTCCTTTTTTTAACTTTACATCATACTCTATTTATACTTTTGTAAAATCCAGGAAAATTAAAAGACTCTTGATCATCATTTGTGATGCTATCTGAACATAGGAGGTTAGACCCTCCTGTCTTATTAATTTTTTAGTGGGAACTTATTATTTTGAAGGAACATGAAACACAAAGCTAAAATATTTATGTAGACATTAAAATATTTATACATGCAAAAGCAAAATGACCACATTTAGTTCCCTCTATATTTTCTAATGAATAAAAAGGAAATGTAAAAAATAATTCCTCTCTTACACGCTTTGCTTCAGTCAAATGATCAAACAAACTGGCAATGTTGTTCTGGAAATTGTAGATGTCATTAAGTCTACTGTCCTTGGGTTTCCTCTGTACACTAGTTCATATTGATGCCCTTTCCATTCCCGTTTTACCTGCTTATGCACTACATTCCCAAGAGCATAGTATTTACCTGGTTGACCAGGTCAAGGACAGATTCTACCCAATCTCTGTATCCACGTCTTTGCTTTCCTATTTTACTTAATCTCCTTCCAGGTTTCCCTTAAGAGTACCACCAAATCCCTGATATATGTTTTTCTCCTAGGGAATCTCACATAAAACAAAATCTTAATAGAAAGATAATAAATTACTTAATTAAATACTTAATCTAGTTTCATTTTCACTGTACAATGAAAGGTAATACAAATTTTCCAAACATGGGGTTAACTAATCAGAAAGATGACTGAAGTCATGAAGTAGCTTCAATGAACAGGCAGGAAGAAAAAGCAAAAGAGAAAAAACTCAGAGTAATGTTTGGCTCTTGGGTCCAGTTCCAGTATTTAAATACCTGTTTTTTTCCCTTCCATTTGTCATATCCATTTGTTCAATGAGTTTGCTAACTCTGTCCTTATAACCCATGTTTCACAGTTTAAATTATTTTTATCATAAAGTTCAGTAAAACTATTATTGCCACTTTATTTCCAGCAATAAATAAAATTCATTTATGCTTTTTATTCTGTCATTTTGAGATATCAGTGGAAGACAAATAATTAGAAAACTGGCATTGATCATAATATGACTTGTCAAGCTCAATTCCAGACAGAATAACAAGCCAGATTTGATGTTGGTTATATTCCAGGTTGTTGTTCATTGATAAACTTAGCATTTGCAAAAGAGTCTGAAATATAGTGAGATGTATATATTAGAAAAGATTTTAATTCAATAAATTATTTTTTAATTTTGTGAGATAAAAATAACACAGATATTTTGTCCCTGTCTCCCTCCCTTCCTTTCCTCCTTCAAAACTGTGATAAGCATGGAACAACAGAACATTTACCACACTTTAAAACTGAATGTATATCTAATCATAAATTATTTCATTTTTAAAAAATATTTAAGTTGGAAGGAATACTTTTTCTTTCAAACACCAGAGAAGTATTTCCTTCCTCTATTCTGTTCTAGATTGAAAATAAGCATTAACCAAGAAAGTGAATGAATAATTCTCAAAGATATACTATATTTTAATTATCTCTGA
Source organism: Tamias sibiricus (assembly GCA_025594165.1). Lineage (NCBI taxonomy): Eukaryota > Metazoa > Chordata > Mammalia > Rodentia > Sciuridae > Tamias > Tamias sibiricus. Next base: position 100,906,256 of record CM046661.1, on the reverse strand, counting down.
CTCTCCACTGAAATTTTACCATCCAGACTTAAGTAGTACTCTCTGATTTCAGGGACATATCTCAACCCATCTTCCTTCTTCTTCTCTAAAGCTGGGATCAGGACTATGCAATGACAGCAAGTATGACTAGTCAAGGAAAGCCTGGCAGGATCTGCAAAGGTCCACCTGTATTTTATACTCCTACCCTTTACCTAAAAGGATCGCACCACCATTCTGGAAGAATCACACTGATAATCTATTACTTTTACTCAGGGCTATCACAGGCATGGGTCTTCATACTTATGAAACAAATTTATCACAAGCATACATATCATGGCTGGTTCCATGTTGGGTGCTAGGAGTGCAGTTATGAATATGATTGGCATCACAGCCCCCTTCAAGAAGCTTCTAGCTAAAGAAAGGTGGAGTTTTCAGATTGGCCTCTTATAAAACAGCATTTTGAGAAAACAATAGCACCAACATAAATATTAATTACAAAATCTCTCTGAAGAAATAGAAAATGTTTGACAAATAAGAAGGCAAAATATGTCACTTAAATATTTAGATAAATAATATAATACCTATATACAAAATAGGTACAGTTAAAATATTTCTAAAAATTGATTTCTTCTAAAAATCTTGTACTTGCTAGAGTCTCAAAAGAAATTTTTAAGAATATTTAGAATTTTTCTTGTTGTAACACAACTACAAAGGCTATGCCTTATTATTCCAGAGGCATTTCCACATGAAGGTATTGAATAAGCTTGTCTGGTTCTAATGAAACTCCAAGTTTCAAGAAAAAAAAAACTGTTAAAATCATACACAGTTTTATGAAAAAATTATGACAATATGCTCCTGAAATAAAGGTGAAACTGGTGAATAACTAAATAGTTTTAGATCTATATGACATCACTTTATGGTAGTATCTTTGTGGATAGCAGCCCACGTATGTTAAAACCCACAGATAATCCAGAGAATGACATGTCAAAATCAAGCCATGTCCTGTCACTGCTGGGAGTTGACATACATGGTACTTGGATTTCAGGATGAAGGATAACTTCGTGACTTCAGTGTTTACCATCAGAATTGTCTTCTTAGATGATGGTCCTGCTTCTTCTCTGTATCTAACTTCACAAGAACTCCAAGCCCCACCACTGACATGAGTCGTGCCAGTTAAAGAGAAAAACAACTAGAACAGGACATAGCAGGGGCTGGGGAGAGGAGCTAGCTTGGTAAAAATAAAAAAGGAAGTGCTTTTTCCCCTCTGGTATTAAATTTGAAGGAGAAGCAAATGTCACCATGATGTCCACAGAGTCTCCTGCCACCTTAAACCTCGGCAGAGGCTGAAGACAGGATGGCCAAGCTGGAGACATGTGCTGTGGTACCTGCTGACCCTCCTCCAGCTCCTCCCTGAATGGCACAGTGCTTGGGCACCCACATGGACATGGACATGGTAACGCATGAGATAGCCAGTATTGTTGTTTTATGTGCATCTTCACATACAGAGCTCCTTCTGCTCCTGCCAACAGCAGAGGGTCAATTTAGTGCTGGATCACAATGCTCCTCACTTTATGTATTCTTTGGCCTTAATTTTCTTAAAATCTACTTAATACAAAAATCAGTGACCCTAACCTGACATTACATACTTCTGTCCTCTGCATGGGGCTACTGAGAGCCAGCATATGTCAGGATTGCTCAGGAAATTGGATCTACTAGAGATTGACACTCAGTATGAGAGGGCCAAAGATATTTCACAGATTGGTTGATTTAAGCCTCATCTTTGGATCACATCAGTCAGTCCCAATATTTCTTTCAACCATGGAAAATCTTTGAATTATTTCCAAAAAAGCAAAATCCTCCTTTCAAAAATACATTAAAAGGCACCCTTTGAGTGTTAATGTAAATAGTTGCTTGCTTTTCCATGACAGGCACCTTCATCATTAATATTCATTTCATGATGAGAATTCTATATACAGATGAAGGTCAAAGTCACCTGAGACTCCTCTCATGAGGAAAATATTATTTTTAAAATGTTATCAATGCACACATATGTAGACGTATAAATATTTATATGGAAACTTACTGCCCACTCAGTGAATAGAAGTGGGAATAGCAATGATGTGCTCTGGGAATCCTCCCTGTGTGACTGTACTTTCAAAGCAGAAGAGCTCAGTATTTCCTTTGCTATTTCTATCCCTGTGTCTAATGGGGAAAGGTCAATGTTTCATATAACATAAGCAGAAAAAGACTCTGGATTCTGTTCCAGTTTACAGAAAGGAAAAGATGAGAAGCCTCAGAAGGCTAGATGGCTTAAGATCATACTGGGAGGTTAAACCTAGAACACAATTTTCTTGACCTTCAATACAGTCTTAGTTCTGTGGGAAAGCAATAATCTTTGGTGTGGGAGAAAGGTATCAGGTTAGTTAGCAGGAATAGAAAGCACTACAATAGTGAATTGAGGACAAACTATAAAGTGTGGCCAGACCTTGGAGTGAGACCAAGACAACAGGTTGAACTGTTGGGTTCTTTGTATTCCTAACCACAAGAGATGGCAGACAGACACATGGCAGGAAATGCAACCACAAAGAATTAAAGGTCTTTGATCAAAGCTGCATCATGTATTTTCCTCTAAAGTCTGTCCTAGCAATTAAATCCTACCTTTTCATTAAAAAGAAAAAAAAAAATACTATAAAAAAATGTAACCTGGAAATTGTGGCATATCTGTATATAGGATAAGAAGCACTATCTTGGAGGAAAGTTTGAGGACAAATTAGATCAAATTGGGTCACAAACAAATAATGATGTCATAACGGGGGAAAAAATGGCTTATGTATCAACCTTGTCATGAGCCTGCAAACTCAAGTGAGCTCCCAAGTCCTGGTAGTCTGAAGCTTCTCCCTGGACTTTTATCACAGTAGCATTTGAGCAAAGTCAGGAAGCAACATTCCACATCATCTCAGTCCACCTCAGCATTAGTAAGTGGAAGAAAACTCCAGACAATCTGGACGTAGGCCTGGTTTGAGGTGGGATTGTAAGATTCCTGGGGCTCCATGTAACGGACAGGAAGCTCAGGCAGCATCAGGCCTGGATCAGTGACCAGCTCTTACATGTTAGTTAGCTTTTCACCACTGTGACCAGGGTCTGGCAAGAACAATTTAGAGGTTTCAGAGATTCAGTCCACACTCAACTAACTCTGGGGCTCTAGGCCCAAGGTGAATCAGAACATCATGGTGGAAGGACATGGCAGAGGAAAGCTGCTCACTCATAGTAGCCAGGAAGCAAGGAGTGAGAGAGCCTGAGGAGCCAGGAACAAAATATATAATCTCCAAAGTAAAACCCCAGTGACCTACTTCCTTCAGCGAGACCACAACTTCCTACAGTTACCACCCAGTAATCCATTCAAATTATTAATCCACTAAATGGATTAATCCATTCATTATGTTACAGTTCTCATAATCTAATTGTTTCACATCTTGCATTAACACAGGAGCTTTAGGGAGACACCTCATATCCAAACCATACTACCTTGCCATCGCTGCAAAGCACTGGGACCAGTCAAAAATGTGAACAACAGCAATAGAACACTTTAGATCTATCTTACACTTGAGAATTTTAAGTCCTGTCACAGAACCATACATTTGTTCTTTCCAGAAAACATGTAATACAAGTAAGAACTATTAAGCCTATTTGAGAAATGTGCAAAGTGGACCTTTGAGGATTGCAAAATATTTATGGAAGATCAAACCATACGTGGAAAAACCAGAGAATTCTAATTTTTGAACTATTGATTTAGTTTCTATTTTTTTCATTTTAAGCAGATTCACCATACAGTCAAAAGCACAACCACAATTAATGCAGGAAATTTTCAAAAGACATTACCCCAAATTTCAAGGATATTATAATTTTCAGAGTTTATGTACCTTCTTTTAAACAATTTTTCCAACAGAAATGGAAATTTTGATATGAGGCAGCCTGGTCTTAATGTCTATCCTCTTCCAGTTGCAATTTCTAGTGATTACAAATAAAGCATTTTTAAGTTCAGAATTTAATGTTAATGAAATGGGATACACCTGATAATCTATTCTATTAACATTCAATCAACAGGATCAAGGAAGGCTTAAAAACAGACCATACAAACTCTTTTGTGGTTAGAGCCATGTGTCAATTAACCATGGGATTACATTTTGAGAAATGTGTCCTTAGTTGATTTTGGTTTTATCTGAACACCATAGAGTGCACTTCCACAAACCTAGATGGTAGGGCCAACTACACAGCTAGGCTATGTGGTATGTACCATCATATATGCAGCCATAGTTAGCGAAAATATCATCATGCAGCCCATGATTGTACCTGACACTTCTCTAGCATAACGATTGGGCACAGTTAAGCTAGACTACATTTTTATTCCTTGAGAAACATCTGTTCAAGGTAAGAAGCAAAGCTATCAATAGAAATGGCAGGACCTCTGTTGTGAAGATCTACTTATGAACTCTGGGATGCATCTGTAGAGTCATGTCCACACCAAATCTCATTGGGTCAGACATATCTTTCTTTTAGTAGTTCTCGATTTCAAATGAATGAACTGACAAAAATAATCAACTGCATATGAAAGGTGTCGATAAAGTGTTGTGTCTGCATGGGGTTATGCTTTTGCACTCTGCAATTCTCTTATAAATTTATAGAACCTAGAGCCTTTCAGCAGTATACTATCTTCAAGTTTGATTACCACAATGGTTAAAAACAGAAGTTACTGTGTTAACAGCTGAACTCAGCATGAAATATGGATTGGCCTATTTGCTGTAGCCTTATAATAAAGAGTAAAAATGCACACCCAAAAAGATTGAGACAAAATTCTCAGAACTCTTAGTTACCAATAAGTTAGTAGGTTCATTGAAGAAAATAAATATAAAGACCTATTTTTTAAGTCCTTAAAAAATGTTTCATAAGGTCTTGAGACAGACCAGACCATAATTCTTACCTGAAAATTGTACATGCAAAAAAAAAATAAATAAATGTCTTCACAATATAATTTAGAATTTTGCAGGGAAGAATTTTCTGTTAACTTTACGAACAGCTACATATTTTTATGCTCAAATATATAGTGTGTGTGTGTGTGTGTGTGTGTGTGTGTGTGTGTCCCTGTGGAAAGCCATCATTAATATTCAAATTGCACTGATTTTTTTCTAGGTCCACAGATATTTCATATAATGTCTGGACTTATCAATACTCATAAATCTGTTCTGTTGTTTAAACCATCAAAAGCAGTGTCTTTCCAACATTAGGAATGCATCTTCTGTCTTAGTTTGAAATGGGAGAAGTTAAAATTTTCTTACCATCCAAGCTGTGACAAAGTCCCCCATCCAGGTCCCTACTGCAGCTAATTTCATGAAACTTTCATTGCGGATGCCCATATAGTCTGTAATGATATATGCTCTGTGGAAACAAACACACAAGACATTGCCCGGTCTCAGAGAGCCATCTAGTCAAAACTTGGTTCAGCAACACACAAAGGGACATTTCTTTGGGTCTCAACAAGCTACCTTGCTTTGGTCTCACCACACATGCTTATACATTTGGAAGGCTAGGAAGAGCTCTGAAGGTGTCTGGGTCAGCTTCAATTAGATTTGAAGGCCTATTGTGGCTCTAGCAATTACCATGTGCATTTCACATTTGAACTGCAAGACTGGCAACAGCTTTTGAAAAATCAAACAGAAATACTCAGCAAAGGCATAATTTCATGCTCACTCAAGTCTGAGCAGAGCAGAAACAATTCCTGAATTAGATAGCTTGAAAGGGGAGAGGAGAGCTAAGTTAGCTGCAGTTGTGTCAACTCAAGAACTACTAAAAAGTTGCTAGGTTAAGCTTTAGATATACTATCACACCTGGATAATGTTCAGAATAATATTAAGATTTGAGAAAAATTTCCTCCCGAAGAAGCAATGTTAAATTCAAGTGCATGTGATTTAAATAACTACCAAAACAACAATAACCAGAATATTCAATGTTATCACTTTATTTTTATATATCTGATTCATGTTTGCTTGTGATAATACCAATTCATATTCTTCACTACTCAGAGAGAGATTCAAAGAAACAACAGATCATTAAATACCATCATTAATAAGACCATGGTATCATTTATTAAGCATTTTCTTTTCAATTTTCTCATATATTAATTTTTACTAATTAAGTATTATTTTCCCATTTTGTGATTTCTTAGAGAAAATTGGGACTCAAGAGATCACTTAATTCACCCAATCAATAATACATAATTAATGAATGGTTGCTAGGAATCAATTTTCTCTTTCTTGCATTTTTTTTTTTTTTTACTCAGTTACTGGGTTTGTTTTTTCCTTTCTTAGCTCAGATTGATTTTTACTTTAAATTGTGTTCCTTTTGTTATAAATGATAATTATACAATTTTCAGTATTGAATTTGATTATTCTTAGATTAATTTTATAACAGATAATGATATGCTTCTTATTTTTCTACTGAAATTGTGAAAATGCAAGTTTTTCAAGTTAATAAGAGGTGTATTCTTTCTTATTTAGTTGTGTCCCTTCCAAAACAGAGTTATTTCAGGTTCTTTTGTTACCCATATAACAAATATTCTGGATAATGTTCAGAACAATATCAAGATTTGAGAAAAATTTCCATTCAAGGAAGAAATGTTAAATTTTATTTAAATGCATGTAATTTAAATTACTATTGAAATAACAGTAACCAGAATGTTTCACTTAATAACAAAGGTAAAGTTATAAACTCTTAAAGCCATTATTTTTCCACAAGTTTCATTCACCTACCTTGGAAGGTCTATATAAATGTGTTTCGGTTTCAACCCCAAATTTGGGGTCTCCAATTTCATGAATCTCCATAATAGCCAAAAAATATATAACTACCTTAAATTGCACGCTTATACTGTGCACTTTGAAAACAGTGTCGCCATCAATTTTGATATAAGTACAGCAAAAGGTACTTATATCAAAATACCTTATTACAACTTCACAGAAATGAAATTGAAGTTTAGATAATTTTTGCAATTTGTTCATGGTAAGCATGAAGTGCCTGGACAGGACTGGAATTTAAACTTGATTGACTCTCAAATATAGGCACTTAATTAGTATGCTATATCTTCTTCCTACAAATATTAGTAGAGATGTAAAAACACACAGAATATCTATTCCCCAAACCCTTGCCCTGGTTATTTCAGTAAACAGCAACAATCAAGACAAAATTACCTTGAAAATAAGTTATATGAAGAAATAAGAGTAGCATGCAGAAGCTTCAGCTCCTCAGAGTTACTTTTAAGTCTTGGACTAATTTTCGGTTCCAAGTTAAGTAGCTGCTTCTACTTGGAACCCCCTCATTAACTTGGACAGCTTGGTGTTAGTCCATTCAGTACCATGATCACAGAACAGCTCTGGGGAATGACCTCAATGTACTATAGAATAATGGCTCTGGTAGCTGTCCAGCTCTTTCAGTGACACCTAGCTTGAAGAACTTGCTCAATGTCACTTTCCTACCTGTCGGCTTTGCCAATGAATTCTAGAACCATTAGGATCAAATGAAAAATATGGATGGGCTGGATATGTTTGCAATAGATGGATGATCCAGCCAAGAACAACTAAAAAAAATCTAAATAAAATACAAAATTACCCACCCAAAATTCTAAAAGGCACCCAAGAGTTGATGAAGCAATGAGGACTAGAAATAATAAGACACTAGATTAGAGAGAATTATGGAAAAAGTTAGAATCATGGGAAGGCTAGCTATACTTTTGATGGACACACTTGCTGATTCTACATGCTCGGCAAGAGGCTAACAATCTGAGCTCCACCTGGGCAGAGGATAGTCTCTAGTCTCGTGAGCTGGATAAACAATATTGGTAACTTAAGAAACTAAGGTTATGGAAAGAAAGGAGGACCCAGAGGAGAAAATGACCTACAGTTGGTTTGCCTTTCAAGACATTTGCCATATTCTGAATTTGGGGGAGGAGGATACCAGACTAAGTATAAGTCTCAAAAAAGCACTATGGAAGCTGGGAACAGTGGTGCACACCTGTAATCTCAGCAATTTGGAGTCTGAGGGAGGAGAATCCCAAGTTCAAAGCCAGCCTTGGCAACTTAGTGAGACTCTGTCTCCAAATAACAAAACAAAACAAAAAGGGGCTGGGGATATAGCTTAGTGGTAGAGCATGCCTGGGCTCAATTCCCAGTTCAGCAAAATAAAAAAAAATTATGTGGAGGTTCAGCAACTTCACTGTGCTTAGGAGACTATTACAGTTCCCACAGAGTGTGATAAGGGCTGCGGAGGGCTAGAACAAAGTACACATGGACATACCCTTGATAAAAGTACAAATCAGTCCTTTCCCAGTCCGTTCTATGACAGATTATAGTGTCAGCTTCTATTCTTTTCCCCTAACAGAGGAATGATGGAGTTTTTCTAGAAAAATAAAATATACTCTAGATCCTGTATAAATTTTTACACATGACATCTGTCAGCCATTCAAAAATTACTATGAGGTCAAGAAATAGGACCATATCACAAGAAGAAAAAAATCTACAGCAAGATAATAAGTTCCAGGAAGAGAGGAAGTGCTTTGGCTATTTTGTTCATGGTTGATTCCCCAATGCCTAAAGCACTGCTTGCAATACTAAATGATCAGCAAACATTTATTAAACTTCTAAATTAATGAAGTGACCAAATTATTCATATTTATTTCCATATGACATGGGTAGACCTATGTACATTAAACCCTAGGAATATCAATGGGATTGAATCACAAAGAACCTTTCCATGTAGGAAGACCTTAAAAAGTTTTAAATTGTTTGATGTGTTGTTCACTTTACTTTCCCAAAGACGTTTGTAGCTCTTTGCTATCCTATGTTCACCTAGAATGGCAGATCAACACAAAATAAATTATTCTTTTCTGTGGCTGTGAGCACATGATAAGTTCTAGTTCCTATAACAATGCTGATGAGATAGCACAGATAATTTATGAAATCACTAATATATTGAAAAGTGTGAACAGTAATATATGAAGACTAGTAGTTATTCTTTGCTGCTTCAGATAAATATAAGAATGAGTTATAAATATGCAGAATTGTCATAAAATTTTTCAACTACTATTTCACTGATTTGTGTGTCTATTAACATTTACAATAATTCCCAGTTGGATTGTAAAGGACAGTGTATGTATATTTTTTATCAGCCAGTTTGAATATCACATGGACTTTTAAGAAAATGAAGTTGTAGAGCCACACATATAACATAGCTTTGGAAAGTGATTCAAGATTAAATATTTGCTAGATCCTGTATAAATTTAAACTATTAAAACTTCAGTTTTGTTTGGCACTTCAATTAATTATTTCAACTATTCATATGTCTTTTGGTTGTTTTTATTTGTACTTTAGCTATTATTTCTACTACGCATAGATTTAACGCAGATCTACCAGCCTTTCAGGTAGATATCAATCATTGATACAGTCTTTAAAGATGCTAAATGGATTTCTTCTTAGGCCATATCTTCAGTTTTTATTCTTCCTTGAAACTTCAAGCTTAATTGTCAAGTCCATAATAAATGTGTAAAAACTGCAATATATAAGATCTGGGAAAGGTTAATAATCATCAGAACAACTCAACATGAGCAAGTAACTCTCACCCCTATTGAGACCTATGTGCTAAACCACTAAACTAAACAGACTCTACCATGAGCTAAATAATAAACTATAATATTATGAATTGGTCTTATGGGTGAGAGTCTTGATCATTAACAAAAAAGTTTCAGTTCACTTCAGTCTATTATTCATACCTAAGTGGATGGAGTCAACGCCAGGTGATTTAGGGGTTGAATCTCTGAAAGTTTAACAGGAGGCAGTAAACACAGATCACCAAACCCATATGGATTCATGCTTCACTGAAGATCCATCTGTGGACAGCTGGATTCATAATGTCACAGCTGTCTCTCCCAGTCATGTTTGGGCAGCATAAACAAGATTGGGGACTTCATATACAAGTAAATCATGGGTAAGGAGTTGACGAACGTGAGAAGAGTCCTGCATTGAACACAATGAAACTAACACAAAAACCCTTAAGTATTCTTAACACATGGAGGTAAAAAATTTTCACTACAAAATGCCAATGATTATTGGGGACCACATTTTATCCCCTGTGAACTGAGGAACAAAACCTGCAGCAAGATAAAAGGAGTCAGGAAGCCAGGAGAAAATTCAAACAGGCTGATTCTTGTAAAGAAGGTAAGAAGAAATGTAGGAGAGACCATGGGTGATGTGAGAGTCTAATTCCAATGTCCGTCTGAGACCTGCATTCCCACACTTTGAATTCCAAGGCACATAGCTGTTACTACTAGTAATTGCCACCTTTGCAACCCATCTTTGTTTTTCAGCTGACTTTTGAAAAATGTTGTTAACTATTTACCATGGAAAAGATATTACGACCTATAAATGTGGTATTGAATATGTTGCTCAATTTTAACAATACAGTAATACTTTTATCCCTTTTGAGAAGAATATCACTAAACTGGATGCAAGAAAAGAGTCGCTAGTGTAGCTTATAGACTGAGTCTGGTTTTCAAATTATTCCTCATAAGAACAAGGATAAATATATGTGTGCCCACCCTTCATGGCACTGCCCAAGGCAATGGGGAAACTTGTGTTTACCTGAACAGATTCTATAAGTGTGCTGAAGTTTGGAATAGTGCTCTCTTCCTCATTTGAAAATGCTTATATATGCTCTAAATGCAAAAAAATCTGCTTGAATGTGTCTCCATTTTGAGATATGTGGGGCAAACTAGGAGCATATGTCAAATAAGTGACAGTAAGTGAAGTATCTGTGCCTTGAATAGATAAAAAACTAGATCAAGAGTTCAGATCTCTCAGCTAGCTAATGCAAATGGAGCTTGATTTTGAAATAAAAAGTGTTGAAAAAAGACAAAGACAGATAATGTGTAACTTGGAGAGAGTGAAAGCTACATTTCTGACAGATCAAACATTTTTATAAGTCTCATACAAAGTGTCAGAAGAAGGTAAAAGAAGATCAGAATAAGCAGACATCATATGATTGTGGAATAGAGCTGAAGACAGCAGGCCAGGAGCTTGGGAGAGGATTCTTGGTAGTGAGTTTGGCAATGACATAAGAGTGACCTAGGGTAGCAAATGCAGGACTTTGAAGCCCCTTCCCTTACAGTGCTCAGCTCTCCCTGAATTTGGTCCTTCCATGTAAGAACTCCAAAGCCTGTGGAACATCTCTTTAGTCTGATAATGCCTTATTATTATCAAATGCCCTCCAAATTAGGAGAGATGGTTCTTATTGCTCCATAAATTTGTTCTGCAACATTACTAATTATATAGCTTCGTTTAACAGTAAAGAATTTCATGTTCTGCTCTTGCAATGTGTACTTCACAAGCTTCACCACACCAGCTCACAGTTTAAAAAAGAGAGAAATAAAGCTGCATTACCACCTACGTGTGAACATTTCAGATCTATCAAGTTCCTCCCAAATAAACCAGTAGGTTTTCTGAGACTAAATTTTTGTGCTGTTGAAGCTAGTACTTTTAGCTCCCACAGAACTAGTTGTCTCTTTTACCACTTACTGTAATGAAGTCCTGTTGATACTGAGGCCAAAGGTGGTTCCAAAGATTCTCTTTCCTACTGACCTCCACCAAAGACCCTCCTCATGTTGTCAACATATGTGCCAAGACCCAACCTAGGCCAACAGCAATGAAGAAATCATTTGAAATTCTACTATTGCAACCAAGTGCCACCCTTATAAGTTCTAAGATCAGTGTCAAGACACCACATCACTTCACCTGCCTGTGCCACCATAACCCAATATAAAAAGTGTCCCTGATGTATAAAAGACTATGGAGAGGGGCTGGGGTTGTGGCTCAGTGGCAGAGCGCTCGCCTCACACGTGCGCGGCCCGGGTTTGATCCTCAGCACCACGTAAACATAAATGCATTGCATTGTGTACAACTAAAGTAAATAAATATTTTTTTTAAAAAAGACTATGGAGAAATGCCTCTTTTGACTTTTACTTGTTCTTGTCTTCTTACTTTCAGATTCAGGTGTGAGTCAATGGAGTAGGAGTAAAATAGATTCTGTTTTATATATAATAATATCTTTCTTTTCAACACCTGTTCATTGTCTTCAAACCAGATATCCTTGCTTCAACTGTCTCTCAGATGTAATTCCCCAGGAGGTTCTTTGGTGCCACATGTAAACATCACTCTAAAGGCACTTTCACATGTCAACTTGGTCAAGTGAGAAATTATGTTTCCCTCCTCTAGAATCTACCAAAATGACAGTATGGGAATAAAACATAAATAAAAGTATAAACCTGCTGAGTAGGCAAAGACATGACAGATGATGAGAAATTTTAATAAAACGTTAGAAAGCTGATTGAGGAATGGTTATGGGAATGGTTTCAAGTTTTCTGTTGCAGTAACCCTTTCTGGGGTATGCATTTTAGAAAAAGAAAAAAGCTGAGTTCTGCCTCTGGACCTCAACAATGCTCAGGGGCTGGAGGCTCAGTATTTCTGAAGGGTGAAAGAGAGAAAGGATGCATCTTCTCAGAAGGATCAGTGGAAATGCTGCATGATGAGTTATTAGGCCACCAGGAGCCCTGCTCCAGCCAATCAAAGAAGGGAACAACTTTCATCCCACCTAGTTTTGATGATTGGTTTATCTACCAATCTCTATAGATCCATACATAATTGTATATATAGATCTATACATGTATAGATCTTATAGGGATAGATAGCTAGATCAGTCTCTAAGAGTTTCACTATCCAATATGCTGTTTGTCTGGGTTGAAAATTGTGGGGAGCCATCCATGCACTATGTGTGAACTAAATCCACATAGAAGCCATAAGGTAGGAAAGTCTGGTGCTGGGAACTCCCAGCAGCATCCCAGCTGGTTTGAGAACACCCAATTCACATGACTTCCTACCTAGCTTCAACAGAGGTTCCACACAGCACTAGAGAAGGGGTGACCCGTTGAGAACCAAACAGCCTGCTGACCCCTACCCCTATCCTATTTGTTGTGAAGAAGTCCTTATTGATCCCTTTTGATCTGTACTGCTATAAATAAAGCAAGTGCGGGCTTCTTTCATTGTTAGAAGCTGCACCCCTCTGGTCGGCTTTGCCGTTGCTGCCTCTGCTCTGAAAACATTCCCGGTCTCTGGTGTTTATTTTGTGATACTATTTTCCTAGCTTCTATTTCACAGGCAGCCCATCCCTCCAGTGGGAACACTTTCCCTCACCTACATGGAACATGAGCGAGAGAAAACAGAAATTCATCTCAAAGAAAAACTTATAATCTGTCCCCAAAGGCATATTAACAACTGAGGGTCCCCCAGTGAAATGGCCAAATCCCCACAATCACAACCTCTCTTCCCCAGTTCTCACCCATCAACAAGCCTGTCCATGCACTGAACTTTCCAACCATCTTTTGTTGCCCACACTGAAATAGGAGCAGGCTTCAGAATATTCCATATATTTGAGAAAAAAAATCAAAAGAGGCAGAAAAAGTTCAAAGCTAAGCAAAACCAGGAACTTAGAGGAAATAGTGCAGAAAGCAAAGAAAAATTGTGGGGACAGAATAAAGATATATTTTAGTACTGTAAAAGCAAAATCCAGTTACATATTGCCTACAACAAATAATCTAAAACTAAGGTTACCTAAAGTTTAAAAGTAAAATAGTAAAGACAAATATATAAACAAAAAATGATGTAATATTAAATATATTAATATTTAAAAACAAATAATATCATGGATGAATAGGGAGCCTTCCTAAAACTAAAAGTTTCAACTCATCAGGAAGATAGAATATGCCCTCAAGATATGTAAAAATTAAAATAAATCAATAAAACAATAAGGAAAATTCACATTAAAAATGTAAGATATCAATGAAATTCTCTCAGTAGCCAATGGCACAAGAAAATAAAGGTGTGGGGAGAAAGCATAAAGGATTTGAATAAAAGGATTAACAAATTACCTAATAAGTATATAGAGAATAACTCATGAACACATTTGTTCCTATGAAAAGGTGTAAAATTGATCATTCCCTGACAAGACTGAACAAAATGTAAGTAGGTACAATTAATCCATGTGAAAATGTAAAAATGGTGTTGCTAAAGATACTACAGAAATTAAACAAGATAAGTATGCACATTAAGAAACTTTATGCCAATAAAAATGAAAATTTAGATGAAACTGACAAATTCTTAGAGACAATAGAATTTACCATAATGTACACAGGAATAAAAAAGAACCAAAAATAGATCTGTAATTATTCACATAATTTAATGTATAATCAGAAACTTTCCCATTAGAAAAACCGAGGCCCAGATGTGCACATAGGCACCAAGAGAAATATGCAGAAATGTTTATGGCATCAGTATTTATAACAGCATGAAACTGGAAACAACTCAACTTCTGTCTATCAACAGAAGAATGGATAAATATATTATGGCATAGTCATACAATGGAGACAATGTAACAATGAAAATGAACAAATTATTGCTAGACAAAGCCTAGACAGATCTCAGAAAGTGTTGTACAAAAGAAACCGAACAAAAGAAAAGAGAACATATTGTATAATTACAAATATATAAAGTTCAGAAACAGACAAAACTAACTATAATGTTGGAGACATATTACAAATGGTAAATCTATGCAGCAAAGCAAGAAAGTGAAGAACCAAAAAATAAGACAGTGGTTGCTTTGGAGGGAAAGAGAGGTTTATTATTAGAAAATTCAGCCAGAAGCCTTCCAAATACTAGCAATCTTTCATTTCACATGAATGGTGATGATATGGTAGTCACTTAATAACATTTTATAATAATTCACTTTGCCATAATTAAGCTGCACATATGCATTGCATGCACTTTCATGTAGGTATATTATTTATATTTTACAAAAAAATAGGCAACCTATTTTCATAGTAGAAACTCCAGAAATAGTAGCAATGATTATCATTTAGTGGTAGAAACACTGAGGCAATCAAAGATCAACATAGCTTTTTAGAAGAAAATTATTTTGATGTTGAATTGGAGGTTGCTACAAAGGGAGGTGGAGGAAAAACAGAAGATTCCAGAAGTCTGATTCAGCCTCTGCCTATTAGAGCAGTGCAATCAGTGACACATCTTAGCTAGAACAAGGACAAAGGTAAAGGAATAATAAAATATGAAGCTTAAAATTAATGATTTAGTAAAGAGCATTAGGTGCCTACAATGTAATTTTGCCCCTGCTTTAAAGCCCATAGACAATTCATATTTAGAAATTAGATCATTTGAGCTTCCTCCATAAGATGCAGCGTTTTAAACATCTTTCTGCTTTTTCACTGATCATGCTTCTTGGTGTCCTTAACAGACAAGTGATGATATAGTTGCATTTCAAGGCTACCATTTTTATGAACACTTATGCCTGATAAGGTAGAAATTAAGTCAAGTGCCATTTGAAAAACCCATAAAAATTTATATCTACTTTATATATCTCAAAGGGTAAAGTAGGAAGTCACCTCGAGGCAGATGTTCCCTCAGTTTCACAAAGAATCTTCGGATAACTTTCCAGTAGTTCTCTGGGTTAAGGTAAGAGTCACCAGGGAAGAGGAGTGTGAAAGGGTGTAATAACCTTCCATAAATCTAGCACAGCTCTCTAAGACACTTGCAAAGCTGATCAGCAGGGAAGAAACATGTAGATCTGCTCCCCAGATGGGAAGCATGGGGACATGCTGAGGAGGACCCAGTGGTAAGGAAGAAAGATGAGACCTCTCCAAACAAAGCCTGGGGAGGGGGTGGCAGGCTGAGGCCTTGGGCCACTTACTATGGGGAATGGGTGGAAGAGCTATTTTTAGCACCTGGTGTGATAAGTGGAAGCTCTTCTGAACTCAGCCATCCTGGGTTTAGAGACTCCATTGTGGCCTATGCAGGCTTTGGGCCAGGGAAGGAACTATTGCTTAGTAAACAGAAGTCCCTACAACAATGCAATTGCAGCTACAGCAGCAACACCACATAGCAGTACTGAAAAGACACATGTGAAGTAGAACAATCAGATGGCATAGATTTTTCTTACCTGCTGTTTGAAAATCACAGACTTGATGACTCTACATTTAACTAGGTAAGGCATCAAGTTTAAGGTTGATTGGGCAATTAAAACTTCGAAAGGATATTGTACTCCTTGGTAGGGAATACAGGTAGAACTTTAAATCATTAATTAGAAAGGTTAAAATATATCAAGCCCAAATTTGTATTTTGATTTTGTGAAGCATTATATCACCATATGATGCCAGAGATTTCTGCACAATCAGCCTAAATCTTCTTGGCATACATATAATCCCCCATAAATACTGACAGTACAAGTTTTTGTAGTAATTATAGGTCTGTCTGGGGATTTCTCTTCAGGCAACTCTGGTCTAAGGAGCTTCAGAACATACCCTGCCCTGAAAGACTGGCCACTTAGGCTGCCTCCCAGCCTTCCTGCAACTTGACATAAAGGCCGCCACTTATCCCTGAAGGAGAGAGCCAGATAGTTATTCATTCTTTCAACTATATTGATTGAACATCTCCTATATGCTGGAAACTGTGCTAGATGCTGGGAATACCAAGATGAATAAGACATGGTCATTACCATTTAGCAAATGAAAAAAGAATTGCAAACAAACCAGCAAGCCCTGGTGGAAAATGCTATGCATGAGAAGAGAAGAAGGATGAAAGGCACCTAATTCTTCCAGTGTGAGGGGGAGGAGCAGGGAGAAGAGAAGGACTCACAAAGGAGGGGAAAAGCATTTGAAGTACAAGAAAATAGTTCTCCAGAGGAAAAGAGGACTTAAAGCAGGAGGGCATGCTACAGGGAGCAGCAAGGGCAGCTTTGGGCAGCTTCTGGAACGCCCAGGGAGATAGGCAGGTGACTCAGGAGGCAGAGGCTACATCCAGCAGTCTCTGCACTGCCTTAAAGAAGCTTGCTTTTAAAAACTTCCTTGAAATGGGAACATTAGAAGGACAGGCCCCACTCTCCTACTACACCATCTACCTGGATGTTTTCTATTTCATATCTGTAAGATGCTTTTCATTTAGGAAACTGTGTCAGTCAGGGTTCTCCAGAGAAACAGGACTAGCAGGTGATGGTGAATGGCTAGGCAATAGGGAGATAGAGTGTGAGATGAAGTTACAACACCTACATGCAGATAAAGAGATTTGTTTTAAGGAATTGGCTAATGCAGTTTTGGGACTGACCAATCCACAGTCTGTAGGACAGGACAGTAAGCTGGCATTTCTCAGGCAGGAGCAAATGTTGTAGGCTTCTTTCTCTGGGAAACCACTTTTTGCACCAAAAGCTGGTGACTGATTGGGTGAGGCCCCCTCTCATGATAAGAGTAGGCTCCTTTCCTTCAAGTCATCTGATTATAAATGTCATTTACATTTACTTCTAAAAAACACCTTCACAGCAAAATTGAGCCAAGCTGACTCCTAACTAACTAGCCACCAGAGAAGCCATATTACCGATTTACATTTTAAGATCCATTTGCTTTTATGTCTAAATCTACAATTCCTTTTGATATCTGATACAATATTTTTAAATCCCTGCAATCCCAAATTTAAAATTTATCAGAAGTTCTATAACATCGCCTCCACTTTCCCCACACACACACACACACACACACACACACACACACACTGGTACCCCTTCAAGTAGAAATGGTGCTTCTCATCAATACTATCATTGAGAAGTCAGCATACATGTAGTCATCTCTTAATATTTTATAATTTGAACTATGGGATTTTATAATACGTCTGTAATTTCAAGTCAATTCCCATTATTCCACACCTGTGCTGACATCAGTAATGAGTTTAGTTTCATTTCAACAATTATGTGGCTCCTTTTTGTTTTCTCCCAGCACCTTTCTGAAGTGCTTAGTTACACCAGAATTGTTAGTGCTATTGAGCATGGAAGTCCTGCCCACATCTGAATGGGTACATGTGAGCAGGTAAATTGTTCACATTCAGGTCCCACCTAAACGCATTCCTTTGAGATCCAAAGGTATTCACTTTGGTTCCTGTTGAACGCAGAGGTCATGTTTAGGTTAGGTATTTTTATCAAATGACCTATTTTTTTCTATTAAAAATAGATCATCCCTTGAACAGAATCATATTCTGCAACTAGCACACCGAACTCAGCGGTCATCAGCCTTTGAGAAACGCTGTAGAAAGTTCAATAACACAGAAATCACCAACAGCCAGAACCTGAAAGATCAGAGGCCAGTTCTGGAATCCTGATAGTTTTAGGGCATTAAATGAATACAGGCAGAAGTATCTAGCCCAAGGCCTGACTGAGGCTGTAAGCATTCGGTGAATACCAATTAAATCAAAAGAGACAGGGAGGGAAATTCCACGTTCTGGCATTGGATTGGTGAGGAAGAACTAGAAGTGGATATCAAGCCAAATGGAGTATGTATATATTTATGGTCAGTTTATTGATAGAATAACATATATACATTACAGATTTTAGGTTCACTCATACTCAAAAATATACTTTTAGAGATCTTCATAAAGTCCTTAATTGAGCTGATTCATTACTTGTAAGCAGGAAGACTGAAGGGCAGGAGAAGGGGACAGGGGACACATTGCTGAAACTTTTAACTATGGCTGCCAGTCATGTGCCCATGTGTCCCAATACCCAAAAAAGCAAGAGGGGTTCCTGAGCAATCAGAGTCTGAACTAGGATCCCTCATCTAGGGGTTAGTGGGTAATTAAGGTCAAATGAGGTTATCCTCCAACTGAAAAATCAAATCACCAAATCCAGAGAAGTGATTTAATGAAATTGTGGAAACTAGCATACAAAATCAGAAACTTTTCATAGGTAGGCACCAGGGAAGCCAGAAGCAACTCCTAAGCTGAAAGGAAGGCCCTCTGGTTACACACATAGTTAGGTTTTCATCATGCTCCTGGATCTGTGAGCTAGGAGTTCTTAAAATGGGCAGAAGAGGCCTGAGGATTGCCTGTAGATAAATCTTTGTGTCTGAGCCTGGTGAACCATATCTGATTACTGTAGTCAAGCAATGAGTATACGAGGCAAGGAAAAACAGGTAAACAGCAACTTGTATTTCACATTGTGTTGATGACATTTCCAGTAACCTCAGTTCGCCTGACAATCTACATTAAGAATCAAAACTGAAAACAGAAGACAACAAACAGAAAACTATAATTTTGACTAATTTGAAGTATTTTTTGTCAGCTCAACTGAATTGTCCCTTTTTTTTCCTGTTCTTTTCTCTTTACAATATAACCTTCCCTGTTTTAAGCACATACCTTCATTGAAACCAGACAACAGCCCAGGAACCATTTCAGGCAACATGTCCCACACTCTGCCCTGGGTTTTCTCTCTATGCAAGTCCTCCAGTCTCGAGCCTATTCACTTTAAGCTACTTCTTTAAATGCCTACCTGGATTTTTACTGCCACTTCCCCAAGACACTACTTCCAGATACCTCAGTTCCCTCACTGCCACACAAGGAGAACATGCCCAACTAAACCCTCACTCCTACCCAGCCCCTCCTCATTTTCAGTCCTGGTTACATGTAAGAGGCACCTGGTTACATTTTTAAGAGACACTATGGCCTAGGCCATTCCCAGAAGGTCTCACTTAACTAAGCTGGTGTTGGGAGCAGAAATTAGTACATTTATAAACCTTCTGGTGATGCTAACACACAGCCAGACTTAACCACTGGTGTGGCTAAAGCTTCCATATGCTGCCTGGGTGAACTGGAAGGTAATTTGTGGTCAGAGTCACCCCATGGACCCAGGGTCTTATATGTCGCACAAAGGACCATTAAAAAGTAGACTATGCTACAAGAATCATAAGCACTGTCAAGAATCACAAGCACCATAATAATTATAAGCCCTGAAATGACACAAGTAAGTACATTTGGATAGATTAGGAATGATCAAAGCGAGCACCCATGAAAAGAAAATGTGTACAACCTCTTGTCTTCCAACAAAGGGTCCTCATTTATTCATGAGACAGGGTGTTCACCAGATTAGTAGTCATTCTTTTTCAGAAAAACCACAAACATCCTGCCATCAGGAGGCATCTAGAGTCTACTTAGGGTGCTCAGCTTTCAACTCTCTGAATTCCCTCTGCATGCTCATGAAAAAATGATGGAAATATCAAAGAGCAGTCTGTTTCAGAATCATTGATTTAAAAGCACACAGCATATGATGACATAATTATATCTTTGGTGATTAACAAAACCAGAGTGACTTAAATTAGAGACCTTCTGGTTGAAGCAAGCTGCCATCATAAGGTGTTGTGCCAGGCATACAGCCACATTCAAAGTCACACAATAAGTACAAATAGCCCCACCCAAACTACTTTTGTTTAATTTGGAGTCAGTTTTCACCAAAAAAAATAACTATGAAACATGAAGTATGAGTAAAATGAGCTTCAGTATAATTTAATACTCATTTAGTTTATGTAAGAAACCTGGGAAAGGCCAGGCATTATAGCACATACCTATGATTCCAGCGACCAAAGAAGCAGAGGCAGGACAATCAAAAGTTTGAAGCTAGCTTGAGCGATTCAGTGAGACTCTATCTAAAAATAAAAGGCTGGGAATTTAGCTCAGTGGAACAACACTTGCCTAGCTAGTGAAAGATTTCCTCCCCGATATGGGGGGGGGGGTGGAATTTTTTGGCAAAGTCTCTTTTGCTAATGACTGTATTATATTCTCAAACAACGCCTGATAACTAGAAAGTAAAACAAAAAAAAAAAAAAAAATGTGTTTTAAAACCACAGATGAAAATGCACCTATTTATAACAATAACAAAATAAAAGGGTGACAACATTGGTTCAAAAGTGTTATACAAATGAACTGTGATGTTTAAAGAGAAAAACACCTCTGCCTAGAAAGTAAAGGTTGAAGAAAAATACTATGTGCATTGCTTTGAATATGGTCATATACTTTATAATACTCGAAGAGCCCATCAGGGGGGAAATGAACCTTTTCTTTCCTCTTACCAATTTCTAATAAAATTTGTGGATTAGCAAAATAACACGACATTCAATCTTACTATTTTTCTTCATCTACTGCACATAGCAATCTCCAACCATTCTGAGCCCTGTCTTTCCCACTTCTGAGGTTTTGTGCAATGCTATCCCTGTGCCTGGGACACCTTTCTTTATCTTTTTTGAAAGTCAAATTTTACTTATCTATTTAAGAAATGAAATTTCATTTCTGAAACAGAGTTGGGCCCACCCTCCATTATAAATCATAGGACATTTCTCCCCTGATTAGTATAGGAACCTAATAAACTTTGTTGCTTAAATAAATGGCATTCTCTTGAAAACAAATGTGGGACATTATTCAATAAGAAAAGGACTGGCCTCAATATAAAATTATATTCTTTTTCATGAACATATTTTTCCTTTATTTTTTTGCCTTTCTTCTTTAAAGAGTTTTTAATCATAAACATAAAAAACATTCTTAATAAAATATGAAAAGCATTACAAATTGGGAGGAAATTATCACCTGATATTCCATCACTGAACAATATATTCCAATATATATTCTATACATATTTTTATTTTATAATTAATTAATTAGCTAATTAATTAATTAATTTTGGTGCTGGAAATTGAACTCAGGGGTGCTTAACCACTGAGCCACACCCCCCAGACATTTTGAATATTGTTTTTAGAGACGAGGTCTCTCTAAGTTGCTTTGGGCCTCATTAAGTTGCTGAGGCTGGCTTTAAATTTGCAATCCTCCTGCCTCAGCCTCCTAAAATGCGCTACCATGCCTGGCTTCATACATATTTTTAAATAAAGAAATCAAGATGTGTGTAAGAATAAAATGTGAATAAGAATAAAATTAAAAGCATTGGGATATAAAGCTCAAGGTAAAAGAAGACTGTTGCTACAATTAAGATCAGAGATCAGAGAGGAGAGAGAAAACTATATAGGTCATGATTTACAAAAATAAAATGATCTAAAAACAAAATTGATAATCCACCTAACTCAATAAATCTATAACAAAGGTATAGTGAATATTTCTATTAAGATCTCTTAGATCAAAGAAGTAAAATTTAAAGGAGGGTCAAATATGGATGTTCCTCAACTCATGTATGTTTATGTCTTTATAAATTCATAGCAAATTGAAAATAGCATTAGTCAAAAACACACCCACCTACATCACATTCTAGCTTGGCAACCCCTTGCACTATAAAACCAGGTTTGTTTACCCTGTGGGAACTATGCCTCGTTGTCACTGCCCAGCAATGTGAAAGAATAACATACTACATCTCACTAGCCCAGGAAAAGTTCAAAATTCTACATACAATTTCCACTGAATACATATTGCTTATAGTACTACCATGAATTAAAAAACAAAACAAAACAAAAAAAAAACAAAAAACTGTGAGTTGAAACCATTTAAAGCCAGGGATGATCTGTATTATCATTTAGACATATATCATGACAGTTCCATGTCCAGCATAGATAATATCAAAATCATTGGAAGTTGGCAGAATTATCCCATTTCTCTCCCCCTCACTAGTTGAATTTAGGAATAGACTGTTACATAGTGTTTACCACTAGCTACTGCACTAACAATGACTAGCAGAGGAATCTGGCCAAAGGCATGTCCAGGAGCCCAAGGCACATGACTTTGGGGACAGAACAAACCATGGCAAAACTGATTCAACCAAAATGTACCATAGATGCTTAAAAGCATTGGGATATAAAGCTCAAGGTAAAAGAAGACTGTTGCTACAATTAAGAATAAAAGAGAAGAAATGCTACAATTACAACAATAATAACAACAATATGCTATGAGGTCAAGAGAAGTAACCATGTGGAAATAGCATCAGAATTGAAATTTAAAAGATAAAGTAATTTATATTTGGCAAGAGAGGAGGGGGAATTTAAGAAGAAAGAAATAAGATGTGTAAAAATAATGAGACAAGAGAGACAATGATGCATTCAAAGTCCTTAAGGTATCCCGAAACAGAAACACAACTAAGGAGTTGGTTAATAGAGAGGGGACAGAGTAATGAGGGACAAAGCTGGAAAGGCAGGCAGGAACCAGATCCTCCTGGACACCAAGTTAAAGAGTTTAAACTTAATCTTGAGTAAAAAGAAGTTTTCAATTATTCTAAGCTTGAGAGTCAGGTGCTACAGATTATATTTTATTAAGACTAAACTGACACAGCTTGGAGACTTGATTGATAGGGATTGATAGGGCAATGATGAAATGAAATTAGACCTCTTAGGAGGCTACTGCAGTGAATCAGGGGAAAGAAAAAGGCCTGGCTAAGGAACTACCAGCAGAAATGAGTGAAAAGCTACTTTAAAGTTAAAAAAGCTATTAAGGGGTTTCTCCTGTGGCCCAGGCACCATACTTGTCCTCAGTTCTTGCCATCCATGGTCTTGCAGTCTACCATGGCAAACAAACAGGCCTTTCCAATAACTGGCACAAAATTTTCTGCTTATCCCTAAATACCATCATCATTCATCCATGGGGGCGGGGGGAGGGAGCTTATATGGTAAAGAAAGATGGACAGTGTTGGCTTGAACAGTGTTATTTTTTCTTCCACTACATTTGCTAATATATTCATTCTGGGTTTATCCAGCATTGTAAAAAAGAACATTGCCCACAGTCAGTGTTGCAGAATTGTTAACAGAAAATGCCGTCATTGTTCATTGTCTTAACTGGTTTCATGATTAAAATCAATGCAGGTCTTTTAAAACTGGTATCTAAGAACCTGAGGAGAAAACCCCTGACTCTCAAACTAATTGTGAGCTTTCTGAACTTAGCGTCATGACTTCTTATGTCTTTTGGAGGCTTTACTTTTATTAAGAGGGAAATGAATAGAGAAGAGATTTTGGTTTTGTCTGTCAGATTACTGAAATAAACAGAGCCCTGTAAAGGTGTATTCTATGTCATGTCAATAAACCATGTTAGCAAGAAAAAAAGCAAACAGAGATGAGAACTGATGAATTTCATCATTTAGAGGATGAGAGCAGTAAAAAGAAGGAATGGAGTTACGAGCATATATATTAAAAACAATATTTCCCTGCTCCCACTCCTTATACTTCCATTAATATTTAGAGACTTTCAACATCCACTCAATGGATGATCTTTTGTTAATCTCAGAAGACTGACATGATGGAGGTTGGTGTTAAGTTTGATTAGCTTCACTGACCAGATGGGACAACAAAGCACAGAGAGAATAAAGTACTTTCCAGGGGTTACTGAGCAAAGCAAAAAGTGGATATAGAAGTGTCTTCACTGGTCAAGCAGATGGAAGATACTATAATTTGGGTAAGTGTCTCATAAAGAAAGAATTGAAAAACTTGCAGTTTGGACAGAAAAGTGATAGTAAAATTGAGGCTAAGAAAGTTGTGATTATTCAAGATTTTACAGCCACTAAAGAAATGTTATATACTTTGCCCAGAGAAAACAGAAAATATGGTTTGAGGGCATCTCAGGAATTGGCAAGACCACACCCATCATTCATTCCTTTGAGGAGAGACCAGAAGGGCACCCTACTTGCCACAAGGGGGCCTAGGAAGTTATTTCACCATGCTGTAGCCCTGGTCCCTGGAGTCTTGGCTACAGCTTGAGATGGTGGCAGACTTTGACACGAACCATGTGGTGCTGGTTCTGCAGGATTGCAAGATGCTGGAGTTAGGGGGTCATGCAGGCTTCCACTGAGATTTCCAAGGAAGGCTGGGAGGCCAGACAAAGTGAAGCAGGTTCAGAGTCTCTGTGGACAGACCCTGAGAGGTGGTTGATGAAGATGTAAGAAGATACCTAAGCTGCAGTGGATACCCTGTGATTAAGAGATGCCAGTACTGTGGGATATCTGCCAGGGAAAGCTGTAGGAATCAAGCAGAAACAAGCCAAGAGAGAGGTCATGTGGTCTGCAATCAGAAAATCCAGAAAAGTGAAGTTACACAAGCCTCTGGAGAAAATATCAGGATGCCATGTGCCCCCGAAGCTATTGTTTGACCCATTGGATTTCAGTCTCACTTTGGTCTCATCCCATCTTTCTATGGCCCAATTTCCCCCTTGTGGAATGGAAATGTTTACTCTGTATGTTGGATATATGTAATTTGGTTCTGATTTTTATAGGGGCTTAGGCTGAGAGTTTGCCTTGAGTCTCAGAGACTTTGGACTTGGATTTTTTGACAATGTTGAAACTGTTAAGACTATGGAGACTCTTGGAAATGGACTAAATGTATCTTGCATTGTGAGATGGTCATGAGCTTTTGTGGACAAGGGCAGAATGTTATAGGTTAGGAGCTATCCCCCAAATGCTCACATGTAAGACAATGCAAGAAAATTTAGAGGTGAAATAATTGGTTTGGGAGAGCCTTCCTCTAATTAGTGCATGAATCTACTTAAATGGATTAACTGAGTGCTAACTGTAGGCAAGCAGGGTGTGGCTGGATGAGGAAGGTCACAGATATGTGCCTGTAGTATTTATATTTAGTCTCTAATGAGCAGAGCTCTCTCTATCTGCTTCTTTTCTTCACCTGGCCCTTCTGCCATGATATTCTGCCTTACCTTAGGCCGTGAGCTATGAAGTCAGCCCACCTATGGACTGAGACCTCAGAGCTATGAAGTTGGCCTACCTATGAACTGAGACTTCTGAAACTGTCAATCAAAATCAACGTTTTCCTCCTCAAAGTGCCAGATCTTGCCAGATCTTTTGGTCACAGAGATTAAACAGCTGACTAAAACAGCTTGGTTGCCAATCAGTGGTACTACTGGAAGGTGATAGAACCTTTGAGAGGTGGAATCTACTGAAAGGGTGTTAGCACATTGGGATATAGGCCATCGAAGGAGACATTATGATGCTGAACCCTTCTCCCTCTCTTTGTTTCCTGCCTGCCATAAGTGAGCAGCATTTTCTACTATACATTCTTCCCATGGTTTGCTGCCTTGCCACAGGCCAAAAGCAACTGGGTAGAGTGACTATGGACTGAAACCACTGAAACCATTAGGCAAAATATGCCTTTTCACATATTAAGTTGATTTAACTCAAGTATTTGTTACAGTGACAGAAGGCTAACAGAGAAGGCCTGATTTAGTCACTTGTTCAGCTGCTCTAGAGCTATCCAGAAAATAGTATTTCTGAGGTCTAAGTTCAGTAGCCCTAAGTTTTATCATTCATTCCATACTAACCTAAAAGGTAGCCCTAAACTCCTAGGTGAATCCCTTAATTTACCAAAACCAAAAGACTTGTTAAGAACAACTTAGAAGAGTAGTGTAGATCTAGCTACAAGGAAGTTGTACTTCACAGCCACTCATTTGCAGGCACCAGCATTACCTCATTCCTGCCTTCCACTGTGATTGTATCTAAGAAGGACACAGAGAAGTGTGAAGTGCCTGCCAGGATGAATATATCTGAGAAGGACAGTGAGAAGTGGGAAGTTGCAGTTTTCTTTAAAATATCAACCTAAACGTGCTTAAGTTTGGCATATTAAACTTGCTTTATTAGTAGAACCAAAGAAAGAGATAAAATAAACTATTCATTTTAAATTCAATTTGGTGGATGCATCTTACTAGAGACAGGGTCTCACTGAGTTGCTAAGTGCCTCGCCATTGCTGAGGTTGGCTTTGAACTCACGATCCTCCTGCCTCAGCCTCTCAAGTGCTGAGATTACAGGCGTGGGCCACCGCGCCTGGCTTGAGATGATTTCTTTTAAAATTCTAAACATTGTACCTGATCCCTGGTCAGTATTCAGTAAATGGTATTGTTCATTTTTTTTTTTTTTTATTATATCATCATCAACTTAACTAACAGGTAGTCAAATAATCATTCATCCTGATTGCAATGTGAGGTAAGATCCCTTAGCTTATGAGTGCAATGTTAATAGTAAAACAGCACAAAAAGAAAAAAGAGGTGTAAGAATAAAATATACTCTATTAACTTTGTTTAGAAAAGTCTACACATCTGTTTTAGTCCATTTTTTATCTGTGACCAAAGGACCTGTCAAGAACAACTTAGAGGAGGAAAAGTTTATTTTGGCTCATGGTTTCAGAGATTCAGTTCACACTCAGCTGATTCCATAGCTCTAGGCCCAAAGTGAGACAGAATATAATAGTGGAAGGGTGTGGCAGAGGAAAGCAGCAGGACTTGGTGTCCAAGAAGCAGAAATAGCTCAGCTCACCAACAACAAACTGTACACCCCAAAGGCATGCTCTCAGTGACCTACTTCCTCCAGCTACACTCTATCTGCCTTTAGTTAGCACCCAGTTCATCCATATCAGTGGATTAATCCATTGATTAGGTTATAGCTCTCATGTAGTAATCACTTCACCTTTGAACATTCTTGCATTGTCTCACACATAAGTTTTTGGGAGACACATTGTATTAATTGGTAGAACAACTAAAGAAAGAGATAAAATAAACTATCCTAATAGACTCATCCTAATTACAAAAATATAACTGGGAACAGGAAAACCTGATTTTTATGAAAGAAACCAAGCTTAGAAATGAGACGGCAAATATCCAATGTACTACTAATTAGAATTAGAATTCATCTTCTATTCCACATGTGAAATACTATGTAGCTATAACTTTATATCAATTATTAATTTGGATTATATAATCTATAGAATTATTCTATAATTCAAATGTATTTTCCTTGACATAAAATATTCATTTACTTAATTTATGATTAGTTTTGTTATAAATTACAAATTATAATTGTGTATGGTTATGGGGTACAAAGTAATGTGTGTGTATGTGTGTGTGTGCATATATATATATACACACACACATATATATATATATATATGAAATGTTAACCACAGTCACCATGCTGTGCAGTAGATCTAAAAAAATTCAGTCCTCCTATCTGACTGAAACTTTACACCCTTTGATCATTAGGCACCAAGATATATAACTGTTATTCAAGTAATGACAATACTTAATTACCATTCAAAACAAAAATACCAATTCGAACAGCTAAGGCATAATAAAAAGAAAATCAGAATTTGATTTTTAAAAGTCTGAAATCCTAAAATTTATAGTTATGCTCACTCTCAGGCATGTTATTTAGCCTCTTTGAAAACTGTGTCTGCTTTCATATTTTTAAAATGAAGACAGTAAACTTAGGATTCCAGTCCAGCACGTTCAGGGCTTAGAAACTATCACTTCATGCTAACAGCAAGTAGACAGCTGAACAAACAAAAAAACCCCAACAACTCATCTTCCATCCTTCAGAGAAGTGAGATCGCAGGGCAAACCTCTGTCCCCATAACTGGAGGGACAGAAAGGAGAATACAGAGAATCACAAATTAAGGAACAGAAAGCCAGGAGTAGAAAGCTCCAAGGGAAGCAGAGTGGGAAGAGGAAAACCTGAGCTGTGGTTGATGGACTGCTGGGGGCTCTGTGTGGATAGTCTAAGAATAAAGAACTCCAGGGGGAGAGAGTCATAGGAAGGCCTCCAAACTCTTGGAAGTTTATTCCCTGGAATTCTACCAGGTTTTCAAAGTGAACAATGTATTAAAAAAAAAAAAAAATCTCCTGTGCTTTTCGAAAGGGGAAGAGAAGGGTACCCATGTTGAAATATGCCAGAGCACTCTGCTCTTCACAAGGTCTGTCCCCACAATTAACCATTTTACAGGGCCTATCCTTATTGGAGTCTTATCTGAGTCTAATAGACCTGGGGGGAGGAAAGTATGCAACTTTAGCCCCTGTAGCCATCCTGCCTGAGGTAGATGATGGGGTAGGATAAACTAAGTAGTGCCTGTGAAGTTAACATTCCAAGGCCAGGAGTTCACTGAAAGACTAATCCTAATTACAGAAATACAGAACACTTCCCCTGCCCATAAATCCTACCACCACATTGCTAAAGGCCTATTTCCTACAGTTTCTTTCATCCAATGATTCATTTTAAGGCATATAACAGGCACACACAAAAAATCAGTTTGAAGAGACTAAGCAAGCATCAAACTCAGAGCTAGATATGGCAGGAATGTTAGAATTATCAAGCCAGGAATCTTTTTAAACACCTATGAATACTATGGGTAATATGCTTAGGATTCTAATGTAAAAGGGAGACAACATGCAAGAATAGGTGGGTAATGTAAGTAGAAAGAAGGGAATACTAAGAAAAATAATGCTACAGACCAAAAACGCTCTAACAGAAATCAAGAATGCCTTTGATGGCTCATTAGTAAACTGGACCTGCCAGAGAAAGAATCTCTCAGCTTAAGGTTGTGTCAGCAGAAACTCCCAATACTGAAAAGCAAAGAAGAAAAAAAAAAAAAAAAAGACTGAAAAAAGTGGAACAAAATATCTAAGAACTGTGAGACAACTACAAAGTATGTAATATATAGCTAATGGGAAAAGGAACCGTAGAGATATTTGAAGCAACAATGACTGAGAATTTCCCCAAATTAATGTCAGATACAAAACCACAGGACCAGGAAACTCAGAAAATACCTGGAAGGATAATATCCAAAGTCACACATAGGCATATCATATTTAAACTTCAGAAAATCAAAGAAAAAGGAAAAAGCTTGAAAGAAGCCAGAGGGAAAAAATGAAACATCCTACCTAGAGAAGAGATTTCTCTGCAGAAAATAAGGAAGTAAGAAAAAAATAGAGTGAAATATTTAAAGTATTGATAGAAAAAAAATCTAGAATTCTGTACCTTGTAAAATTATCCATCAAAGGTGAAGAAGAACTAAAGACTTCCTTAGGCAAACAAAAATTAAAAGAAAAAAAAAAAAAAAAAAAACACCCGGGCGTGGTGGCGCATGCCTGTAATCCCAGCACTTGGGAGGCTGAGGCAGGAGGATAGCAAGTTCAAAGTCAGCCTCAGCAATGGCGAGGCACTTAGCACTCAGTGAGACCCTGTCTCTAATAAAATACAAAAAAGGGCTGGGGATGTGGCCCAGTGGTCGAGTGCCCCGAGTTCAATCCCTGGTACCAAAAAAAAAAAAAAAAAAAAAAAAAAGTTGTTGCCAGCAGACCTGCATTTCAAGAAATGCTAAAAAGAAGCTCTTCGGAGAGAAGGAAAATTACATGTTTGAAATTCAGTTCTAAATAAAGAAAGGAAATCAATGGAGAAGGAATGGACAAAGGTAAAATGGAAATAATAATATCAATCTCAGAGCATCTGTAGTCCTATATGAGTAAATAAATGAGTTACTAAATTAACTGATGAAACAAACAGCAAATAGTAGGTGCTCAATTTATGACAGAGAAAAAAAAAATCCCTAAAACTTACCTGGTTGAAACTGTTAAAGCCTGATAAAATTTTGATCAAGCAGACTGTGTTCAAAATGTTTGTTGAAAAAACAAAGGGAAGGAGGGTGGAAAGATGGAAAAAGGGATTAAGCAATGAAAGGAGGGAAAGAACTCAATGTTATAATTTACGTAACTGTCTCTCGCTATTACAGGTAATATACTAAATTTTTATTTCACTTCACAGCAACAATATTTATGCTCAGGTCCAAATACGTTTTCCAAAACAGCTGCTAATTAATAGCGCCTGTTGAAGTGGTAGTAAAGAGCAGATATTTAGGGGCTGGGGTTGTAGCTCAGTGGCAAAGTGCTTGCCTCTCACATGTGAGGCACTGGGTTCAATCCGCAGCACCACATAAAAATAAATAAACAAAGGTATTGTGTCCATGTATAACTAAAAACAAGAGCAGATATTTGAAAACTGGTAGCTCCCTATTTTGCTCTTAGTCAGCACTGTTACTTTGTCTTGTTTTGACTTCCTAGAGATGCCATTTTCATTCTTACAAGAATTTATACTGTAAGGTTTTAGTTCTGGGGTCCACTGGGTTCACCATGAATTTGTGCTAATGGACATTAGCTCATCTTCTTCGACTATGACATGAGGATTAGTGGGGGCAGAAAAGGAACAAAATTAAATTAGTGGTATCTTCTAAAGAGCTTGAGGGGAAAAGCTAATAGAGACCAGATTAAAAAGTCAACGATGAGATATTGTGCCTGCTCAAGAGAAAAGGAAAAAAAGATTGCATCAATTCAGCCACATGACTTTTCCACAAATAATACAAGCTTGAATACTTGTCACCTCATTGTTATGTGGACCCACTCCATGTCAAGGCCTAGAATGACAGAGGAGGTTACATCCATGAGGAACCAATATCAGTAAAAGACAAGATGAAATTTGCCCCCGAAGGCTGTATATTAGAAAGGAATCAGAATGGGGAAAGATCACAAAGGAGAAATCTGAGGCAAATTAAGTGAAAGAAACAAAAGAAGATTGCCACTAACATCAACAAGAGAAAGGGAGGAAGTGCACACATAAGTAAAATAATAT
Source organism: Tamias sibiricus (assembly GCA_025594165.1). Classification (NCBI taxonomy): domain Eukaryota; kingdom Metazoa; phylum Chordata; class Mammalia; order Rodentia; family Sciuridae; genus Tamias; species Tamias sibiricus. The sequence goes on along the minus strand of CM046661.1, from coordinate 100,874,944 downwards.
CAGAAACAACTGCAATCTACTAAATTCAATGGCTAAAAATGGAACCTGCAAAATACAGCTTAAAAGTAAGCAAGTCATTCTGTGGCGTTCCTTCCCCTCAGAGCAATAGTACTGATTAATGTCCCTTTGCCTTGGACTTCTAATGTCATGTAATGCAGCAACTTTACAGTTCTCTGGCAAAATATGCTGTCCACAGGTTACAGGGGAAAAATGCTCAAAAGGAAAAGATCTGGAGTTATGCTGAGGAAAGTATATTGCAAAAGGAAGAAGATCTCACTAAATAATATGAAGTGATCATTAACATGACTCTCCTCAACTCATTAAAGAAATGGAAATTTTTATCTAATCCCAAATATATATAACGCCAAACACACACACACACACACACACACACACACACACACACACACACACACGAACTTGGGACGAAAAAGAGGTAGAAGAGCAGTATTTGGACCATTTCTGAAAATCTTTTGCTTCTAATACATATTGGGGCTGGGAGGATAGGGGCTCAAATGAAGAATTGAGCAAAAAGGGAGAAAGAGAAGAGAGGTTAACAGAGAAATAAGACAAAGAGACAGAAAGCCAGAGAGAGAGAGAGAGACACACACACAGTGAGATGGATAAAAGCAAAGAGAGACAGGAAAGATATTGAGAAAATGACTTACTGAGGGGAAAAAAAGACTGCAAGAAATCACCCAATTCACCTCTCTACATTCAGGCATTTCATACCCAAATTGGTTAGACAGACAAAAATATACCTTTTTAGTTCTATAGATAAACAATTTGGAGGAGTTGTATGAATAAACTATTTTAGATAGCCAATTCCCTTATGTGGGAAGTATTCCGTATAGCAATATAAATCCTACATGCTTTGCTGTGTTTTCTTCTCAGTATTAATGGAGGATGGTCTGAGACTATCCTCTAGGAAGTAATTTTTCTTTCTTATATCTCCCCTCAGGCTTTTTCTTTTCTTGCCTGAATAATTGTTCCTTTTCTTGTTCTTTGTGATTCTAATTTTCTAAACTTTTAATTATCTTTATTGGTTTCCTGAGCATCCTCTGCCAATCCCCCCTGAGCCCACCTGAGAATGATCTAATAGCAAGACTCACATGAATGTGCATAGATCATCTTACAGTGCTTGCAGGAAACCAAGCAGTTGCATAGGCCTTGTTTCCTTTGACCATTCCCGTCTCCCATTAAAAGAGACATTGCAGTCACCTCACCGGAGCAATGAGCAAAAGGCACAGAGCAATTAAACCCCTTGGAGATTGCTAGACAGAGAGAGGAAAACAGATATGTGGGCAGACACATGGGTTCAGAGGCAGCCAGTCCCTTTACAGTAGGGAGGAGAGTGGAAAGGTAGGAGGCAAGAACAGAAAATGGGAGCTGGACTCTGAAGAGACTTCAGTGTGAAGGCAAGGATTCTGTCTTTTGTCCATTGGGTGATGGATGTTTTGAGCAATACAGGGCAGAACCAGGCTTATTAAGGGTATCTGCCTACAAGTGGGGTGTGATCTGAAGCAAGCAGGAGAGGCTTATGCCAAACAACCTCTGAGGATTTGGGAGTCTCTTGCAATGAACCACGCAAGAGACAATGAGTCCCAAACTAAGGTAAAAGCTATAGAAATTGAAGAACTGGACATGTATTCAGGGAACATTAGGGGCCTGGAGATGATAGCTCCTGAAAGAGACTAAAAGGGAGTAGCCATAAAGCAGGAAGAGCAGATGAGGAGAGTGAAACCCAAGGCAAATAGGTCTGCTATGGTATGAATGTTCGTTCTTCCAGAATTCATATGCTGAAATTCTGACCCCCAAGGTGACAGTGGTATTAGGATGTGGGGACTTTGTGAGGTAGTCCAACTATGGGGTGGCACCTTCATAAATGAGATCACTGCCCTTGTTAAAAAGGACCAAGAGCAACTTTTCATCCTGTGCACCATGTGAGGACAGCAAGATGGCACCTTCTATAAATCCAAAGATGAACCTCTCCAAACACTGAATTTGCCAGCACCTTGACTTTGGACCTCCCAGTCTCTAAAACCATGAAAATGAAATTTCTCTAGTCCATATGCTGCACAGCTTATGCAGTGTAACAGTGGCTCAGGTGAAGTAAGACATGCATCAAACCCAAGACTGGACAGAAGCAGCACAAAGTCTGCCCAGAACCCAGAGTTGGGGTGTTAGCAGGTCACCAAGAACAGCCCTAATGCAGCACTTCCAGGAAGAGAGGGAACAGTGGACAGGGAGCTGCAGTGAGTCGAGAAGTAAAGACCGAGAAATAAAAACTATTCTATCTAGAAGTTTTATGTGATGATGAGAAACAAGGCAATAACTTGAGGGAAATTTAAGAGGCAGAGAAGAAGTTTTGCTTTGGGGATGTTATATACAGAGGAGAATAAGCACAATATGAGCAAAGTATCATCAAGCATAACATTTTATAGGTGAAAACACATTATCACTTGGCAATGAGTAAGCCTTAGCTAAAAATAGAATGAATGTGGTATTAAATATTCCCATGGCATGAAGTATTATAAGCATTAATGTGTGCAGTAAATCTAAAAGACAATTAGGACATTTAAATAGAATTTATTGGTCTCTGCATGCATAGATATTTATATATATATTTCAAATTCTCTGCTAGCACTGCCCATGGGAAGAAGGGAATGACCAATACTCCAAATAAAAAGAATCACTCCCAATTATTTTATATATAAATTCAGTCACTATGTATCCTTGTCCAACATATTAGTAGGTAATAGAATGCTAGTGATTCCCACCTGGCATGTTTATGGGGCATAAAATAACCCATGAGTTGAGTTTTTAGCTCCAGCATTATTTTTAGTGCATCACATAATATAAAAGTACCTAGCATTGTGTGTGGCCGCTTACAGCATTACAGAGGATAAATAAATTGAACTAAACTCTGTCACTATCTTTGCAGCCCTGATATGCCTGACTTCCTTGTACAGAAAGAATCATTCAAATCTCATTGAATATGCTTTTAAACATCACATGAAAGCTGTTCAGTCTGACTTTGCTATTGCTCTACAATCTGTAACTACCACTCCCATTAGTGCCACATAAGGTCATCATTCTTGATGTCCCTACTCCCACATGGCTCGCTCAGCTATCATTCTACTATAGCTTCTCGGCCCACTTTTTTTTTTTTTTTTTTTTTTTTTAAGACATCTTACTAATGTCCCATTTGTCTTGGTGGACTTTTAAAAGCATCCTTCATATAATATGGCAAAATAAAATTCTGTGTCTTTCTCATTCTCTTCTTCACCAACAGCATTTAGCATTGGAATTCTAACCTCTAGATTTCAAAATTGTGTTTTATGGAGTTCTAAGCCAGGACTCCGTGAGACTCATCATGAAGGCTTCATCTACAGTATTTCTAATGTTAAAATCAGTGTACAATATCAGGATCTCGATTGTTAATCTAAAACAGAGTTTCCCTGCTAACCCAAATGTTTAATAAACAAAACAAAAGCAGTTTTTGATGCATGACTCTGGCCCAGGAAGCTGAGGCAGGAGGACCACAAGTTCAAAGCCAGACTCAGCATTTTAGCAAAGCCCTAAGCAATTCAGTGAGACCCTGTCTCCCTATAAAATATTAAAATGGCTGGGATATTGCTCAGTGATTAAGTGCCCCTGGGTTCAACCCCTAGTACCAAAACCTAAAAAATTTATAAAAACCTAAATAATTAAAAGCTACACACCCAAAATTTTACCATCTTAAGAAGTGTTCACTTCATGACTTTCCATTTCAGTTTGGATGATACTATAGTCTGGATGTGGTTTGTCCTCCAAGGGTTCATATGTTGGGGCTTGGTCCCCAATATGGTGATTTGAGCCATGATAGGACCTTCAAGAGGAGGAGACTAGTGAGAGCTGACTGGGTTATTGGAGGCATTGCACTCAGAAGGGATTAAGGTAACTCTCTTGGGACCCTGAGTTAGTTCCTGGGAGAGAGATTATCATAAAGAGTGATCCTGGCCCATCCCCACTCTCTGGCTTTCAGTCTTACCATGAGATCTCTCCCTCTTACATGTGCTTCTGCCATGATGCCATCTGCCCTGTGACATAGGCAAGAAGGCTCCCACCAGAGCAGAGCATATGTCAGCATCATGCTCTTGAACTTCCAAAACTATGAGCTAAATAAAACTCTTTTCTTTACAAATAACCCAACATCGGGTACTTTGTCATGTCAATGGAAAAGGACTTAGGTAAATGAAAAAAGTACACCATTGATACTAAGCTCTTCAGTGAAGTCCACTACAGCATACCATTTGGCACACAAGACATAAAATATCACTGAGATCTGCAAAAGATGGTGGTAAAAAATAGACTATTCCTCACTAGCCGGAAATCTATTTAAGTATTTTATGCTGAAGAATTTTTTTTTTAATTAAGAAAACAAAAATGCTGATACCAAGAAAAGATGGATTTTGTTAAAGGATAATTAGCTACTGTCCTACTTAAGATTTCTTTAGAATAACGATAATAATTTCAGGTTGGCTTTTTTTTTTTTAAGATAGCCTAAGGTTGACTTTGCCAGTAACCAAATAATAACAGCAGATTTCCAAGCAGATGGACAAGAACCAGATGTCAAAAGCAAATTAACACATCATGAGACTGTTCTATCCCCTGAACAGTTGAAAGACATCCCATAAGATGATGGCTTGGCCCTTTGCCAGCCATACCTGAGGCAGTAGAGGTCTGCAATAAGATGAAATGAAGCAATGACAAAAGGAACCACAAAGCAAACAAGAAGGAAAAAAAGAGTTTATCTAACCTGTCATTTCTTTAATCAATTGCTTTAAGCAATATCTCCCAGATCCATGTTGAATATTATTTGAAGGTATTGAATAAGACCTATTCCTTCCAGAAAATTTAAAACAGAATAAGAATATCTAACAAATATATCAGGCATCACCAGTGAGCCCAGCTAGCTGTTTCTCAAGAAACTCAGAGAGAGAGATGATAGCACAGAATCTGGCCCCTATGCTTCAAAACTCAAAAACTTGACTTTGGCGTCAATCCAAGAAGGGATACACCCTTTTAAGAATGGACTCAGAATAGACTGTTGTAAAACACAGATTGCAAAGGGCCACATCTAAACAGGGAGATGCAAACATTGCAGTGACCAAGGTCTTCACATTTGCTCAACTAGAGTATTCTTTCCCAATAGGCAGATACATCTAGGAATCCCAATTAAAATCAGAAACGGCTCTAGTTAACATGGACTCATGAGAAAGAAAGAAAAAACAAAAAAGGACATTAGTTGGATGATTTAGTTCTTTAATAATAACAAACAAAAATGCCTGCTGCCTCTATCTTCAAAAGACAGGTGTTCTGGGCTATAGAGAAAGGTAGTATCATTATCACTCTCTCCTAGATAAAATACTCAGCTACATTACAGCCAACATCCAACTCAAGAATCCATGACCTCTGAGAGGTCAAGGACATTGTCTGTCTGAATTATCACTATATCCCATGTCTGGCACCTATAAGACATTCACTATATATTTGCTGGCTGAATGAACTCAACTAACCTTTTTCTATGTTTTCAGTGCTGACCAATGCATATTCTGTTTTCAAATATGTTAATATTCAATCTGGTCAATATAGAACTTGCTGACCCAGGGGCCACTTTGTACAAAAGCTGACGTTACTCATCTCTGCTCTAACTTATTAAGTTGGACTGTTTGGAGAGTCATCCTATTCCTTATTTCAAAATTCATTGTGGATACATGTTTGAACTGTCCCCAAGCACCAGCAACATTCATTCTGACCTGTTCCAAATTATTTTATTTTCAATTTGGCTGCTGGTAAGATCTGGAAGTTGTCTGTGGGTCATGAAAAATAATTATTAAACTGTAAACAAGAGGCAACTTTGAATTGAGCTTTTCCTTCTCTCTCTTCCTTCCTTGCCAGTGCTTTTTACCCTCAACTTTTCTTCGAATTCTCCAGACCCACTTTTTTTTTTTTTTTTTTTTTTTTTTTTTTTTTTGTACCAGGAATGGAACTCAGCAGCACTCTACCACTGGGCCACATCCCCAGCCCTTTTTTGTATTTTATTAGAGACAGGGTCTCACTGAGTTGCTAATTGCCTCACCATTGCTGAGGCTGGCTTTGAACTTGCGATCCTCCTGCCTCAGTCTCCCAAGTGCTGGGATTACGGGCGTGCGCCACCACGCCCAGCTCAGACCCACTTTTGCTTTTCCTTTCTATTTCTGTTCTGATGTATACACCATCCAGCCTCCATGCTATCCAACTTCTAATAAATAATTTTCATTTCCCCCAACTTTCCTACTCATTTCATAGTAATCACATTAAATTTCAACTTTTAAAAATTTTGTATTAATTTTTATTATGTTCATTGCATATAGTTATGGGCATAATGTGAAAACTCAATACACGAATATATCATAGAATGGTCAAATTAGGGTAAATAACACATCCAACTCCTTGTCATTTCTTTGTGTTTAGACCATTTGGGCTCCTCTTTTCTAGTTATTCATAAAATACATAATGTTATTATACACTAAAGTCGCCCCACTGTGCTTGTAGAACTAGAATGTATTACTTCTAACAGAACACCTACCCTCTTATTCAAATCCATTTTCAACCTGCACTTCATGTAAACTGACTTTCCAATCCTAGACACTCAATGAATTTGCTGATTTTTCTCTGTTTTGTGAAAGAATTGTCTGTTTTGATAATTCTGAATGAATAGATAAAAATTGAAAAATATTAAACTGAATAAAGCAAATAAAAATGCTAGTGAGTGTTAAGGCGTCAGGACTGGACTCTCATTAACATGCTGGTATGGGTTTATGTAGTAGTCTTCGCACACGGGACACGTATGTGTACAGTGCAGACAAAAGCTCTTTCCTTTACAATACTTATCCCACTGCAGAAGCAGCAGAACCAGGTTGTAGTGATATAGTGAAAGGCTTTATGCCCAAACAATATATTTGTACTATGATCCCATTCTTTTTTCCTTCAATTGTGTGTCCCCTATCCACATATACTTACACATAAATATGCAGATATAATTTCCCTAATTTGCTTTATTCATTAGTTAATAATGAATAAATTTTGAGAAATATCAATCTGGATGCCCTCAGGATGGATTTTCTACTAATAATGGAATTCCTGATGCAGGTTCATAACAGGAATGGGAAGAATCAAATACTAGACATGAAAGAAAAGATTAAAGTAGGTATTCCTATTGATTGATTTATTCTCTTTTATCAACAATCTGGACTTAATCCTTGTGCTAGTGATATCAGAGATAATTTTTAAAATCCTTTTCCCAAATGTTTTTCCTTCATTGCTCCTTCTTGGACTTTCTATATAATCAGAAAGCCAGCCAAAATAAAAATTTAGGAACCATTACTATTAATAAATGCAGGCTCTTGCTCCTGAGTAAAGTGTCAAAACATTTCCAGAGGACCAGATTTTAACCTCCAATTCATTCTACTTACTTCTGTCCAATTACTAAATGCATGCCATTCTAACCAAGGAGCACATTTTTAAAGTTTGACATTGACATGCACCACACAGCGATCAGAACTGGGCAGAAGCCCATGACTTACTATGATTTATATTCTGTCATTGGAGCTAATGTATAGTGAATGATTCAAAATCCTCTTCCCTTCCTCCAGACCTTTAAATGGAATCAAGTATAGGCACAATATTAATTTTAAAGTTAACTTACTCTAATTGAATGGCAATGCTTTATTATAGCCATGTATCAAATAAGGGCCATAATATATCATAAGTGACACAGCTAAAGTAGATCCTTCCATGCTCTGCTTTATATTTTGCTTGATTTTTCATTCACAAGCTTTTTAAATGCCACTGTTAGTAGATTAATATACTCTGTTGGTAAATTAACATTACTAAATCATCTTTACACTAGCCCCAGCATTCCTAAATCATGCACATGGATATGCAAACCAGTTCATACTTTCTCAGAGGTATTCTTATGCCATAGAAACTCAAGATAAAAAAAAAAAAAAAGACTTAAGTAGCCTGCTAGTCTGTATGCCTTCCCCCAAGAATTGATTTTCTCCCATGTGTTCTACCTCTTTGTCCCTTAGATGACTCTCTTTCTCAGTAGCATCCAAGAAAAAGAAATGAGTTAATGACATTGCTTAAAAGATCTATGTAATGCTGTTTGATGAAAAAGATGATTCTTAGTGATATGATTTATAACTTCCTAGAAACTGAAAATAAAAAAGGAGACTACCCTGTGGTTATATTGAGAAATCAAACATGATTTTTATTATTGTCTGTCTGATTATCACTGTAAACTTTAAGTTAGTCTATAACAGAATTGTGAGGTTTGTGATGATGCCCTTCATCCCCCTTGAGAAGGATCCTGGACACTGTGATTCTTGTTCCTATCAATTACATTTATATGTGGGGCAAGAGATAATGTTATTTCAATGCATCTGGTTGTTCTCAAGACAGTAATAAAGCTCATGCCATCTTCCAGCAGCTTGGGAGGGTGAGACAGGAGGTTTGCAAGTTCAAAATGCCAGCCTCAGCAAAAGTGAGGCCCTATGCAGCTCAGTGAGACCCTGCCTCTAAATAAAATACAAATTGGACTGGGGATGTGGCTCAGTGGTCAAGTTTCCCTGAGTTCAATCCCCAGTACAAAAAAAAAAAAAAAAAAAAAAAAAAAAAAATCTCATCCCATCTACATATGCTATATTTTAGATATGAGGTGTTCTCCAAAAACTCCTATGTTAATGAGGAGTTGAAATTATTATGAGAGCCATAACCTAATCATTCCATCTTAGTTTGAATGGACTAGCTGGGTATGGCTGAAAGAGGTGAGTCACTGGGGTCATTCCCTGAAAGGGTTCATCTTCTTTGCATCCCCATCCCATTTCTCTCTGCTTCCTGTCATGAACAGAGAAGTGCTCCTTCACTGCATCCTTTTGCTATGATGTTCTGCCTCACCTTGGGCCCAGAGCAATGAAACTTTGAAACTGTGAACCAAAATAAACTCTTACTTCTCTAAGTTGTTCTTACTGGTTATTTTGGTTACAGAGATGAAAAGCTGACTCACACAACCTAAGACATCATTAAAGCACTTCATCTTCTGCCTCTACTTTCATGTCACTCAGGAAACCCCCTAGTTCTAGGTTTCACACTCTGCTTTGTGCTCAGACCACTGTGCTGAGCTCATTTGCTCACTACTTTGCTTTTTGAAAGCAACACCCTGCCACAGGGTGTGAGTGAAAAATACACTTTCAGAAATTCTATAACCTTATCAATGTGTGAAGAATCTAGAATGTAATAAATGCCTACACAAAGATGAACATGTCATCCCACGCACTAGTAAGAGAATGACTTATTTCTATTCTTATTTCTGTGTTATTTTATTATAAAGAGAAATAGCTGGCATATTTCAGATTCTTCACTATGATCAGCGTAACAGTGAACCATGCTAATTCATATTCCAAGATGATGCATCTGAATTTAGCATCTTCTTGTGTCACCAGGAATGGCTATGCCTTTTCCCCCTCATCAGTTCTACAAATCTCATAACTTATAATAAATCTTCTCTGGCCCCATCGATGTCACCAGAAGATGTGGGTGTAGTAGTTGCAATAAACAGTTAACATATCCAAATAGATGGTTATAACACAGTATAAATAAAAACGGATGACTGGACTATATTTATCAGACTTTTTTCTAGCCTAACAGAAAATAAACTGGAAACATGCAATTTTCAATTGTTTCTGTTTTATAATACAGTTTTTCTGGAATAACAATGACATCTAGACTACTGTCCTTTCAAAAGCCCTGAATTTTAAAAAGAATGGAAAGTTGATTGTATTCTGCCCTCTGTTGTGCCAACTGACTGTGCAATACTGAGAACAAAAGTATTTCCCTTCTGACCTCAGTATCAATCAGTGGACATTGTCAAACCTGACATTTTATTGACCCTTCCTCAGTGAAATGCTGTAAATAGAAACATTATTGTTATAAATTGTTCTTTGAAATTTGACATTGTACAAATTACACTGTGTACTCTATTTTATTAAATGGTAAAACTCAGCAGGCTTTCTATCAGAAGGCTAACCCATGGTACTTTTTTCTCCTAAGAAATGAGCCCTATGTTGGCAGGCTAAAGCAAAAGGCCTCATCATAACCATTCTTTCAGCAAATAAGTCATAAAGGTACCCCCCCCCAGGACACACTGTAAGGCATTTGTCCTGATCTGTTTTAATATATATTTTAACATAGAGAGGTAATACACTATATCACAGGATGAGCCCATGCTTCCACTCCCAAAAAACAACCAACATATGAACACAAGCCCAAGAATTAGGACATAAACAAAAAGTCAATACAAAGGAAGTAAAGAGGGATCAATTGTTTTCCTTGTCTTTAAAAGGTACTTAAGTCAATCACAAATATCTGAACACATTGAACAAGTACCACTTAACACACTGGGATTGATGTGTAGAATATAAAGAATGATAAAGTTGTCTTCATAAAACTCTGAGTCTTGCTGCACAAGTATTGGGTGAATATATGAAAAAGTAAGGCAGTACATGATAGGTATTGTTAATTACAACTACATTGATAAGACAGTACTTTGATAAGCATAGCTAATCCTAATAGATGTTCTACAACAAGGGTTGGAAAACTATACCTTTTTGTAAATAATTATTATAAAATATCTATAGATAATTTTATTGGATCATGGATGCTTTGGTTCTACAACAGTAGAATTGAGTTGTTGCAACAGGGACCTATGGCCTACCAAGTCTAAATGTTTTACTATCTGTACAGTAAAATTTTGCCAATACTTACTCTATTAAACTAGAGAGGCGAGGTAAAGAAAGGCCTGGTAAAGAAAGGCTAGAAGAATGGGAAGAAATCAGTGAGAAAAGGGAAGGAGAGAAGAATACTCTAAGCTGAGAGAGACACATAAGCAAAAAGCACAGAAATGAGAATCTCTGGGTGGGAAAATATTTAAGCCAACCTGGCTTACATTGGTGGGGGCTCTTTTGGGGAAGTGAAGACCAAGTGGAAGAAGACCAAGTTTTGAGTTTGCACAAGACTATCAAAGCCCCTAAATACCAAGTGAAGAAAGAGGGACTTTCTCTTCTCCAGTCCACACAGGAGAGCTCTGTAGTACTTGTGATTCTATTTGACTTGCCTTGTTTTTAGTAAATAGGTAAAACAATGAAAACTATAGTTTAGAAAATTTCACCATTTTTAATTTCAGTAAAACCGTCATTTCATTTTATGTTACCTATCTAGATCAGTTTACTGCACAGAAAGGATCATCATAGAGCTTTTTATACCATCTCTATAAATTCAGTCTTCCTTTTCATTCTTTTCAAAGAACATTTAACATTGTTATTTATAGTTTCTTACCCAACACATACTTGTATCCCTTATACCTGTGATCCATATTTTCTTCATGTTTAATACTCTAAGAATCAAAGCTCTGAGTAGCAACAGGGAAAAAGAATGGTCTTTGACCCTGTCCCTTTTGATTTACAGGGAGTACAGGTGCTGTCATTTTGATTTGCCCAAAGGTCAAAGCTTAAAGACAGTACAGAAAGTACAGTCCTCCACAGAGTCAAATACACTAGGGCCAGCTCCCAGGCAAACGGTTTTTGATATTTTTGCGCTTGGCTGCTGGCTATTTCAGTCTAGCTGGGGGCAACAGTTGAGCCCAGGAAAGGCTTGGCAGGTCTGTGCAGGTAAGCAGTGACGCCGAGTGGTGTAGCCCAGGTGCAAACCATTTGTACCCATCAGGCTCTCCTAAGAGTCCAAAGAATTCTGTGGCAGCGTTATAGTTTATAATAGGTATATTCCCATAACTACCAGGATCCATGTGAGGAAGACTCCCCAGTCTTCAGGTTACCATTGAGCCAAATTCACCTTTCAGGTGTCACCCTGGACCACTCTAAATTTAAAGAGATAATTCAATTTTCATTTAAATTAGCCTCATTCTCCAGAGGCAGTGATAAGATTAGTGAAGCCAAGCCCTTGTCCTGGAGCTGCAGCCAGGGTGATCTGGAGTATGGGCACCAAGCACAGGCCTCAGCTATACAGAGCCTACCATGCCAGTGTGGACTTGAACTGTGACAAGCCAGGGCCAAGAGGAGCCAAGGCACTCCAACCTGCACCCTTCCCACCCCACCGGGCGGTAGCTTTGCCCAGTGCCACACCTGCTCCTCCCAGTACTGGAGGACCTCAACCTCCCATTTCCCAACACACTGTGAGAAGCGGAAATGGGGTAGACCCAAATGGAAATTCAGACTCAAGAGTAACCAATAGCATTGGTGTTCTTCCAAAACCTGATTAGCATAAGTTTGGATCAACAGTGTTGACCTAAGTGCTATATAAACTCCTAGACTAGCACACTCAAAGGGTAACTAACCTCCCTGGGAGTCCCCTCCTCCCCCTGCAAGAGTTCAGTTTTTATTCACACTTGAATATCCCAGGCCTTTCACTCTGGCCTTCCATTGTCCCATGAATTTCATTCTTCAGATTTGTGAGATAAGAACCCGGAAAGAAGTTGGCAGGAAGTTGGTGGAGTCTATTGCAACACTCAAAGCATAGCCCCACTTTAGAGCTGCAACACTGAAAGCTGCAATGTGCCACTCAGTAGCAGTGGAAAAGACTTGGTCTTTCTCCATTGTAGAGGTCCACACAGACCCCACCCTCAACAGAAGCAGAGGGTCCAGTTTCATTTCAAATTCTGGTTTCACTAGGTTTAACTCAGCAAAGCTACTTTTATGAGGAATTTTTAGGTTGTCAAGTATGAAGTGAAATATGTTGCAATGGAAAAATCACAGGCTCTGAAATTAGAAGATTGGAGTTTAATTTTACTAGCAGAGCACCCTTGAGCCAATCATGAACATGTTTCTCTTATCTATGAAATGAAATGTTCCTCTAATAAAAATCTGTGTAGATTGTAGACAAATATTTTTGAATAGTCTACATTTGTGAACTTACTGACTTAAAAATAACAAAACAGAAAGAAAAAGAATGGCAAGTTCTGTTATATCAACCATGGCACTATGGAGTGCTTTTTCTACTTTTAGCATGTTGCTCTAAGGTATTCCCAGGAAAGTCCAACAAACTTCCCACTAAAAAAAACCTTGAACTAGTTAGCAAATAAGAGAGTATTTTATAGAGCAATATGACATGATGATTAAAATTCCAATTGAACAATTTTCTTTTGTAAAAGTAGTAATATAATTGGGTATAATTTGAAACTAAATGTACTAATTTTGCTACAGACCAAAAAAATGAATTAGGATAGGAACAGTCTGTGACAGTTAATGTGTACAGTCCCCTTAATCTTGGTATCATTTTCTGCAGTTTCAATTACCAGAGGTCAACTTCAGTTCAAAAATACTAATGGAACGTTTCAGCAATAAACAATGCATAAGCTTTAAACTGCTGTTCTGAGTAGCATAGCATAATGAAATCTCACAACATCCTGTACTGTCCCACCTGGGATGTGAACCGTCCCTTTGTCTAGTAAATTCATTCTATATGTGCCACCTGACTTTGACAGTTGAGGGACTGAGAGTAAATACAGTTACACAATTTTTGTTCCATTATATTGTTATAACTGTCCAGCTATTATCTATTGTTAATCTCTTTCTCTATCCAATTTATAAATTAAACTTTAACATAGGAAAAAGCAGTCTATGTAAGGTTTGGTACTATCCATCCACTAAGGGGTCTTGGAATGTGGCTCCCCTCAGATAAGAAAAGAGTAATTATAATTTTCTGCTTGGTACTGCCAACATTATTTATAGAGTCATAATATAAATAATCAGTGTTCATTTAATTAACATCAGATAAAAATGGTTATCCTTAGGAAATTGATCCTGGTGATTGTAAGATAAGCTGTAAATATTGTTTGGCCTCAAACACTATCTCCATATACTACACTGCCAAAATTAAAAAATATTTTTAAAGATTGAACTTTGGTATTTTGTTTGATAGCGAAGAATCTACCAAAATCTCAAATACACAGCAGAACCACTTTAAGAGGCCCCCAACCATTTTAGTCTCTGATCTCTCCAAATAGATGTTTGTTCGGAATTTGGGTGCAAAGCAGAGAAAGTCAAGTAGGTCTGAATAGAACTGGAATTTAAAGCCAGCATGCAGAACCAACCTAGCTCTTAAATGGAAAACAGGACAAAAGTAGATGCCAGCGAGAAGGAAGAGTTGGAAGCAACATCCACGAGTCCCTGAGCCAAAGCATTTTAAACATTCAGCATCCACTGGAATAGAAGCTCTGGCATTGTTCCCCATTGTTCACTTTCTGGATCACTACACTTTGTTAAAACTGATTGTTGAGAGCAAAATATCCTTAGACGACTTATAGGAGGAAATCTTTGGTAAAGGAGAAAAACATCATTCAATTTAAAACCTCTCTCTCTCTCTCTCTCTCAACTGTGACTCTAGAAAAAGTTACAATTTTAAGAGGAATTCTACCTTTAAGAGGACCTCTACTTTATTTCTTCTTTCTCCTCTCTGGAAAAGATTCCTGCAAAGGGGGGACCAAAGGGACACTATTTTCTTTGCATTTTTTCATCATTATGTCCCAGAATTATTAGGCACAGGGATACCAAAGATCATAATTTTTCTTCCAGGTAGAAAAGAAGTTACAGAATTTCAAACAAATGCAGACTCAATGACATTACATATAAGGGCTAAAATTTACCATTAGAAATGACCTTGCACAGGTTCAAGGACACATTATGCTTTCCCCTAAACTATCACTCTAGATTTTCTGTGCTAGTATACAAGGACTCTTGAACCGTGGGGGGGGGGGGGGGGGGGGGGGGCTGAAGGTGGCATGTTCTTGAGGGTGCACTTGGATCCAGCTCCCCAGCGATAATTTGGTGACAGCGAACAAAACAAAGTCTTCACGCAGCTCCCAGAACCCCTAGCCACCTTGAAATGATAATGGCTATATAACCATGATTCTTATTTAAGTTTAATGAGTACATGTTGTGTTTCTACTGCCCACCTTTTTTGTTCTTGTACATTTCTTAAATCTATAGTTATACTATAAAGATGTTCTGGTTGTCAATTACTAATTTAATCAAAATTGTATTTATTGGCCACTTACTAGATATGTGAAGCATTTTTCTAGGCAATATGGTAAATAACTGATACAAAGTCCCTGTCAAATTAACTTTAGCTGATTATGAGAAATGAAACAAGTATAAAAGTAGCCCCCCTCAAACTATGAGAGATGTCCTTATGCTTAAAAAAAAAAAAAAAAGGTTTAATAAGATGGCCTTATTTAATAGCAAAATGTGAATCATGTCAAATTTGTAAAAATTTCTAACAATACAAAATCAACATCATTTTCTTCCTTGGTAGCATTTAATGAACATTTACTATATATTAGACACAGTTCTCCTTTAACCTTCATAGTTCAATGTAATCTTCAGGAATTCTGTTTATTTTAGACGGAGCAGAGATACAAAGGTCACAGGAAAGTCCTCCCTATAAAGTTCCTTACTCTTCTGAAACTGGATGTGAAGGACACTTTCACACTACCTGGAGAGCACAGGTTTAAATGTCTGAGGATACCAGCAGGACAGAGTGCTCTTTTATACAGGGAGGCACAGCACCAGAATATATTCAGCAGGAATGCCAAAGGGGTCATTGTAATGCCACTATAAACATATGAAGTCAACAAGTAAATTATGCTTAGCGTGGGGGTCTGAGAGCCTGGAAGGAGCACTGAATCGGACAGTTCTTGGGAATTCAAGCCATCTCAACAGGTAGAAAAGAGGAAGTGATAATTATCCCCACACAGTGACCTTTTCTGACAAAGAGGAAAGAATGAAAGATACCACACAGGAAAAACTCACAGTTTAAATAACACACTGGCCTCTTAAAGTTGAAATATCACTTCAGGAAACAATCCATATTAAATTTGTATTTTAAATAATTATAATAATTAGGATAATGATGTTTAAGTTATCTTTTTTATTTTTTACTGGCACAATGATATACTACTAGCCAGGAGTTTAAAAAAAAATACAGATAGCAAAAGTAGATGCTGCACTTAACTTTTTAATTGCATTGATATTGGAAGGCTTTCCAAAGTTCAAGTGCAACATGATGATTAAATAATATGAAATAAAAATGCCATGGCCAAGTTTAGGACTCAATTTATCCCACCAATTTATTAGAATCTCAAGATCTTAGGATAAAGAATTACTCTTAATTCTGGATTTAAAAAATGTATTTTAAGTACCTAAATATGATTTAATAGATTGACTAATTTTAAACACAATATTTTACAAAAGTTGGGCATTTTCTTCTTGGAGATTATTTTAAATAAATAAAATGTATTGCTTTAGAGCATTTACATATTTTGAAATTCCATTATGTTCAAAATATTTTGCTGGATTTTTTTGGTTTTTTTCCCCCTTTAGGGTTTTTTGTTAGTTTGTTTTTAAGAAAAACTCTTTATTCAGGAGGGGGGATTTAATATAAATTAATTTTAAAAATCCAATAAGGAGAGGGAAAATAGGCAAAATATGAGACAAGAAAAAAGGCATTTCAGAAAAAAAATATAGTAATAAAATATTTTTAAAATGTTCAGTCTCAGTGGTAATCAAGGAAATGAAAATTAAGACCAAAATTGCATCATTAGTGTTAGATTAGCACTAAGAAGTCTAACAATACCAAATGTCAGTGAGGATGTGGATCAGATGGAATACTGTGAGATAGTATAAATAGATATGTTCTGAAAAGTGTGTTGTGAGGCAATTCGTGGTTGTGCAAACATCATGGAGTGTACTTGTACAGCGCTAGATGTTATAGCCTACTACTTATCTAGGCCATATAGGACTAACATTACACAGAAGGCCCATGATTGACCAAAGTGTTACGTGGTACAGAACTGCATTTATAAATGTGTATATTCAATGACTTCAATTATTTATGTGTAAAAATCATGTTACATAATTATTATTTTATAGTTGAAATTATTCCCAATTTTTCTCCTATACTTTTTACAAAGTATGGTTGTGTAATATATTTGCCCCAAATCCACTGTATGTGTTTCTATTTATGTGTTTCTGAAAACCATAAAAGGAAAAGGAAGCATGATATTTACTATTGAGTTTATCAGCAAAAGATTTAAGAATATCCTTGTCTGTATCTCTATAGATAGAATGACTTATAATAGAAAACCAATAGAAAAAAGTAGCTATAGAACCTGTAAGACTTCCTTTATACACAATTATAAGTCACTTAAAATGGTCAGTAGCATGAATTAGGTATCATATATTCCTAGTGAAAAAGATGTCGAATGTGGACAAAGTTAAAGACCTTAAAAATGTTAATTAAATCCTTTTCCAACTCTTCCTCAAATTTTCTGCACTATCATAGACCCCATGCTTATTAGTGACATGGATGCAATTCTGTTTTATATCAAACAGTATAAATAAAAATTAATATAGTATCAACATCATTCTACTAGAATTATTCTATTTATTTTACAGATTAACAATATAGTCTTTTCATTGAGATAACCTTACATCTTAATTATACAGCTTAATGTTTCATTAAAAATAAGCTAATATTTTAACATTCTTTACCTAGAGAAGTTTTGCTGAAGTACCTATCTGTTTTAAATGGTTTTAAAAGTTCCTCACATTATGATTCATACAACTCCCTCTCACAATGATTCTGGTTCTGGCTCTGAAACCTAATCTTGTATATGTGACATTAAATTATGCTAATGTGTTTTTATTAATGGAATTGTGGGACATTGTGTTTCTAATTTATAAGACTTTCAGTACAATAAGCTGCTTGATGAGATTTGGGATTTATTTGTTTACTAACTTCGTCAGAAGTTTTGCATGCTGAACTTACTCCAGTCTCAAAGAAGCCCCAAGGGAGTCATTAACTTTAAAAATAATTAAAATCAATAATGGAAGCCTCAAACTCAGAACTTAAAGACTCTACCAGAAGAAAACCACTTTACAGCAGAAATCTTAGATTTATATTTCGGGCGAACTAATTATTGATTCTCTACAAATCAATTTCTTTATGTATAAATGGATGATCAGATCACAGAAGCTTCTGTCTTTCAGTGTGAATAATCTTAGAGATTTGCATATATTTTTAATACTGTATGGCACAGAGCAACCATAAAAAATGAATTGGGGACATGAAATGCTAGAATACCACACATCTAATTAGGATTACATTTAGCTGAGTTAAATCATGCACAAATATAGTGTGATTCCACAAATGCATTGTTTTTAAATTTATGTCTATTGATTAGTTCTGGGACATGATGAATATTCTAACTATAGTCTTCAAAACTACAGTTTAAACTAAATTAAAACAAAAATTAGATGGCCAAAATGAAATATTCTTTAAGAAATGATATTTTTCCAGACTTGTGTGTCAATTTATTCTTCCATTCCTTCAAAAAATATTTTTGAGAACCTACTACATGCCATAAAATTTCCAGTGGACAATAATGCTATGTCTAATCAAACCTTTGACAATTAAGTCTTAAAAAAAACTAGTCCAGAAATAACAACATAAAGTCCAATTTAACCATAAATGCCACTTACTTTTTCATTTTACAATTACATATAAAAAATGGAAATTAAATGAAAAACTTAGAAGAGGTGTTGGCAAACTTCTTCTGTAAAGGGCCAGAAAATAAATGTTTTAGGCTTAGTCTCTGTTGCAACAACTCTACTTGGCCATTGTGGCACAAAAACAGTTACATGTAATAGACAATATACATCACACAATACATAAACAAATGAGAATAGCTGTTTCAATAAAACTTTTACTTGTGGGCAATGAAATTTAAATTTCAAATTTTCATTAGTAATGAGATAGTATACTTTTGACTTTTTTTCAACCATTTAAAAATGCAAAAATCATTCTTAGCTCGTGGACCATACCAAAACAGGTGAGGGGAGGAATTTGGCCCATAATCCATGATTTGCCAACCCCAACTCACAACCATATTCTCTTTTAGAAATGTTCCTTTAAAACAAACAAACAAAAAATCACCTTTATGCATGACATGAAAAAAGAATTTTTAGTTTTTTCTTTTGTGTGTGTGTGTGTTTGTACTGGGGAGTTAGCCCAGGGGCACTCTACCACTGAGCTACATCCCCAGCCCTCGCCCCCTGCCATTTTTTTTTTTTTTTTTTTGAGACAGGGTCAAAATTATCAAATCTGGCCTTGTACTTGCAATCCTTCAGTGTCAGTCTCCTGAGTCTCAGGGATACAGGCAAATGCCCAGTTCTAATATGGTGTTACAAGTTCTATGATACTGCTTGAACCTCACCATATTCAGTGAAAGACTCCCTTAATGCACTTAATTTGAGTTCATTTTAAATTGTATATTTTTGAGGTTGAAGACTTTTGTAGTCTGTCTCCTCTCCATCTTATAAAATCTCATCTTACAAGTTTATCAGGTCTTATTCAACATATATTGATGTATCTTTAAGTATGCAAAAGGAAACTATAGAGTAGTCCTTCCTTATCCATGGGTATGCTTTCCAAGATCCCCAGTGGATGCCCCAAACGAAGGACAGTACTGAATCCTACATATATTTTTTTTTTTTCCTTTTTTTATCTGTGTGCCCTGTAGCATTGCCACCTAGCACCAGAGTTAATCTGTCTTTCCATGTTGTAGGTCCTGATGCCTCCTTTGCATTACTGCTTTTTTTTTTTTTTTTAAATTTTGGAGCCATTTTTAAGTAAAATAAGGGTTACTTGAACACAAGCTCTGTAATAATGTGACAACTGATCTAGTAACTGAGACACCCACTAAGTGACTAGTAGGCACGTAGTACATACAGCATGGCTATGCTGAACAAAAGGATGACAAAAGGCAGGACGAAGTGGGATGGCACAAAATTTCATCACACTGCTAGAACAATGCACAATTTATAATTTAGGAATTGTTTATTTCTGGAATTTGCCATTTTTCCTTTTCAGGAAATGATGGATGAGTCCAGGAAGCCATCTGTGAGGACCTTTTTTCAGCATCATAGCCAGAGAGCAGGTACATCTGGCACTAGGAACTTCTTGTGGCAGACCCACAGGGACAGACCACCTGGTACAGTGAACTTCCTCTCTGCTCTGTAGAAAGATCCAGCGCAGCACCTAACCTGTTAGGAACTGAGCAGTCTACCTGCTTCTAACTTCTAACCTGCTTTGGTGAAGAACTTTCCACAAAATTTCTTTGATGTTTTCCAATATAAATAAAGCAAACATCTACTGAGGGACATCTAGGTTGGTTCCACAACCTACCTATTGTGAATTGTGCTGCTATAAACATTGAAGTGGCTGTGTCATTGTAAATATGCTGTGTTTAAGTCCTTTGGGAATAGACCCAGGAGTGGGATAGCTGGGTCATAGGGTGGTTCCATTCCCAGTTTTCCAGGATAAAGAAAATGTAGTATATATACAAAATGGAATTTTACTCAGCAATAAAAGAGAATAAAATAATGGCATTTGCAGGTAAATGGATGAAGTTGGAGAATATAACGCTAAGTGAAATTAGTCAATCTCAAAAATCCAAATACTGAATGTTTTCTCTGATATAAGGAGGCTAGTTCACAGTGTTGTTGGATGGGGGTACATAGGAGGATTAGAGGAACACTAGAATGGTCAAAGGAAAGGGAGGGGAAGGGAGGGAGCAAGGGGGGAGTGAGTGGGGGAAAGGAAAAAAAAAAATTGGTGGTTGAATGAGATGGATATCATTATCCTAAATGCATGATTGAAGATCTGAATGGTATTTATATACTTTGTATACAAACAGTTGTATGTAAAAAGATGCTATATATGTGCATTATGAATTATAATACATACTACTATCATAAATTTAAAAAAAGAGCTTGAAAATAAAAATAAATAAATAAATAAAGCAAACGTGGGCTCTTTTTTTTTTTTTTTTTTTGAAGCTGGACCCGTCTGGTAAGCTTTGCCCATCCTGCCCTCGCTTCTGAAACTACTCTGTGTGTTCTATGTTTTTCTAGCTTTTATTTCTCAGCCAGCCCATCCCATGGAAGGGGAACCCCATTCCTGTGCCCATGCAGGATGTGGGCAATAGATGAGGAAGAACTACGGCATTACAAGTTGAACCCCAAAGAGCCGTCCCTGTGGTTTGTTTAATCACATATCAGCTCTTGAGCTGCTCACAAAGTACATCCTCTACTGCAAAGGATCCACCATGGATGAACAAGCTGTGTACGTACAGGCTCTGTCAAGGTGGTGTACCCAGCTGCAGAGAATCACTTTTCCTAGAATATGATAGTGTGATAAGAGAACTAAAGGGACTCCATCTTGTTCTTTAGCAGCCATCTTAGGAGTTCCGAGAAATAGTTCTGTTTCTCAGAAATAATAGAACACGGAAAGTCCTGCCTCTGTTCCCATTAATCGTTATCTATCAACATAGGCTTGACAGCATAAAAATAGCAATTCCTATACAATGTAAAATTGTTCTCTTTGGTTTCTATTTTTCCTGGGAAACATACCTTGTCAGAGATTGATTGTCTAGACATTAGTAACCATTCTCTAACATGTACTCAACTAGGGTCATCTTGACCCCATTCCCTTCTACTTGATCATTGCTATACCAACCTGGAAAGTCCCGTGGGAAATATTATTGTACCCATTGCTTTGTCTTGCTAACTGCCTAGATTCAGCTTCTGTACTGTGGCTTGCTTGCATTGGCTGAAATCCTGCAATTAAATATTCCGCCCTCTGTGGTTTTTCTCTTTATAAACCCTTGAAAATCACTGCCAGCGCACCATCTTGTCACACTGTGTGATGTGTGAGGATGGTGGCCGCTGATCAGCTTAATAAAGGCTTTTTATTGGCTCAAGTGTGACGTGGCTTGGAGTTTTAATTGGCATTATTCTGGGTACAACATTTTTGGTACAAAAATAGAGCTATGTCATGCATGTTGCATGATCTCTATTCTCAGCCAACTGAGCCAACTTCAGTTTAAATTAATTGATACAATTTTATTAATAACTCTGATAAGAAATTAAAGAATTCTGGGGATCTTAAATATTTCTGAATAGTTGGCATATCTTTCTGTTTCAAAGGCATGATCCTGATAAGTACTGGTTGGAAAAAAAAAAAAAGAAATGCTAATAATATGAAAATGTCTTTCAAGCAAGTGGTGTTCTATTTTTCAAAATTAAACATTTTGGATAATTATACCATTTCCTTTTTCTGAGTTTTTATCATCAACACAGAAGTTATGATTATTTAATTCCTGTAATTTTCCTTTCTGAATTCTGTCTCTTGGTTTTTACATCTCTTTTGAGTTACTTGCTTGTAGAGAATGTCAAAGAAATATTGGGTTTTTTTCTCCTCTTTGTATAATATAAGTACAACAACATATTTCAGGATCAGAGAATTTCTAAAGCTAAGTCTTTGAGAGAAAAAATATTTTCTATGAATAAGAAAATACAAGATATGAAAAGAAACTGGAACTGTCAGCACAAGTAATAATAGTTACGTTGTTGGAATCATTTGTGTAGTTTTGAAGAACTCTGGCAAAATCATGAAGCAGTAACATTTTGAATCCTTTTCAAGGTCACAACTTCAGGTGAAATTATCTTGATGCTTCTAAGTTCTTAGAAAGTAACCCCTTCATGCAAAAAAAAAAAAAAAAAACTCAGAACATAATTTAGCAATTTAACAGATGGTGTTTCAAAGTGAGAGCAAAATCTTGTAGGAGTCCTTCCCTTCAGATCAACACAAAGGTGAAGTGAAATAACCAAACCCAGAGCTGAAATTTATAGTATGTTGTTTGGTCACTTAAAAGATTGAAAAAAAATGTATTAGTTCCAGCCATCATTATTTATGCTTTTAAGGAGTAAATTTATCTCAGACTATTTAAAGATAAGAAGCAAGAGAAAGAGAGAGAGAGAGAGGGAGAGAGAGGGAGGGAGGGAGGGAGGGAGGGAGTGTTCTGGCAAACAATCTTACAAAGGGGATAAACTAAGATGGTTTGAATATCCAATGAAAGCTCAGTACATTTTGCAAAACATCAGAGTTCTTGACCTGTATGCAGCAGCCTGTGCCTATAGAAATGTCAGCAGATAGTAAAGAAACACAGGTTTGGAAAGCCACATCAACATGACTCATTTGAACGACTGTTCTAATGAACACTTTTCACTGCCTTCAGCAGGTTAGGAATATTAAAGCTTGAGTCCTGCTGAGCATACCTGGATAGTTTCTATTTGTTAACTCCCCAGGAACTTGTTGTAATGTCTCCTGGTGAGTGTGAGATGGAACCACATCCTGTAGTTGCCAGCTGGTAGGAACAAAAACACCTGGGCAAGGTACTTGTTAAGTGGCATATTTCCTCTCTATGGCAGGCTCAACAGACGGAGAAATCGGCTTCTTAGTTTGGCCCGCTCTTTTTAATTACATAAAGTGTCAAATCAATAGTGTCAGGCCCATCTTTACCTGTCCTGCTTCTAGAAATGGCTGGTTGTTTTGTTGTTGTTGTTGTTTTGTTTGTTTGTTTGTTTAATATTCCCCATTGGATTAGTCATTTTACAACCTGCTATGATGATCCCACCATTTGTTCTTTATCTATCACTGCTCTCGCAGGGCTATATTTATTATACGAAAGTTCAATTATTAAAGGGACAACTATTTTTATCCATGCATAACCAGGAATTAATATATTGTTGTGGACACTGATTATTCAAATACATAACAGCACTTGGCTAATTGGGGAAATATGCTGATTTGCTATCCATATTTAAATCTGCAGTATAAGTGTAGGATCACAAACAATATCTCACATACTAAAAAGCTTTCAACTTCATAACCTGATAGGTGTGAACAAGACATGAAACCCTCTAACCCCACAATAATAATCCATTATTATTATTATAAAAAAGAGATGAATTAGTAAAAATTTTACTAAGGATTGCTTTTTCCTGCATTTGTTGTTCAAATTATAATTTTCTTGAATATTATATTGCTTTCTATATAACTAAAATTCAATTCTTCCCATCACTAGTTTTAAAAGAAAAACAAAAGAGGCTTATATATCAAGGTAACTTTGATGTCACAGGCCACACAAACTCAGAATGCAAGATGAGTCTGAATTTACTAACAACCCACATTTCTCTGATGTCATTTACGCACTAGCTTTTAAAGTACCTGTAACACCTTACAAAATCTGATTACTTCTCAGGGAATGCAGGAAATGTCTCACATGTGTTTTTAATACAGCACCCGGAACCACCTGGCACCTGCCATCTCCCTTCTCTTCCTCCTGAGATGATGGTAGTTCATTTTGGTGTTGGGAATGGAAGTAGTTGTGTCTGCTACTTGGCTCCTGAGATACCTCAAAGTCTGAAAGGGAGGACTGGGGATGTACTTACTCAGTGGTGGAGCCCTTGCCTAGCAAAGCCCTTTGCTCAATCCCCAGCACCGCAAAACAAAAATAAGGGAAACTCAAAGACTAAAAGTGAACTTTACCTCCACTGTTGCCACTGCACCTGGCACTTAGCCATGCCAATCTCCCAAACTATGGTGCTGATACCACACCAACACTGTGGTGATAAAGTCCAGCTTTACTGAAGCAAGAAACAGAAGTTTTCATACCACACTGCCACAGTTCCAAAACAAGGCTTCCTTGTGCCCACAAAGTCCTCTAAATGTGTTCATTTAAAAGAGCACTTTAATTTTGGCCCTTCCTACCCCAGCGCAAGCTAAGTCAAAAAATAATACAAGAAATGAACACCATGTGATAGCCACATTCAACTTTCCTTTTTAATAAATATTTTGGATTAAACTCATTGCCTGATTCTAACTCCACTGTCATATCCTTTCCTAGGAGAATCTTACATACCCTAAGAGGAAAAAAAAATATGACTGTTCCTGTGTTACAAATGAAAAAAAACAAAAAACAAAAAAAAACTTAAGTCTTAGAAATAGAACTGTTTACCTGATTTGCAAAACACAGGGAAAAATGAAAACATGAAGCTCCTTGTTCAAAATATATTACAAATTTTAAGACAGCAACATGAAAACACAGGTGGGGCAACTTGGGTCCCTACTTAGTATGGGGACTGTGCAACTACACAGGTTACATGCCCCCAAAGCCCACCATAAACAGAGAAGGGAAGTAATGTGCCCACAACCACAGAGCTACTGCATACCTGACTCTGGATGTGAACACAGAGGACAGATTCTTGTTTCAAGACTCAAAGTGGGGAGGACATGCAACATCCCTACCATCATTCACACATGTTCTGGCCTGAGCAACACCAAAGATGACAGAATAGCTCATATTCAAGTTGGGAATTATGAAATAACCCTGGGCCAGTCTCACATGTGGACACAGTTACTAATGAACCCACCTGAGAAATCAAAATGTATCACTATGGAAAAAGCACAAGGCTTTTCTATATTAGTTAAAAACCCTCAGTTCCTGAGAAAATTGAATGGACACTGGAGTGAAAAGGAGAAGGACTAGGAAAAATATTGCATTGGTGTACATCAATAACAGTTCATGTCCTTTTCTACATTTTGTCTAAATTGCCTTGAAGCAAGAAATAGAAAATGTTCCCATGTTCTTAAGAGTTCTAGGAAAAGGGATCCTAGCCTTCATGGAAAGGTCCAATCCACCTCTTCCTCTGAAATGCTCTTGCTATTTCTGAGACACTATGAATTTTTCTGAGAATTGCAATTTTTAGTTAAATACAACTATTATGTATCATTCTGCTTTAGCCCAGAACTGTGATATATATTCTGTTAAAGTCCTAAGTAAGACAAATTTGAAATTAAAGTTTCATTGATGTCTATTACTTACTAACAAAGGAACTTTGAGGTATCTACATATCTCGGCTTTACATCTATGCCTGAGGTATAATGCCTAGTAAATAAGCATTCAAAAACCATCAATTTTCATTTCTTCCTTTTATTTTAATCCCTTAATTTTTACTATAGGATGGATGAGTTGTTTGTTTGTTTTTTGGTTTTGATACTAGGAATAGGATCCATGGGTGTTTTCCCACTGAGCCACATCTCCAGCCCCTTTCTAGTTTTTTATTTTTGAGACAGGGTCTAAGTTGCTGAGGCTGGCTTTGAACTTGTAATCCTTCTGCCACAGCCTCCCGTGTTGCTGGGATTACAGGTATGTACCACAGTACCCAGCTGGCTGAGTTCTTGTAAGCTTATTCTTTTTATGGGAGCTATAGATTTATTTCTGGTATTAACTAACAAATGACTAATGATGAAGTATTTAATAAATAAAATCCACAGTCAGGGGGTCTGAATGTCCCACTTTCCCAAGATAGTTCAGATGGACCCTTTTGCCTTTGCTAATAAGAATCCTCTTTGATTGTCAAAAGTGTTCCATTTGGATGATAAATTTTGTGATTACCTTGTTCATAATGCAACTTGGAATATCTTCAGAAGCCATGAGTCCCTCCATCTCAGATAAGTTGATTTTTCTCAAAAATTATTTTTATTGGTGGCTTTGCCAAATCAAACAAGAAAACAGAGATATCATACTGATTTATCAACCAAAGTTCAGGCAGCACTTACTTCTTGTGACCCCTGTTAGGCATGTGAGTTTGGCAAAAATTAAAAATACAAAGTCCTGATTGCTAGTTTGTTCGTTGTCTGGTACCTCTTGTTTTTTTCTTCTCCAAAATGGCTCCAGGTCTATAGACATCAAGAACCACTTCTGTAGATTAAAATAATCACACGGCCTTTGGCTTTTTCTTGAAGAAATAGTTGCCCTTTTTCTTCTGCCACTTAAGTTTTGCACATCTCTCACTGTGCGTTACTGAAAATGGATTGCAGGGATGTTGAAGATCAACGTGCAAATAATAAGAGCATGGTTGTAAGCCTTGCCTGTACCACACATCAGGACCAACTGTCTGTGAGGCTCCTCCAGCCCCTCTCCTTGCTTCAACCTCCAACAGCACTGCTTTGCTCTGACTGATTCAGCATTCATCACATTGCTGATCATCATCCTTTTAAATGAAGACATATTTATATCCCCAGCTCCTCAAGGACAGTTGAAAAAATCCTCAATAATAACACTAATTGAAATTTATTAAGCACTAAATGTGTGCCAAATGCCTTATGGTATTTATTTAATCTTTAGAAGCAGTCCTTAAAGTATACTTTGCAAATTAAAAAATAAAGGTGAGGTTTGGAGGGGGAAAACAACTTGCCTGAGTTCACCTAGCTAACAGGAAGCAGAAGCAAGATGTGACCCATGGTTGGTCTGATGCTTAGCTCTGACATTCTTTTTTATATGACCTGAATATAGAGAGAGTTCTCCAGGCATCAGACATAAAAATGTTCAGAAATGATTTATCTATCCATGTAGTAATAGGTTTTAAGAACAAATATAGAATATGTTTAAAAAAATTAAGTGTTCAATGGAAACAAAAAGTGTTTTTTTTTAATCAAATTCTTTTAATCATAAATTATTTATCTATTTGGCACCTGACACACATCTAACTGACAGTAGCCCCACAATAAACATTTGTGGAAAGAAGGAACATATTTATTTTCAGTCTACAGAGTTGGATGTTTTTGTTTGTTTGTTTGTTTGTTTGTTTGTTTTTGTTGTTGTTTTCATTGCCAGGTTGAGCTCCCTGTTTAAAACAAAGCCCCTGCACAATCTGAGCCCCATATAGGTTCACATTGCCCTCCAGGAGATGGAGACCTGAATATTTGACCTCAACATGGATTTGGGGGACTTGGCCAGAAAGTCAAGAACCTATCATAAAAGAAACTCAGAACCCAATGCCTATCAGGCAGAGGCAAAAAAAAAAAAAAAAAAAAAAAAAAAAAAAAAAAAAAAAAGACATTTTCTTGACTGAGGATTCAAGAAGAAAGAGAGCAATGAGAATGTAAAGACTGAAGTGACAAGAACAATATTTTTGGCATCCTCTGAGAATCCCTTCTATCATGTCTGGATGGATGAGGGAAATAGAAAATTATAGATCCAAAATAATAGGGAGAGGGGCATACTGTACATTTCCCTTTCTGAATTGTTTTTTGTTGTTGTTGTTGTTTTTGTTTTTGTTTTTACTTCTGTAATATTGGGTGCTGTTCTGCCTCTTCAATACTGTCACTGAGTTCTTAATGCCTGTTTGAGTTCAAACTGGAAAAATGGGGATGTCTGCATTGGAGATTAGTGTGGCAGTCTGTTTCCTAGTGATACCTAGAGAGAAAGCCAGAAGCCCTCTGGATGCTTGCTATAGTTCTGGCTATTGAATTCCAGTTGTGAGCAATGTTTCTCAAAAAGTCATTTGCAGAAAACCTGCATCAAAATCTGGATGGTGACTAAATTACAGATTTATGGACTCTTCTGCAGCCCTGCTTAACCAGAACTTTGGGGTTAAAGCTCAGAAACCTAAATTTTAAAAACCATTCCCTACATGATCTTAAGCACACAAAATTTGAGAAACACAGACTTGAATGAGTCTGTGGCATATCCCATTTGTAGGATACATCTGGTATTACCTATTGTGAATTCAGTCTCTGAAACTCCTAGAATGTCACCACCATTCCTAATTTTTTTCCTTGACTTTTGCCAGAATGTCCAAGATCCCACAGAAAGCTGTTAGTGACTGGATAAGTAGAAAACACCTGCATCTAAATTCCAGTTTTTTATTTACTACTGATCATATCTCTAAGTAATTTAATTATCTCTCTAAATTTCAAAGTTTTTCTTTTTCCTGTAAAACAGAAAGGGAAACCAAATGGTAATATCTCACAATACTGTTGTATGAATTAAATGTAGTTTGCATTTCCAGATAATAAATAAGTTAAAATTCCCATTTCTCATCATTTTTGTACACTTTTATTCTTTATGCCTAAAACAAGGGCATTGCTGTATTCTTTCATATCCAAGTTGGAGCCTTGGGTCATTAATTATTGCAGTCCCAAGGTCTCTTGGATAAAACAGCATTAGTCATGTGCAAGGGAAGGGCGGATGCACACCTGGACAAAAAATTAATCTGAACAGCAACATAGTCCTCTCCCAGCTGCATCCACTCAGACAGGAGGAAAAACACCCGTCTGGCACAGAATGCAGCTGTTCTGATTCTCAGAGCTACTTGGAAACCCAGTTTAAGCATATCTGACATAGAAAACTACAGACTTAGCCAAATGGCACAAGACAATTGTTATCCTGATAAAAAGAATTATAACAACAAAAATATACTTTCTCTATTGAGGGAGGTCTTCTGGTAATTTTTAAATATTTCTGTAGGAAATATGAGGATAGTTCACATTCTACCCATGAATTTCAGGGATTCTTCCACTCTATCACAGGCCAGAAGGAGGACTCTTCCTCCTCCCTCCAAAGAATAATGCTTTTCCTTACTCCTTGGCTTTCTGCATTGCCCTAGGGAGCTCAGCTCTGGGGCAACCAGAGAAAAGACACAAAGTAACCACAGTCTCTAGGCACTCAGAGACCACAGGAATCCTCTAGGAGCCTGTCATTTGCAGAAGCTGGATGCAAATGTTAGTGCCTGTGCCCAGGAGAGACTCAAGACTTTTCACATGACTCTAAAGTTAGGTACCAGGATATAGTGAAAGAGTCAGCAGTCTGTCTGGTCCCTGTCCTGTCATTAAAATACCTGTGAGACTTTCTCATCTCTAAGATGGAGCCTACTCTCCCTTCCTGGCTTTCCCCCAGAAGATCATTACTGGACTCAAAAGTAAATGTATATGCAAGCGCCTGGTGAGCTGATAAAGCAGCACAGATAGAAGGAAATCATGACTGTCTGATACTGTAGATTGACAGACCCAGCACCACCCCTGTGCTGGTCAGCTTTTCGTTGCTGTGACTAATATCTGAGAAAAACAACTTGCAGAAGGAGAATTTATTTTGGCTCATGATTTCAAAGTTTTCAGTTTATGGTTAACTGGCTCCATTGCTCTGGACATGAGGTGAGGCATGGAAGAATATGGCAGAGAAAAGCTGCTCAGCTCAAGCCAGTGGGGAGCAGAGAGGGGAGAGAGATAGAAGAAGAGGACAGAGACAAGAAAAACCCTTCTAGGGCCCGCCCCTAGTGACCTATGTCCCCCAACTATGCCCTACCGTATGCTTCCATCACCTCCCAGTAGACCATTCAGCCATCAGTGAATTAGTCCACTGATGAAGTCAGAGCCCACATGATCCAATCCTGAAAGCCCCACTCTGAACGTTGCTGCACTGGGGAACAAGCCTCAACACACAAGCCTTTGAGGGACATGCCCGATCCAAACCACAACAATCCCCTAACTCCCTATCCCTTTCTTACCTCTCCATAGGAGTTTAAGAAATGCAAATATTTAACACTCTTCTTTCTTTACAGCTACAGATAGCCTTAACAAAGAGGTAAAACTTTCCAAGTAGATTGGCTAGCACTGCCTTTCTTTCCCTCTTTCTACTTTGAACATGGATATGCTGTGTGGAGCTGTAGCAGCCATCCTAAAACCCTGAGGCCAAAAGTACAAGGAGAAAATCCAAGGAGTGGAGCAGGGTAAAGAAGAAAGGTAAAAAAAGCCTGAATCCCTGCCGGCACTATGGAAAAACTGAACCAATTCTAGAAACCTCTTACATTTAAGAGAAAAATGAGAAAAGTGACCCCCTGTTTGTTTAAATTGCTATTAATAAGATGTCCTATTGCATGCAGCCAAATTTATTCCTGAGACAAATCAGATGCCATAATAATCTTTTCTAAAACATGTCAGATCATGTCACTTCTCTGCTTCCAAACATTCCCAGGACTTCCCACCTCACTCAGGGTAAAGGCAGCCTTCTCAAGACCTGAAAGGCCAAGGTCAATGTGGCCCTGATGAACCCTTTGACTTCATCTCCTCTGTCCACTCCAGTTACGTTAAGGCCATTGGTCTTGACACAACACCTCAGGCACACTCCTTCCTTCCTCTGGCCTTTCTCTTCCTATGGTTGCCTCAACCTGGAACTCTCCTCCCCTGGACAGCAACCAGCTGTCTCCCTTGCCACTGCCCAGACTTTGCTGGAATGTCTCCTCTCATGAAGACATTCTGCCTCCCACTGTTAGGTTGCAACACCTGGCTGCCCCCCAGCACTTCTTACTTGTCCATGACTTTTTAAATTAATATAGATCCCCTATATCTTCTGCATACTCTAGTTTCACATAAAAAGCCGATTTAATACTTGAAGGTTTTTTTTCTCTGATCCATAAAAAATGATGAACAACATTTAAAAATCATTTTATTATTTATGCCATAATTCCAAGAGAGATTTGAGGTACCTTATAAAATAAGCCACATAGTTTATGCATAGAAAACCATAACCTAAATAAACATAAAAGTTTAGAATGGTGATTTCCCTTTCTCCTTATTCTAAGCTCTTTGGGTAGGCTCAGACTCCTTGGTGAGAGTCAGGAAATTAATATGACAACAGGCTGTCATCACTGGTAGAGACTCACATCATCCTTTGTAAATGCCTACATAAGTAAATGGAGCCTACATTCTCCAAGGCCAAAAGGTTGTTCCAAACAGTGACCTCAAAATAGAAAAAGTGACAAAGGTAACCAAAAACCTTTAGGTTGTTGAGTATAGCTCACCAACTCAACAGGAAATTCAACAACTTTGCAAATAATTCTGGAGAATGCTTACTACACTATCTTTCACATCTAAAGTCAAGGCCAGTCCCCATGAACTCCTTTAGTTATCCCTCATGCCCTTGCCAGACTCTTCACCTGATGTTTCTGAAAGATCCTAGCTGGAACTTAATGTTTATGTATGGTTTACTCATTTGAATGTGATGATCTCCTTAGAGCATCATTACCATGGAGACAGGGACCACATTACAAGTGTAACTTTGTAGACCTCTACCCCACTTGCTGAATTTCAGCTACACCTGTTTACCAGCACACAGTTGGGCTTTCTTCTTCATCTCATCTCTGCTGCTCAACACACAGACTCATTCTCCACCTCTTGCCTATCAGGACAATTTCAGCTCAGCACTTTTTATAAAGCCCTCTACCCACTAGCGTGGCGTGGTGGCACACGCCTGTAATCCCAGCACCTGGGAGGCTAAGGAAGAAGGATCGCCTGTTCAAAGAAAGCCTCAGCAATGGCGAGGCACTTAGCAATTCAGTGAGACCCTGTCTCTAAATAAAATACATAAAAGGGCTGGGGATGTGGCCCAGTGGTCAAGTGCCCCTGAGTTTAAATCCCCGGTACCAAAAAATAAATAAATAAATAAAAACAAAGTCCTCTACCCCAACTACCTTATGTGGATTTTTACCAAATAAAATTTGTAATTTGATAGAGTTTTATTTTTGCCAAATAAAAAAATCTAAACCTGTAATTACATATGTTTCTCTATGAATGGTTTCTCCAGTTTTTAAAATTAAATATTTGCTGTGCTCTAAACAGATTCCAGGATAGTGAGGAATATGCCATAAGACTGCTTCATGGAGTTCTAGTTAACTTTTATTCTCATGTATTAATTTCATCAGATCACATTACTAAAACTAAAGTGTCATAGTTTTCACTATGTATATTTAAGGCAGATCACACAATGTTTTGATTTACACAGTAAAATAGTTACTATAGTCAGGCAAATGAACATATCCATCATCTCACACAATTACTCTCCTGTTTTTGTGGTGAAAGCATCTAAAATTTATATTCATGGCGACTATCCTGAATACAGCAGGATATTTTAACTACAGTCCTTATTAACTATAATCCTCATGCTGCTTGTTAGATCTCTAGATTTATTCATCCTACAGAGCTGCAACTTTGTGTCCTTTGACCTACATCTCCCCATAAAAAAGACTGTTGTAAGTGAACACTAAATTAAACGGAAGCTTCCCAGTGCTTAAAACCAAAGAGAGAAATGTCAGTTTATCACATCACATTAGTAAGCACACCATTCAGAAGAGAAAACCCTTTGCTTTAAAAAAAAAAAAAATTAGAGAACTGCATTACTTGATTCATGTACTAATGCCATCGCAAAACATTTCCTAGAAGCTTTCATCCACCAACTGATAGAACACACATACATTTTTTTCTTCAAGGAGCCACTTGATAAAATACTCCTTTAACTTAAATAACTTTAGCACAAGTCAGTGGCAGTATCGTGGATTTATTTTTTGGTTTTAATCAGAAGCCCTAAATGTCTTTGAAATTACAAAGTAGCATGAATTTCCAAACTGTTTTCTTATTTAAAAATATATAGTATGTACGTATGTATAAATAATGCAAATAGCTAGTTTAAATTAACTTAAACATCAATATTTAAACACATGCTCTCTTTTTTAGACAAAACACAAATAATGTCAATTGACTCACATTGTTCTGATGACTCTAAGGAGAAACCTCCTCATGGCATCAACCTAGCTAATTTTTATTCAGCTCCAGAAGTTTATCATTACTCTTTTTAGGGAATCATCTCATTCTCTGTGGTTTTCTTCTCTAATCTAGCCAGATGTAGTTCTCTCTCCAGAATGGTTTCTCAGCAACCCCTTAAGGAGTTCCCCAAGAGGCCCATATGTTCACGTTGACGTATAAACCTGATTAAAATCTCCCTAACACTGGAAGAGGTTTTCTTCTAAGAAATGATTTTAAATTTCCCTCCTTCCATCTGACTGGTGCCACGTTTGAAAGAAGAGAGCCCATTTATCCACTGCCTCTTTGTTGGTTGTCCCTAGCAACCACCTTTCCTTCTTTTACT
The DNA here is from genome assembly GCA_025594165.1 of Tamias sibiricus. Taxonomy (NCBI): domain Eukaryota; kingdom Metazoa; phylum Chordata; class Mammalia; order Rodentia; family Sciuridae; genus Tamias; species Tamias sibiricus. The sequence continues at coordinate 100,841,181 of CM046661.1, read as the reverse complement.
CCCTCAGAGTCATGCTTCCTTTATAACATCAGGAAATTGCATATAATTTTAATTGGCTCTATTACATCTTCCAAGTGCTACTGTAATAAGAACAATGTACAGAGTAAAGACACCAACCCAGGACTGACTGACAATTCCGGATCCTATTTAACCATACAGGAACTTTCATTTTTCAACTGGCAAGCACGTTGGAGGTTGTTTTGAGCAATTAGACTGCATTTTGAAAAGCAAATTAGCAAACTAGCATGGATAATAAAATATTCAAGGTTATACAGAGAATACAAACTGTCAATGAGGGATTTAATGGCTCCATAACATTCCATCCTACATAAAAGTTGCTTCAAAATAGAAATAATTATATATTAGAGAAATGCTAATGTACATTCTTCATGTTTTGGTAAATAAGATAATAAAAAAGAGTCTTGGGAGACAGGCTTTTCAAGTCTTAGTGTCTCTTTCCAAGTCTCTGAGCAGGAGAGTAACTTTCTGCAGGAGGAAAGATGGTCAGGTCTTAGGTTCTGCAAAATGTTCTGCCTGCTCAACTGAGGAGTCATCGACTCCAACAGCAGGTGTCCTACATGGTTTTACCTATGAGCCAAAGAGTGAAGGCTCTTTAAGAGCAAACATTTAAGATCATGTTCTTGGGCTTGCATCTTACAGTCATTTTAGAAACTGAAACTGGAAACATGACTAACCAACCATTAGGGCCACAATTAGATTTCAGGACAACCTTGCCATTTCAGTAACCACTTGCAGTTTCTTACCTTAGCATTTCTCAAGTAAGAGTCCCTTGAAAGAGAATTGTAACATCCTGACACTTTTTTCCCCCTCTTTGGTCAGACCATGGTTCATAAGTTACTGACTAACTACTGCTTAGCTGCTCCTTGTCAGGCGATTCCCATGTTCCAATCAGCTGTCGCCTAGGGCACACTAGGGTCATCTGGTTTCCAGATCTAGTCACATGGTTTCCAGATCTAGTCCTCCCTACCTAAATATAACCCTAAACTTTATTCACTTCTACTCCAAATGACAACATTGCTGGAAAACTTTATGAAATTTATCTAATGGTTTTCACAACTCTTCCTATGCTGCGTGGTGATCAGTTCTTTCATATGTTCAATCAGATAGTTTGCATCATTTGCCTCTTTAGCCCCACATTCAATCCTGTTTGATACAATCCTAAATGATACTGCTATCTACTGAACAGGGAGGCAATGATGTAGAACATCTTGGCATCACCTTTTACTTGAGTGTCTTTCCCAAAATTCTTGTAGGCACAACCACTAATTCACTTACCATATCCCTCTCTTTCCCAAACATCTCTTTCTACCTAACTCTAAGGAAAAAATGCCCACCTCCTATGTATGACTTACCTCCTATGTATGACTTACACTATTTTTGAGTCCACCTCCTATGTATGACTTACACTATTTTTGAGTCCATCTAATCTCACTTCTGTACCTTTAATCCCTCACTCTCTCCTGCTTTCCTCCCTCATCCCACAAATTTAACCACTTAACTATGGCAATCTTAATATAAAACAACAATGATAAATTAAATGCCTTGAATATGAGTCCTCCTGTTTTTGGAGTTATTATTTTAGCAATTCAGTAACATTGATATAAATCTCACCTTATGGTAAGTTATGGAGTGGGGGAGAATCTAATCATACCAAACACATCCTAGATTTTGTACTTTGACTGAAATGTGTGAGGGTAACAGGAAGCGTCATGTCACATGAAACAGATTTTCACTCAGAAAAATCTCCATTAGACACATCTCTTCCTCTGTCTCTCCTCTTCTCTCTCAGCCACCATATCTTGCCTCACAATCCTCCACTAAAAAGTGCTGAGACCTTCCTCTTCTCCCTCATATAACTTGCAGGGTAAATATGTTTGCTTTAATAAAAACATAGCCCAGTCAAACTGTAGTAGCTCCTGCTTATTATTTTCTCAGACACTTTTTCCCACCTCAAAGAAATTATAATATGAAGTACTAGGAAGACAAAGTGTTCTCTGTATCAGATCCAAAAAATTTCCACTGACCCCAGACACCAAAGATCCACCATCTTACTTTTCTTTCATACTACCTTATTGTTCCAGAAAGTCTGCCCTCTGCCTCAAACCACCAACTCCTCTGTAATCCCCTGCAATGACTCTTTCTAACCCTCAGTTGAAATAACTTTCTAGAACTTCACCAGAGATCTCTTAACTATCACAGCCAATGGGTTTGTCCAGTTTTGTTTTCTATGTCTTCTCAGATCCTTTTAAACTCTTTGAATTCTTGCCATGACATTGTTATCACAAGAACACACAGAGCACAGTTTAAAGACAGATGATCCTTGGTTCAAACCCAATTTTATCACTTAATAAGTTTACAGCCCTATTTAATAACCAAAGCTGCCTTTTATGTTCTGTTATTTTGTGAAAAGACTATCTACTTTATTGGGTTGTTATAAAAATAAAATGAGTTAAAATATGTAAAGGTACCATATAGTGGCTGAACTTGGTAGGAGATGAATAAACTTCCCCCTTTCATCCCCAAAATGTGATAGTCCTGATATTCCCTCTCCTTCATCCTTAGAGAACATTCCTTTATTCTTTTACTGGTTTTGCCTCCTCCTATCTACTAAATATGAACATACACCAAAGTTAGTCAAGTCCTTACTCTTCCTTCTACTCCTTATTTTCCTCCTCCTCCTCCTCCTTCTTTTCCTCCTTCTTCTTCTCTCTCTTTCAGAAAACTCACTGACTCAATGACTTCAAGATGTATATTTACACACACACACACACACACACACACACACCCTGTGCTTCTGTGCCTTCCTCATCTCTTACACTCTCCATATATATAGAAATAAATATTCTTGTCTCTGAAATTTGCTCCTCTCCAGTTACTCTTCTATAATAAGCATTGCCATTATTATGGCAAGTAAAATTACTCAGAACCTTCCTCAATGCGTAGATGACAAGCTGCAAGGAATTTCAGATTAAAGCCCTCTACGATTAGCCTCTCCACCTTCTCTGTCCCCCATTACAATGAGAAAACACCAGGTGAACCCACAATTGAGCCTTTGATCTTGCAGTTACTCTTACCAAGAATACTTCCCATTTCCCTCAGCCTTAAGCTCTAAGTTCCAAGACTAGATAAATTCGTCTTCTTCCTGAACAATTCTTCAGTCACCCAGACCTTTTCCTCTGAATACGTCCAAGACTATTGTTTGTACCACACCTCTTCCATGTCACATTTACTTCTTTCAATGGTCTCATGAAGGAAAACAAGGACAATGCTAGAAGAGAAGGAAAAACTAATTATCTATGAAGTCTTCTGTGTGTCCTTGTCACTGAGCCAGGAGCTTTCACTGGTCCTCCCAGTGTTTGTGAGAGAGAGACACACACACTACTGCTGCATGTTTTAGAGTTCCAGGTTAGGAGTCCTCATATTTCTTATATTCAGAAGTCACTTGATGATATTCATTTTCTTATTTTTGTTCCAAATTCCCAAGGTACGTGAAATAGTTTGTGCCTAAAATTTGTCATAACAGAATTATATGATTATTCATAATCTATTTTCACTGTGTTCCTCTCATCTAGGCTGTCATCATTTAGCTAAGCGAGAGGCTGGGTCTCTAACTTTAGTCCATAAAGCTGTCACCACAATCCTTATGGACAATTTGCAGTGACATGCCCATAGGCATGTCAAGAAGAAATACATATAAGTGTCATAGTCAAATAGTTGGTGGCAATTTATTCTGCTTTTTCTGTTGCTGTAATTTTAATGAACACACTGCACATTCTCATGTGGGACCTGCAATCCATTAGAGAATGTTGCTGTATACACTATGTAGGCTCCTGCCTGTCACAGAGCGATTTGCTGACAAAATGAAAATCGTGCCACATTTTCTCAACGTGACAAGAGGTGAATAGTGAAAAGTTTTGTAAATGACTTACAAAATGAATGCCATAACCCATTTATACATTTTTAAAAAATGATGACCTCCCCACAATGAAAAAGTGAAATTATTACATATTTCTGAACTGCTAAAATACATTTACTTGCACAAATGTTGACAGAATTGTGTCAAAAATTGAGTTTCTCTCCTTTTAATAATGGTGAGTTTGGAAAATCAAAAAGTGGCAAGTAATTCTTTCACAGTTATTTATTTACACATTTTCCTTTTATCTTAAAGAGATTTTGATGAAGTGACAAGAAAGTGGTTACCTGCAAGCTATTTTTAATAAATCTATATGTTATTCTAATTTATATTTAGGCATAGATCCTTTGGACAAATTAAAATATATTCTGTCCTTCTTTCATTCAATTTCTCTGATTTGCAAAGTTTACAGAAGAGAAGGTACAAAATACTTTCACAACACAGTGAAAAAAGCTGAAAAAAAAGCAGAATCCATATGAGTTTAGAGAGCTCAAATTTCATTTGCTTCATATCCACAACACGATTTATTGCAATAATTATATGTCTGTTATGGAAACCACTTTCCTCCCAAAGAAGAAACATTTTTCAGCATGAATGTGTCTGTTCATTTTTTTAAATCACCATGACAACTTTTGCTCCTTCAGTATATGAAATTTGTTAACTGCTTGAGACAATGTGAAGGAGAAGTATTGTGAAACAAGAAGCACTGTTTATTCCATCTTTAAATTGATATAGCAGGAAAAAATTACAGAAACCCAAGGAAATGATTACATTGGTATTCACAACATAGAGAAACTGATCCAGGTAATACCGCCTACCAATGCCTTTCTGGCGAAAACCTGGTGAAATCGCTTTTTATTGTGATTATGGAAGATTATGTTCAGCAAGAAAATACAGGTTTTAGATTTTGTCATACTGATTTGACTATCTCCTGTGGCATACGTGAGCTTTCATTTTTGACCACAGGTTGCTGAGATGCTTAGTGAATATATTAACTTTGAGCAGGTTAAATTGCCCCGTATCTGATGTCAATAAGATAGATGATGAATCTTCCAGAAAAGTGTGTCTCTATTCCTGATGTCTCTATTCTGTTGTTACTCCAACTTGAACAAAAATAAATAAAACAGCTGCTCTCAAACAGCTTTTAATCAACATAGTTAGAATAAAAACTGTTTCTCCAATAATTTACTTTCACATAGAATAAGCTCAGTTAAATAAAACTGGGAAACCTGGTGAATCTGACTAAACAGAAGCCTAAGCAGGTCTTAGGCAGACACATGCAATCCCCAGTGTGAACACATGGACACCACTTAATGCAGAACAAATCAGCCTCACATAGATTTGCTGCCCAGTGTTATCATGGTATGCATTTTTTTAAAATTTCTATTTCAAAATAAACAAATCAAGAAGCAAAGAAGTATATGGTTCACCCTGCAGTCACACAGCTAATCAGTTGCAGAATATGGGCCAGAATCTAGATCTCCAGACACTTTGAAGTGTTTTTTTGAGTTGCCCATCAATGATTTTTAATTGCCTGATTCCTCGCCCCCCCCACCCTTGGACAAAGCTTCGGTTTTCTAATCTATCAACTGGCCATATGTTTCCTATCTTTTGATCCCAAAGACTTAATCATAGCACTGGCTTTCTGGGACAAATTTTCTCTCAAGTTCTCTATGACATCATCTGCCACTATGTGCTAACTTGGAGGGACAGTTCGGGAGAGGGGTGAGGGAAATGTTCACAAAACAGTTATTCTTCCATATTACACAATAGAAGTTCCTAAGAGCAAGTCTCCTGACTATCTTAATCCAAAACCTAGCAGGACCATAATGGACATACTCAGTTAACAAGAAAGTTTTCGTGAAGCCCTGTGTGTTGGCACATGCCTGTAATCCCAGCAACTCAGGAGGCTGGGACGGGAATATTGCAAGTTCAAAGGCAGACTCAGCAACTAAGCAAGGTCCTAAGCAACTTAGCGAGAACCTGTCTCAAAATAAAAAATAAAAAGGGCTGGGGATGTTGCTCAGTTGTTAAGCATACCTGGGTTCAATTCCTGGTACCAAAAAGAAAAAAAGAAATTTTTAAATAAATGATTCATTCAGAAGATGCTCTCATCAACTTAGTAGTTTAGACATACAGCTTACTCCCCTAATGGAGGCAAGGATTCACAAAAGACAGCCACAAGTTTTTATTTCACACTTCAATATAAAATATAACTTTTTATGCTATATAAATGAAAGCCATCATTTAAAGTTATTTCCTTCAAAATGTCCGAGACACAAATTGGGTTGAGATCTGTAAGACTCAGTGAATAATTATTAACAAATTACTTCAAGTGCTATCCCACTAATTTTCCTCCCAGAGTCAGTGAGAGCTCTCAGGCTTGAGATTTGCTGTGATCAGAGGTCTGGTTCCCACTCTCCACCCTGCATACAGGCTCCTGCTCAAGCCTCCCCTGCATAAAGACTTGCACTGGCCTGCAGTGGAACCAAAGCCTTACTTCCCACTTGACTCATTGAGCCTGACAGTGACCTAAGTGAGGCTGCTATTTCTCAATCCTTAAAATGATGGTTCAGGCAGTATTTATGCCTCCAAACCCAAAATATGTAGCTTCTTCCTCTTATTTGGTGTATGGATTAAGGAGTTTGGAAATGTAATTGGTATCAAGCACAGATTCTGAAGTCAGACTTCCTGGATTTAAATTGAGACTCCCTTCTTACAGTTATGGAAACTTGAGCAAGTTATAGAACTTCACTGTGACTCATTCCTTCATCTATAAAACAGACATGACAACATCACCTGACCAATAAGGATATTATGAGTATTCGAAATTACACACACACACACAACACACACACACACACACATACACACACACACCAAACAGTGCCTGCAACATAGTATTAGTATTTGTTGTTCTTATCAGGTTGAATGGGAAGTCTGTTATCTGTTTTACTCTCCTACATCACCCAGTTTCCCACAGATGTGCATTAAGTATAATTTATGTTAAAATACAAAAGAGAAAGTCAAGATCAAGAATATACTAGCTCCTAAAGTTGCCACACATTTTCTCAAAGCTGTATTCTAACACTCCCAACTGCTATTAACTTTACAAAACTGCCTCCAACACTCCCATCAGGTAAGTATAATTAAGATTAAAATAAAAGGTATGAGACACATGAGAAGGTTGTTATTGGGAACACCTTTTCCAACATGATGTAAGCAAATGGTTTGAGAACAGGGCTTTGAAAGAGGGCAACGATATTGTTCATAACCGATACTGGAGGAAAATTAGTGGGATAGCACTAAAAGTAATTTGTTAATAATTAAAATGCTTTCAAATGTGTATATGTGCGTACACTTATAATTTTGCTTCTCACAATTTATCCTAAAATTATTACTGCTGAAAATTTAGATGAAAGACTTATACTATAACCTTGCTTTAAAGAATAAGATGACCAGCTAGGCATGGTGGTGTATGCCTGTAATCCCAGTGACTTGGAGGCTGAGGCAGAAGGATCACCAGTTCAAAACCAGCCCCAGCAATTTTGTGAGGCCCTAAGCAGCTCAGCAAGACCATGTCTCTAAATAAAATACAATCAATCAATCAATCAATCAATCAATGGACTGGGGATGTGGCTCAGTGTTTGAGTGCTCCTGGGTTCAATCCTTGGTACCAAAAAATAAAATTAAAAAAAAAGAAGATGAAAACAAGCTAAAAGTATAACAATAGTTTAAGATTTGGGGCATAGCCGGGCACGGTGGCGCATGCCTGTAATTCCAGCACTTTGGGAGGCTGAGGCAGGAGGATCGCGAGTTCAAAGCCAGCCTCAGCAATGGCGAGGCACTTAGCAACTCAGTGAGACCCTGTCTCTAATAAAAAATACAAAAAAGGGCTGGGGATGTGACCCAGTGGACGAGTGCCCCTGAGTTCAATCCCCGGTACCACAAAAAAAAAAAAAAAAAAAAAAAAAAAAAAAAGATTTGGGGCATAACAATACAATAAAAAATTTTTAAACTTTTATAATAAAATTATAGAATATTAAAAGACGAGAAAAATTAGAACATATGTTACAAAAACAAAGTGCCAGATATGTAGCAGGATAAAGATTTCTCAAGATGGCTAAATGGAGTAGGTAGCATTCCTGGCTGCTCTGTGGAGTGAAACCAAAAAACCACAGGTAGCTTCTCAACAAGGTGGGTGAACAAAAAAAAGCAGGGGACTTTACTGGAATTTTAAACTGGACATTCAAAGCAGATCAGGGCCTCAGGAGTTTGCATAAAATAAAATAAGAAATCCCTAGCAGCATAGCCACTGCCACAGCCAGAGAAGTCCCTCCATGAGCAGAGTGGAGGGATAAAGGAATTAAAGAAACTCAATTTGGGGGAGGCCCAAGACATGTCTGGGTAGGAAGCATTTAGAGATCAAGGTTTGATCTGGCAAACCTTAAAGATGCGCTGAAGGTACCCATGTGTGGGGAAAGAAGCCACCATGTCTCCAGGTGGTGTGTGGAGGACAAAGGAAGGAACCATTTTACAGCTGCAGCATGGGACCTGCAATGAAGGAAGCCCATTCCTAGCAAACCCATGTTTGGCCGCAATACAGGCCCAGTAAACACACGCTGCATGACATATAAGTGTGCTTAAGTGACTAGGAGAAAATCAAACATGGAGAGAGGGTTACACAAGGGACACCCGGTCATGGAAACCCACTCAACTCTACCTGTCTCCCTCCAGCTGTTTACAGGACCGACTGGGAGGGAGACACATCTGGCCAGGAACTTGGAAGGGTAGGGGCAGGAGAAATTATTCAGAGACTGAACTCAAGACCAGGAAACATAGGGTCTGCAGGTGAAGTACGGGACTAAGAATTGGGTCCCCCACCACACGAGTGGAACCCAGAAGAGACACCTGGGGTAAAGTCTTCCAGCATGGACCAAAAAGTACTGGGCACTGGAGATGCGCTGATTTAAAATCTCCAGACCAATTAGCATTCAGCTAAGAGCCTGGAGTCCCCCTAAGCCTCCACGAACTCCCCCTAGGGGATTACCTCTCTGACTCCATCAATCCAGAGGGTGGAACTTCATACTCCAGACCCCATCTAAGACTGCTGAGAAGAGAAGCTGTGATTATTTTGAACTCCAATGAAAAGAATTCTTTAACTTTTCATCAAGTTTTTCTTTTCTTTTCTTTTTTAAATTCTTTTTCACTGTTTAATTGTGACTTTAATGGCACATGGACATTTTATACAATCTCCTATTTTTTCATCTTCTCATCTCTAGCATTTTTGAAGACAGCTATTTCACAAGGGTTGGTTTTTTGTGCCCTAGGATGCTTGATTAGTATATTTTAGGTTTTTTTTGTATTCTTTTATTTTTATTTTTAATTTTTGCTTTGTATATATATTTTCTCTACCTGTTTCCCTTGATTCTCTCTTTCCTTCTGCTAACAGCCAATCTCTATTGTTCAATCTTTCACTCTTCCTTTAATCTTTTTCTTCTGTCCTCTTTCCTCCTCTCTCATAATCATCACCTCCTATATCACTTCTGTTATTGCCCTGTCCACCATTTGAAACTGTAAACCCTTTTGTAAACTTGCTGTTTTTATTATGGCAATAATTGATCATATCATTTCTAATTATTGTGAAAATTAACAGTGTAGACATTATAGTAGGACCTATTTGGTTTAATGCTGTAAATCATTTGCATTGGTTGCTATTATTTGTATTCCCCTAGACAGTAAGGTACTGGAAACATTCAGAGACACCACAGGGTAGAAACTCTACTGCCTCAGATCCATACTGAGATGGATAAACACACAAACAACACGAAAAATCAAGGAAACAAATCATCCTAAGCACACCAAGATACTCCAGTAACAGAATTCATCAATACCACAGTGGAAGAAATGTCAGAGAAGGAAGTTAGAATATACAGAAACTGATCTGCAAAGGAAAGGATGATGTAAGATGGAAAATATAGGTAGTAAAGATCACTTCAATAAAGAGACAGAAATTCTGAAAAACAAACAAAAATCCTTGAAATGAAGGAAACAATAAACCAAATTAAAAATTGAATAGAAAACATCACCAACAGACTAGACACTTGGAAGATAGAGAACCTCAGGCAATGAAGTCAAAATATGTAATGTTGAAAATAAAGTGGACCATAGAGAGAAGACGTTAAGAAACCAAGAACAGAATTTCCAAGAATTATAGGATAACATGAAAAGACCAAATTTAAGATTTATCAGGAGAAAAGAAAGCATAGAGATACAAACCAAAGAAATGCACAATCTTTTCAATGAAATGATATCAGAAAATTTCCCAAATCTAAAGAATGAAATGGAAAATCAAATACAAGAGGCTTGTAGGACCCCAAATGTGCAAAATTACAACAGACCCACATCAAGTCACATTATAAGTAAAATGCCTAGGTACACAGAAAAGGATAGAATTTTAAAGGCTGTGAGAGAAAAATATCAGATTACATATAGGGAGAAACCAATTCAGATCATAGCTGATTTCAACCCAGATCCTCAAAGCTGGGAGGTCCTGGAATAACATAAACCAAGCTCTGAAAGAAAATGTATGCCAACTAAGAATCCTATATCCAGCAAAATTAAGCTTCAGATTTGAAGATGAAATAAAGACCTTCCATGATAAACAAAAACTAAAATAATTCACAACCAGAAAGCCTGCACCTCAGAATATTCTCAAAAAAATATTCCATGAAGATGAATTGGGGGGAGAAAAAGGGAAAACCAGTGAAGGGAGGAACTACACTAAAGGAACAGTCAATGAAAGGAAAAACTAATGCAAATTAAAAACTATTAATAAACCAAAGTGACCAGGAAGAAAAATCATATCTCAATGATAACCTTGAACACTAATGGCCTAAATTCATCAATTGAAAGACAGACTGGCAGACTGGATTTAAAAATAAAACCCAACAATATGCTGTCTCCCAAAGACTTACCTCATAGGCAAAGACATCCACAGACTGAAAGTAAAAGGATGGGAAAAAACATATCACTCACATGTATCATATAAAGAAGCAGGTGTTTCTATCTTCATATCAGATAAAGTGGCTTTCAAGCCAAAGTTAATCGGAAGGACAAAGAAGGACATTCCATACTGCTTAAGGGAATTATACATCAACAAGACATAACAATCATAAATATTTATGCCCCAAACAATGGAACATCTACATACATCAAACAAACCCTTCTCAATTTCAAGAATCAAATAGACCACAACACAAGAATGCTGGGTGACTTTAACACACCTCTCTCACCACTGGAAAGATCTTCCAAACAAAAACTGAACAAAGGGGACTGGTGTTGTGACTCAGTGGTAGAGTGCTTGCCTTGTACGTGTGAGGCACTGGGTTCAACCCTCAGCACCACATATAAATAAATAAAGGTATTGTGTCCATCTACAACTAAAAAAGAATTTTTTTAAAACTAAACAAAGAAACTATAGAACTAAAAAATACAATCAGTAATTTAGACTTAAGAGACATATATAGAATATTTCATCCATCAATGACTAAATACACTTTCTTCTCAGCAGCACATGGATCCTTCTCTAATACAGACCATGTTATGTAAGCTATCACATATGTTGGCATACACAATCATAATATTACCTTAATATATTTTTAGCATCTGTAGGGTTATTTTGATAGCTCCCTTTCCATTGACATTAATTTTGGTGTTCCTGCTTTTTTCTTGATTTTAATTGTTTATTTTTTTATCGAATTTTAGCTATTTGATTTATTCTCTATTTCATATATTTCTGCTTCTACTCTTATTTTCCCTTCCTACTACTTAATTAATTTGAAAATAATTTGATCGTTATTCTAGCTTCTTTCTGATGCAAGTACTTTAAGTTATAAATGTTCATCTAAGTACTGTTTAAAACAGAGATTCTGAAATTTTAAGCTTTTATTATCACTTAGTCCAAAGCACTTTTTATTTACTTTTCTTGTGCTTTCGTCCTTGACTTCAGAGATATTTGTAAGTGCGCCACTTAATTTTGAAATAGTTGACGTGGGAGTGGGGTTCTATATATCTTAAGGTGACTGACTATGTAATAAATCATGAAGGAAAGACAGTCTGCATGATTTCAAATTTAAAAAAAAAGTAATGGAAATGCTTTTTATATTTATTGTATTGGTTACATACATGTCAAAACTGATCAAATTGCACACTTCAAATATGTGCATTTTATTGCACTTCAATTTTACCTCAGTAAAGCTATGGAAAAAATTTTTTTTGCTTAAAGAAGAAGCATGTATATCTTATTTAAAATACATTTGTATGGCATTTGATATGTTTAAAATACTTTTCTAAGTACTGTGCAAATATTAACTAATTTAATCTTCATAGTAACACTGTAAGGTGATAATATTCTTATCACTTTGAAAGTGAAGACAGCAGTGACATAAAGGGAAGAAAAACTGTCCAATGTCACAAAGCTTACTTACTAGTGGACATGCCAGGATTTGAACCTAAGTATTCTAGCACCAGAGTCCATATGCTTATTCACTAATTTTTTCCCCAAAAGTTAACATTTGCCCACCCATATTTTTAAAATATTCTATAGTAAATATTCTATAGTATTACCTTTTTTATAACCAAAGTGATTTTAATTGTATAACAGGAGATATAAAGGGTAACAACATTTTCTTAGCTACTCCCAAGAACTGTTTATTTTTGCCAAAGTATGTATTTATATCATTGATAATGTCCTAAATGTAAGTAATTAGTAGAAATATATAAAGTTTATATTTATTATGAGTTTCAGCTAATTTTATCTCTCCTTAAATTTCACAGGATAAAACCTTCCTGATAATTATACCACTTTTGTGGGTTCTTAAGATAAAATAGAGATTGCATCACAGATTTATATTTTTCTTATCTAGATTATTTTCTAGATTACCAGTGGGATGTGAATAATCCAATTATCTACATGTTATAGAAAGACTAATACTCATGTAGTTCTTCAATGAAGATCTCAGTAGGATCAACACTTTGGTTAGATTCTGGCTGTGGTTATTTTGCACACCATTTTCCATTGTGGGTATGTGCCCATTTTTAAAAAAATAAGACCAGACTACATGAATAATACTATTGGGATCTTTAAGGAAAATATCACTACTACTATAAAACTGAACTCATAAGACAAAAAACTAGAGGATATTGTGCTTTAAGAAATAAAAATGTATTTCTAATATTTAAAACATATTTTTCAAAGAATTCCAATGTTTTGAAATTTTATTTATAGGCATCTTTTTAAAAAATGTACCCTATGGTTTTTAAGTTAACCTCTCTATGGAACTTTCACAATTATTATAACCAACACTTTGACACAGTTCAGCTGAATTTAAAAATGGATTGTTCATATATACAGGGAGATTTGCAATAAAATTGATTTTCAGATTACAAAAAAAGCACTCTTTCAAAAAGTCTCAATATAACCCCAAGGTGTTCTTCAAATTCAAAGCATTTTATTTCTCTCAAAGATCCCTGAAAATTTACAAATTACCCGATGTTATTCCTTTCCAATTCTTGATTAAGATTTATAGGCACATATATTCTTTCTAAGCACAAACCTTTCAAAATGGGAAAATATCCTTCTCAATATATGTCATTGCTCTCAAGGCTTTGGTACCCAGGGGATCTCCATCTAAATCAGTTCACTGAAGGCAAGACCTTCAGGGTGTTTTCAACAAACATTAAAAATATGTCAGTAGTTATCAGAGATGCAATTTTTCAACAAGTTCTTTGATCTGCATCATTTCCTTTCAAATATAATTACATAACTTGGTGAAAAAATTCCAAGAACATTTAAAGTTATCACACTCAAATTTAAAGAACAAGTGTGTCCTGTTTGAACTAACATTTATATTAAAATAATTGGTTGTACTTTCATTCCATAATAAGAAATGGTATTCTTCCTGTCTCAGTATCTCACTTTTAGCTTAAACCTTTAGGAAACAAGTACCAACCACTCCCAAGTTCCAACGTTGTGATAAAATAAAAATAACTGTGCTTGTTCTTTGTCCTGGGTGCCTGGCTCAGAGCTTCTAAACCCCTTGGAATTTCTTGAGTTATAGGAGTATCTATCTTTATTCATATAAGCCCCTTTGAGTTATACCTGAATTTTGCTAGCCAGATAATTTCTGAAAGTAGGGTGGAAAGATTGCCTGGACAGTTTCAGTGTGGGGGCTGGTTGCCAGAAAAAATAACCATGTGATTAGCAGGTTGAAACTTTGATTTCCAACTCTGGGAAGTGAAGGGAGCTAGAGACTGAACTCAATCCTGTGGCCATTGATTTAATCAATCATATCTATAAATTGAAACCTCAATTAAAACTTCAAACAGTGAAACCAGATGTGGTAGCCCATGCCTGTCATCCCAGCAGCTCAGGAGGCTGAAGCAGGAGGCTTGCAAGTTCAAAGTCAGCCTCTGCAACTTAGGCCCTATGCAGCTCACCAAGACCCTGTCTCAAAATAAAATATAAAAAGGGCTGGGGATGTGTCTCAGAGGTTAAGCACCTCTGGGTTCAATCCCCAAGACAAAAAACAAAAACCCTCCAAACAACAAAACTTGGAGAGCTGCCTGGTTGGTGAACATAGTGAGGTGATGGAAAAGTGAAGCAACTGGTGCATGGAAATCAGTGCATGGAAACCCAGGACCCTTTCAGACTTTGCTACTGTAGCTCTTCATCTGACCATTCATTTTTCTTTTCTTTTTAGTTGTTAATGGATCTTCATTTTATTTATTTACTTGTACACAGTGCTGAGATTTGAATCCAGTACCTCACATGTGCTAGGCAAGTTGTTCTTCTGCTGAGCTACAACCCCGGCCCCTGGCCATTCATTTTCTATCTTTACAATAAAACTGGAATTGGAAGCACCTCAGTAACCATGGGGAGTTAGTTCCAGCAGCCCCTGTGAATATCAAAATCCATGAATGCTCAGGTCCCTTATATAAAGTGGTATATTATTTGCATATAACCTGTGTTCATTCTACATATTTTAAATCATTTTTAGATTACTCATTGTATCTAATACAATGTCAATGCTATGTAAATACATATTATGCTGTATAGTCTAGGGAATATGATTAGAAAAACAGTCTATGTATTCATTAAAAATGCAATTTTTAAAATTATTTTCAATTTGCAGTTGGTTGAATTCAAGGATGCAGAATCCACAGATAGAAGGCCAATTTCATGGTGCTTTCCTGAGTTCTATGTCATTCTGGCAAAAATGTGAACCTAAAGGAAGCCTGTGGAAATCCCAAATTTTAGACAAGTTAAACAGAGGGACAGTAGCAGGGAAACCCAGGACTGAGAACTGGTATCTGAAGTGGTGGCAGTCACATTAGAAAGATTCACATGTGTCTTCTGGTGCTAATGTGACCTACACCTGAGAAATCTAAAGGGAGAGAGATTCTGGCTGGTAATTTGATTTCACTTGCCTAGAGTGGCACTGGGAACAAGTCACAACCACAGAAGGTACAGGGCAAAAGTTACGTGACTATTTCCCCTGACTCAGACAGGGGAACACTCCAGAGAGGGCTAGTTCTCATAGGCTCTGCCCAAGAGGCCCTAGGGACAGAGTGGAAATAATAAGAATGAGGGTCCAACCAAAAGTAACCAGCCAGAAGAGATTTATTCACCCTCATCACGGGCATGGCATGGGAGAGGTTCCCAGAAACTCTGCAGAAGGATCTCCAAAGCACCTGCAAAAGTGCCCACAGCCACTTCAAGAGTTCCAGAAGGGCTGACCATGGCTGTAACAGTCAATGACGACTCTTCCTTACCTCCTTGCCTTTTGCTGGAAGAGGAGAGGCAGCTGAAACATTGTGGGGAAAGGTCAAACTTCTTTGCCATCACCTGTCTGCAGCAATCTGAGCCAGGAGGAAAGCTCAGTATTGGTAGGCTTGGTTATTGCCATGGACTGGAGGAAGACTGTTTCAGAAGAAATAGTTTCAAATAAATTTGTATTTACCTAAGATGCCAGGAAAGTCATGAGAGATAGCTTCTATTTCATTCAAGGAGGGTGGGAAGGGATAAATAATCTCATCAGAAATGCTGCTAAAAATGCGGGAGTCTTTGGAGAAGTCTAATCATTAAATGATAAATATCTTGCTAAACTTACCAGCTTTGCTAGCATTTATTGAGTTATATTATGTAAGCATACATTTAATTCACATGATAACCCTATGAGTGGCAGGTACTAGCATTATGACCTTTGCTTTTAATAAGGAACTGAAACTTAAAGGAGCAAAATAACTTATCAATATTGTACATGACTGAGGGGCACATCCATCATGTTGACTTGCCCTTTGGATACAGGTTTTAGAATCATACAAACTCTACAATGATGATGAAGCCCATGTGATTCCTTATGAAGTTGCTTTTATATGCCCAGGTTCATCAGCTTCTCAAGTAAATTTAAAAAATAAATTGGATGTGTATGGACCACAGCCATCCAGAGAATTAATGCCCCATGTTTTCCCACCTCTGTCTCATCCAGGTCACTGACAATCTTTAATATATATTTTAATGGAACACAACCTCCTTACCAAGATGATATGCTTTCTTCTACCATAGAACTTGATCACAGCCAATTCAAATAGATGCCTCTCTAAATGGCTACCTGATTTATTACTTGACAGGAGGGGAAATATTTAGTGAAAGAATACATAATGTACAATTTTCCTCTTACAACGTTAGCTCTGCCAGAGCTAGTTTTACAATAATCTTTAATTATATACCTCTGGGCTTCAAGTATATTTTATTATTCATTTATTCTTGAGAAATGAAAGAAAATCTGACATTTCTTGCATATATACATAGCATAGGTTTTTGTTACTGCTGTTCATTAGAACAGATGTGGATATTATCTGTTATCATTATTGTCATCATTGTTATTATTATTATCCTCCCTCCAGCATCAAATTGCCATAGTGACTGTGAGTTGGGGGGAGGGTTTACAACACCTCTGACACTCGACAGGATTTATCATATTTTGAGTCTGCAAGTTTCCCTCAGGACATCCAGGGCATCCGTGTATACATCTGCACATATTTCCTTCACCACTCCCATACTCCTGCTCTGTACCCTGAACTGTATAGGCAGTCTGTGACACACTTGGGAATCCGTCAAAATGAATGACTCCATAGTATGTAACACATAAAGGGATTATTATTGTTGTCTTCAATTATCTCAAATCCCAAGGATCATAATAAATGAAATCTTAGGAATAATGAAATAATAAATTTTCATTTAGAAGGAGTGACAAACTGAATATCCTTAATACATAGCATCATTCTCACTCCTAGACCTCCTAGGACTTGGGTGATATTGCCCTTGAATGTCCTCAGGGCTGTCAGTAAGATTAAATTTTCAGTCTTTACTGATGTAAATTCTTAACTCAAGGGAATATAAGACATTGCTTGTGAAACAAAAGGTGACAGATTAAAATGGTTTAAGAAATCACTCTTTAGAACTATATTAGCAATAGATTTCCTAATGATTCTTTTACCCGACTGAAAGTTCCTTGAAACTATGTACCTAACAAGCACAATGCCACAAAGCATGCCTGTTTCATCAACATAAGATTTTCCATAAAAAAACAAAGAAACAGACTGAGACAGTTGAGGAAGACACCAGGAAAGAGGTTCATCTATCTACATATCAGCTTCTCAGTACCTGCACGTGACTCATATCCTTAAAGTTCTGACCACGTTAAGAAGCTCTGCTATTCTAAAAGTCTAACCCAGCGAACAAAGACTGTGGTCGTATTCCCCATTATCCAATAGCTTTATTCATCAGCTGAGTTCCTAGCTTTCCCTCCAACCCCACCCCTCACTGTTCTCAATTCTGCAATAAAACTGTGAATTATTGATTATTTTCCCTTATATCTGTCCCATGGCTGATCAAATATTGACTGTAGTTAACTTTTCTGTAAAATTGTCAAATAAAATAAAACTTTATTACTTGCTGAGCATCAATCATTATTTGCTCTGGGAAAGCTGTTCTTTGCAAGATGATGAAATATAAAATTAATTCCTCAGGCCTTTATTTCCAACTGAAAGTCATTAACCTAGCCCTTTGTTCTAAGGGCACAAATGATTATATTTGATCACTTTTAAAATGATTTGTCCACATTTCAGGTAAATTTTGCTTCAGTTTTCTTTATGTTTTCCTACTGTCTTGTCAGCATTTTATATTACATAATTTTAAACAAAATATTTTGATAAATCCTTTAAAATATAAAAAATTGGGTATTTATACTCTTTTCCTACTCTGAATGCCCCAATTACAATTTGTAAAACTATAGTCATTTACTTTTGCTTAATTCTTCAAATTATTCTCAGAATATGTCTTGTGAATACAAATAGGTTTTACAGACACTTGTAATTTTAGATGAATGATTTTGTAACATAATGAAAAATTATCATAGTACTATACATGAATACACATAAATTTGTCTCCTGGTACTCTCACAAAATTTTTCTTGAGCAAGAAAATAACCACATATATAGGAAGAATCTAGGCATTCTTCAGCCACATTAAAACTAGAATGGAATCCTCCACCATTTAATACACATTTCCTAACTTCAGTCATGTAAATATCAAAATGTGTCAAGAGCTATATGTATATAAATACAAAAATGACTACAGAAATCATGAAGTATTGATTTGTTAATACCCTACTTCTGAAAGAAATACCCTGTATGGCATATGTTTGTATTGCCTATGTTCTGAGTGTTCATATATATTCACAGTCAATGCAGTGCAATGAACATGTCCCACACTGTCTTGGCCAATAGTGCTATTCTTCCAGGTTAAAAATATGCTCAGTGATGAATATGCTACCTTACTAGCAACTGAACATGTTCTGAAATATATACTACTTAGTTAATCATAGCTTCATTTTTGGCCCTTCATTTTGAGCACTGGAAATAGTTTTGACCCACGATGGCTAAAAAAGAATTTGCACATGATAGTACATACCAAAATTTGTAAGATCCAGCTGCATATTTTGAAATACTCAGGAATATGTATATCCTTTAACGTATACAATACAAAGGAAAAATAACTGAAAATTAATGAGCTAAGTATCTATCTCAAAAATTTATAAAACTAACAATAAAATAAATGACAAGAAATGGAAAAAGAGAAACATTAAAGAGTAGAAACCAAAGAAATATAAAACAAACAAATATTTAAAATCAACAAAGCCAAAAGTTGGATCTTTTGTATAAAATCAAAACTGATAATCCCTTAGCAAGAACAATGAAGAATAAAAGTAAAAGAGTGGGAAAGGAAAGTAATAATGTTATGAATGAAAGGAGTAACATCACTACAAAATCTATACATATTGAATATTAAAATTATAAGAGTGAGTGATGATATTTATGGTAATGAATTTGAAAATTAAATGGCTAAATTGCTATGTAATACAAAATGACACACACAAAAAAAGAATTTTCAATAGTCCTATAACTACTAAGGAAATTAAATCTACAATTAAAAAATATTCCCCAAACTTTCAGGCTCAGATAGCTTTACTGTAAAATATTACCAAATGCTTAAAGGGAAATATAACACCCACTTTGTACAAAGTGTTCCAGGGAACAGATAAAGAAGAAATTATTTTCAACTTATTTTAGATCAGCATAACCTTGATAACATATTCTCACAAGAAATTAACGCAAAAGAAAAATTACAGGTCAGTTTATTGTGGAAATAAATGCAAAATTCTTAACAAAATATCAGTCTACCATATTCAATAATAAATAAAACAAATGATACAACTTGATCATTTTGGAATATTTTCCTGAGGGCTTAGCATTTGGGGTTTTATATGCTATAATCACGTAAGGACTTAAGAGACAGAGCCCATGGACAACTCAAGTTAGTAAAATTATAGTCAACTTCCAAAGTGAGAATTTTGAAAAAAACAATAACTTCCATGAAATAGTTAATGAGGAAATAAAACACTCCTTGCAGAATGAAGTAAGAAAAACACCAACTTTTATTGCATATGAAAGAAAATGGTGGACTTGAGGACTGGGTTCACAATACTTGGTCGTCAAAATAAACCCAAGCCAAGTTATTAATATCAAGTTATCCAAGGTTACTACAATCTAAAGTTTTGGATGAAGTAAACTCAAATTCTCTCTACAGTAAAGCACTTTAAATAAAAATCCCAAAGAATTCCTACAGGTAAAGTTCCATGGATTATGAGCTCCAATAATCAACCAAAATGTAGAAACATCAGAAAATAGCAAAATAAGATAAAGATTCCTAACCCTGAATTTAGCAGTATCTAATGTAAATAACTATGTTTACTGATAATTGAAAAAAATTTTTTTCAAAGATTTTAGGAGAGCTTAGCATAGTGGCACACACCTGTAATCCCAGGTACATGGGAGGCTAAGAAAAGAGGATCGCAAGTTTGAGGTGAGCCAGGCAACTTGGCAAAACTGGACTCAAAATTTTTTAAAACTTAAAAGGGTTCACAATGTAGCTCAATGGTAAAGTGCACCTGGGTTCAATCTCCCATACTGGGGGGAAAAAAAAACCTTTAAGAATTATTTTTAAACAAATGAATAAACCCTGACAGATTTTTTTAAACCTAATAGAACTTCAAGAGTTGGAAATCATAATTATTAAAAGTGAAGTGAAATAAATATAATAAAAGGCAGATTATAGATAACTACAAAGTGAATTTGTGAGATGGAATATAAAGACAATACTCAGAAGTAACACAAGAAGCTTAATTGTGGTCAGAGAACATTGCATACCTAATACAGCTTCTATAAAATTTGCCAAAACTTGACATATCTAATCTACCAAAAGGCCAATTTCTGTAAATATTCCATTGTAGACTAAGTATACAAGTATTATTACATTATTGACTGGAGTGTTCTATATTTTTCCAATAGACCAAGGAGCTAATTATGTTGTTCATGTGCATTTAGTTTTTTTCTGTATACTTGTTTTTCTATTTCTGTTTTTCTTTCTGTCAATCATTCCTTTTTCATTTTGACACCATGTTATTAGGTATGTCACAAAATATTCCTGACAAATTGAGCATTTTTATAATAAAATATATGACAATATCAATAGATATGGAAGAAGTCATAAAATTCAACATCTACTCATCTCATAATGAGTAGAAAAAAATTTTATCTAATTATGAATAAAAAAAAACTCCTTTTGTCCTATAAAGAAGATATAAAGAAGAAACATAAAGCACTTATTTAAATTTGAAGCAAGACAAGAATGCTTTTCATTACTGCTAAAATTAAATATTATAGTAGAGATTCATGTCAATGCAATAACAAAGCAATAATACATAAAATGCGTAGAAATTGGAAATGCAAAAACAAAACTTTCATTATTTAAAAATAATAGGATTGTCTACAAAGAAACCTAAAAGAATATATAAATAAATCATTCTGTAAATGTAGACGGTGTGACAGATATAAGAACATTACATAAAAGTCAATTGCATTTCTTTAAACCAGCAACAAATTGTTATAAAACTCAATTTTAAAACAAATACATACACACACACACACACACACACACACACATAAAACATTCACACAGAATAGAAAGAACCTTTATGCTGGTTTGGAAGGACCAGGTGTGCTGCCTAAAACAAACCATTACTAAGTTTTCAAGGGTGTTATAAGCCAGTTGTTAAATACAACCATTACTTAAAAATAAGCTATGTAAGCTACATTTAATATTTAATTAAGCTATTGCATCTAGAAATTGTTTATGTTATTGAGGTAATTGGCATATGTTGTTTGTTTTGTGGGAGTACTATATACAGTGGGCTACTCAACATTTTTCTCAACTTTATGTTCAGTGATGTTACCTTAGTAACTTGAAATAGGCCATGGTAGGATTTATGGCATAGAAATGAGCAAACTCTACAAATCTTTTACCTAATACCATTCCCAAAAAGATTACTATCATACAAGCATTTACTATCATACCACTGAACCAAGAAATAAATGTATCAAACACTGTAAAAAGGCTTTCATGGAGAAAATTATTTTTAAATTAATTTATTGAGCACCTACTGTGTACCAGGCATAATTCTAGAAACACCAAACAGATAAAAAAAATTTTTTTTTTTGTTCTCACATTGTATCAAGAAGAAACACTATGTAATATTGGGTTAAGCATGATGGTAGTAAAATAAAACAATTCCAGAAGAGGAGGGACACTATTCTAACTAGTGCCTAGAGAAAACTTTGAAGCATTTAGAAAAAAAAAGTGATAATATCCTCATGATCTCAGTTTATAGATGAATTTATTCAACAAAAGGCAAACACACAATACAAAAAAAAAAAAAGAAACAAACTTGTAAAGTAGATTGGGTGGAAAGATTTCACTGAGAAAGAAGAAGTTGATTATGATTAAAGACTTAAATGAGAGGGATTAAAAACTTAATAGATGAAAAAGTGTAACACATTCATAGATTACCTCCAAATTTGAAAGGCATAACTTCACTACAAGTTTATATTCATTGGATTGCCAATGGAAATCCCAAAAGCTTTTGGTAGAACTTGATCATCTAATTCCAAAATTTCATGAAAGAGCAAAGGTCCAGGAATAATTAAGGTTTCAAAGAAGAGCCAAGTTGGTAGTTCCTGCCCTTTGAATCATCATTTATTATGAAGTTACGGTGATTAAGATAATGTGGCATTGGCAATGGAATAGAGTTCAGAAACAGACCCTCCCAAATTTGGAAAATTGAAATACCAGAGATAGGTATCCCTGGAGGGGAGGGAGGATTATTATAATTGATGTCTACAGAAAGCTTTAAAACATTTAGAAGAAAGCACAGAACAATCTCCTCATGAACTCAGTTTACAGAGGATTTCTTTAATAAGACACAAAAACACAATCCATAGAGCAGAGAGAACTGTATGAATTCAACTACATTATAATCACAATTTCTGGTCATCGAAAAGAAAATCAATAAATGGAAACAGCCACCATAAAATGATATGCTGCCTGGCATTTCCTGGGGGAGAAGGGAAATAGGTTGTAAGTAGAGGAACAGATGAAACAGGAGTGATCTAAACTGATGGCTTTAACACCTGCTGCAGAGCATTGGGTACTTGGGTCCACAGTACTACTCTCTCCACTCATGCATGTGTTTGAAATGGCTGCAAGTGGGGGGAAATAGTCATAACACACATACTTTACAAAAAAATTAATATCCAAAGAATTTAAATAATCCTAAATTTTTAATGAGAAAAAAGAACTCCACAGGAAAGAAAATGGCCCCCACAGACATGAATATGTTTTCTAAAGAAGAATATGCACGCAGGGCCAGACCTTGTTTTTGTTTTGATTGACAGTGTGTTTGTGTGCTTCTGCTCCTCTTTTCTTTCTTTTCTTCCTTCTCACTTTTATATTTTTTTTTCTTCCTTCATCTTCCCTATTTACACCCTGCCATTGCATTCTCAACAGAGGCAAAAACAAGTTATACGCACAAATTGAGATTTCTAGAACGTGTACAATTGAAATATATAGCAAAGTGGTGTTATATATGGTTTATTCTCTATTTTCTAGACTTATTCTCTCTCTCCTCTCTCTTACACTAATTACTACTCCTTGGTTATTTTTTTTTCTCTTCTTTTTTTTTTTTTCTTTTCCATCTTTCTTTATTTCTCCTCTCAACCACCGCATAAGTTAGGTTTATATGTAAATCAGTCTTTCCATCTATTCATTCACTCCATTCTCTTTCCTCTCTCGTCGGCTGATACTAAACCACTTCCATAGAACTCTCTTTTCATACTTTCTAAGAAAGAACAAGTCAATACACTCACTTCCTTCTTCCTAAACATATTACCTCTCTGTCCATTACTTGAAACTTTAAAACCCCATCAGAAGCATACAGAGTAAATTGGAAACAACATCTGGGTTAACTAAATCTGTACTTTGTGATCAAACTGGGATTCTCTGAATAGTAAGTGTTTGATTTTAAAGTGTAAAGGAAATATAAGGGGATCTGATAGCATTGTACTACAGGAGCAACATAAGGTTTTAAGGTAAAATCAAAGTAGACAAGGTCCCACAGTGCAGGTAGAATAGACGCACAAGCAATATGAAGAAACAAGGGAAGAAAGTGACACAAACAAATCAATATACCTCCTCAGTAGATTCCATACCATGCACAGTTGGTGCAATGCCAGAGATGGAATTCAGAAATTACATATTCCAAATGTTAGCGGAACTTAAGAATGAACTCAAAAATGAGATGAGGGAGCAAATACAGGAGGTGAAAGATCATTTTGACAAAGAACTCCATAAACAAATACAGGAAGTAAAAGATTACTTCAATAGGGAGATAGAGGCTCTAAAGAGAAACCAAACAGAAATTCCAGAAATGAAAGAAGCAATAAATCAAAATAAAAGCTCAATCGAAAGTATTACCAACAGAGTAGATCACTTGGAAGAAAGAACCTCAGACAATGAAGACAAAATATATATCCTAGAGAAAAATCTAGATTACACAGCAAAAATGGTAAGAAACCAAGAACAGAACATTCAAGAATTATGGGACAACATAAAAAGACCAAACATAAGAGTGATTGGGGTAGAGGAGGGGGCAGAGTTTCAAGCCAAAGGAATGAGTAATTTATTTAATGAAATAATTACAGAAAATTTTCCAAACTTGAGGAATGAAGGGGAAAACCAAGTTCAAGAGGCCTACCGAACACCAAACATACAAAATCACAACAGATCCACACCAAGACACATTATAATGAAAATGCCTAATATACTGAGCAAGGAGAGAATATTAAAAGCCACAAGAGAAAGGAAGCAGATTACATATAGGGGGAAACCAATCAGACTATGTTCAGATTTTTCTACCCAGACCTTAAAAGCAAGAAGATCCTGGAATAGCATATTTCAAGCTCTGAAGGAAAAGGGATGTCAACCAAGAATCTTATATCCAGCAAAATTGAGCTTTAGATTTGAAGATGAAATAAAAACCTTCCACGACAAGCAAAAGTTAAAAGATTTCACATCTCGAAAGCCAGCACTTCTGAACATCCTGGGCAAAAATTTTTCATGAAGAAGAAGAGAAAAATAACAATGAAAATCAACAAAGGGAGATATTAAACTAAGGGAAATACCAACCAGAAGAGAAACCAAATCAAGCTAAAGATCATCATACAAATAAAAATGGATGGGAATAAAAATCACATCTCAATAATAACCCTGAATGTTAATGGCCTAAACTCGCCATTCAAAAGACACAGATTATCTGAATGGATTAAAAGAAATGACCCAACAATCTGCTGTCTCCAAGAAAACACACCTCATAGAAAAAGACATCAATAGACTGAAGGTAAAAGGCTGGGAAAAGTCTTATCACTCACATGGCCTGCGGAAGCAAGCAGGGGTTTCCATTCTCATTTCAAATAAGGTAGACTTCAAGCCAAAGTTAATCAAAAGGGACAAAGATGGATATTTCTTACTACTTAAGGGAACCATTCATCAAGAGGATATAACAATCATAAATCTATATGCCCCAAATAATGGAGCACCTACATTCATCAAACAAACACTTCTCAAGTTCAAGAGTAAAATTGACCACAACACAGTTATTCTAGGGGATTTCAACACACCTCTCTCACCAATGGATAGATCATCCAAACAAAAACTAAACAAAGAAATCTTAGGCCTCCTTAAAACAATCAATAACTTAGATCTAACGGACATATATAGAATATTTCATCCCTCAGTAAATGAATACACTTTTTTCTCAGCAGCACATGGCTCCTTCTCCAAAATAGATCATATACTATGTCACAAGGCAAATCTCAGCAAATATAAAAAAATAGAAATACTACCCTGCATGCTATCAGACCATAAAGGGATGAAATTGGAAATCAACGACAAAACAAGGAATAAGAAAAACTACTCCAACAACTGGAAGCTAAGCAACATGCTACTGAATGAACAAGGGGTTGAAGAAGACATCAAAGAGGAGATTAAAAAATTCCTAGAGGTAAATGAGAACACAGATACATCGTATAGAAATCTCTGGGACACTATGAAGGCAGTAGTAAGAGGAAAATTCATTGCACTGAGTTCATTCTTTAAAAGGAAAAAAAAAAACCAACAAATAAACGACTTAACATCACACCTCCAAGCACTAGAAAAAGAAGAACAGATCAACACCAAGAGCAGCAGAAGACAGGAAATAATTAAAATCAGAGCAGAAATTAATGAAATTGAGACTAAGGAAACAATTCAAAGAATTGACAAAACTAAAAGTTGGTTCTTTGAAAAAATAAACAAAATTGACAGACCCTTAGCAATGCTAACGAAAAGAAGAAGAGAAAAAACTCAAATCACTAACATTTGTGATGATGAAAAGGGAATATCACAACAAACACCTCAGATATATACAGAAAATAATTAGAAATTACTTTGAAAACTTGTACTCTAATAAAACAGAAAATGCTGAATGCATTGACAGATTTCTAGAGTCATATCATTTGCCTAAACTGGATCTGGAGGCAATACACAATTTAAACAGATCGATTACAAGCAAAGAAATAGAAGATGTCATCAAAAAGCTACCAACAAGGAAAAGTCCAGGACCTGATGGGTTTACAGCAGAGTTCTACAAGACTTTCAAAGAAGAACTAATACCAATGCTCTTCAAACTATTTCAAGAAATAGAAAAAGAGGGAGCTCTTCCAGACTCTTTCTATGAGGCAATATTACATTAATTCCAAAGCCAGGCAAAGACACATCCAAAAAAGAAAACTTTAGGCCAATATCTTTAATGAACATAGATGCAAAAATCCTCAACAAAATTCTGGCAAATCGGATACAAAAACATATCAAAAAGATAGTGCACCACGATCAAGTGGGGTTTATTCCAGGGATGCAAGGCTGGTTCAACATTCGGAAATCAATAAACATAATACATCACATCAATAGACTTAAAGATAAAAATCATATGATTATCTCAATAGATGCAGAAAAAGCATTTGACAAAATACAGCACCCCTTTATGTTCAAAACACTGGAAAAACTAGGAATATCAGGGACATATCTCAACATTATAAAAGCTATTTATGCAAGGCCCAGAGCTAACATTAAATGGGAGAAAAATTGAAAGCATTCCCTCTAAAAACTGGAACAAGACAGGGATGAGCAGAGACAATACACCTAATAGAAGAAAAAGTAAGCTCCAATTTCCAACATGTCGGATTAGGCCCCAAGTTCCTTAATAAGAATCCTGTAGCACAAGAACTATTACCAAGAATTAATGAATGGGATAGATTTAAACTGAAAAGCTTCTTCTCAGCAAAAGAAACAATCAGTGAGGTGAATAGAGAGCCAACTAATTGGGAACAAATATTTAATACATGCACATCAGATAGAGCACTAATTTCTAGAATGTATATAGAACTAAAAAAACTTAACACCAAAAAAGCAAATAACCCAATCAATAAATGGGCTAAGGAATTGAAAAGACACTTCTCAGAAGAAGATACACGATTAATCAACAAATACATGAAAAAAATGCTCAACATCACTGGCAATTAGAGAAATGCAAATCAAAACTACTCTAAGATTTCATTTCACTCCAGTCAGAATGGCAGCTATCAAGAACACAAACAACAATAAATGTTGGAGAGGATGTGGGGGAAAAAGGCACACTCATACATTGCTGGTGGGACTGCAAAATGGTGCAACCGCTATGGAAAGCAGTATGGAGATTTCTTGGGAAAAATGGGAATGGAACCACCCTATGACCCAGCCATCCCACTCCTGGGTCTATTCCCAAAAGACTTAAAAACAAAAAGATTAATAAACATGAAAAAAAATGTTCAACCTCATTTGTAATCATGGAAATTAAAAATTAAAACCACAAACAGGTATCATATTATGTACACTAATAAAAATGTTAGAGAAGTATGTGAATAAGAACTGATCTGTAGCTGATAAGGGCATAAATTGGTACAATCAATCTGTAGAAAATGAACATACCCTACAACCTTACCATTTGACTTCTAATTATATTTGGTATTTGCACATATGTACACAAGAAGTGTTACAAGAATGTTTTTAGCGACAATGCTTACATTGCTTTTAAAAAAATAAATTTTTCACTAAGGACAGAAAAGACAACTTTTGTGTTAAATTTTCCTACAAAGTAATACAACAGTTAAAAAAATAAATATTTTTTTGCCATAAATAGCAACATTGATACATCTCAGGAAATTCAACTCAATAGA
The DNA here is from genome assembly GCA_025594165.1 of Tamias sibiricus. Taxonomy (NCBI): domain Eukaryota; kingdom Metazoa; phylum Chordata; class Mammalia; order Rodentia; family Sciuridae; genus Tamias; species Tamias sibiricus. Next base: position 100,812,920 of record CM046661.1, on the reverse strand, counting down.
AAAGCAAGTCTTGGAATATTACATTATACATGATTCTATTTATACTAAATTTCAGAAATGTCAAAATGTTTATCAAAATATATATCAGTATCCTAAATGCATGATTGAAGACATGAATAGTATGAATATACTTTGTATACAAACAGTGTTATGTAAAAAGTTGCTCTATATATGTACTAGGAATCGTAATCCATGCTATTGTTATATATACAACTTTGAATAAAAAATTTAAAAAATATGCTTATAAGTGATAAAAATACAAAGAATTACAAATGTTTTATATATTGCCTTCTACATTTGATATATTTCATAATGCATTTATTGTTTTTAAAATGGATGATGTACACAACTTTGGCCAAAGAGATTTCTTTTACTACAAGGTAAGATAACAACCTCTGTTATCTTTAATGTTCATGATCTAGAAACTTTCCACTATATTATTAGAGTCAGAAAATCTGTACATAACAGCACAAAGCTAACCCCACCACCACCACACACCACACACACACACACACACACACACACATACACATAGCTAGAAAACAGTGGGAGAAAACGGGACATGCCCTTCCATCATGTCATAAAACACCTGCCATATCTTTCAAGTTTCAAAAGTTGTTAAGAAAATGCAAGAGCCCTCAATGGTCTCCCAATTGCCTTCCTTTCTCTTCTAGTATGATTCTAGATGTTCTTATCTGGAATCAAATTATAATCAGGCACAGGCAACACATGGTGTGTCCCGCTCCCTGGTAAGTCCTCACAAAAATTTGTTGTCCAACACATCCTCTCAAATAATTGCAAAACTGCAACACTTCAGCACTTTTAGCAAGGAAAAATCATTAAAAATCCAAGCCAGACTGAGTATGATAAAAATGACAGATATTAGGGTATGAGTTCACTCAATTCACATGTAGATTAAGGTAAAGAGCAATGAATGGGAAGAATCAATATGCAGAGCTAACTCTAGACAAATGCAGTGGTGTCCTAGCTGCCTCGCTGCTCCATTTCTTTATTTAGTCCATTCCGTGTATATATCTAGTTAAATATCACACTGGATCTTATTTGATTTTTATTGTTTCTCTTACTGGACCAGAAGTTTTTTGAGCCCAGAAACTATATTTCATTCATCTTCAAATGCCAAGCATTAGACATATAGCAAGCACTCAATAAATAGTAAATGAATGAAGACTTGATCAGTGAGTACATGAGCATTCATCTATTTAACACTTTTGTTTTTACAAGTAAGAAATATGAGACCATCCAGGCTGCTCAAAATGCCTAGAGGTTTTGTTGTTGTTGTTTATATCCCTTACTTTACCAGTCAGAGAAGTCAACAGAACCAGTAGGAGATATAAAACACACACACACACACACACACACACAGATTTATTATGAGGAATGGGCTCACATGATTATGAAACCTGAGAATTCCCCAAATCTGTCATCTGCAAGCTGGAGACCCAGGACACACAGACATGAAAATCAGTACCAGGGCAAAGGTCTGAGAGCCAGGGAGGCTGATGAAGTAGATCGCAGTTTGAGAACCAGAGAAGTCAGAATGAGATGTCCGAACTCAAGGCAGAAAGCAATGATGGACAAATTCCTCCTACCTTTGCCTTCTGCTCTCTTCAGATCTTCAACAGATTGGATGATGTCTGCTAATACAAGGGAGGGCAATCTGCTTTACAGAGTCCACTGATTCAAATGCTAATCTTATCTAGAAACCTCTCCACAAATACAGCTACAAAAAATGTTTAATCTGGGCAATCTGGGGTTAATCAAGCTGACACATAAAATTAGCCACTACACTTTGATTCATTGATTTGTTTGGTTTACTTAGTGAATAGTTTGTGAACCCAATTTTCATAGCAATACTGAGTCTAAGAAGTCTGAACATAGCTACCAAAAACTGCAAATTCTTCATTGGCAGAATTTTAACACTACTTTAAGGAGTAATCACCATAGATTAATTGCATTATATATTAAAGTATCTTTAATCAATTTGGACTAATTTAGAAACTATTATTTATACAGTTTTATCAATTATTTATATCTAATATCAATGCTAACTAATGCAAGACTAAATGTCATTGATTTCCCTGAGAGGCAATTAAAACGAAGTCTAAGATGGACCATGTTGTTTTCATCTCTCTCTTTTCAGAGTTTGGACTCTGTTAATTTCTTTTATATTTTTTATGGTATCAGTGACTAAGATAAAATAATGTTTGTTGTAGCTTATCCAACATTTCTAGATATTGTAGCAGAAGGATTTTTTCAGATGTAAAGTCTGTCAGAGTGCAATTTGTGAAAGTTTAATCTGTTTCCTAAGAAATCATTTCCCATCTCTACATTTTCTCATCCTCTTTTGTGGAGCGACTTAGAAATGTATGTGATGTTCTAAGAGTCTTACAGCATCAGAGGATGAATAGATGCCACAAGAAATATACATATGATCTTTATTGTTGGCCAGGTAGACAAGAATCACAATTAACAAAGTCAGTACCTTACCTCCATTAAATTATTTTAAAAAAAAATCAGTTTCTATTAATAGTCCTTGACTGTGACCTGAAGAAATCACCAGCATCCTTAAGCTGAAGGCAAGATAAGTAACATTCTGTTGGCTAAGCTCTGTCTAGTCTATTACCCATTGCCAATCAAGGAGTGTTGCATTAAAAGCATTTTTATTAGATTCTACTCAGTCATCCTTGAAGGAGAAAGAAGAAACTTTGAAGTGTATGTCAAAATATACTTCTAGACTTAGACATTTTTTTTCCTACTTAAAAGATTAAGAGAATTTGTCACAAATCTGGAGACCATCATTGAAAAAATATTTGGATCCAAATCACACCATGTGTGTGACCTCTGACAAATCACTCCATAATCCTGAACCTCAATTCTTTTCATCTATTAGCTAAGAAAGTCAGCTTTATAGCTATGGTTTCTTATGGCTCAATCAAGGACATATTGTGGAGATAATCAAGGGATAAGTTTTTCAGAGCTGGCACATTATTACGGAATAACATTAACTTGAGCATTCATTCTTCATTCATTCACCTCAAGTCTTTGTTCCAGAATGATGGAAGGGGCACAATATGTCGTGGGTTTTTTTGTTGTTTTTGCTTTTTAACAACCTATACCAAGTCAAACTGCTTATTGGCAGTAAATAAAAAGCATATACTTCAAATACAGAAAATCTAGAAGTTTGTAATATCCATCTTAGATCTAACAGAAGAGTGCTAGACTCACACTAACGTCTTATTTCTGTATCTGAACAGTTTTTATTAATGCCATTTTTAGGGCATGCTGACCACCAAGCAAATGGTCTGAAGCCCTAGGACAGCTCTCCACCATTCATTCAGTCACTGTTAAGAGATACAATTGAAATGTGGCCACTGACATCATGGTCCTCCCCATGTAATGCAGCAAAAAGGAAACACCTCTTGTGTTTCTATCAAAATGTAGATGAGGAAACATCAGATAAACCCAAATTGAGGGTCATCCTATAATACCAATGATCTATTCTCCTTTATATTGTCCAGGCTATAAAAGTATGAATAATGGATTGTGGTTTAAAGAGAGAAAAGAAATGAATAGAGACAGTAGCATTTGTGATCCTGAATTATGTCTTGACCTGGAAGAGTTGTTAGGATGACTATTCATGGAATAGTTGTCAAAATTTGTAAGCAAACTATAGATTAACCATTGCATCATTGTTGAATGTCTTGATCTTTAAAACTGGGTTTATGAACAAGAATGTTCTTGATTTTAGAAAATATAGTTAAACTTTTAAGCACATATACACAACAATAATATTACAAAGAGAAAAATGATAGTACAAATATGGTGAAAATGTTCATAATTACCAAATATAGCCATTGGGGAGATTTTGTACTTTTTTGTACTTTTTCTCTTTACATCTTTTCCTTTAAATTATTTTAAATGGGGGCTGGGGTTGTGGCTCAGCGGTAGAGCACTCGCCTAGCACGTGCGCAGCCCGGGTTCGATCCTCAGCACCACGTAAACATAAATGCATTGTGTACAACTAAAGCAAAATAAATAAATATTTAAAAAATAAATAAATAAATAAATTATTTTAAATGAAAGGTTAACAAAATAATTGAATGTGTATTTGCCAAAAGAAATCTGGGAATGTGAAGGTGTTCCATGCAGACACAGAGCCTTCCTACCCTCAAGAGTATAAGGGAGTAAGAGAGAAACAAGTAAAATATAAAACAAAGCATTGTAAATTGTGATAAGTGATACAAAAAGAAAAAAACACAACACTTAAGTAAGAAATGATGCAAGTGAGTAAAAAAAGGTTTCATGGGAATCACAAGGTCACATAAAAGCAGAGGCATGCGGATACCCAGTGGAAAGCAGCAAAGGCCTGTAGGGACCATGTGCTCAGATCTTGATGTGGGTCCTCAGGCTTTTAATTGCAGTTTAAATTTACCAAAGACAGTAGAAAAAACAATATGGCAGCAGAGTACTAGAAGAGCAGGAATACAAAATCAGAACAGCCTATGGAATTATTTTGGACACATGGACATGCTTCCAACAAGACAATAACACAGCAGACAGCTAGGTAACAACCACAGCAAGGAGCAAACAAGGCAATCCTGCAGAACAAAGTTTCTCATTTGGGTGAAGGAGTGAGAATAATCACACAACCAAGAGGTGATGCCCATATAGTAACAGGGTCACCTGCTATTGTCACAAAGCAGTCAATAGGCTTGACTGTGCAGATGGTGGAAAAGATCATGGATCCACATTAATTTGTGTTGACAGCTAAAGAATAACCACTCTGGGAGTCCTCTCTGAAAGGCAAGGACAGTGACCTGAACTATCTGAAATTTCCTACAAATGCCTCCGTGAAGGGATGGATAATCCTTTGATTACACCAGAATCCCATAAACTCTGTCAAGAATTGTGGCTGTGTAATGAATCTAAATTTGGAGTTCTATCACATATGTAATTGACAGAAGATTTGAAATACCATCTGTTATATTTAAACTTCAGAAATTTTCTCTAAAGATGTTCCTTTTCTCAAGGAAAGTGATTCATTAATATAAGTTTAGTAGAATAAAAAAATGAGATGTTCCAACAGGATGCCCACAACATTTTTCCCAAAAAAAAATACATCTGAATTCAGTAATTGTCCCAGTTTTCATTAGTATTTGTTCCTAAACTCACGAAAAGTCCCTTTAACACCAATCAATCTGACAATAAAAATAAGGAATATTTCTCTGCATTTGTTTTCTACCTTTAAATGAGATTAATTCGCATTTAATATTTACCCATTTTTCTATATCTTTCATTTATCCATAGTTTATTTCTTAAAATTTTACAAGTTGGAATTTAAACCCTACCTATTTCTATATTAGCAGAAGGAGAAGCCTGATGACTATAAATATTTATCAAATGTTAAAGGAATCTGGAGGTTACCTAATTCCTTCTTCAATAAAAAATCAATATTGCATCCATCTGATCACTGCATACACCTTGGGTGTGGTGGTTAGGTGCCCGTGGATTATATGCTCAGTTTGATGTCTGACTCATTGCTTTATTATTATTATCATTATTATTACTAATGTTTAAATTAGATAAACATTTTATAGGCACCAATTCATGGATTCCTCACAACAACCATTGAGCATGATTATCTTTATTCTATACTAGACAAAATAAATGCCTAACAAAGTCATTTGCAAAAATTCACTCACTCAGTTATTATGTAGTGAGTTGGACAGATGAAGTCCTGTGTGTGTGTGTGTGTGTGTGTGTGTGTGTGTGTGTGTTCAAGTGAATAATTGTTTTACATCTATAGTAAGTAATAATTAAAATGTTTAGGAAATCCAATATGAAATGTTTGGGTAAACTCTCCTCTTAATCACTATAATCCCTTGACTTTGATTTCAATTTTCTTTTCCTCCCCTTCCTCCCATCTTTCATTGCTTTCTTCCTTCCACTTACTCAACTATACATTGCTTTCTTCCCCCCAAATTTTGTAATTTAGTTATTGATGTCATACAAGGAGACACTAAATAACCCCTTTGCTCTTGTTCCTTAATAACCAGTCCTCATCAGTGCCTGTGATCAATCCGTGCTCTCTGGACCATTCATCACAGAAATAAACAGGGGAAGGTTGAGGAGTGCTGCCCTTCACATCTGCCCAGACAGCAAGAATATTTTTATCCTATGCATTATCCAGGTCACCTTATTTTTATTTGACTTCATTTTCCATCAACGGCAGTTCTGTTCCTCAACACGTACTCTAAGTGGTTGCGCAAATTAACTTCTCTTCACTTTGGCTGCATTGTCGTTACTGTGAAGCCCTAATGCTGTGCACCAGACCACAGCGTACACCTCCTCAGAGCTGCACTTAGCCATATTATGAGCTGGCTCCCAAAGAGCAAATGCCAGCAGTGCATTGTTTGTTCTGATCCCACATTACCATGGTAGTCTTCTGAAAAGGCTTTTTCGTGCTCATGTGAACAGTTTAAGGAAGACAAGACACCTTATTGCTCTCATTCAATCACACTATTTGCATTTTTCTGCTACGAGGCTGGGTTTGTCAGTCTACCATGAGTGAAAACATTCAGTATCACGTTGAAGCCACTGAACTGTAATCTGATCATTACTCTGCTTCCTTTATTTGTTGTTTTTGATTAGATGCCAGACTTCATTGATGTAATTCATTGTCTGGAAATTAAATTAAAAGGAAGGCTTGTTGGTTTTCTTTCTTAATCCATCTCTAAACTTGAGTGATATTTTTATAGTTTAAATATAATGTATGTGAAGACTCGCTGTGAATCATGATAAGGATTATTTTGCTCATTTGAAGGCACTTTATTCTGAACATTATTCCCTCCTAACCTTCCATGCTATACACATTTCAAAGTTGTTTTTCATATAAATAAAGAATTACTGCCTAAAGACCTAATGGCTTTTTGGAACTGAACATGAGCACTGCTAAGCTTCTTGCTTCTTTAAAATGCTCACATCCTCCTGACACCTGTAAATGCCCTATATGATACTTATACTTCATTTTACTACTGAAGCACATGCATAATATGCGTTGTCTGTCTATGCACTGAAATATGTGAAGGAGACTTCTAATCCTTGGAGTAACCCTATGATCGAAGTAGTGTTATGGCACAACCTGGTCCCAGTGTATGAAAACTGGCCCCAAGGTGCCATGAGACTGAAAAAAGAGGTAGACAGATTCGGGATAGCACTAAGCACTATTTCTTGCAGAACTGACCAACAGAAGTGTGGTCCTAGGTAGCAGTAAGACCAAGCTGATTCCCCAAATTTGGGTAAGAAGGAGGGATGCATATATTGGTCAGTACAAAAGTGACTTCATCCTCACCAAAAAGTATCTGGTTTATCTTAAGCTAAAAGTCAAGTACATTCCTGGCACCAGGCTCCATTTGAAAAGCACCACATACGATGCTAATGGTTTTGTCGATCTATAGTCTGCTAGGAAACCCGCAGGAAAATCTGACTAGGTTACTCTGGGGCAATCACAGCAGTTATGGTCCAAGAGGCTGTGGTCATGTCAAGCTGTAACTATACAAGTAGTATCATTATACTCACTTCACAATTTAAAAAACAAAGTTCAAAGAGATTCTACTCAGTCGCTTGATACCAGAATTTTAAGTTAAAGTTTTTTGATTGCACTTGCTTTAGAGTTCACAACTCTTCTTACACCCTTTTTCTACCTCTGTATTACAGTTAGATCATATGTGTGTGTGGAGTATTTAGATTATAACATACTATTATTATTATTTTTGGCATTGAAACTGAACCTCAGAGAGGCCAAATGACTTATCCAAGGTCACAGCCAATAAACAGACAATATCCAAACTCAAAACTAACTGCTTTGATGTTTCACTATAGCACACTACTTGTAGTAGTCACATAAAAAAAAGTAACCAAGATACAATTTCACACCATGAAGGAACAACAAATTTTAATGCATCATTCATATAGATTCATTTTCTTCATGCATAGTAAAAAGCAACTCAGTTTGGTTTATTTTCCATAAGTGATATACTCATAGACTTGATAGGCACATGTGGTAAATTCAAGTATTTGGGGATTGATCAAGGAAAAGACAGGGCCATGAGAAGCAGTGCCATAGAACACGTGGCACTTAAGACTGGCTGCATGAGAGGGATGTTCCTCTCAGCAAGAACACTTCCAAAGACTGAGCAGGAGGCCACCACTCAGAGGGGAATAGGACAAGGGACCTTCGTGGGAAGAAGAAGAACCTGGAGAGGGAGCTCACCTGTCTAGGTGATGCCAATCAGCAGCAAGGTGCTCTGGGTCAGAGGGCTCAAAGGGCTGTAGGGTTTGGTGTCTTATAGCTAGAATTAGTCTTATGAATGGTTAGCAGATGTTGGGTGCAGATTCACAGGCTATGGAAAACAGTCAGGCTCTAAATGACTAAACATATGCTCATTGGGGCTTTATTTAAAGCAATTGCATGTGTAAGAACTTGAGTTTGGTGCTAGCTAGCCATTGAGTCTTCCATTAATATGGAAATAACACAGGGGTCAGTTTAGGCTAACACACCAGGGCCACCTTTAGCCCATTTATACGAAAATACACAAATCTTTCTACAAAAGACTCAATCTCATTAACCTGTAAAATGGAAAGTAATAGTTAAACCCATGAGCTATCCTTCTGTTTATATTTTTAATGAATAGGCTCAAAAATTCTGTCCTGATTTGAGACTACACACAAGAAGAATAATTGCCTAGTTTCACAAGCCCTGTAATTTATATCATCAAACTCAGCTAGCACTAGAAAGTATGACAGGCGCTATTTACTGAACAAACTGATGTGTAAACTGAAGAACAATCTTGGATTTTGTAATTTCTGTATATTGTAGCCGCCATTCTGTCTTCACCATTTTTCCCAAATGGATTGGAGATAACGGGCTGAATTCTGGCTCCTAGCTTTGTGGACAACTGTTGCTTCCTTAAAATATACATAAAGTACCCTGACTATTGAGAACTCAAGAGATTTTATAAAATAGCTGATTACGTGAAAACTCCCTAGCCTCGGGTTTAAATGATTATTCATAGCCTTAGCTTATGCCTAGAATTTTAGGCATATTTGCTGAAATATTTACATAAAACTTTAGGATTAAAAGGCGTAAAAATAATGTTAGGCCAGTTCCTTCAGTTTCTAGAGGGGAGTGAGTGATTTCCCAAGGTAACAAAGTTAGATGGCAAACATCAATAAACTAGAAGTCAGAGCCCTGAACTCAGAATGAGGTCTCACGTCCCATTAAACCATGCTACCCACTTTAAACATCCTTCACAGTTGATCTTGAGCCAAGAGAAGATTCAAAAGAGCGTGGGTGTTAAGAAGCTTGGTACACCTGTGTGCTTTTAGGATGCTGATTCTTGTCAGACTGAGCTCCATATAACATAAAAATCATTAAACAACTTTGTGAGTAAATGATCGACTAATAATGATATCCAAACATTGCTAACATAGAACCTTTTTTTTCACTGAAAGAGTTAAGCTATTTCTGCCAGGTGCGGTGGCACATGCCTGTAATCCCAGCAGCATGGAAGGCTGAGACAGGAGGATTGTAAGTTCAAAGCCAGCATCAGCAAAACAAAGGCACTAAGCAACTCAGTGAGACCCTGTCTCTAAATAAAATACAAATTGGGCTGGGGATGTGGCTCAGTGGTCGAATGCCTGAGTTCAATCCCCAGTACCAAATAAATAAATAAAGAGTCAAGCTACTTCTTTTATCAAAGATCTGATCATTGGATTTAACCAAAAGATGTAGAATTCTTTCATCTCAGTTTTTTTCTGAATTTTTAGTTTATTTTCAATATACATGATTAAATATTGGAAATTTCTGAGGAAATTCCATTACTGACTGAAACATTCCATTTGCCACAGAGTGGAAGTGGGAAAAAGATTCCTATTTCCTGAGTTATTTTCACCAACCAGATTCTATTACAAAGTGTCAACAATCAGACCTTTCATTCTACTCAAAGGAGCTTTCTTTCTGAAGTTGGGGATTATCATACATTGAATGAGGAAAAATCAAAGACATTTAGCCAAATGCATTAGTCATGTTCACAGAGCCTTTATTAAAATGCTTCCAAAACTTTCTAGAGATAGAAGTCCATCTGTTGACAATTAGGAATTTAAAAAGGAAAGCCTTCCACATATGTACGTAGTGTAAAAAAAATCCCTTGCATAATTTATCATCTGTATGTATTTACACGGATTAATGAACCTGCAAAACCAAACGAAAATTAATCAGAAGTTATGAAATAAAACTCGAAATAATGACCATATTAAAAACTTTTTTGGTCTTAATATCTTTATCTAAAAGAAGAAAGAAGAAGAGGAGGAGAAAGAAGAAATGTGTAATGAAGAGAGCCCCAGACCAAAAGATCTGAGTCCTGCTCCTAATTCCAGTATTTATTAACTTTGCAAATTTGAATGAACCAACACTTTCTCCGAGCCCATTTATATCTCTGCCACTCTCTCAGGGATGCTGTGGGTGAGTATGCCTGGGATATTATTATGAGTCTTTCAGACAGCAGGCACTGCTTCTGTCCAGTAGTTCAGGAAAGTGTGACTGCTGTACAGGATTTGCCTGAGCTGATCTTCATCTGGGGTTTCAGCAAGCATCACATTCTGGGGAAATGACAAGTCTGGTCATACCAGATGAACTTGCACCAAACATGTTCCAAAAAATGGCTTCTGTCCATCATAAATCCCCACCCGAAACAATTATCTTTCATACAAAAACATAATTAACAAAACACTCCATAGGCAAGTTGGATGCACAAATCTTCCTGCTCTCTGCCCAGAGCTGAGAACCACTGACTTAGATGAAGTATACTAATGGCTAAATGCAGCTACAAGAGTAGAGCTAATTATCAAGAATATTTTCTGGATAAAGTAAGTGATAAGGTCCTAGGAATTGCTGTTCAAGATTCATTATGCAGATTGAGAAATTCATAATAGCATAACAAGGAATGGAATAAAGAGAAAATCTAAAGTGTAGAAAAGAAAAAAAAATACATATAACAAATCTTTTGAATGAAAGAGTCCTTGCTTTATTCAGTCAACAAAGGTTCATTTTTGCTTTCCTAACCATTTCAGGTATCTGTTTGACTAGGGTTAGCACAGTTCCCTACGTGTTCATGTTTTCTGTCCAAATTCAAGACAAAGGTAGAAAAAGGTTGTGCCTGGGCACAGCTGCAACACACAGCATGAAATGAACCCAGCATAGTAGCCTAGTCACCAAGAGCAGCCAGCACATACCAAATTGCCAGTGATTAATGCATGACGCACCAACTAGATAGTCTAATTAAATAACAGTGGTTAATTACTAATTAGTATGTGACTTATGTAAATAGAAGCACTTAGACTTGTCAGATGTTAAAAAGAACATTGAAAAAAATCAAAGCTCTGTCATTTCAATGATCTATTTTAAAATGATGGATCAGGAAGGTTCTCATGCTATCATTTGTCTAGCCAAAGCACAAAACGAAGAACTTGTTTTATCTTTCTAAAATTAATATCCTCATTGTACATAACTAATAATGCTACCTTTGATGTCAGGAGAGGCTATAAAGCTTAAAATGGTATACTATTTTAAAATGTGCAGAAGTAGTATATGTAGTTCCTATTATCCACTTAAGCCCATTTGAATATCTACTACTAATCAGCAGGGCAAATTGGCTTCTCACTTCCTACATGTTTATTAAGTGCATATGCAGAAAGATCCGGTTTTAACTAAAAACCCCTCTAGTTAGCCAATACAGTGACAAACATTCAGAACATGCAAATCTACTGTCCATGTTGTAGGGGCTAAAGAGGGTGCCCATAGAATCTGAACATTGGTTTTAGAAATTATATGATTTGCTTCCACAACTGTGAGACTTGAGAGCTGGCTTGCTTTTTTTTTTTTTTTTTTTGGCATCTACAGAAAAAATACCATCTGTCTCCTCGTTACCATAAAAAAAGAAAGAGAAAGAAAAGCTTGATGTGGCATCATGATGCTAACCTTTACTTTCAATTATTCATCATCTAACACCATACACACTCACACACACACACACACACACACACACACACACACACAAAGGCTGCATTAATAATGTTTTCTCCTTTTGTAAAAAGTAGGTGGATATACCACATGCATCTTCCTACATAAGATCAGGTCAATGCCCATCTCCACTAAACACTTTTCATAACCATGCACACACACACACACACACACACACACACAGACACACAATACCTAATAATACCTCTCCTATCTCCTTAGTGATTGATAGTGACACATTTTTTGCCTTAAAACAGAAACCCATAAACAAAAGATAACATTCTGAAATCACTTCATGACACACTCACCAAAAAGGCTTCAGGATGCTTGTCCCATTGCATAATCCATCCATGTATGGCCAGAATAGCATGCTCAATCAGAACCATCCTGAACGCTTATGTAAAATGCACTTACCTGAGTCCTGCCCCCACACCTCTGGAAATCTGTATTGTTGACAAGTACCCTCAGGTGATACCAAAGGGACCTGAATCATGAAGGTGGGTTGTGGTTCTCTGGGTGCTCACCTAAGACTTCAACATGCACACACCTGCAGGCACTATGTTCACCATTCACCTCCACCTCCATCACCACTACCTCTGAGGAGATGAAATAAAATTGTGGTTTTCTACTACCATTACAGAAGAAAGAGAAGGTTGGCAATCAAGGTGAGGAATTAACTCACAAGCTATGTTTAGATTCCTGTCTTGTTTAAAATAATCATTGATTGAAATATAGAGTCATGTAGTGAAAGCGCTAGAGAAAAAAAAATTGTATGATTAAAAAACAGTGATTAAGTTAGGAGGAAGAAAGTGGAAAAGGAAAGAAGAATAGGGAAACTGTTTCTAGACAGTGGAAAAAAGGAGATTATCATGGCCATAGAGATGGTCCCATTCCCACTGAGGAAGTGAGCTCTGTGAATTCCTAAAACCAGATCTGGGGAGAAGGGTGCTGTAAGAAATCCCCCTTGCTAGCCCAGGACTAGGAAGAATGCTTTTACCCAAGGGTGGGATTTAGCTGGACACCAGGCTGCCTTTGAATAAAAAGGAAAGAAGCAAGAAATGCCACAGAACAGCATCATGTAGAAAAGCAGAAGTGGCCAAGATAGTGGCCATCAGAAAGCATTAGTTAGTGGACCCTCAGAGGAGGCAGGACCTTATGAATCCCACCCTGACAAAAGAGAGAAAAAAAAAAAAGGAACCTGAGAGGAGAGGGACGTGCTGTCAACCTAGTTAATGGGGGTGCTGTGCAGTTAGCAATTCAATCCTGGGTATTTTTATTTTGTTTTGTTTTTGAGGGATGGAGATTGCCAACTTTGTAGTATTTCCAAACCAGTCAGTAAGGCTCTGGAATTAAACTTTCCCTCCACCTCTGAGAAACAGTCTATGTTTAAATTTTTTAAACTCCACTTTTGTATTATTATTTTTGTTACTGTTTATTTTATATGACAAACCTGATTTATGATGTATATTTATATATTTTATATTTATTTACTGGAGATTTAGGAACACGCTACTATTTATTCCATTGTTTCTATGAAAAAAATGTCTTCTGAGTTCTGAAGAAGTAATTTATGAACAAATTTGGGGATCAGTACAGATAGGTAGTTGAAGATTCCCTGTACAACTAAATTTTGGCACTGTTCTATCTCCTGTGTGGCTATTATGGTTACAAAAGTTTATCTACACTGCCCTCTAGTGGTTTTAATTCTCATTTCAACACAGACAAAAAGATTCTCTGAGCAAAAGCTTTTCCATGAGATGAATGTATGTATTTATTTAGGTCTTGGAACCATAAGATCTAAGTATTTTAAATCTGGAGAATATTAAGAAATATGTTTGAGTTAATTATGCAGTCAAAAATTATCATTATTAATTAATTAATCATTATTCACTCGATCACCACACAAAAGAAATATCTTCTTTGGGGAATCAATAAATGGAGGCCTTCCAGGATTTTGTTCTTTTTAAATTAAGGACATTCATGGGATACAATAATATATGATTTAAGAGATTCTTTTATAATTTGGATTTCTTTTTTCATTTTTTAAGCCCATCTTTCTCTTTCTCAGATGAGGCATTGTTCCTGGGCAGATCATACAGCTAGTCACAGAGTAATAACAGCCAAAGAAAAAAATGTTTTCCCACGGTAACTTCATCCTCTGTGTCTAAAATCTCAAATATTTGATTTATACATTATTACTGTAGTCACCCATTTTTTTTTCTTCTGAACTGTGTTACTAAGGTTTTTCAGATGCCTCTGAACAAATAAAATACCCAAAGTGAAGCTAATAATGGGAATTATGGGAGGCTGTTTGCTATTCTCAGGCTATATGCAAGGTAATTTACCTTAAGCTTAATTAAATCATATTATTTTCTCATACTTATCACAGGATTTCACAGAACAGGGGGGAAAACACAACCTCAAATAGAGGTTGTTAAAAGAAAAAAAAAAAAGATCAGAGTAAGGAGAACAAAGAAAACAAGGAAAGAAAAGTGCCAACATAAAAGCACAACATTAAGGAAACAAAAATACTGGTAACCAAAAGATGGAAATGCAAGTGTCCATTTTCCTTGCTGTGACTAGATGATTAGCCATAAAATAAAGGAAAGCATACACTGTGGAATTGGGTAGTATAACATGCATTTTGATCATACATAGACCTACTTCTACTTATCAAATAATATGTGGTTAGCAAGTTGGTGATAGTACAGTACAGAGGTTTTCAAAATGCTGCCCCAGAATTGGGGGAACCACATCACCAGAGAACTTATTAAAAATTCCCAGGCTCTACCCCATATTTCTATCTGGAGCTCATATTCTACTTGAAAGAAGAAATTATAGGGAGCATGTCATAGCACTCTCAGTGGCAAGGGAAAATGATTCTGGGCCTGCATCACAAAGACTGAATTCCACGAAGCTGCCTCAGCCTGGTGACATCTCTTGGCCTTTCTACCTGCAGCCATACCTGCATAGTGTTTCTATGCTGTGGGGGACACAAGGACTTCTGAACTTAGCTTACCATCTCCACTCTTCACACAGTGAGGTCTTCCATTCTTTAAGGTCCACTACCATATCTGAGGTGTCTATTTTTCTCCCTATGCCAATACTCTGAAAGGTTGATGGGTTTAAAACCCCTTCTCAATTTGCAGCTTTTAGTCCACCGTATGAGTTGCCATGGTGTTCTAGCAACAAGTAAAAAGCTGAACAAACTGAAAAATCAACAACGCTTCTTATCTCTCAGTGGAGTAAAGTCACAGGGCACACTGGTGTGCCAAAAATTGGAGGAAGACAGGTGAACATTGTGAATCACAATTTACCAGAGCATAAATCCAAGAGTCCAAATCTCTATAGCAGTGCTAGAAGTATGGAAAGAAACCTGAGCTTTAACTGATATACTGCTGAAGTCTCTGTGTAGACAAATCTTACTACAGGGGTGGGTCCAATCATGGAGGATGTTATAATTCAGATCTGAAATGTCCCACAAAGGCTCATGTGTTAAAGGCTTGGTCCCCAGTATGGCAAGGTTCATAGGTGGGTCTTTTGGAAAGTGATTAAATCATGAGGACTTTGATCTCATCAATGGACTAATCCATTGATGGGTTAATATTTAAATGTACTTTTTGGAGGTAATAGAAACTGTAGGAGGTGGGACCTAACTGAAGGGAGTGGAGAAGAGAAACAATAGAGGTTAAAAACTGAAACTACATTTAAAAAGGAAGAACATCAATGAAGGAATAAATGATAAATATTTATTTGTCTTATTTTTAATTAATCTGACTCTGACATAAACTTGTAATAATAGCAATAGAGGGAGTGAAAGATGGGAGAAGATGGAGGGATAAAGAAGGGTGCAGTTGCTCTGAGGTTTTGGATTCAAGGAGCAAGAGTACGACTTCCCAGCAAGGTGGGTAGCAGGGAAATTTCTGAAATTCAAAATTCTAGAAAAGCAGAGACACAAAAATCTGGTGCTTTGAACATAGGACAAAAAAGAAAACCTTGGAAACCCAGCTGGTAACACTGGCAGTGCCAGTTCACCGTAGAGGGGAGGGGTGACACAGGCAGAAAGAGAAAAACTATTGTCACAGGAAAACACATGGAACGGAGAAGCAGTCTGATCTTAAATGATCCAGAAGCAGTTCAGCAAACTGATATACGGGGGAAAAAAAATACACTGGTGAGTAGAAGCATGTAGTCATCTTAAAGCAGTCATGGATCAGCCTTCTGCTGTGGGAGGCCAAGAGCTCATAACAATGCTTATCAGACTGTCCCTGCATGCACCTTCTGTTATCAGACTGTCCCTGCATGCACCTTCTGTTATCAGACTGTTCCTGCATGCAACAGGTAGTGCATGACTAAAACAGGCAGAAAAGGATTGCACCTAAGGGGGGACTCAGGTTGGGATACAGTTATAGAATTAGCCAGAAAGGATGCAGAAACCAGACATGTGGTCACATTTGCACCCAGGTTCTCATCCAGGAAAGGCCACATTGTGGGCGGTAGAGAATATAAGACCTGTGAAGTGTTGGTTGTTTTGCCCTATGAGTCAAGTTCTCCGGAGGCCCCCAAAATCCAGATGCCCAATAGAGATCAGCATCTGCCCAGCAATAGAGTGGGTAAAGCTATTCTGTCTAGAGCAGATATCAATTGACAAAACTCCCAAGGCCAATCAGAGCTAAAACCAGCTGCTGGAACTTTACATTTAGAACTTTGCATCAGCCCTGCCCTGGGAGTAGATCTATCTAGTCTGTCCAAACAAAACTCCAATTATCACTTCCCATCCTGTTCTACCTTATTCTGGTGAGAAGGAAAGCTGAAAGCCATTACAACCAGTTTAGATTCTAGGGCATTCCAGCTGGCAGCTTAGTGAACAACTCAATGAGGAAGAGTTTAACAATCCCCACCCATTGCTCCTTCTAAATAGTACACAGCCAAGCTGGGTGCAATTGTGCATGCCTGTAATCCCAGTGACTTGGGAGGCTGTGGCAGGAGAATTGCAAGTTCAAGACAAGCCTCTGCAATTTAGCAAGGTCCTAAGCAACTTAGTGAGACTCTATCTCAAAATAAAAATAAAAAGGGCTGGGAATGTGGCTCAGTGGTAAAGCACCCCTGGGTTTAATCCTTAGTACCAAAAACAAGAACAAAAACAGAAAAATAGCCAAAGAATAAACAAGAAGAGGGACAGTATGGCATAGGCAGTGAACATGCTTCCTTCTCAACAGTGTGGCCACCTCAGCAGAGACAATCTCCTCATTTTTCATTTTTCCTCACCCCCCGCCACATGGAGTGTGTGTGTGTGTGTGTGTGTGTGTGTGTGTGTGTGTGTGAGCAAGCATACAAGCATACACATTCTTGCTGTTCTCTTTTGCTCATAGATAAATATATATATATATATATAATATGTGTGTATATATTAATATTACATACATATACTAATATACATTATAATATATGTATGTAATATATACATACATATGTTATAGAGAGAATATATATTTTCATATATATAAATATAAAATATGCATTCCACAGAGGATCCCACACTGTTACAGCAATTCTCTAAGAATAAATTAAGTCAGCAGTTCTGCATGATAAAACTGAGGTGCATTGGTGGTCAAAACTAACACTGAGCCTATGTGTTGAAGTTAAGAGATACCAACAATGTAGAACTTATTACCAAAAAAATAACTACACTTTGAAGGACATCCTCACAAAAGAGGAAGAGGAATCTCTTTCAACAGATGTACAAGTCCAAGACCTCTGAAAATACATGGGAGCAGACAAACAAATCCCCCACACACACAAATTTATAATCCTTCAACAAAGAAACAAGCATAAATAAAATGGGATAAAATTCCAGAGACTTTTAAAATTGATTATTGAAAGTACTAATGGGCTAAAATAATATTTAAGGAATTAATTAAGAGAGCAAATACAGAAAGTGAAAGACCATCTCAATAAAGAGAGATTCTGAAAAGAAACCAATTAGAACCTCTGGAAATGAAAGATACATGAATCAAAAAAAAAAAAAAAAAATCTCTTCAAAGCATCACCAACAGGCTAGATTACATAGAAAACAGAACTTGTAATTTGAAAACAGGGTATTTAAACTGGAACACTCAGTAGGCAGTAAATAAAAACAAATTTTAAAAGACCATGGTAAGAATATACAAGAACATAAGGATAACATTAAGAAACCAAACTTATCAGGATAGAAAAGGGTATAGAAATATAGACTAATGGCATTAAGAAGCTTTTCAGATAATAATAGCAAAAATTTTTCCAACTTTAGGAACAAAATGAACATCCACATATAGGATGCATACAAAAGCACAAATAGACAAAATGAAAAACGAACCTCTCCAAGACACAACATAATCAAAATGTCTGACACAAAGAGTAAGGATATAATATTAAAAGTCACAAGAGAAAAGCATCAAGTCATATTTAGAGGAAAACCAATAAGGCTAAATCCTGATCTCTCAACTCAGGCTCTACAAGCTAAGGTTATCTGGAATAAGATAATTCAAGTTCTGAAAAGAAAGGAATTATGGGACAGCATAAAAAGACCAAACTTAAGAGTGATTGGCGTAGAGGAAAAAGGCATACCGAACACCAAACAAACAAAATCTCAACAGAGCCACACCTAGACACATTATAATGAAAATGCCTAATACACTGAGCAAGGAGAGAATACTAAAAGCCACAAGAGAAGGAAGCAAATTACATATAGGGGGGAAACCAATCAGATTATGTTTCAGATTTTTCAACCCAGACCTTAAAAGCAAGAAGATCCTGGAATAGCATATTTCAAGCTCTGAAAGAAAAAGGGATGTCAACCAAGAATCTTATATCCAGCAAAATTGAGCTTTAGATTCGAAGATGAAATAAAAACCTTCCACGACAAGCAAAAGTTAAAAGATTTCACAACTCGAAAGCCAGCACTTCTGAACATCCTGGGCAACATATTTCATGAAGAAGAAGAGAAAGATGATAATGAAAATCAACAAAGGAGATATTAAACTAAAGGAAATACCAAACCAGAAGAGAAACCAAATCAAGCTAAAGACCATAAGTCAAATAAAAATGGATGGGAATAAAATCACATCTCAATAATAACCCCTGAATGTTAATGGCCTAAACTCGCCAATCAAAAGACACAGATTATCAGAATGGATTAAAAGAAATGACCCAACAATTTGCTGTCTCCAAGAAACACACCTCATAGAAAAAGACATCAACAGACTGAAAGTGGAAAGGCTGGGAAAAGTCTTATCACTCACATGGCCGGCGCAAGCAAGCAGGGGTTTCCATTCTCATATCAAATAAGGTAGACTTCAAACCAAAATTTAATCAAGAGGGACAAAGATGGATATTTTCTTATTACTTCAGGGAACCATCCATCAACAGGAATATAACAATCATAAATCTGTATGCCCCAAATAATGGAGCACCTACATTCATCAAACAAACGCTTCTTAAGTTCAAGAGTAAAATAGACCACAACACAGTTATTCTAGGGACTTCAACACACCTCTCTCACCAATGGATTAGATCATCCAAACAAAGCTAAACAAAGAAACTTTAAGCCTCCTCAAAACAATTAACAATTTAGACCTAACAGACATATATAGAATATTTCATCCCTCAGTAAACGAATACACATTTTTCTCAGCAGCACATGGCTCCTTCTCCAAATAGACCATATATTATGTCACAAGGCAACTCTCAGCAAATATAAAAAAATAGAGATACTACGCCTGCATGCTATCGGACCATAAAGGGATAAAATTGGAAATCAACGACAAAACAAGGAATAAGAAAAACTACTCCATCAACTGGAAGCTAAACAACATGCTACTGAATGAACAAGGGGTTGAAGAAGACATCAAAGAGGAGATCAAAAAATTCCTAGAGGTAAATGAGAACACAGATAACATCATATAGAAATCTCTGGGACACTATGAAGGCAGTAGTAAGAGGAAAATTCATTGCACTGAGTTCATTCCTTAAGAGGAAAAAACCAACAAATAAATGACTTAACATCACACCTCAAAGCATTAGAAAAAGAAGAACAGACCAACACCAAGAGCAGTAGAAGACAGGAAATAATTAAAATCAGAGCAGAAATTAATGAAATTGAGACTAAGGAAAACCATTCAAAGAATTGACAAAACTAAAAGTTGGTTCTTTGAAAAAATAAACAAAATTGACAGACCCTTAGCAATGCTAACGAAAAGAAGAAGAGAAAAAACTCAAATTACTAACATTCGTGATGAAAAAGGGAATATCACAACAAACACCTCAGATATACAGAATATAATTAGAAATTACTTTGAAAACTTGTACTCTAATAAAAATAGAAAGAATACTGAATGCATTGACAGATTTCTAGAGTCATATGATTTGCCTAAACTGGATGTGGAGGCTATACATAATTTAAATAGATCAATTACAAGCGAAGAAATAGAAGATGTCATCAAAAAGCTACCAACAAGGAAAAGTCCAGGACCTGATGGGTTTACAGCCGAGTTCTATAAGACTTTTCAAAGAAGAACTAATACCAATGCTCTTCAAACTATTTCAAGAAATAGAAAAAGAGGAGCTCTTCCAGACTCTTTCTATGAGGCCAAATATTACATTAATTCCAAAGCCTGGCAAAGACACATCCAAAAAGAAAACTTCAGGCCCATATCTTTAATGAACATAGATGCAAAAATCCTCAACAAAATCCTGGCAAATCGATACAAAAACATATCAAAAAGATAGTGCACCACGATCAAGTGGGGTTTATCCAGGGATGCAAGGCTAGGTTCAATATTCGGAAATCAATAAACATAATACATCACATCAATAGACTTAAAGACAAAAATCATATGATCATCTCAATTGACGCAGAAAAAGCATTTGACAAAATACAACACCCCTTTATGTTGAAAACACTAGAAAAACTAGGAATATCAGGAACATATCTTAACATAATAAAAGCTATTTATGCAAGCCCCGAGCTAACATTATCTTAAATGGAGAAAAATTGAAAGCATTCCCTCTAAAAACTGGAACAAGACAGGGATGTCCCCTTTCACCACTGCTATTTAAACATAGTACTGGAATCTCTGGCCAGAGCAATTAGACAGACGAAAGAAATTAAAGGGATTAAGATAGGAAAAGAAGAGCTCAAATTAGCACTATTTGCTGATTTGACATGATAAATCTACCTAGAAGACCCAAAAAACTCTACCAGAAAACTTTTACAACTAGTAAACGAATTTGGCAAAGTTGCAGGAGTACAAAATCAATACACATAAGTCAAAGGCATTTGTGTACATCAGCAACAAAGACTCTGAAAGGGAAATGTGATGAAAATACCCCATTTGCAATAGCATCAAAAAAAATAAAATACCTGTGGAATCAACCTAACGAAAGAGGTGAAAGACCTGTATAAACGAAAATTATAGAACACTAAAGAAAGAAATTATAGATGAACTCAGAAGATGGAAAGACCTAACCTTGCTCTTGGATAGGTAGAATTAATATTGTCAAAATGTCCATACTACCAAAAGCATTATACAGATTTAATGCAATTCCTATCAAAATCCCAATGTCATTCTTCAAAGAAATAGAAATAGCAGTCATGAAATTCATCTGGAAAAATAAGAGACCCAGAATAGCCAAAGCAATCCTGAGCAAGAAAAGTGAAGCAGGGGGCATCACCATACCAGACTTTAAATTATACTATAGAGCAATAGTAACAAAAACAGCATGTATTGGCACCAAAACAGACTGGTGGACCAATGGTACAGAATTGAGGATACAGAGACTAATACATTTAATTACAGCTATCTTATATTAGACAAAGGTGCCAAAAATTGTACAGTGGAGAAAGGATAGCCTCTTCAACAAATGGTGCTGGGAAAACTGGAAATCCATATGCAACAAAATGAAATTAAACCTTTATCTTCACCATGCACAAAACTCAATTCAAAGTGGATCAAAGACCTAGGAATTAGATCAGAGACAATACACCTAATAGAAGAAAAAGTACTATTGCCATCAGAGATTGCTATATCCAGAAAAGCTATCAATCAGAATCAAAGAGGAAACAAAAATTTTCCATGATAAGCAAAACTAAAAGAATTCATGACCACTAAAACAGCACTACAGAAAGTATTTGAAATAATAATACACAAAGAACTCAGAAACAAACTACAGAGCTCTCAAGTGGATGAAGCTCCCCAGAAAAGCAATTAAGTAAATGAAAATTGAGAATGAATTAAGTCTATGAAACAAATCAAAACCACTAGAAATGATAAATATTTCCTTAATAACTCTGAATCTCTGAATGTAAATAGTCTCAACTCCCCAATTAAAAGACTAGCAGAATGGATTAAAAACCAAGACCCAACCATACACTGTTTGCAAGAGACTCACCTTATAGGAAAAGACATCCACAGATTAAAAGTTTAAAAAAAAAAATTCCAAGCAATTAGTGTTTAAAAACAAGCAAAGTAGTTATTCTCATATGTGACAAAGTATATTTCAAGCAAAAGTAAGAAGAGACAAGGAAGATCAATACATATTGCTAAAGACAATAATCCAACAAGAAGATATAATGGTACTTAATATCTTAAGTTTCAAATCTCGATGCACCTAATTACATAAAATAAATACTTCTTGACAATTAGTCTTAGACCCCTAAAACATAACACACCCCTATCACCAATAAACCAATCATCCAGACATAAAATCAGTAGAGTACTTCTGACTGAAATAACACTATAAATCAAATGGACTTAACAAACATCCATAGAATATGTCATATAACAACAGCTGAATATACTTTCTTCTCAGAAACATTTCCCATAATACACCATATTTTAGGTTAAAATGCAAGTCTTAGTGAATTACTTTCTTAGTGAATATACTTTCTTCTCAGGAACATTTCCCATAATACACCATATTTTAGGTTAAAATGCAAGTCTTAGTGAATTAAAAAAAATGATATTAACCAGTACATCATATCAGATCATAAAGGAATAAAATTAGAAATAAGCAGCAAGAAAAATCATAGAAATCATATAAACATATGGAAACTGAACAATACTTTTCTAAAACAGAAAAGAATCATGGAAGAAATGAAAGTAGAAATTTTTAAAAATTTGTACTTTAAAAATGAGAATAGGGATACAATGTACCAAAATCTCTGGGACCTTATGAAGGCAGTTCTAAAAGGAAAGTTTATAGCATTAAGTGCCCTTTAAAGAGAAAGTTCAAAAAAACTCTAATGCAATATCTCAAGGCCCTAGAAAAGCAGGAACAAACTGATTTCAGAACCAATAGAATACAGGAAATAATTAAGATCAAAGATAAAATTATTGTAAAAGAGAATAAAAAAAGCAATACAAAGGACCAACACAACAAAGATTTGGTTCTTTGAAAAGATAAACAAGCTTGATAAACTCCTGTCCAAACTAACCAAAAGAAAGAGAGAGAAGACCCAAATTAACAAAATCAGAGATTAAAAGGGAGATCACCACAGACATTTCTGAAATCCAATGAACCATTAGGGTCTGTTTTGAAAATTGGTGTTCTAATAAATTGGAAAATCTAGAAGATACTGGCAGAGTTCTAGACACATATTGCCTACCAAAATGAACCAAGAGGGTATAGAAAAACTAAACAGACAATATGAAACAATGAAATAGAAGCAGTAATAAAAAAAAACTTCCAACAAAGAAAAGTCCAGGACCAGATGGGTGCTCAGCTGAGTTTTACCAGAACTTTAAAGAAGAAACAACACCAATCTTCCTCAAATTATTCCATAAAATAAAAAGGAAGGGTGCACTCCCAAATACATTCTATGTAGCCAGTATCACTCTGATATCAAAAATAGTTAAACACTGAGGCTGTGGCTCAGCAGTAGCACACTTGCCTGGCATTTGTGAGGCAATGGGTTCGATTCTCAGCACCACATTTAAATAAATAAAATAAAGGTCTATCAACAACAACAATGTGTGTGTGTGTGTATGTGTGTGAACAATATATATATATGTGTGTGTGTGTGTGTGTGTGTGTGCGCACATGCACGCGCACATGTGTGTGTGTGTGTGTATGTATATGTATACATTTTTTTAAAGGTAAAGACATATCAAGGAAAGGAAACTCAGACCAATATCCCTGAGGAACATAGATACAAAAACCCTTAATAAAAATATTAACAAGCCACATTCAAAATGCATTAAAAGATTACACCATAATCAAGTTGGATTCATCCCAGAGACAAAATGTTGGTTCAATATACATAACTCAATACATGTAATTCATCACATAAATAGAATCAAGGACAAAAATTACATGATCACTTCACAGATGCATAAAAAAACCCTTTGATAAAATTTAGCACCCATTCATGTTAAATACACTGAAGAAACTAAGGATTGTAGAAATTTACCATAACACCATAAAAGGTATACGCAACAAACACAAAGCTAACCTCATACTGAATAGAGGAAAACTGGAAACATTTCCTCTAAAATCAGGAACAAGACATGGATGTCTATTCTCACCACTCCTATTCAATACAGTTCTTGAAACCCTAGCAAAAGCAATCAGGAAAGATGAGAAAATCAATGGAATCTTAATAGAAAAAGAAGTCAAACTATCTCTGTTTGCTGATGACCTAGAGGACCCAAAAAACTCCACCAGAAGAATTCTAGATCTAATAAACAAATTAAGCAAAGTAACAGGAAACAAGATCAACATAGAATAACTAATAAATTTCCTATACTCCAATAATGAAAATGCCAAGAAAGAACTTTAAAAAATCACCTTAGGAATAAATCTAAGTAGGCAAAAGAACTCTACAATAAAAATTATAAAATCCCAAAGAAATAAATTGAAGAAGACATTAAAAGATAGAATGACCTACCATGTTCATGGATAGGCAGTTAATATTAGAATGGCCATATTACCAAAAACAATCTACAGATTGTTTGAATACAATCCCCATAATAATACCAATGACATTCTTCACAGAACTATAAAAAACAGTCCTAAAATTTATTTGGAAGAATAAAGACCCAGAACTGACAAAGCAATTCTGAGTAGCAAGAGTGAAACAGGAGGCATATCAATACCTGATCTCAAATTATACTACAGAGTTATAGTAACAAAAATAGCATGGTAGGTTATAAAAACAGATATGAAAACCAATGTAATAGGCTAGAAGACAGAGAAAAATCCACATAAATAAATCAGCTTATCCTCGAGAAAGTTGCCAAGAACATACACTGGATAAAAGATAGCTTTTTTAAACAAACAATGCTGGGAAAATTGGATACCCATATGTAGAAAAATGAAACTAGATCCCTACCTCTCACCCTGCACAAAAAATCAATTTGACATAGATCAAAGGCCTAGGAATTAGAACAGGAACACTAGAAAAAAAACAAAGGGTCAACATTCCAATATATTGGCACAGTCACCAACTCCATTTGTAAAATTCTTAAAGCCTAGGAAATAAAACAAAGAATCAATAAGGGGAATGGCATTAAATTGAAACATTTCTGCATAGCAAAGTAACAGAGTATAAGAAAGAACCTACAGAATGGTAGAAAATCTTTTCTAGCTACTCTTCCAACAGGGTATTAATAACCAAAAAAACACAAAGAACTCAAAAAAGTGAACACCTAAAAAAATAAAAAACTAATAATCCACTCACTAAATGAAAAAATATCTAAATAGACATTTCTTGAAAGAAGAAATACAAATGGCCAGCAAATATATGAAAAAATGTTCAACATCCTTAGCAATCATGGAGATGCAAATCAAAACTATAATGAGATTTCATCTCACTCTAATCAGAGTGGCAGTCATCAAGAATATAAACAACAATAATTGCTGGTGAGAGTGTGGGGAGAAAGGTACACTTATATATTGTTAGTTGAACTGTAAATTAATACAACTACTTTGGAAGGTAGTATAGAGATACCTCAAAAGATGAGGAATGGAACCACCATGTGACCCAGCTATCCTACTTCTTGGTATTTATCCCAAAGGACTAAAATCAGCATACTATATCAATAATGCATACTATATCAATAAATGCACTAAAGTAAATAAATAAATTTAAAATAAATAAATAAATAAATTCCAATGTTTACAGCAGCACAATTCACAATAGGCAAGCTATGGAAACAGCCTAGGTTCCCCTCAACAGATGTTTAAAGAAAATGTGGTCTATCTACACAATGAAGTTCTAGTTGACCATAAAGAAGAATAAAATTATGTTATTTGCTGGCATATGGCTGGAACTGGAGAACATCATGTTAAGTGAAATAAATAAAACTCATAAAGTCAAAGGTTGAATATTTTTTCTCACATGCAGAAGCTAAAGAGAAAAAAGAATTTTTTAAAAAAGGAGATCTTGCAAAACTAGAAGGGAGGTCAGTAGGGCAGAGGTAGGGAAGAAAGAGTGGAGGGAAAGGGGAAGAAATGGGGAATGACCTTGACGAAATTATGCTGTGAACACGTATGAATATATCACAATGCATTCTATTTTATACGGAACTATAATGTACTGATTAAAAATAAATAAATAGAAGAAAGGCCAATCGAGTTGAGGAAGGGAATTGGGGAAAGGAAGATGGGAGAGAAAGGGGCAGTACTGGGAATTTAAATAAAGTGAAACTATATTATATGCATTTATGAATATGTCAAAATGAATCCACTATTATGTATACCTATAATTCACTGATAAAAGCATTAAAGATAATAATAACAACAATATATTCAATTATATGTGTGTATAACATGCTTTTGTGAAAGCAAAATAAATGATAGCTATGACACAAGGGATGGGAAGGAGGAATTGGCAATATTTTGTTATTATAAGGTACTGGTGCTGTTCATGAAGCAGTATAGTGTTAACTGAGAGCAGACATGGATTGCTTGTAAGTAAGTACTGTGAATTTTAAGACAACCACTAAACAATGTTTGTTTGTTTGTTTGTAAGTAGTACAATCAACATGCTAAGAAAGGAGAAAACATAGAATCATAAAATGCTCAATTTAAACTACAAAAGGTATGGAAAACAAGAACATAGAAAAAGAGCAACAAAAACAAGACCCAAATATCTTTTATTATGCTAACACAATAAAAGAATCTATATTCTTGGATGAGCCCAGACAGCCTTTCTAGTCCTCGCCTTTCCGTCTGCTAATGTCTAGATGACCTTGTTCTATAATTCCCAAGCAGCAATTTAAAGTGCTGTGCTCGGAAGCAGAACCACCACCCACCTACAAAATGAAGCATGTTTTGCACCAGTTGAGATGGATTTTTTGCTATAGATATTACCTTACCTATTGATTCCATGGCCCTTTGATCTAAATTTCTGACCCAGCATCCCTCCCCTGACTGGTAAAACTACAGTCACTTTATCTCCCTCTTGCCCTGCACAGTCCCTATCACAGAATTTGTTGTGAGCAACAATCTTACAGTGGGTGCAGCCCTAGCTTTAAGAAGAGACAGGATTGGAGTCAAATCTGAGCTCCACCACTTTCTAAGTATGGAACCTTGGGAAAAGTTAGAAAAGATATTTGATCTCTTTGAAGCTTGGCTTCTTCGTGTGAAACAAAGAAACTGATAACAAGGATTATACATCAATAAGAGCAGCAGAAGAGGAGTACCCATGGAGCCTTACAGTAAAATAAGATGACATAATACTCACCATGTACCCAACTCATACCAGGCCTTTGGCAAGCACTCAGTAAATACTAATGTCAAGAACAAGAGTAATGATTATGATGAAAATGAGGCATTATAGTTTTCATATAGATGTTATTTTTAGAATTTGAGAGGAATGGGGAGGGAAAAAAAAGGAAAGGAAGAAGTCAGATATCTTTAACAAAAGAGTTAATAATTAGTCACAATTAATTGAGGAATAGTCTAACCTTTAGGGACAAGGTGTACATGGAGAGTAGGAGGTGGGAATCTACAGGCAGAAACTCAGAAAGTCAAAGGCAGAATGAGGATTGCATCAGTCAGCTTGTCATTATCATAATTAAATAGCTGAGGCAGCTAACTTCATAAAGAAAAGAGGTTATTTAGTTAACAGTTTTGGAGGTGCAAGTGTGTGGCACGTACATTGGCCCAGTTCTGAGAAGGGCCTAACAGCCAATGGCAAATAGTGGATGGCAATGATGAGATTATGTCAGTGCAAGTGGTCACATCTTGAACCAGGAAGCAGAACAGAGCAAGATCCCACAATTCCTTTCAGGGGAAGCTCTAAATGACTGAAGGACTTCCCACTGGGCCTCACCTCTTATAGATCCACACCCCCCCCCCCAATATCACAAGCTTGTGGACCAAGCTTTTAATCACAATGGACTCTTAAGACATTCAAACCACACCCAAACCATACCAAAGATCTCCTCATTCCATTTCACATTTAGACCCCTGTCCCTATACCACAAAAACGAAAAAAGAAATGGAATGAAAAACTAAAACAAGCAAGCACCTATGTGTCATTTCTCTCGTTCTTTTTATTTTGTCTTAAGGTGCTGGAGATTAAATTCAGGAACACTACACCACTGAGCTACATCCCCAGCTCATTTTCATTTTTTTTTTTTTTAATTTTGAGATAGGATCTTGCTAAATTGCCAAGGTTGGCCTAAAACTTGAGATCCTCCTGCCTCAGCCTCCCTAGTAGTTGGGTAACAGATCTGTGCTACCCTGCCTGGCTCTCCTATTCTTAACAGCTATTTATGTTTTAGAAAACCACATGCAGACAGGAGTCTCAAAAACTTCCTGGCATATGAATCGTTATGGTTGAGGGTGCCAGTTTTTCATTCAATTACATCAAGTTTGTACCCCAGTTTGACCATTTTTCAGCCGACCTAATAATCTCTCATGGCTTCAGTTTTCTGATCTCAAACCTCTCAAAGTTAATGTCTGTGTCAGAATATTTTGTACAAAACCACAAAAATCTAACTTAAACTAGCTTCAACAGGAAGAAAATTGACTGCATCATGGCATCCTAAGAAAAGTTAATCAAATGAATCATGGGAGAGCCAGAGAAGCTCAACATGAGGAACAACGGAACCACAGGTGCCGACTAGATATTTTTTCTGACTCATGTCTGCTCTTTGCATTATCGATTTAATTTTCTCTCACTAAAACCAACTGATATAGCCTAGAAAAGCTCCTAGAGCTTCAGCTACCAAGGAAGTTGCTATAGCTTGGATCTTGAATATGCTCCAAAGGCCCATATGTTGAAGACCTGGTCCCCAGGATGGTGTTATTGGGGGGAGAGATGGAAACTTTAAGAGGTAAGGCTTACTGGGAGGGCTTTAGGTCCTTACAGGCATGCCCTAAAAGTGTATTTGTGGAACTCCAGCCAGCTCCTCTTCCCTTCTCATGCTTCCTGAACAAGAAGTAAGGGGCTTTGCTCTACCATGCACTCTTTTGTTATTTTTTGTCAATGGATCTTTTGTTTTATTTATTTACATGTGGTGCTGAGTATCAAACCCAGGGCCTCACATATGCCAGGCAAATGCTCTACCACTGAGCCACAACTCCAGCCCCTACCATGCACTCATCATGACATGCTGCCTCCTGCAGGCCCAAAGCAACAGTGTTTATGGACTGGAAACTCCAAAACTGTCAGCCAAATAAACATTTTCTCTTTATAATTTGATCATCTCAGGTATTCTGTTATGATGGTAGAAAGCTGACTAGCACAGAGTTCCCAAGTTAACTCTTTTTTCTGAAGAAGCATTCCAATAAACTAAGTTTGAGTAAAGTAACCGCTGATCCAACCAAATACCGCCAATGGTATATGGTTATATAAGAATATGTCTGCTCCTATTGTAACCACAGTGTAGTACAGAAGAAAACATGAACTCGGGAGATATAGATATTCACTAAATTGCCATTTTTAAACCATTTACAATAATCAATAAAAATCAGGATACCAGGGATTTAACTCAGGGCACTTGACCACTGAGCACATCACCAGTCCTGTTTTGTATTTTATTTAGAAACAGGTTCTCACTGGGTTGCTTAGTGCCTTGCTCTTGCTGAGGCTGGCTTTGAATTCATGATCCTCCTACCTCAACCTCCTGAGCTGCTGGGATTACGGGTGTGCACCACAGTGCCCATCTAAAATTTTAATAATGTGTTTTAGTGAAAATAGATACATTAAGTAGAAAGTATATAAAACTATATGTTGAATACAATCTCAATTTTAAAAAGCATACTATGTACTAAAATCGCTATAAGAAAATTCACTAAAACACTGATAGTATTAATATTGCTTAGGTGAAGAAAACATTGATAATTTTCATTTTTTTCCTAAATGTTTAAACTACTACATACTTTTTTAAACTAAGCTTGTATTGCTTTTATAATCCAGAAGAAAACAATGAAATATTGCCATTGTTGTTTTAATATCACCTACATTTTTTCAGATTAAATTCTACAGTACCTAAGATTCAAGTTCATACCTTGCTTAGTTTATAAACCTAATAACTGTCCAAGAAACTGAGACAAAAGTTCTATACGTTTTCTTGTAACTTCTATAGGAATTATTAAAATTATCTGGATAATAAATGTGCTCATTTAGAAATAGAACTATAGGAGAAAGTTTTTGGAGCTAATCCACTAAGATCATATAGGTTAATTTTTATAGTCTGGCTATTTATCATGTTACCATTATTATTTCAGTGATGTTTGGATTATTGGTCAATTTTTTTTTTTAGATCCTATGACTTCTGATCATTCAGTATTCCACAGTTCATACAATGGCCAGATCACTAACTAGTACTAACTAATGCAAGGACAACTAACTATTAGTGATGCCTTCACTTTTTGAAGGTTATTCCAGCTCTTCAAAGAGAGTGGGTAGGGAGTACCAGTTTATCTGGTAGCAGTAATCAGTCCCTATGTAAACCTGATTCATCTACAATCAGTCTTTAGAAGATAACAGGTTTTACAAAAAGTATGTAAGGGATGCAGGACAGACACAAAGTTTAGAGGACAATTTTGTAAGCTGTGTAACCTTCAGCAAATTCCTTAATTTCCAGAGCTTCAATTTTCTCACCTACAGTAAAGATACCACATCTAACTTATAACAGGGTTGCTGTATGGATTAAGCAAGGAAGCCATATGATCAACTCATGCTGGGCCTGATACACAGCAGGAGCTCATCAAAAGTTTAACCCCATCACAAATCCTTTTCTTCCCCATTTTCCCCAACCCAACAAGGACCATTTTTCTTCAACACAATGTGTTGGATAAGTAAATGCAAAACATGATTTTTCTTGAGCATATATATTCACTAAGATAAAGGAATCATTATAAGCCATTTAATTCATTGAAAAGGAATAGTAGCTGTGAAGTACTCTGCTACATAAAAAAGAAAAAAAAAACATATGAGGTATTTGGACAATGTAACTATTGCTAATGTCCAAAATTCTGGCCTTTATTACTGTTTTGTTGCTGTTTCTTATTTGTATATTCATTTGTTTCCAATCTTTGGTTCTTAAAGATTAGAGATTATACAAAAGTTACTCTATGGAAAAAAAAACATTTATACATCAAATGCTAAATTTAAAATTGACTTAGAAAACTCTTATTATGATGAAGGACCAGAATATATGAAGATAAAGAGATATCAAGTTTTATTGAATCATAATATTATGTAACCAAATATTTTGAGGAATCTATTTTTTTGGTGTTTTATTTTTATTTTTTTTCTTTTATTCCAGGTTGTTATATGTGACAGCAGAATGAATTACAATTCATAGTGCACATATAGAGCACATTTTTACATATCTCTGATAGTATACAAAGTATATTCACATCATTTGTGTCTTCATACATGCACTTAGGGTAATGATATCCATCTCATTCTACCATCTCTTTTTTTTAACCCTTTGCCCCCTCCATTTCCCTCCCTCCCCTTTGCCCTATATAAGGTTCCTCCATTCTTCCCATGCTCCTCCCCCAACTCCCATTATAAATCAGCACCCACATATCAGAGAAAACATTCAACCTTTGTATTTTGGGGATTGGCTAACTTCACTTAGCATTATATTCTCCAACTTCATCCATTTACCTGTGAATGCCATGATTTTTTTCTCTTTATTGCTTAGTAATATTCCATTGTGTATATATACCACGTTTTCTTTATCCATTTGTCTACTGAAGGGCATCTAGGTTGGTTCCACAGTTTAGCTATTGTGAATTGTGCTGCTATAAACATTGATGTGGCTGTGTCCCTATAGTATGATGTTTTTAAGTCCTTTGGGTATAGACTGAGAAGTAGGATAACTGGGTCAAATGGTGGTTCCATTCCCAGTTTTTGAGGAATCTATTTTTAATACACATAATCCCATTCCTCGGATATGCAGCACATTGCCTTATTTCTAATAGGAAAAAGCACAAAAATGCCGACTTTTTTTGACAGACCATGGGACCTTCTACAAACATGATGGTCCCTCCCAAAGAGAGACAAGTATACTGATAATACTTGGCAGTGTTTTAGTTCAGGTAGTTAACTCACACTGGAAGACAGTTACAAGCCTTCCATGGATACAAGTCTGCCTCTGTTTAGCAGCATCAAAACACCTAAATATTCTGCATTAACATCTCCAGTCTTAAGAAAATATTCTAATGATAAAACTAGAGTTTTTAAAGAAAAATATATCTGAACTGTAGGTACTTTAAAGGATTTTAATGTAAACCATTCTATATCTGTGGCCTGAAACAGACAAGTTGTGAATTTTTAAAAAATCTCCTCCCCCCATTTTCTCCTCACAGACTTCACCCCCTCTATCTTCTTCTCTCAGTCCCACATTCTATTACCAAAATCTAGTGCACACACCAGGGATCTGTGTTTGATTGCCAGGTTTAGCAAGAGAGCTGACATTTACATAATCTGGCCTAGAAAGAGTTAAGGATTTGTTGACTTGAGATGAGGTATATAGTACAAATGATGATTGTAAGTGTGACAAACACCAGTTGTTGCACATCCATTATGTTCCAGGCACTTTACATTTGTGATACAAAGTCTCCTCAACATGCCTGCAGAGTAGGTGTTATTTTAGTATCCACTTTACAGATGTATACTATCTCAGGGCTAGGAACTGGCTGAGTCGGGATCACATTATGGTACCAACTCTATAATTTGACTAACTGATGCCCTAGAGGTTGGTTTGAATCCCTTTAATCCAGAAAGATCAAGAAAAATATTTTAGCTCAAACACTTCCATTTCTGTGACCCTTCTGTCTACATAGTCAGGGATGATCTCTGCTTTCTGTAACTTTTCTCACACTTTTTTTCTGAGTCAATTATGTAACTTTTGTCCCTTGCTGCTGTGTATCGTCATTCAACATATATGTATTGAACATCAATCATGTGAAAAAACTGGACCCTGGAAAAGACCAGCAAACAAGAAATAGTCCTTGATCTCAAGACTCTTCAGTTTATAAGTGAAGAGGGACAAAAAAAAGTTACTATAATTGAATATGAAAGGTAGACAAGAAGGCTGGAATAGAAATCCTTGAGAGCACCAAGGGATCAGGGAAGACTTCCTGGAGAAGGCATATAAACTGAACCTTGACAGAGAAGTAGAACATCCTTCAAAGAACGGAAGTGAAAGAGCATCAGATGAAAGTGCCACTCAGACAGGAAGTATAGACCTGCAGACCGTGTAGAGCGGGCACACTGTCCATGTTTCAGAATTTGGAGCTGGAGTAAGAGGACATATTTGGCATAAAGAAGCCTGCAGAGGCAGCTGGAGGCTGGGTCATGGAGGATGCTGTCAGTCACATAAGTTAATTCAGAGTGAAGCACATGAGGAGCAGTGAATTTTAAGACGGTAACTAGCATGTTCAGACTTGAATTTTTATTAAGTTCTCTTTGGTTTCAGTGTGGGGAAAATGGATTGCAAAGTCAGAGACTGGAAACAAGGAGACCAGTATTAGAGGCTGCTACGATAATTCAAGTGAAAATGATGATGCTCTGATTTAAGGCAATAGGATGGAAACAAAATACGGAGATAATAATAAACATCTGTCTTTATCCTTTGCACTCTTCTTCTTGCTCTCTCACATCTGTCCATAGATAATTATAATGTTTGCAAAGCATTTAGTATGCAGCAGTCTCTTTCTTAAAAGCTTTATACTTGACTCATTTAATCCTCAAAAATAAGTCACTTCCTCATTATGTAAATAAGCAAACAAGTTTAAATATAAAGTAACATGGCCAAAGTTCTTGAGAAATGTCATTTTATATATATTTTTAATTTCATATAAATATTAATGTTGGGGAGGGGAGAGAGAGAGAGAGGAAATCAATAAGTACTTCTGGACTGGATATAATTTTTCACCAAAGGAATGAAATTTCATGGAAATTTTATGGATAGAGACCAATCTTCCAAAGAGCTCAAACAAAAAGTGGGTGATGACTTGTCAAGCATGCTTTGGAACAAAATCCTACATTTTGTGTTATACTCAGAAAATCCTAAGTCTCCCAATAACACTAACATTCCTGTGGCTTTATGATTTAGTGATTTTAAAGGAGGCACAACTTGATAATTAGTGGGAAAACCTCTGAGCTTGCAAGATTCTCCACGAGCAAAAATATCATCACTAATCTCAATGACACTTGGGAGTCACCATGTTCCCCTCTGACTACTATTTCTGAGGTTCTCCAGGCAGGGCTCCACATGACTGGACAAAAGGATACACCCACTTATATACAGGGAGGACACTTCAATCATACATATTTCCCCAGAAACCTAATCAAAGTGTAATAGAGAGAAAGAGATATTTTATTAAATGCCTCTTTGGTCCACTTTAATTTCGTAAAGCACTGGCATGTAATAATATGCTAATTTTCATGGAAAATGTAGCAATTTAAAGTGAAATTAGAGCTATATTCTGAGGAAAGGTTGAAAATCTCTCAAATAGGGGACTGCGCCTTTATTGCTTTTCTGCTATTAACTTGCTCTGGGATTTTGAGCAAGTCTCTTAAGCCTCTCTCAGCTTCATTTGTATCTCATTTGTAAAATAAGGAATAATACTTAACAACTACCTCACAGGGACACACTGAAAAAATAATGAGCTAATGTAGATCAGCAAGATGCTTTGAGATCTTTGGATGAAAGATTCAGCATATTAAATCCTAATTAATTTTAATGAATTAAAGAGACACAAATCCTATTAAATGTATACACTTCAGAGG
Organism: Tamias sibiricus; assembly: GCA_025594165.1. Lineage (NCBI taxonomy): Eukaryota > Metazoa > Chordata > Mammalia > Rodentia > Sciuridae > Tamias > Tamias sibiricus. Next base: position 100,777,575 of record CM046661.1, on the reverse strand, counting down.
AATGGACTGTGAAATCATAAGCTATTTAAAAACTTTTATGGTGTGAGGCATGAAAACATTTAAATACAAGATCATTTTCTAAATGTTCATTCCTTTTAGATTAAAAGCCAGTAGTGTTCAATTTCATCTTTTTCTAAAACTCCAGAGGATAGTGGAATGTCCTGTGATGGTATTTTAAAAGGAAATACAGTTACCTTGAAATCAGCTCTGGATAATAAAATGGTATAAAGTCCAATATCTGAAACTGCAGGAGAAAAGACCTCAGACACACTGGTCCCTCAATTCTCATGCTCATCCACATTTCTTACGTGGGCTTAGAGCAGGCAGAATGTTAGCAGCTGCCAGGAATGACAGGAGTTCTAGAATAAAGGGTGATGATCTCTGCTCTAGCATCCTCTATTGCAAGCACTGCCTTTCAGAGGTTATTTTATGTAAGCTGCCTGTCATGGCCAGCCACGGCGCCACGGGAGAAAAACTCGGAGGCAGAGTAAAGCTTTTACTACTTTTACTTCTACTTTAGCTTAGAGAGAAAGAAAGATAGAGCTTAGCTTCTTCTTGTCTTGTCTTCTTAGCTTAGAGAGAAAGAAAGATAGAGCTTAGAGAAAGATTATTTTTTCTTCTTAGCTTAGAGAGAAAGAAAGATAGAGCTTAGAGAAAGATTATTTTTTAGAGCTTCTTGCTTCTTTCTTCTGTCTTCTGTCTTCCTCAGGAGCCTCAGCCTAACTCTGACCAGCCCTCGGGAGCCTCGGCCTAACTCTGACCAGCCATTACTTCTTCTATCTGGTTTCTCTTCTGTAACCACTCTGCCTACGTTCTGGCCGCTCTGATTCTTTTCTCCGACCCGAACTCTTCTTCTGACCGACCGACCGAGCTACTGCACGACTGACTGAATGAATTCTCCGTTCTCCTAACTCGGACCGCTTTCACCCGATTATATACCTTCAGCTTTGCAGGTGCCTACAGGTGCGTCACATACATATCAGGTGGAACTTATGGCTTCCAGCTAGCTGCAACAGCCCTTCCTAATTAGGGCTCCTTCAATTTTAAATCATTTTTTATAATTAATATTTCCTAAGGCAGATCAGCTTCCACATTAGGAAATGTTGGCCTTGATTTATGTCTAGTTTAAATCTTTAAAAAAGTCATATTTCTCATTTTGGAGAAATGACCTAAAATGCTACTGGAGAACTAGCATACGATAGGGTCATTATCTTATTGCATTTCAGGCATGCAGAAATAACAGAAATAAAAGTCTGTCTTTGGGAGTTAGGATATGCCACTGATCCAGAAGATAAGATTGATTTTAAGATATAAGCTCCTAAGTGAAAGTCAGTTATTTCAGATTTTTATTTGAGCATGAAATCTCAAGAAGAAAGGAAAATAATTCATAATAATGATTTGGTGTACAGAAGGACAGGATCTATGGAACTAAAATTCCTAACAAGAGCTCTGACATTCTTGAAGGCTTAAACAGCTAAGTATAGAATTCCCTAGGTTGGGGAGAATTTTCCAGTAAATGAATACATACAAATGAAAAGAGGTCCTGAATCTGATTGGAATCTGGCATGTCAGAACTGAGATCTCTGATACCCAAACATAAAGTCGCTTTTGTAGATGTCAACCAGTCTTTTAAAAAAATAGAGAAACTATCAATAGGTAGAATAAACTTTAGAATGTAGACTAACACTGCAGTTAAATAAAATGTGGCAGTAGAAAGATTCTAGGTCTTATTTTTATGAAACCAAATGAAATTTCAAATACAAATAAGTTATCAGGAAAGCTCAACTACAAAATTGCCTGTCAGCCTACTTTCCATTTCGGGGTGGTCTGAATCAAGTACAGTGACTAGAAAGCAATGAATACTATCAACATGTGTTGAAGAGAAACAAATTCTGAAAATCTATCCCAGAAACATGAATGTAAAGTTGGAAGGAATAAAGCTATACTCATTTATAAACCTACTTTTAAAATATTTTATCAGGACCAGATAACAAAAGGTAGGCTATAGCCTACACTATCTGAGCACCCAGAGAAGAGCAGTTGAATCACCCAAGGACCATCCCTCTCTTCTCTCTCACTCACAGTAAGTGTCCCTTACTGAATATGACTGCTTCCCACCAAGATTGGAGAGCGCTTTGAATCCTTTAAAAAATACTGCCCCTCTTAGTAGTCATCATCTGTCAACTGGAATTGGATTCTGAGGTGACAGCTATTTCTTATTTCCAACTGAAAAACTCATAAGGAAAACTTGCTTATAATTTAAAAAGCAGTGGTTTCCCTTTATTATACTGTGCAAACACTTAAATACTTACTTTTAAAAGTTTTGGGAATTATCAACTACCATTCAGAGGAACTTCTTAATGACTCCCCCATCCTGTTCCCATGCAATTCCCATTGGTAACTACTGTTAGTTGATGTAACTCTTCTAGAATTTTCTGATGATGGACTACAATCCATATTTTCTCAACTCCAAATGTTTTCATTCTAATTTGCAGCAGTACAACAACAGTTTTCCTGAAGGGGGAAAAAAACTGAAACACTACCAAATGAATGTAATGACAAATTATGACATTGCCAAATTTGTCTTAAATTTTGAAAAATGTATGTCACATATATTTATGTAAGTTAAATCTCAAAACTCATATCCTTTGACCTTGTGAGCTGAGTTAAATAACATAAATATACATACCTAAGCCCCATTTCTCTAGATGTTTCTGGTCAATACACACACACACACACACACACACACACACACACACACACAGCATCATATATATATATAAACATATATACATACACACACATGTATACACATTTATGTGAATAAATCTGCTATGCCCTTTCTGTAGAGATCTTTTGTCATATAGTATCTTATTTTGTCATTATAAAAAGACATTTGACTGAAACCTTTCTACTATAATTTTTCAAGTTTTCATGTATCCCATAAGCACCAAAATCTTCCCTAAGGCTAGCTCTAAGATTCCAAAGGCATTTCAACCAAAAAAAAGTGTATCATTTTAGTTGATTCAAAATAATAATATGATAACAATACCCTGACAAATTGAAATTGGTGGTTTCCTATGATTAACTGCTGGTATTAAACCAAGTTGAATGTACGATTCCTCTCTATCTTAAACATGCATGTATTTTTGACAGACATAAAAAGAATAAGAATTTTCAGCATAGTGAAGGAAGTCAAGGAAGACACATAACTTGCAGACATCACAGAGCTCAGAAATGGATAACATGGGATCATCAGATAAAAATGTAAGCTGTTTTATATACTTCATCATTGTTTTGAGGAGTTAATACATGCACTGACCTTAACTTTACAAAAGAAGAAATGCATCTAACCAAAAAGCACATGAAAAAAAAAATACTAACTCAGTATCTAAAATAATAAAAAAAATAATATCTGGTTGTTTGCTCACTAGGTTATTATTTTTTTAAACTGACCCAGGACAAACAAGACTCCCAGAAAATAAAATTAACTAAAAGCCTCACTGAGAGATTAATTCACAATAAACTTCACAGGTTCTACAAGGCAAAGTAAATATCATAGGAATAAGACAGCAAGAAACAAAAAAAAAATAAAGAAAATAGATCAAAATGCATTTAAAATAATTAAAGAAATTAAAAATAAATAGAAACTACACTGGAAAAAAAAAAATAAACATACTAGTATGTGCCTGGATTTGTTCAGTCTGCCATAACAAATATAACAGACTGGTTGACTTCAATAACAGAAACTTATTTTCTCACAGTTCTGGAGGCTGGAAGTCCCAGATCAAGGGGTCCACAGGGTTAGTTTATTATATGAACTCTCCTTGGCTGGCAGGGAGCACCTTCTTGCCATGTGTTCAGGTGTCACCTGTGTGCCTATGCTTGGTGTCTTAACACCCTTTCCTAAGGCCCCAACTTGTACTGATTAGGGTCCAATCATGTGAATTTCATTTTACCATAGTTATCTCTAAATGCCCTACCTCCAAGTGCACTCATATTCTGAGGTACTGGGATTAGGACTTCAACACACAAACCACTTCCTATATGAAGTGGGGAAATGATGATTTGAAAAATAATAAATAAAACTTAGAATGAAAAATATAATCTGGAATTTAAAATCTACTTGGTAATTTAAACAGTAGAAGCTCAGTTAAGATTTCTAAAAATAAAGCCAGGTGTGGTGGTGCACACCTGTAATTCCAGCGGCTCGGGAGGTTGAGGCAGGAGGACCACACGTTCAAAGCCAGCCTCAGCAAAAGTGAGGCGCTAAACAACTTAGTGAGACCCTGTCTCTAAATAAAATACAAAATAGGCTGAGGATGTGGCTCAGTGGTCGAGTGCCCCTAAATTCAATCCCCGGTATCAAAAAAAAAAAAAAAATCCTAAGAATAAATTAGTGAAGTGGAAAATATCTATGAATAAAATGCAAAATGGCATAGAGAAATAGAAAGATAAGAGAACAAGAAAGAAAGATACATGGAGAAGAACAGGAACACATGGTCCAATTTTTCTCATTAAAATTCCAAAAAGGATATTACAAAGTGAGGGAGAGGCAATATCTAAACAGACAATGGTTGAGAATTTTCCAAACTTCAGGAGAAACACTAACTCTAAAATTTGGGAATCCCAAGAAATTCTAAGCAAGTTGAAAGAAACCTACATCAAGATTCTACACAGTAAAATTCAGAACTCCAGACACAAAAAGATTTTAAAAGCAGCAAGGAAGGAAGGAAAGATCATGATCTACAATCCTGGAATAAAAAGTATAGAAATCAGTCACAAGGGATGTCACAGGAAGCAGAGTAACATCGCAAAGTGTTGAAGGAAAATAATAGTCAATTTCTACTTCTGTATCTAGTTACATCACCATTTTAAGAAGAAAGTAAAAGACAAAGGAAAAACACTCAGATGTATTAATAACACAAAGTTGACCATGATTCCTTCCAAGTACATTAATTATAGATGACATTTTATTTATATTTTTCTGTATTTTCAAAAAAGTCTACAATAAATCAATGTTGCTTTTAACCTCTTAACACTATATCATTAACAACATTTAAACACTTAAAACATATACATATTTGTTATGACAAATGATGAAAAATAACTTCATAGTCATTTTCTCCTCATTAACCAACAATCTACTTTTCTTGGTGTATTGCATCTCAGAGTCAATTAAAAGAAATGGGATTCATTTAAAGACTATCACTCCTTTCCAATAAAACCTGTGGTTAGAAAATGACAATTTAAGGTAAGAAAGTGGGACAGTGACTTGGAATTCGGGTATTACAGAATTATAAAATTTTGTCAACATAACATTATTGGACCAACAAAGTCTGGAACTCTGAAGAGTCTGACTGCAAGTTTATTCTTCCAGCATCAGACTTTTACATCAGCAGTCAGAAGTATAGCCAAGGAGTCTAGGCAGAAGTTCTGTTTGAATTCCACACATAGTTCATCTTAGCTTGTTTTGGAAATTAATTTCATTTAACTACATCCCTTTTCAGTTTCTAGCATTTGCTTACCATATCTTGATTGTTTTTATGAACACACGAAGTACTAATTAAAAGCTGAGTATTGTTGCTTAATCATTCCTTCCAAACAATACCCCCACACACAAAATATTTGAAAATAAAATCATCCAGATATAACCATGCCACAATTATATTGCACAAACACTTTTAAAATGAAAAACTATCATAATTAACATCTAAGAAGTTATGTTCTTTGTTATAATTTCTTAAAGTTGGAATGATTATCAGAATAGATCATGATAAACTACCCAGCCACTTTTTCTTTCAATGTTTCTAAAAAATTACATCACCTTTTTGTCTGAATATTACTTTCATATAAATATAAAGCTTTGACCTTGTAATTTTCAATATTTCATTGCAATTTTACTAGGATTTGAGCTTTGGCAGAATCCTGCTGTTTTCCTTGCAATAAAATGACTTTAAAATAACTTTCCAGCCCACACTTCACTTGGTGAGCCCAGAAGATGACGGCTTTAAAAAATCTCTAATCAATCCATAAAGCACTCTCGAGAATTTCAAGCAACCATTTGAATTCTTTGCATGAAGAGATTTGTAGCAATTTATGGACATTTTCCTCCCATTGTTTTCTATCAAATGATTCCCAGTTTATTAATTTATGATTTTTATTCATGTTAGATAGGTATGAAAAAATAATTTCAAAGAAAGAAGCTTCAGATAAAGTCATCACCCAGGAACTCATTTCAGCTCAAAGAAACTTTTACTGGAAATGTGCCCATTTGTTGATATTTCCTTAAAAGTCTCTTTCCCCTCCAAAATTTAATGGAATGGTTTCATTTTGCAAATAAAAGAAGACATTTCAGTATGTGAGCTGATTTTAAAATGAACATTCCATTTTACATAATCGAAGAGAAATGAGATTAGCGAAGAAATAGTAATAGATTGTGACAGGATGCTTTCCTCTTACCTCCTCAGACACAAAATCTGAGTAACAAATGCTTCCGTTTAAACCCAGGGCATCGCTTCTAAACTATTTCAGCACATCCTGTGCTCCTTTATTGGTTTCTAAAAGGGTCTTTCAATAAGAGAAATTTATGTTCTAATTTCTTCCACTCTAGAATTCAAACCTTTCCCTAAGGTCATGATTTGCTTTAATTCACAAAGAAATGTTAGTAGATGCTGATAAAAGGAGATTTAGTGCAGTGGAAAAGGTCAGGTGCTCATCACCTGATTAAAACACTATGTCAATGTAATTCAGTAGTCAAGGTACACCTTTCAGATAAATCAGGAATGGGATAGTAGTGTGTATTTTCAATGCCCCTCGTTTCTGAACACTGTGGTTTTACATGCTTAAGGGAGGCCATGTAGAGGGATAGAGGAGTTTTCAAGTTCTTTAGAATAAAACAACCCATTGGAAGAATTCTACATATTGTGATCCAACATACAAAAACAACTAAGTTTATGAAATAGTCTTTATCTTTAATATGAACGTTCACTATTTTTTTTATTCTGCTTTCTTTGTTTTTTTGTTTTGTTTTTTTAACTTACTGAGTCCCATAGACTGTAGTGTGAATTGCTAACTGTGACCCTGGACAAATTATTTACCCTCCTTGCATCTCATGGCTTTCACTCTAGTTTTACAAAATTATGAGATAACATATGTAAAATTCTTGGCACATCATGAGCTCTCAATGCATTCCTTCCTGTACATCCCACTCTTTTTACTTTATATAAAGTCAATCCTTATATTACGTTGACCAAAACCAAAAGTTAAATACATCAAAAAAAATAATAAAAATCATGCACAAAGTATGATTACTAAAGGTAATGATGCCCCGCAAATCACACTTCCCTATATCCACAACCCTGTCTGCTGCTCTATCTGATGGACTCTGGGCAGGGCCAGAGGTCTTTCTTTGACCAATGGGATATCAGCAAACATGACATAAGCTGAGGCTAAAAAATTACCAGTGTATGTGGGTCTTGTTCTCTTGGTGCTGGAAACTCTCTCCTCTTACCTTTGGAATGTTACCATCATGTGAACATACCTATACAAGGGAAGTGCCCAGTCAACAGCCATAATCAATAGACATTCCTGTGAGAAAGGCCATCTTATAGCATGTCAGACTACAGCCACGTAAGATGAACAAGAGTACCCAGCTAAGCCCAGACACAATTGATGTCCCGTAGAAAATGAGCAAATAAAACAGCTTGCTAAACCTCAAGGTGGTTTATTATGCAACTCTTTCAAGTGCACGGCTATTTTCAACTTTGCAGTAAGAATTGAAAATCAAAAGCATTGATCTGCTTCAGAAGCCACATATTAAGGAAATCTGTGGGCAGGGAAAATGTGGTAGTGTATGAAAGAGGCCAAAGTACTTTTAAAAAAAAAAAATTATGTACTTCAAATTCTTGACATCTGGGCTCCTAAACAGAATGTATAATACATAAATACTCTCTCTATTTTGATTGGCAGTATCACTGGACAAACAAGAGAAAGATCATTCTATTCCAAGTCTATGTCCCAGAGGAGATTGCAACTGAAAAGTTTAGAAAGAGAGAAGCAGATAAGATGACTCTAAAAAAGATAAAAGAGATGGGCTGGGGTTGTGGCTCAGCGGCAGAGCGCTCGCCTCGCACGTGCGCATCCTGGGTTCGATCCTCAGCAACACGTAAACATAAATGCATTGCATTGTGTACAACTAAAGTAAATAAATAAATTAAAAAAAAAAAAAGATAAAAGAGTCCCATCAGCTCAGGAGGTTGAGAAGAACGACTACAAGATCAAGACCAGCCTCAGCAACTTAGCAGGCCCTAGTTAACTTAGCAAGACCCTGTTTCAAAATTAAAAATTAAAAAAAGGAGTGAGGATGCCACTCAGAAATAAATACTGCTGGGTTAAAACCCCAGTGCCAAATTAATTAATTAATTTTTAAAGCCTTTTCCTAATATGAGCTAAGGGGAAAATATTAAGATACCATCTTAAAAAATTGTAAATCCTATGTATGGAAGTAGATTAAATAAATTAATAACAGGAAAAATAAATCAAAAGAAATTCGCCATTAATCTTTAAAAGTCTTATCACTGGTCTTTCTGGACATTCTAATGTATAGAAATATCAAAGTAAGCCATTTTTAAAATATGGCTCACAATAAGATACTTCATGAGAATTCTAGCCAATAAAACACAAGTAGAATCTAAGTAAAAATAAATAAATGTACTCTAAGGCAAATAAGACAGCTAGAAGTCCACAGATTTGACTATACCTTGATCAAAGGTATTCTTTTTTAATATGTATTAGAAGAAAACTGGATAGAAAATAAGAGTGTGTGGATTTGTTGGCAGGACCCATCTTTTCCTGCACCTGATGTTGCCTAGCAGACTTCCCTCCCTTTTGTGGAGACGGATACCTTGGAACCTAATGTCCTTAATCATTTCATGGTGCACCTATCTCCTTGCTTTTCAGTGTAACAATCGCTATAGCCCCTTTGATCATTGTTTGTTCCTCAGGGAAACTAAGCTGACACAAACATCTGGTTTCCCTAACATTTGTTATCTCATCCTAAAACAATAAATTCCCATTTCTACATATACAGATAAAAATAAAATTTTACTTAATGGTACAATAGAAAAGTTAACCTCTCCTGAAAAATTAATTTCTGTAGTAGAACTACTTTCCTCTAATTGTGTGAGGCAATATTTTGCTTTGTTGCAAACATTTATATCTTCTGTTTTTCCATATTAAAGACTTTTAGACTTGGTAAAGACATTAGAGGTCATCAGGTCTAACCAATCATTCAAAGGATCTATCCTGTCTACATTCTCCTGGACAGGTGGTTCATCCAGTAGCTACTTGAACACTTCTACTGGCAAGGAACTTGTTGTTATACCAATGGAACAGGCATTTTAGTTTCAGATGCTTCTGATAGTTAAAAATGTTCATGCTTCTATTTATAGCCCATGTTGATTCTCCATAACTGTGATACATTCATCCCTTTGGTTTCTGTCCTGTGGCATTACAGAGTAAGTCTATTCCCCATTGTATATGACGGGTATCAGCTATTTGAAGATAGTGATAATATTCCTCAGGCTAAAACTCAAATTTAACAATACTCATATTAAATTGTCAAGAAAGCCTGTATCAGGGTATACTGGCCTCCAAATGCAAGCAGATGCCAAATGAACCTTAAAGAATATGGACTGAGATCCAGTCAAAATTCTCTAGATATGGCCTGATACTTAACATTACTAATAATTTTGTTATTTTAGAAACATCACTCCTTATGATTGCATTAGTTCTTTTGACAGTCATCTCACACAGGTGAATTCTATTCAGCCTCAAAAAAAATTTTAGAGCTTTGTAAAACAAATTTCTGTTTAAGTACAATCAGCAAAGACTGAACATCCCTAATTTGAAAATCCAAAATCTGAGATGTTCCATAAGCCAAAACTTTTTTAATGTGGATAATGCATAAAATGTTCTAGAATTTAGAACATTTCTAATTTCAAATATTCAAAATAGCAATGCTCAGTCAGTAAATTCTATGCAAATATTATAAAATCCAGAGAGTCAAAACATGAAACATTTCTGGTTCCAAGCATTTGGGAGAAGGCACATTCAAATTTTTTTTTATGGTAAGACTTTTTAATCCAGGTGAAGTATGTAAAGTTGTTTCTAATTTTAATCTTGGAACTTTCAACCCACCACACTATCTTATGTAGATATTCCTCAATGCTGATTCCTGTAGCTACTTCCCTCAATTTCTTTACCATCATCACAACTTTTGATAGGTGGCTGGGTAAGTTGGGCATATCCAGAGCACAGTGAATTGCCAACAGATATCGGGTCATAGGGCTATTGTGTTTTCAACATGTGATTCTTTATGTCATCCTAAACTTGTACTCCTTTAGCTTATTTTTTTATTTTAGCATAAAATTATGAATCACTAACATTGGGATTTCAGCAAAGTTCACCTTTGTTAAATAGGAGAAAGCAATGCACCTCAAGAGTCTTAGCAGACTCTCTATGATCTGGTGTTAAAAGATTGATTTTTAAACAGAAACAAATGTATTTGTTTCAGACATTATATTGCTTAATTACCTAACTAATCCTTTCAGGTAAGAGCCATCATTTTTACTTTATGGCTGGAGAAACTCGTGGCTATACCTGCAGGTTGTCTGGTGCCAAAGTACCTGCACCTGAATTCTGACTTTGCCTAAAATGGTATCAACCACATGACTGTCAGCAGACTGCTCAGCCTTTGTTAGTGGTTGGTCTTGCCTCCTGAGGTTGTCATGAGCATTAAATAAAACGATACATATAAATCATGTTACATGGTACCTGGAAAATTGTAAGGTCTTAGTAAGTGTTATCTGTAATTATTACAGCTCAAAACAAGAAAGTTAGAAAAGCAGCAGAGGCAGGATTTGAAGCAGAGTCTGACTGACCCCAAAGCCAGTACAAATATATACAGTCAAGGACACACAGAACTAATTTTATTTTTCCTCTAGAAAATACAATTTGTCTTCTTGACCATATCCTTCAATACAATAAAAAATAAAAATAGAATTTTGAGACAAATGAAAGGAACAATGCAACCAAAGACATAGCACAGTTACAGATCTTATGGCAACAACTTAAAGACAAAAAACAAGCTAAGGAAGAAGTAGGTCACTGAAAAGATGAGTTACAAGGCAGGCAAACCCTGTAGCTCAAGGCAGGATATTTATAAAGTAACAATGCATTTAATTGCTGCTATGTATCTGAGGGCAAATACTGAATGGCATATTGATTGTGACGGGTTAAACACATTGCCCCAGTTCTTCCTCACCTTCCTGGGCTTTGGACCGCCCCTCTACACTTTCATAAGTAAAACACTACACTCAGGAAGCTAAAATATTCAAAAGCATTACATATCATTAACAGACATGGCATTATTACTAAGGATAGAAACATAGAACAAGATCTAATTGTCTATGATTTTTCGAAAAAAAAAAAAAAATCTATTTCCAGGACTGGGATTGTGGCTCAGCGGTAGAGCGCTCGCCTAGCGCGTGCGTGGCCGGGGTTCAATCCTCAGCACCACGTAAAAAATAAACACATTATGTACAACTAAAGCAAATAAATAAATATTTTTTAAAAATCTATTTCCATGTTGTTAACACAGTTGAAGTTATATTAAATACTTGATAAATGGAATAGAAGAAAACAAAAATTGGCAGCTCAGGCGGGCATGGTGGCGCATACCTGTAATCCCAGCATCTTGAGAAACTGAGGCAGTAGGATTGAGAGTTCAAAGCCAGCCTCAGCAAAAGTGAGGCACTAAGCAATTCAGTAAGACCCTGTCTCTAAATAAAATACAAAATAGGGCTGGGGATGTGACTCAGTGGTTGAGTGCCCCTGAGCTCAATCCCCGGCACCTAAAAAAAAAAAAAATCCAGTTGGAACAACATAAGATACATGGATAGATCATAAATTTTGCCTATTTTAGTTTTTAGATAAGAGGTTAACAAGAAATAACAGAAATCCCAAGGAGTACTTTTCTCACTGTCAGCTATCAATCAATCTAAAGTATATTTTATCATAAGTATTCTTTAAAAATATGTTAAAGAAACAAGAACTCAGAAACAGCAGGTTATTCACAAAACATACTTTTCAAAGGATAATTCCCACCTACATATTCCTTAATTTTAAGCAAACAATATCAGTATTCTCCTATAAAATAAAACCATATAAGCCCTCTAATGTGGGAACTCACTAGAAAAGCATGCTCAGGGTTTCTCTAGATACCAAAGTCCTTGAAAAAAGAGAGTGAAGTACCACCTCTCAGTGCCAGGTGAAAAAAAAAAAAAAAAAAAAAAAAAAAAAACAGAACTATACAGACAGATCTTTCCAGAGCCTAACAAAAGCAGGAAGCTCTTCTCTTCCAAGTGGCTTGAAGTCAAGTCACTGAAGGGCATGAGAAAAGTTACTTAATTCAATTTAATCAAGAATTTCTTTCTCTAGTGTGGCAACTAGAATAGTTCTGTGGAAAAAGATAAGCCAACCACAATTCTGGTATAACGCATAAGACTTCTTGTTTAATATCCCTAAACTGGCAAAAAGATGCAAAATGGAATTATTTTAGCTTCTGAAAATTCTCCTTATTCAAGTAAACATCACTACTTTAAAAATTAACAAGTCACTAAAATGTCAGCAAATAAAAATGGTCATAGTCTTGATTTCAAAAGAGCCAAAGATGTTTACCTGCAGATTCCTTTAAACAGCAGGTATCTAAAGAAGTATCTCAGTAAGAACTATGCCATCTTGGAAACTCATCCAAAACCAAGAACCCCAAATTGCCTGAGCAGCTTTGAAGGCCAGGTCATGCAGCAGTAGGCATGTAAGAATCTTAAAGCAACACAGTGCTGCAGGAAGCTGCGGTCTACTGCACACGTCTCAGCCACCTAGACTCCAAAATAGTAGCTACTTCTTAATATGTTTTCCTCTCAGGAGAAAAACAAATTAATAAGGGAAGAGTAACAATAACTCCACAGCTGAAAGAGCTACATGACTGTACGCTGCATGGAATTTTCATATCCATCATCTCTTCAAAGCAAGACAAAAAGGTACTTTTCTTTTCAGTTTACAAATGGAAATAGAGTCTCAAAGACCTAAACAACTTACTTAATGCAAAACATCTAACAAACAGACACAAGACTCAACCATCTTACATCCTCCAAATTGTAGTTACTGTCCATCTGTATCCCCGACCCTTCAAGGGTCATCTATTGTTCTATTCCTGGGTCTGTCTGTCTTGGTTCTGCTATGTGCCCTCTTCCTTTTTTAAGAACAGCAAGAAATATATGCAAAAAAAGGTATCCCTCCTCTGACACTTTTATTTAAAATTAAGATCATATTTCCTCATGAGGATAACATACATGAGAGCACAGGAAGACAGTAAGACCTGGAACAACTACGGTAATACATCACAGAGCACATGCTCTGTTCATCGTGCTCACTGCGGTCAACGTGGCCACAGACAACCATTTCACCTTTTCTTTTCTTTTTTTTTTTTTTTTTTTTTTTTTTTGCACTGCTGGAAGGTGAAGAGCCAGGCACAGCTATTAGATGCATAGAGGGTTTGAACCATTGCTATGCTCACATTAGCACTATCCCTGACCCAGTCAGCTAATGTAATATGGGAACCAAAATAGGAAATTTATTCACCCAGCCAACTCTGCAATTGGCACCTTCAGCCTGTAGATATGAAGGTATTTATGTGAACTAAAAATACTTTAATATTGCAAAAAAGCAGACATCCATCCTTTCCCTAAAAGTAACCACTTCTGGTTAGAACACAGCTTTATATTTTCTTCCTATCTGCAAACTCCCTCTCATATAGAAATGCTGACAAATGCAATGAGCAAGCTGAAAAGTTTTGAAAGGCTGACTAAAGCTGAAGAACAAAAAATAAAATGTCATTATTACATACAGTAGTTCTATGGACACATGATTCAGAAAAACCATGTAAATGCATATCTAATTAATATTTGGTCAGTAATAATACCTTTTGGTGGATACTGTAGTGCTATGAAATTATACCACTCAACTATTTAAAATATTTTCCTATATGTGTCAGTCTTTCATTTTCTGGTAGCAATTTAGAATTATGTTAATTTTTCAGTTTACCTCGGTACCATTTAAAATTACAGCTTTATAGGATACTAAGTAATACATCTGTTGGGAATAAAACCCAATAAGTCTGTTCAGTTAACAAATATTTATCAATCACTTATTATGTTCCATGTAGACACTAGACTAGATCCTGTCAATACTAAACCAAAGGAAACAAACACAAATCCGGCCTGCACTGATCATCAGAGGCTAAATAATCCTATGATAACAAAGTACCAGAAATCTTAGTAGTTTAACTCAACAGACATTGGTTTCTCACTCCTCTTGTTACACAATCCACACCAGGTCTGCAGGGGGCTCTGCTCACTCAAGGACCTGAGCTGGTACGCACACATCACACTGAAGCTGTACCATCTAAACATGTGGCTTCCCAATCACTACAGCAGAATAAAAGTACAAAAAGAACCTTGTTCTGGGGGAAAGGGCTTTGGAAATAAATGGAACCTATCACATCTGGTTACAGGTACTTGCTCTACCTAATTTCAAGGGGCTTGAATAATAGAATTCTGTATTCAGGAAAGAGAAGAATCAAATGTTGGTGAGCAAGGGTAGAACTGCCATCATAAACATATACAGATTAAAAGGAATTAAAATACAGTGTGGAATGACCTCAGCAAGATGGCAGAGTAGGAAACACTAGACTCTGCTTCCCAACAACTCTCTTTGTGAAAAAAATCTATTAATGCACTCAGAAGTTTCTACACTCAGGATGAGTGGCAAAGTGGCCAAATCTAAGCCAATAGGAACTGTGTAGACACCCTCTTGCCATAATTCTCACTGCCAGAGCACAATCCCATGTAGTCAGGAGAAAAGACACAGTTCCCAGATTCTCCTGGGAAGGGAAAGAAAGGGCGGGACCATATAGTAATATTTTTATTTTTCTCAATGTGCTGAAAACACAGCTTTTGTTTTGCCTGTTTTCCAGCTCTGTTGGGACCTGGCATACTCTAGATGCCTGAGGGCCACTGAGTACAAAGATAGCAATTGAAACTAGCACATTAGCACTTACCATGCTCATGCATGGGAAGAATTAATATTGTTAAAAGGCCATACTACCCAAAATGATCTATAGTCAATGCAGTCCTTATGGAAATCCCAATGGCATATTTACATAAATGGGGAAAAGTTCCAAAATTCATATAGAACCAAAAAGAACTCTGAGTAGCCAAACAATTTTAAGAAAAAAGAATGAAGCTGGAGGCATCCTATTTCTTAATTCTAACATATTACAAAGTTATAGTAATTACAACAATATGATGCACTAGACCAGAGACCCTATGCCTAATAGAAGAAAAAGTAGACCCAAATCTTTACCATGTCAGCTTAGGATCTGACTTCCTTAACAAGACTTCTAAAGCACAGAAGTAAAATAAAGAATCAATAAATAAGATGGATTCAAACTAAAAAGCTTCTTCTCACCAAAGGAAACAATCAATAATGCGAAGAGAAAGCCTACAGCATGGGAGAAAATCTTTACTATATACACCTCAGATAAAGGATTAATCTTTAGAATGTACAAAGAACTCAAAAAACCAAACAAACAAACAAACAAATAACCCATCAATAAGTGGGCTAAGGAATTGAACAGGTACTTATTTCAAGACCTGGAAGTGAGAAACAGAAGGTTCTATTGATACAACTAAAAGAAGTTCACTTTGCATGGAACTTCATCTGTGTGCAAAAAAAAAAAAAAAAAAAAAAAAAAAAAATACCGAATGGCAGAACAATGAGATAATCTGGGGCTACATTGTTTCAAGATTTATAAGCCAAGGAAAGAACTTGGACTTTACCATGGAGACAACAAAAATCCTCTGAAATGTTGCAGGGATATACATGTTTTAGAAGCTTTGCCATCATATAGAGTAATGAGAAAGGCAGCTATTGCAGTAATCCAAGGAGACGTAATAGAAAGATACTTAGCAGATAGAATAAATGAGCCCTCGTGATTCACTGCAGGCATGATATAAAGGAGAGAAAGAATGAATGATATTTAACTGTCTGGCCTTAGCCACTGGGTAGATGTTAGTGCTGTTCATTTATGTGGAACAGAGAAGGCTGGCAGGAGTAGGCTGTGGGGAGGGAAATGAGTTCCCTTTTGGATTGCTGAGATTGACTACTGTTGAGATAGATAGTCAAACGAGCATTTCCAGAAGCTACTAAGATAGTCAACTGGAGAGAAGAACAAAGGATAGATAGATATATTTTAGAACCATGTGCATAAAGATAATCAAGCCAGGAAGGCAGGTCTCATACAAGGAGCTTGACTAGAGTAAGAAAGGAAGGTTAAAACCCTCCCAAAGGACTTAAAAACAGCTTACTACAGGGACACAGCCACATCAATGTTTATAGCAGCATAATTCACAATAGCTAGATTGTGGAAACAACCCAGAAGCCCATCAGCAGATGAATGGATAGGGAAACTTTGGTATATATACACAATGGAACACTACTCAGCACTAAAAGAGAATAAAATCATGGCATATGCAGGTAAATGAATGGAGTTGGAGAAAACAATGCTAAGTGAAGTTAGCCAATCCCAAAAAACCAAAGGTCGAACGATCTCTTTGATATGAAGATACTACCTTATAAAGGCAAGAGAGTGGGGATGAGAGGAATGAAAGAGCTTTAAATAGAACAAAGAGGGGGTAGGGAGAGGTGGGGGCAAGGGGATAGGAATAATGGCAGACTGAGTTATCCATGATTACCCTAAATACATGTGTGAAGACATAATTGTTATAAAAATACTTTATATAAAACCAGCAACTTGAAAAATTGTGCTCTTTATATGTAATATGAAATGAAATGTACTCTGCAAACATGTATAACAAATTAGAATAATAAAACTTTTTTAAAAAAAGAAAACTGAAATTCAGCACCTGGGAGGAAAGAATAGAGTAGGAGAGTGTATGGCATTAGGCACCACGGAAATAGAGCATTTTCAGAAGTCAGGAATGGTGATAAGTGACTAGGAAATAGAGGGAGAGGCCAAGTAGAATAAAGACTGAGCTGTATCCACTAAATGGTTTGCCAAAGAAGCCAGAGACAAGAGAATGTGAATTTTGGACACACTTGGGTGGCAGCAAGACTTGCAGAGAAGATCAGGACTGTGAGACATGCACTCAAACCTTTTAGCAGGTGAGGGAATAACCAGTAAGTTTCTGGATGAGGACTGGAGGAAGTACAGGTGAATGCCAGAAGCCTCCAAGGGTTTTCATATGAGGGTGGGGATAGAATTTTAAATTAATTTTTAAGGAGATGATAAATCTGCACTGCACACTAACAGACATCTATCACAAAGAACATTTTGCTCTATCTTTTCCTGAAAGCAATTAAAGGGTATTTCCACTTCGTTCAGCAAAGTAAAAGATAATTCTGTGGCTCTGTTGTGCTTTCTTTGATTAGTGATGCTGTGACGCTACCAGCTGAAACAGTTTTATTGTATCTTTTTATACTTCCACTCATGATATAATTCTTAACTCCTAAAGTAAAATTCAAACTCATTTCCTGCTAAAAGGATATACTTATAAATCTGTGTGTCACACAAAGCTCAAGAGGAAGTGTTAAGTGATTTTAGTAAGAATTATTTGTCCATGCACAAGCTGCAGTAAAAACTGCCAAGACGGAAATAGTTTTAAATACAGGTAGTTTTTCATGTCTAACTGAAACAGCATTGCACCATTATTCCTAAATTAAAGTGGTATATGGCACCTATAACCTGATGAGTCCAAGAAATTTTATTGTGCTAAAAAGAGAAATTTTAAACATCTACAAAGGGTATTACCTACCCCAAAGTCACAATAATATGATAAGTAGCCTGGACTTAACCTTCCTTCAGCAGTTTTCCAAGATGAATATTTACCTCTTTGAAATAAATGCTGAAAAAAAAATGTTTAGACAACAAATCACAGACTTATATAGCTGTAAAACAATTTAAGATGTTACTTGCCAATTACTTTCTCCTTCATTACAAATAGGACTTGAAACCATCCCTCAAAGATCTGCATCTGCAGAGGAACTGTGATAAACCTCTTTGTCATGATGCTTGATAACTTTTGAAATGTTTCATGTAAGACATGCCCTTGGAGACTAGTAAATTCCACTTGGATGCCATCCTTACAGTTAGGCAGGTTCTTAAAACCAGAATAAAGACCATGGGCTGGCAAAATCACTGCTTCCTGTGAGGGCATTGTTAGGAATGTTACTGAGGATGTTCTCTAGGTTTTAGAGAGTCTTCTTTATGAAAACTCTCAGGAGACATTCTCTATTCCAGTAACAAAGATCAGTTGTGCTTTTCCCAAACAGATGATGTGTAATATGTGGACTTTATACCTGAGGTTGATTTCTGTGAGTATGATTTCCTCATACTCCATGGAACTGCTCTGAAGACTCCTACCATCATGATGGAAGAAAATATCCAGAGGAACATAGAGCAGAAAATAAAATTAGTGCAGAGAATGAAATAAAGAAAAGGAAAATTCTGACCCATCAGAATTTTGGGGATTCTGCAGCCATTCTGGATGTGTGTGTATGTATGTGTGTGTGTTTCTTTGTGTACATTTCCATCATACATGCAGAACACACTGTACTAAATGCAACATATTAGTTATCTAATGCTAGGGGACAAATTACAAAACAGAGCAGTTTGAAAAAGTAAACATTTATTATTCCACAGTTTCTGTGGGTCATTAAGCATACTTGAGTTGGAACCTTGGCTCAGGGTCTCTCACATGGTACCTACAATGACCATATGGGCCAAGGTTACAATTACGTCATAGCTTGACTTGGGGAAGATCTGCTTCCAAGCTCACTCATGTTGGAAGCTTCATGTCTTCCTGGTTATCTTCTGGACATTTCCTTGCTCTGTGGACCTCTCTGTAGGCACACCAATGTGGCATCTTGCTTCTTTCATAGTAAGGCCTCTGAGAAAGTAAGAGCAAGCAGGACAGAAGACTACTTAACTTCAGAACAGTCTCCCAGTACCTTGATCAATTTTTTTTTTTTTTCTTTAGAAGTCAGTCACTAGGATGAGCCTACACTTAAGGGGAGGGGAAAACGCAAGGGGTGGGTTTGACTGTCAAGAGGTGGGAATCACTAGGACCATCTCAGAGGCTACCCTCCATACAGTGACATCATTTCTCATTACACGCACTCTTCTTTACTCCTATTGAGAGCTGGGGTTTGATATGTTTGCCTTCAGCAAAATGGAACTGACTTTAATTTTCTTAAGCTAGAGTCATGGATACAGAAAACACAATCAGACTGGTCAGTGATTCCTAAATTTTGATCAGTCCTCTTTCAACCACCAAGGATTTTTCTGAGGTTTCACTAAAAATGTAGATCTCTATTATGCTATTGTTTCCCCCTGTTAGCTGGTTATTACTACATGATAAATAATCATGATACCAATCATTTCTTGAAAACAGATCAGTTTTCTTAAAATAATCTCAATCTCCTGGTTCCTATTAGAACTGAAATTTGCTGCAAATTAGCTGCAACTTCTGTGGACATTCAGTGTGCATCGAAGCCAGCACTTCCTTCCAGAGCATCACAAAATGCTCCTCTCTCTCCCTCCATCCTACTGATTTCAGGTAAAATGACCACAAATTTAAATTATCCCTGGGCTTCATAGTCCATGCCTTTTTTTCCTATGTTATCATTGACAGCGTCCCCCTTCATTTTCAGCTGTCCTGGTTTCAATGATAAGTCACAAAGCCATCTTATTTTTAGGAAGTGTGCTTTGTTTTGCTTTATTTATGTTCTGGCTTTTATTAGGATTTGTTTAGAAGCTATAGAGAGTAGGGTAGAGGGGGTGCCCAGTCCTCTCTCCTTTCTCTAGTGGGAAAGGTTCAGAGGAGAAAATAGAAGTGAAATGCTCATTGTTGACTCTTCCCAATCTCTTAGTTCTCCAAGTAGTGGTGTACCTTTGACATATATTTAATGAAAGCAGGAGAATCTCAGATCACTGGGAAGAATTTGAACAGATACATTTAGCAAGTATGAAATATGCTGAAGAATATTAAAGATAAAGTAAGCAAAATTCACAGAAAAATATGGGCAAGACTGTTCTGACTCCCTCTTGACCCTGTTGGGTAGATGAAAACTTCCTGGGTGAGAAGCAGATGGAGCAACCCACACAGCAGGTGGCTTCAATCCAAGTGCATTTACACAGCTCATTGTATTCCAGCCCAGTATTTTTTTCTGGGCTGTGATGGAAGAGATCATGTAGGTATGCAACTGCCAGATTTACTATCTCCCTGGCTTTAACCAAAATTAGGAGAGAAATGTGCTGTGTGTACTATAGGCCCAGAAGCTTCCAGACCCAGGTTCAATTGATTTTTTTTCTTTTTAACTCAGATTCTTCCCTTCCTGATCTCACCCTTTGTCTTCAGCAAATGCCTTCTCTACTTTTCCCAAAGTAGGAGGTACTTGCAAACGTATTTTTCTACCTTACACTGTACTATTCCTAACAGAAGAAGGGAGCCCCATGGCCATAGAAACCAGAAGGTGTGCATAAGGTTAGCCTCAGTTGGATCTTCTATTCCAATTGATCAAATTCCCCATTTCTTGACTCATTTCAACTTTGTGGGCATAAGAAGGCAATGGATTTTAGCTGGTCATGGTGGCGCATACCTATAATCCTAGAAACTCAGGAGGCTGAGGCAGGAGAAACTCAAGTTTCAAGCCAATCTCAGCAATTTAGAGAGGCCCTATGCACCTTAGCAAGACCCTGTCTCAAAACAAAAAGGCCTAGGGCTATTACTTGGGGGTAAAGCACCCTGTGTTTAATCACCAATACAAAGAAGAAGAAAAAAAAAAAAAAAGAAAGAGGAGGAAGAGGAGGAGAGGAGTAAGAGGAAAAGAATTTTATAATTTTTCTGACTTATTATTCAAATATTAGCCATATCTTCATAAATTCTCACTGACTAGTACTACTTCCTGAATTCACTAACTTATTATCACATTCATTTCCACTAACCAGAGATTGATCATCAAGGTATTTAGGACAAACATGACATGAGAAGTACCAGAATGGATACAGTCACCAAATCAGAAAGTGCACGACGTGTAGATAAGTACCAGTGCATACTAACCACCAGTACAGTGTCTAACTAACCTTAATGCTTTACTTTCCTCTTCTGAAATATATTTCACTTCTCATCAGTTATTGCACACTTAATGTCCTGATTGGCTAAGGAAGGAAAAGGTATTGTAAATAGGGAGGAAAAGTAGAATATTAGGAAGTATAAAATCACTTGCTAGTTGAGGCAGGAGCATTTGCGTGTGTGATCAGCAGTGTTGTTCCTGAAAAAAAATAGATCTTCCTGAAGTCAAATAAGTGTTGTTCCTGAAAAAATTCTGATTTTTCCATTCCAGGCACCTAGTATGATTGTATTTCCCAGCTTCCTTGTACTTGGATGGGCCAAATAATTAGTTATAATCAGAGAGTTTTGAGCATAAGTGATGAATGTTACTTCCAGGCAGAAAATTCTGTGATTCTCCCCAAAACAACATAAGCCACTTTTTCAGCCTGGATCCCAGGGGAAGAATGACTAAAACAGGACCCTCTAGCTGACTCACAATGAAAATGTATCAAGAAATAAATTTTGTTGCTTTTAGCCATTGAAATTTTTGGATTTTGTTACTGAGATGTGATCTAACCCATCCTGACTGATATATTATTTTTAGGAACTTATTGTTGAGGTCTCCTGTTTATTATTCTACTTCTGAGACACTTCAATAGCTTTTAACATGAAATCCATAAACTCCTTCATACAATTGTATCTAAATTAGGAGGTTGGGAAAAGAAGGACAGAGAGTTCATTCAGTTCTCCAAAGCTGCTAAGTAATCCACAATTTTACTCTGTAACCACAGCCTTGACTTGGATCTCTTAGTCCTGGGTTCTAATCTTGTTTTTGATACCCCTTCATTGTCTGGCTATGACCAAGTATATCCATGCCCTGCTTTCAGAAACAGCTCTGGATACATACTTATTTGACTTCAGAAAAATCTATCTGTAAACTGTGACTGGTGATAGATGCCTAAAGTAAAATACTCAATATATACTTTCTTATTTCTTTTAAATCACTGAGGCAAAGCCCAGAGATATTAACAGTGTCAACATATCTGTATCTGTCTGCAAACGTGTTCCTAAGAAACATATGGAGAAGAGAATCTTAAAAGCCATAAGAGAAAGGAATCAGATTACATATATGGAAACTAATTAGGATCTCTACAGATTTTTCAACCCAGACCCTGAAAGCTAGGAGATCCTGAAACAACATATACCAAGCTCTGAAAGAAACTGGATGCCAACCAAAAATCTTATATCAAGCAACATTAAGCTTTAGATTTAATGACGAGATTTAAGACCTTCCATGATAAACAAAAAGAATTTACAACTAGAAAGCCTATACTACAGAACATCCTCAGCAAAATATTCCATGAGGAGGAAATGAAAAACAACAATGAAAATCAGCAAAAAAAAAAAAAAAAGGTATTACACTAAAGTAAAAAGCAATCAAAGGAGAAATGAAGTCAAGTTAAATAGCAAAAATAAACAAAAATGACCGGGAATACAAATCATGTCTCAATAATAACCCTGAATGTTAATGGCCTAAACCTACCAATCAAAAGACATAAAGTGGCAGATTGGATTTTTAAAAAGATGCAACAACATGCTGCTTTCAAAAGACTCATCTCATAGGAAAAGACATACACAGACTGAAGGTGAAAGGTTGGGAAAAAACATTCCACTCACATGGACTGTGGAAACAAGCGGGGGTTTCCATCCTCATACCATAAAGTAGACTTCAAGACAAAGTTAATCAAAAGGGATAAAGAAGAACACTTCATACTACTCAAAGGAACCATACATAAATAAGACATAACAATTATAAATACATATGCCCCAAACAATGGAGCATCTACATTTATCAAACAAAATCTTCTCAAGTTCAAGAGTCAAATAGAGTAATTCTGGGTGACTTTAACACACCTCTTTCACCACTGAATATATCTTCCAAACAAAAGCTAAACAAAGAAACAATAGAACTCAATAATATAATCAATAACATAGACTTAGCAGACATATATAGAATATTTCATCCATCAACGAGTGAATACACTTTCTTCTCAGCAGCACATGGATCTTTCTCTAAAATAGACTATATATTATGCCATAAAGCAATTATTAGCAAATACAAAAAAGTAGAGATAATACCCTGCATTCTATCAGATCATAATGGAATGAGATTAGAAATCAATGATAAAATAAAAACTAGAAGCTACTCCAACACCTGGATACTAAATAATATGTTTTTGAATTAACAATGGGTTGCAGAAGACATCAAAGAGGAGATTAAAAAGAGAATAAAATAATGGCATTCTCAGGTAAATGGATGAAGTTGGAGATTATAATGCTAGGTGAAGTTAGCCAATCTCAAAAATCCAAATGTCCAATATTTTCTCTGATATAAGGAGGCTGATTCACAGTGGGGTTGGGTTGGGGAGCATAGGGGAACACTAGAAAGGCCAGTGGGGAGGGAGGGAAAGGGAGGAGGAAAGAGGATATGAGGGGGGAAAAAAGATGGTAGAATGAGATGGATATCATTACCTTAAATGCATGTTTGAAGACATAAATAGTATGAATATATTTCTATACAAACAGTGATATGTAAAAAGGTGCTGTATATGTGTATTACAAATTGTAATGCATGATACTGTTATATATACAACAACTTTGAATTTTAAAAAAGAGAAAAAAGTTCTTAGAGTTAAATGAGAATACTGATACAACATATCAAAATCTCTGGATACTATGAAGGCAGTGCTAAGAGGAAAATTCATTGCATGGAGTTCATTCCTTAAAAGAAGAAAAAGTCAACAAATAGGTGACTAATATTACATTTCAAAGTCCTAGAAAAAGAAGAACAAATCAACACCAAAAGCAATAGAAGACAGGAAATAATTAAAATCAGAGATGAAATTGAAACAAAAGAAACAATTAAAAAAAAACAATTGACAAAACAAAAAGTTGGTTCTTTGAAAAAAAAAAAAAAAACAAATAAAATCGATAAACCCTTAGCCATACTAACAAAGGATAGAGAAAACTCAAATTACTAACATCCGTGATGAAAAAGGAAATATCATGACAGACACTACAGAAATACAGAAGATAATCAGAAATCGTTTTGAAAATTTGTGCTCCAATAAAAGAGAAAATATGGACGGCATTGACAAATTTCTAGAGTCATATGATTTGCCCAACTGAATCAGGATGATATACAAAAGTTAAACAGATCAGTTTTAAGCAATGGGATAGAAGACACCATCGGAAGCCTACCAAGCAAAAAAAAGCCCAGGACCAAATGGATACAAAGTTGAGTTCTACAAGACCTTCAAAGAAGAACTAATACCTATTCTACTCCAATTATTCCATGAAATAGAAAAAGAGAGAACACTTCCAAACTCATTGTAGGAGGCCAATATGCAGACAAAGACACATCAAAGAAAGAAAACTTCAGACCAATAACTCTAATGAACATAGATGCAAAAATTCTCAATAAAATTCTGGCAAACTGAATACAAAAGCAAATATATATATATATAGTGCACCACGATCAAGTGGAGTTCATCTCAGGGATGCAAGGATGGTCCAGCATATGGAAATCAATAAATGTAATTCATCACATCAATAGATTTAAAGATAAAAATCAAATGATCATCTCAATAGATGCAGAAAAAGCATTCAACAAAATACAGCACCCCGTCATGTTCAAAACACTAGAAAAACTAGGGATAATGGGAACATATCTCAACATTGTAAAAGCTATCTATGCTAAGCCCCAGGCCAACATCATTCTAAATGGAGAAAAATTGAGAGCATTCCCTCTAAAAACTGGAACAAAACATGGATGCCCTCTTTTACCACTTCTATTTAACATAGTTCTTGAAACTCTAGCCAGAGCAATTATACAGATGAAAGAAATTAAAGGGATACAGATAGGAAAAGAACTCAAACTATCACTATTTACTGATGACATGATTCTATACCTAGAGGTTCCAAAAAACTCCACCAGAAAACTTCTAGAACTAGTAAATGAATTCAGCAAAGTAGCAGGATATAAAATCAACACCCATAAATCAAAGACATTTCTGTATATCAGTGACATTTATAATAGCTTCAAAAAAATAAAATATTTGAAATTAACGAAAGAGGTGAAAGACCTCTACAATGAAAAACTACAAAATGCTAAAGAAAGAAATTAAAGAAGACCTTAGAAGATGGAAAGATCTACCTTGTTCTTGGATAGGCAGAATTAATATTGTCAAAATGACCGTACTACCAAAAGCACTATACAGACTTAATGTAATTCCAATCAAAATCCCAATGGCATTCCTCATAAAAATAGAGAAAGCAGCCATGAACTTCACCTGGAAAGATAAGAGAGTCAGAATAGTTAAAGCAATCCTTATCAAGAAGAGTGAAGCAGGTGGCATCACTATACCAGACCTTAAACTATACTACAGAGCAATAGTAACAAAAACTGCATAGTACTGGCACCAAAATAGATTTGTAGACCGATGGTACAGAATAGAGGACACAGATACAAACCCACATAAATACAGTTACCTCATACTAGACAAAGGCTCCACAAACATACATTGGAGAAAAGATAGCCTCTTCAACAAATAGTGCTTGGAAAACTGGAAATCTCTATAGAGCAAAATGAAATCAAGCCCCTATCTCTCACATGCACAAAGTGTATCAAGAACCTAGGAATTAGACCAGAGACCCTGTGCCTAATAGAAAAAAAAAAGTAGGCCCAAATCTTCATCAAGTTGGATTAGGCCCTGACTTCCTCAACAACACTCCTATAACATAAGAAATAAAATCAAGAATCAATAAATGAAATGGATTCAAACTGAAAAAGCTTCTTCTGAGCAAAAGAAACAATCAGTGAGGGGAAGAAAGAGCCTACAGAATGGGAGCAAATTTCTAACACATGCACATCAGATAGAGCGCTAATCTTTAGAATATATAAAGAACTCAAAAAACACCAAAAAAACTAATAACCCAATCAATAAATGGGCCAAGGAACTGAACAGACACTTCTCAAAAGATGATATACAATCAATTAACAAATATATGAAAAATATTCAACATCTCTAGCAATTAGAGAAATGCAAATCAAAACTACTCTAAAATTTCATCTCACTCCAGTCAGAATGGCAGCTATCAAGAATATAAACAACAATAAATGTTGGTGAGGATGTGGCGAAAAAGGAACACTCATACGTTACTGGTGGGACTGTATTTGGTGCAACCAATATGGAAAGCAGTATGGAGATTCCTTGGAAAACTTGGAATGAAACCACCATTTGACACATCTATCCCACTCCTCAGTTTATACCCAAAGGACTTTAAAAACAGCATATTACAGTGACACAGCTACCTCAATGTTTATAGCAGCTCAATTCACAATAGCTAAATTGTGGAACCAATCTAGATGGTCTTCCATAGAAGAATGGATAAAGAAACAGTGGTATATATACACAATGGAATACTACTCAGCATTAAAAGAGAATAAAATCATGGCATTTTCAGGTAAATAAATGGAGTTGGAAAATATCATGCTAAGTGAAGTAAGCCAATCCCAAAAAACCAAAGGCTGAATGTTTTCTCTGATATGTGGATGCAGATCCATAACAGGGGTTGGGGGGAGCATGGAAGGAATGGAAGAACTTTAGATAGGGCAAATGGGAGGGAGTGGAAGGTAGGGGGAATGGGGGTAAGAAACATCGTGGAATGAGATGAACATCATTACCCTAAGTACATGTATGAAGACACAAATGGTGTGACTCTACTTTGTGTACAACCAGAGACATGGAAAATTGTGTTCTATATGTGTAATATGGATTGTAATGCAGTCTGCTGTCATGCATAACAAATTATAATAAATAAATGTAAAATAAAAAAGAAACATACATAGAAATGACTATGCTAATTTTAAGAACATTCTCAAAGTTTGAGGGGTCTAATTAATAAGTGAATTCTCTGGAAGAAATTTACCAAATAGATGCAGAAATCAAGCTTCTTTACTAGCTTAAGTCATTGAATTTTTATAAATTTACCCTAAACTGACTCTCTTTCAGATGCTGTAGTAAAATGATAATCAAAACCACCTTTCCCTAACACTTAAATTATTTAAGAAGCTGGAATTTCCTAGTTCATCACTCTTCTTTCTGCTGAGCCCTAAATTAACTTGATATGATCCCAAAATCATATCACACTTGCTGCTCCATTAAAATCTATCCTATGAAATCTTGTTCACTACACAGTTTTATGTATACCCACATATTCAATTAAGATGACTCTGTAAGGTTTGGAACACATCTCTGTGAACTTAACTATTTCAACTATTTTATCACCAGTGATTTATTTTTATATTTAGCTTTAAGTTGGCACATCAAATTCTCTAATAAAAGTAAAATATTATAGGAGTCTTATTAAGGAAGTTGGTGCCTGTACCAAGATGATGGAGTGTTGACCCTCTATTTTCCTCTAGCAGTTGCAGTGTTTCTGGTCTATTTTCTAGGTCATTGATCCACCTTGAGCTAATTTTTGTGCAGAATGAGAGATAAGGATCTAGTTTCATTATTATACATATGGCTAAAATGCTGTATTTTCTCCAATGTATGTTTTTGGCACCTTTGTCAAAGATCAGTTGGCTATATCTATGTGAACTTGTCTCTGTGTCTTCTATTGCATTGGTTTTTGTGTCAGTTTTTATGCCAATAATATGCTGCTTTTGTAACTACACTACTTTAATATAATTTGAGATGAGGTTTTGTGATGCCACTAGCATCACTCTTGTTGCTCAGAATTGCTATGGCTATTCTGGATCTTTCATTGTTCCACTTCAATTTTAAGATTGGTTTTTGTAGCTCCATGAAGAATGTCATTGGTATTTTGATGAGGATCACATTGAATCTGAATGTCATGCTTCATAATATGGCCATTTTGGCAATATTAATTCTGCTTACCTAAAAGCTAACAGTGGATATTATGCATATATGCATATGTACATGTACATAATAGCATATTGAATATTATATATTATTATATAACAGACGTTTTATAATATACTAAAAATAGAACATATGTGTAAGATAATAGCACACAATCTAGAAGTAATCAAATCTATTAATTGTTTTAAGTATTTTATATGTAATGTATATATTCTTTCCTGTTACCCACAGGATACTAAACAAGTTGTGTTTTGCAACATGCCTGGGAACCCTCCTAATCTTTTAAAACACGTATCTTAGGGAGAGATAATGAAACTATGTAGGCTATAAAATATATATCAAAAATCCAATACATTCTTTTATTTCTTCATATGTTTTATTTTAGTGACTTTTTATTTTAAAGGACATAAAGTGGTGATTTTTTAAATTAGGTAAGGGTATTCATTAATAGGTTGATTAAATCAGGTCTTATAGTGTCCCATTTCTAAAGAATTTCAATATTACAAATATCATTCTGTTCACATTTAATTCCACGTCTTTTGTCACCAACTTATGCAATGATGTTATGCACAGGGTACCCTGGTTGTAGTCTGAAGCAGACAGAATTTAACATTTCCAACTCAATTCTGTTTTTGAATGTCCAGGTTGCTCACCTTAGTCCACCACGATGAAACCAATTTTCTTCTAATCTGGTGACAAGGATAAAAGAGATTGTAGACTTTCCTAACCCAGCAGCAAAAATAGTACATACAATTGTGCTGCAATTGATGTTTCCTTAGCAGGAAGATATTTGCATGCTGAAATATTTTATTGATAGAACTCTGTTTCTGTTCTTCACCGATTCCTCAAGAATAAACATAGGGCTAATATAGTACAAATAGGATAACCTGTCACAGAAATGTCATTTCCTCAGATGGTGCTAGGTTATCTCTCATTAATTTGTTAAATTTGACCATATAATTTTTGGTAAGCCATGAGCCTTGGGCTATAATATACATCAATTTTCCACGTCTAGGAAATAATCATTTCCTGTTTTTTCATCACTGGGAAGCTGGAATTGAGGTGGAACTTAAAGGTATCCATTATTATGTGTACTTTAGGTAAGAGATGCACACACGCTTGCACATGCATGACCTGCTATGCAAGCAGTTAGAAATCATCCATAATCCCATCAGATTTTCCCTCTATTTTCAAAAACATCAATATTACCAAATAGCCATTTAGTAACATAACAGATACACAATTTTCTCTTCTGAATCCTAATGAAGTATTATATTAGATTTCTGTATTTTTTCTCATTGATGGAAAATAAAATAAAAAAACAGCTTATAAACATTCATAGAGATGAGTTCCAATAGCATTTGAGCCAGAAGCCATGAATTCCATGGACTAATTTCATGATTTTAGTGAAGTATATTTAGGATTCTATGTATGTATTATGGCATAGGATTTCATATGGTGCCAGTTGTTCATTTGGACATTTTGTTTGAAAGTAGTAATAATTAATAAAAATATAGTATTATAATAAGAGTTTTGTCATAAATTTGACCATCTTGGGGCTGGGGACTCAGCTCAGTGGTGTAGCATTTACCTTGCTTGCACAAGGCCCCAGGTTTGTTCCCTAGTCCTCATACCCACACATAAAAGATCATTTCATTATATTGGCAAAATACTTGTTGTTGTTACTATAGCAGTTAATATTTATTGAGAGCTAATGTACTTAATAGACTAAAGCATATATTTTATATTATTATAATAGCAACTAACATTTATTGGATGCTCATTATCATATAAGCATCATACTAATTGACCGGCACACATGGTCTTCTTGGTTGTTACAACAACCCTAAGATAAGCACTAATAATATCCCATTTTTCACTTGAGGAAACTGAGGTTCAGAAGGAGAAGTTTACCCAAGCTCATGTAGTTGATGTTAGGACAAAAGACCATGTTGTTTCTATTACACTACTTTGCCTTCCATACCAAACAAATGTAAAGGCAACTAAGATTTTCAGTGAACTTGGGTTTAGATTGCTTCTGAACTTCAGAAGCAAGAATTTCCTCCAGACTAATATTGGTAATGATGATGTTGTGAGTTGTGATACTAGTAATAATGCTATAAGAACCCATTTCTGAAAAATGAGGAAACTATTACACTATAACCACCATTAATTTTTCCAGTAAGTGACTAAGATGAGGTTAACATCCAGATATTCTATTTCTTAGTTTGGAATTTTTCTCCTGTGACAAGTTGATAAAATATTTAATGAGAAAGTTGAAGGAAACAACTGTGAACAATGATCACAGAACACTTCCTAAGTTTGTCAAATGAATGTTGACTCTGGGCAGATAAAAATGTATTCTCAGAGAGTAACAAAGATATAGCATTGATTATGTTTTATAATAATTTTTTTTTACTTTTTTTATTATTTACTTATTCATCATGCACAAGTATAGTATCTTTTTACATACAACTGCTTGTATACAAAGTATATAAGTACCATTCAGATCTTAATTGGTGGTTGAATGAGATGGATATCATTATCCTAAATGCATGATTGAAGATATAATAATGTTTTAAAACTTCATCAATTCAGACAACACTAACTTAATATATAATAATTTGGATACACTGCACTATTTTACCTTTGTGCTGTTAAAACCAAGTACTACAAAACCAATAGTATTTAAAGCAAGATGTTGTACCCTACTTCTGAATTCTCTGGCTAATTAAGTCCCATTCTCCTTCTCCTCCTCTCCCCTCCCTTCCCCTCCTCCCTCTCTCCTGTGACCCAGCAAGTCAACCCTCTTGACCAGACCCAGCCGTTCCTTTGAGAAGTTGTTCTTCTCACCAACCCATTCCCAGCAACCAGTTTTGCCCCTTACTCCCAGCCTTACTAATTAATGGTGCTATTATGGTGAATTAATTATACAAGCAAGTCAATGTTTAGCCTAATTAAGAGTGAAGCCAACAAATTATTTAAAGCACCACTCCAGCAGAATTTGCATTCAGCCTTGTATTAGCAGCCCAATCAAGCTTTTCAGCCACTGACTTGAGTACTTCGAGGCCTCATTAAAACTTACAGCCAAGCACCCTTCCCACTCAGCTTCAGAACCCTGCCCCAATTCTCCACCAGCTACCCATCCTAACACAGTGCCTTATTATATACCTTTGGAAAGAATGTGTCCTTTTTTTTCTCTCTCTCTCCTTTAATTTACCACATTTCATGTTACTAGCTTTGTATTTCAGTTTTGTCAGTTTGGGTCATACAAAAAGTTGGTAGCTTAATGTTGTTCAAGACCATTTAAGTTTTTTCTTACCATTTCCCTTAAATAAATATAACACCTTTAAAAACAAAGAAACAAACATAAACATTTCTTTCTTAGAATAATCTACCAGTGTAAATGGTGGTAACAAGCTAAACAATTTTCTACATGAACAGCAGCACGTAAAAATAGTGATTCTTTTTAAACAGGTGTACCTGCCTGCACTTCTAGATCAGTGGTGACTAGATGTACCAAATCATCACACTGTACCCCAAAAATGTGTAAAATTACTATGCATCCATTAAAAAAAACTTTTTTTAAATGCCAAGAAGAAAAAGAATGAAAAAAAAGTTCAAGTAAGGAATTTGAAAACATTAGTGAAGATTGTGAAAATAGCAAACCTAGTCAAAAAACAAAGTATGCTCAAAGTGAAAGTTCACCCTGAATTTATCCCATTAAAAGGGTAATTCAGTCTTGTGAATAATACTGTGCTAAAACCTACACCTCTGGCAACAGACACCAAAGCTGTAAATCAGAGTCTTTTCTGGCATGATGTAGGACACATCATATAAATGTGAGCGTCTCAGAGGGCAAGGCCTAGACAAATACTTCGACACCAACGCCATGTGCATGGACTCTAAAAGCATTAGATCTTGAACAGTTTCATCCAGCACTCCAAGTCTCTGCTAATCTTTCACTTATTTATTTTTCTTATTCATTCTTGCTTCCCCTCTTTACATAAAAATCATGCATTGTAGATCTTAGAAAAGTGTCCATTCAAGTGTTTTCCCCTGCCACCTGCCCTAGTTTGCTTGTCTTTGTCAGACCATAACTCCTGAGGATGCTCGCCACCATGTGAATTCCCAAATGGTTTCTTATTAAACTTCATCAGAAAGGAGACAGAAAAGAGAACAAATCTATCCCACTTTCATTATACCTACCACCTACTTCATATGTTCACTGTTGAGGTCTAAAATATGAATATTGAAACTCATTTTCAAAATTGCTTGTATCGATTTGTTCCATTTCTCAAGTTCTCTCTGAAATACTTAACACATATTGATACATTAATTAATGTTTGTAAAAATTTCCTGGAAAGGATGTTGTATGGGAAATGAAACTTTTCTTTGTGATTAACATTAGAAAACATCACCATCTTCAGGTCCTGCCCTAAATATTATGTATGTACCATATGGAAAATTATTCCAGTTCACAGAGGAATTTTCATCAGTGAATCAAGTGTCTAAGTTCCTCTGTAATAAACACAGTTCTTGCCATTCTTGTAATACTAGAATAAGTCTATCAACATGCAGATATATTTGTAGAAATGTTTGTAAGTGGTGTTATTTAAGCCTATGTTATAACATGAGTAGGAGCCAGAGACTTCACAAAATAATCAGTGCTTATTATAGAGTTCACTGTGAGGATTCCTTCAAAAGGTTCATGAACAACAAGGCAGACAAATACTTCAACACCAAGTTTTAGAATTGAAGAGGAAGATTCCTTTCTTTTACCAGAAAACCTGTTACTCATTCATGAGCTGATCAGTGGTGAAAACGTGCCTTTTGCTGCCATCAAGTGGCTCTTTTTGGAATAGTCTTTTGAATGGCAGCCCTGGTATGCTAGCTTCCTCCCCACCACTTCATTGCTTAACATCAGATACGCATTATCCTTTGGGGGATGAGGATATTTGAAAAGACCAACCATGCCTTTCTTATATTAAAGCTTTATGCTATTGGTGCTATAAAAATTACATTACTGAGAAATTCTTCAGAAGGACAACTTCAGTGTTTGAAGTATCCGAAAACCAAAAATATTTCCCAGCCGTAAGTGACCTGCTCAGTTTCTAGTCAGTAAAGACCTTGACCTGGACTTTGGAGCACATCTCTCCTCATTCCTAATAAATAAAGAATGTCTAAATGGAGTGGCTGAAGTTTCCTAGCTAAACACAGAGAGCCTCAGGAAAATTCATTTGGAACTATTTTTTAATCAAGTAAAATCACAGAACTGTGGAAGAAAGTGCTTTCCTGTTTCTTCTCTATTAATGTCTCATTTTTCTGGGGGCTTTTGGTCCTGTAAATAATGCATAATATTGTATTGTTGCTGTAGAAATTCAACTGTGGTTTTATATAACTTTTTTTACATAACTCTTTTTTTGAATGATCACAATTTTCATTAAGATATTATACATAAATTCTAAACTATTATCTTATTTCCTGCATTTTACATAACTCTCTTTTTGAATGATCACTTTGCCCCTTTTTCTTCAATATCTTCCCTTTTCTCTCCCAAGAGATAGCCAAACAGTAGAATGAAAGCAAAATGAACAATTACTACTTTAAACCCAAGACCAAGACACTCTGGCAGCAGCAGCCCCTTCGTATTCTGAGAAGGCAGCAATCATCTCAGAATACTGGTTCTTCTGACTGAAAAATGCATTTACATGATTTGGGGTATGAAAACAGCCCCAAATAAATCAAAGTGAACAGAAGTTGAAGCAAAAAAGTAATGAAATTGCTCTCCATAATAAAACAGAAACTCTCCAAACTATGGGGGTGTGGGCTCCAGAGAGAGGTAAAAATCTGAAACTGGGAGAAGAAATGTACAGGAATGTTTGGCAGGGGGTAGGTGTTCAAAGATCCTAAAGAAACTGTGCATTAGCCGGGCACGGTGTCGTATGCCTGTAATCCCAGCACTTGGGAGGCTGAGGCAGGAGGATCAGGATCGCGAGTTCAAAGCCAACCTCGGCAATGGCGAAGTGAGACCCTGTCTCTAATAAAATACAAAAATGGGCTGAGGATGTGGCCCAGTGGTCGAGTGCCCTTGAGTTCAATCTCTGCTACCAAAAAAAAAAAAAAAAAAAAAAAAAAAAAAAACAGAAAGAAACTGTGCATTAAAGCCACAAAACTGTCCATATGAGTTCCCTGGGAGAATCCTCCTCCCCTGACCCCAGTGTGGAGTCAGATAGGCTTCCCCAACGCCTGTCTGGGCTCATATTTCTGTTTCCAGCCCGCTCTTCCTCCACAGCCCTTTGGAGAATGGTTTAATGTGAAGACTTGCTTCAATGTCTCACTTAATATAAGCCTAAATTCTTGTTTCTGGTCCCTGCGGGGGGTAAAACCTCAAGTCCTGAAGTCACTGACTCTGAACATCAGCTCATAGGTTTGCTGGCCTGGTTTTCAGGTCCTTCTGCTTTTCTGTCCTTGAGTTTTTCCTAACCTTTGCGTAATCTCAGCTATGCAGATTAAAAGAGCCTATCCAGCTGCGCATTTTATTTTCCAGCAGTTCTAAGGATTGTGCAGTAGAAGCCTCAGGTTACTCTAGTCTGCCACCTTGTGAGGAAAAAAAAAAAAAAAAAAAAAAAAAAAGTTGCTCCTAACAGGGCTAAAAGCAAAACCACCCAGCACTTTCTCTGCAGCACAACCCTCAACATTTCACCATTTATGTAAAGGTGGATTAGCTTCACGTGGCCACTTAAAGAACTAAAGGAGTTTCTAAAAGCAGCATTTTAGTGCTGTGAGGTGTGGAGTGGTGGAAGCAGAATCAAAGGAGGGTAGAGTTTTTTTCTCCACAGTGCCAGGACATATAGACAGTATGAGTCTTGGTTCCTTTTAGCCCCTTCAGTTACCTTACCTCTTTTCCTCTCTGTTTGATGGCCTCTCTACTCGGATCCCCCAAGGTGTCTAAAGCCGTAAGAGTTAGTGCCTACCACAGGGAATTCCCTGTAATGAGAAAACAGGAACCTGGCAAGTCAGTTGTGGCTAGGTTCTATACTAGATACACCTAGTGATTCTGTTCGGTGACAAAACATCATGGGACTCCAGCTTTGCCTAAATTTACACCCACTTCTAAAATTGGCAAAAAAAATAATAATTTTAGAAAGTGGACCAGTATGGGAAAAATTCTTTCTTCTCCCTCTCTGAAGCAGTACAGCCACTCACTGCTCATCCTATTCCTGAAGTCTTCTTGTTTGGAAAGAAGTCCTAAAATATATGAACTCAAGTCTAGCCTTCACTGAAAATTCTCAAAACACTTTTGGGAACTGTGCTAGGCCAATATTCCTAGAAAGATCCATAAACAAAGACAGACCGAAATCCTCCATGCAAAAAAAATTCAGTAAATAAGAACCCTGAATTCCTCTCTACCACTGGCAATCATTTGATATAAAGCCAGTCAGTTGAGATGTCTTTGTGCTTAGTGTCCTTTCCACACTCTGACGCTATCATTTTCTGCCCCGCATAGGATAAAGAAATGCCTCAAATAACATGGTTTCCCCTGAAGATACTCCAAAGTACAGTTTATCTATTTGCTCTAAGAACTCAATTTCCTTCAGATTTACATTCTTACTTTGAGTGTTCACTAGTTCAAATGATGTGTATCATGAAAGTTGGTAAATATTTTTTATAAACAGTGATTTTTTTAATCTGTAGAAGTAAATGATTTGTTCCTGGCTTTGGATTTTTTTTTTAATAATACCTGTAAAAATCTTCTCAGTAAAATATCCTTTTCCAGAAAAAAACGAGGTATGTTGCTAAAGGGTTGTTCAACAATTACATAGAAACATGTGATAATGTATTTAGTCTAAGAATAAAAGAGAACCACTTACAATTTTCATTAAGATATTACACATAAATTCTGAACTATTATCTTATTTCCTGCATGTACTTCCTACTCCTTTCAATTTTCAAACTCAGCTTATGTGATTGAAATACAGAGAAAGACTAGTATACATGTGGTGAATGAGTAAAAGACCAGCCATCAGTCAGATCTGTGCTATCTCTTCAACAGGTTGTGTTACTGATATTCACTACTTACTTCTTCAACTCCTTCTCTACTGTTTCTCTAAATGAATATTTAATTAAAATGTAAACTTGGGCAAGTACCAAAACCTCTCTAGTCCTCAGTTTCTTAATCTGTAAAATGGAGATGATACCTATTAGATAGGGTCAGTGTGAGGTTTGAGATGATTCATTAAGAAGTGCTCAGTAATGGTTAGCTGTCATTAAGATTATTTTTATTATTAGCTACTGCATGCTTTGCAGTATGCAAGGGATCATCTATTACCACATTTGATTTATTGTTTTGAAATCTTCTTTCCTCAGAATAAGCATTTCTGGTTAACACATTCCTCACTAGCTCCATATAAAAAATACAAATAGATGAAAAGGCAGCTTCTGAGCAAAGAATATATTTTATATACTACATTATTATTATTTCTGTTACTAGAAATAATACATATTCTAAGCAGCCCCAGGTTAGACTCTGTAACTGCACCACTTAAAAATGGATTCAATATTAATAGCATCAATTCTAACTAACAAGAAATAATTATAAAACATTTTAATAATTTTATAAGCTCTGAACATTTGATCTAAAGTCACATTCTTGAATTTACCATTTCTTAGCAAGGACTAAAGTATAAACCTTGTAAAATATCTGATTTTCCTTTACTATTCATCTCCCTTTAAAGGTGGAAGGGAAAAAAACAACAGAAATTTAAATTATCTATCATTTCAGCATTGAACATGATGCTAAAATCTATATATAACATAAAAACAAGTACATACTATAGAACTGGCAATAATCTTGCCTAGATTAATATTTAGAAGAAAAGGATATCATCTGGCTTTCCAATCTGTTGGGAAGGGTAGATCAAGACCTTCCTTAGTAACTATTTTAATGAATAACAAATATCTAAGATGGTTTATTAATAACACTGAGCTATTTGTTAATGCTGTAGGCTAAACCAATCTCCTCATATGCTGCCCTTAAAACTTACTGAGAGCAAACCAAGAGGAAATTATGCCAAAGGATCAATCCTTGTGTTTCATTATATAATGAAAGAACTAGAGAAAGTTTGAAAAAACTGCAATCTAAGTATTAGCACATCTTCATGCTCTAATGATTTGATAAGTATGGGATAGGACCCTGCATTTAATTCAAGGTAGCCTACTTTTGAAATGAACCATTTATAACAAAGGTCTCTCTCTGCCGAACTGTCAAAAGAGTAAAATAAATAAAATAAAAAGCCACAAATATCAAGTACCTTATTTAGCCAGGCACTGCAGAGTGGTAGAAATGCAAACAAGAAACTCCTCATTACAGCCCTCCTCTACTAACTAGGTGAATATAAGCAAGTCATTAAGTTTACTGCTTCTCATACTGTGTCACTCTAATAAAACTAGTACCTGCCCTCAAACTACCCCAGAGAAAAGTCTGAGAATATAAGGAACAAATCCAAGTATTGTAAAATGCTATGCTTATTGGAAAAAAAAGATTCTGCATGCCTTAGGGAAAACACAATTATCCCTATACAGGGTAGGCTATTTGTAAAGGAGATTGAAGCTACTACAAACTAAAAAATTCTGATTGAATTCATCTCAGTTTCAAACATAACACTCACCACAGTAGAAAGGGGAAAGATAACCTACCCCATGTTCCCATCCATCAGAAGAATCGTGTTGTATATGTGAGAGAAGATGAAGAGAAAGAGAATTGTGCTGAAGAACATCGTCATCCAAGACCCATGATCCTCTCGAAACATTTTTAACCGGAGCAACTGACCTGAAATATAAATTGTATCAGAAATCAACATACACTGTAAATCAAAATACATACTTCTCTATTTTAATAAATCTTTATGTTGTTGCTAAATTATGAAGTCTTTGCCATAGGACCGTTTTTATGGGTGAAACCAATTTATAATATCTTTTTTTCTCTTTTGTAAGTAAATGATCATGAATAAAGTCTAGACAATCTTCATATCACACATTATACTAGAGCAAAATGATCTTAATGTGAGAATTTGGTATCCAGAGACTGTTCATTATGCTGGCATAAAAACAAAATGAATTAACACACACTACTTGCTATTTTTTATTTCATGAATGTGTCTTTGGTTCATACTGAAACTACTTAAGGCAAGTGATAAAGAAGTTGTCTAAATTCCATATCATTTCCTTTTGCTTCATTAGATCCATTCTTAATGCTGGTCAGATGATAAAATGAAGCACAGCCTCATTTATAAGAAGATACAATTGTTTAAGGTACATGAAGACCTGAAAAAGAAATAAAATCTTTGTAATAAGTCACAGATGACTTAGCGTCATTCTTAGCTAAAATAGTTCATACCCAAGAACAGTCACATGAGGAAGCTCAGGGGGGAGGAGGTCATGGATGTGTATTATGGAGGCTGGTGTGGATCTCAGAAAAACATGATTTCCACTTAGATCCCTAAAATCCCATTTACAAAGACAAAGTCTAAACTTAGAATGTTTAAGTGCAAATACTTTAAGAAAAAATATTTTTAAATGAACACTGAAGTAAAAATTACCAATATCACAATTAGTCCAAAGAAATTTTTTGATTTATGGTAAAGGAGAAAAATGAGGGCGCTAGTATCCTGAAAAGTTAGAAAGAATTTTTTTTTTTTAATGAGAATAAGAAAAAACTGAACACAGATCACCCTAGTCTCTCCCAAGATAAATTTTCTCTATTATACTTATCTCCATTCCTGACAAATCATGCATGAATAATGATAAGGCAGATTATATAGATATAGGAATTATAATTAAAATTGGGTAGATCTGAAATCTTAATAATAAAATTTCTCACTAGAGAAAATATTCCCTTTTTTAATAACATAAAAGTTATGAAATTATGTGTGTGTGTGTGTGTGTGTGTGTGTGTGTGTGTGCATGCGAGCACACACCCACTCACACTTCCATCTGGAAATGACCATCTAGCTCTCATATAGCTATTCACAATAAGAAAAAAATAATCTTTCAAGATTTAACTACTGAACTTTCCCTTGTAGCTCACTTTTATTTAAATAGCATGTTAATGTCATTTGAAATCCAGGTTAACAAAAACACTATCCTAGTTAAATTCTTAGGTGGAGCAATAAAGTAAAAAGGCATACATTACCTGGTTTCTTAACCTATGCTAGAGAAGCAAAGGGCAAATATGAAAGTCTGCAGAACATGACTGCATAACTAAAAGGAAAATGTAGAAAACTCTCTACTGAAACAAATGACACTAGTATTGAAAATTATAAGATTATAGAACTTGTTGATTAATTGATTCAATTAATTAATTCAATTACTTCAATCAATGGAAGGCCAGATATTTTCAAGCCTCCACACAACACATTGACAGGAATATGATAGTAAATAAATATTAAGCATAGACTGCCTGAAAGTAAAAATATATGAATACATATCTTAAAGAAAACTACAAAGAATATTTACTCATTCCTTAAACAAATATTTAATGTGTGACCTTATATGCCAGGCAAGGTCCTAGTGTCAGAGATATAGCTATAGGCAAAGCAGGAGAAGGCTCAGAGTCAACCATTATTTCAGAATGTAGGGGAAATATGATCTTGTTTTAGACTCATGGACTCTCTTCACTCAGGAATCCATTTATTGCAAATCCTTTTGGCGTCAAACCAAGATCCATTTATTTAATTCAGTAATTTATAACCAAGAACCACAAGAACTGGAAATTAGAGTTCCTTTAAGATTTAAATGTGATGGGGCTGGGGTTGTGGCTCAGCGGTGAAGCACTCTCCTAGCACGTGCGCGGCCCAGGTTCAATCCTCAGCACCACGTTGTAAGCTACCTGGTACCGAAAACCGGGAGGAAAACTCTCGGAGGCAGAGTAAAGCTTTCACTACTTTTACTTCTACTTTCTTAGAGCTTAGAGAGGGAAAGAAAGATTTTTAGAGAGAAAGATTAAAGCGAGCTTCTTCTTAGCTTAGAGTCTTAGAGAGAAAGAAAGATAGAGCTTAGCTTAGAGAAAGATTAGAGCTTCTTTCTTCTCTCTTCTTTCTTCCTTCTTCTTTCTTCTGTCTTCTGTCTTCCTCAGGAGCCTCGGCCTAACTCTGACCAGTCATTACTTCTTCTATCTGGTTTCTCTTCTGTAACCGCTCTGCCTACGTTCTGGCCGCTCTGATTCTTCTGACCGACCCAGTGACTGCCCGGCTGACTGAATTCTCCATTCTCCTAACTCGGACCGCTTTCACCCGGTTATATACCTTCAGGTTTGCGGGTGCCTACAGGTGCGTCACATACATATCAGTTGGAACTTATGGCTTCCAGCTAGCTACAACAGCCCTTCCTAATTAGGGCTCCTTCACCACGTAAATAAATAATTTATAAAAATAAATAAAGGCATTGTGTACAACTAATAAATATTTTTTTTTTTTTTTTTTTTTTGTGGTACCGGGGATTGAACTCAGGGGCACTTGACCACTGGGTCACATCCCCAGCCCTTTTTTGTATTTTTATTAGAGACAGGGTCTCACTGAGTTGCTAAGTGCCTCGCCATTGCTGAGGCTGGCTTTGAACTCGCGATCCTCCTGCCTCAGCCTCCCAAAGTGCTGGGATTACAGGCATGCGCCACCGCTCCCGGCTAAATAAATATTTTTTAAAAATATTTAAATGTGAATTTCTTTCTTAACATATTCATATGTCAAAAAATTACTAATGGATGTACTTTAAGAGTCAAATAATAATGATGGTTATTTTAAGAGTGAGTTGCAAATAAAACATTGTGAGTTGACTTGCACTGGCTGAAAGAATACAAAGTTATTAAAAAGGAGAAACATGACAGTCCATTTATGCTGTCATCGCAAGCTGATTATCTGGCACTAATTTCAGCCATTAGAGTCAACAGAACAAAATGGCAGGTTGACATGGCTTGAAATTCACTGGAAAAAAAAAAAAAACAATAAAAGTGCAACAATATATTAAGGCTAGAACTGGTGTGACCCAGTTTTTTAGTCAAATTGCATTGTAAGTTTCTCATGGACAACTTTAAAATTAACTCAATGCTGATCACCTAGTACTAAAAACGTACATATAGACTGCCATCAGATGACTGCTCTCACAAATGACGTTTCCATACAATCCAATCAAACCAAGAACCTTGGAGCTATCTTAGAATATCACATGAAAGGGCTGGGGTCATGGCTCAGCAGTAGAGTGCTTGTCTCGCATGTGTGAAGCCCTGGGTTAGATCCTCAGCACCAAATAAATAAAATAAAGGTAGTATGTCCACCTACAACTAAAAAAAAAAAATTTTAAATTTTTAAAAAGAATATCACCGGAAGATTCACTATCTCTGCCCTGTGGGGTGACTATACGTGGTGTTGGCATGGAACAGTAGTGGTTTATAACCATATTCCTGGCATAATTAATAATAGTGACCTCCCTCCTTTCTGAAGTGTACTGATTTGGATAATAAATTATAGTTGTCTCTCAGTACCCACAGAGGATTGGTTCCAGAAATTGCCACAAATACCAAAATCCATGGATGCTCAAGTCCCTTATATAAAACAGCATAGTATTTGAGTATAAGCCATGTACATCCTCCAATATACTGTAAGTGATCACCAGATTACTTATAATACCCTGTACAATGTAAATGATATTAAAATGCTTGTTATACTGCATTGTTTAGAGAAAAATGACCAAAAATTAGTCTGTACATGTTCAGTATATATGTAATTTTTTTCAAATATTTTCAATCCATGGTAGGTTGAATATAAAGATGTGGATCCCACAGACATGGAGGGCTGACTGTATATGCCACATTTCTTTAGGTCACAGAATGTACAGTTTTGTAACATTTTTCATTAGAGGAATTTCAGGAAATAACAGAGTAAAAACATTTCTTCTAAGTCAACAGAAGAAACAAGCATCATTAAGAATGGTACATTTATGTGACTCAGGAGATGAGGCAGGAGGATCACAAGTTTGAAGCCAACCTCAGCAACTTAGCAAGACTCTGTCTCAAAATAAAAAGAACAGGGAATATGGCTCAGTAGTTGAGCACTCCTGAGTTCAATCTCTATGACCAAAAAACAAAAAAGTGGTACATTTCTGACATGGTCAAAAATATTATTATTTTAATTGCATATGTATTCATAAATCTAAGTGTATGTTTATGTTATCAATAAAATCTATCTTGAACAATGCAGACCATCAACCTCGATATGGTGAAGGTAATTGGAAATACAGCTTAGAGTCTTCAGGATAATCTGGTGTCACACAAACCTATGTATCTGTTGGAGGTGAGGTAAGAGTGGGACTACTAGATACAATATTAGCTAGCGTCAACTGAAATGGCCTAGAATATCAGAATTTATCCTGGAAATACAATGGACTTAGGACCACTAAGATATCATAAAACTTTAACAAGATTATTTAGAAACGTATTTAAAAGTATATGACGTGCTCATATACTTTGTGGAAGACATAGGTAGACAAGTGTAAGAAAATTCTTCAGAAACAATTTTGCTTCTGTATTCTCATCAGCAAAAGAATGGAAAGGAACATTTTAGTGCTACCTCACTGCCAGACCTTTTTAAATCATAGTTCTTTTTAAATCTGGCCCTACTCTTGGAAGGTTGTTAATGCAGAGGATCAGAAAGGGGCAGAGGCTTCTAGATTCATAAAGAATACAAGGACTTAGGTCTCCAACATGGCAGAGCTTCATTTAGGGATGATTAGGTGAATGCTGGTGAAGATCAAGGTGTCAAAGGTCATGGCCTTGCAAATCTAGGTTATCATAATGATTTAGGCCTCAGGGAATGGGGCAGATAATGCAGCCACCCACCTCCATTAGAAGCACATAAGCTGGGTAGATCAGTCATGTTAGAGCCATAGCACCAAAAAGATGATAGAAGACTATCACCCAAGCAGCATTAGAAGAAGTGGCAGAAAGGTAAATCCAAACCAAAGAATTTTATTTTCAGAACCCCTATATTCCCAGAGACTTCTATATACCTTTAGTGATAGAAATGGTCATCTAAAAAATTTACCAATATTGTACCCTCTACTCACCTCATAAGGTAAACTC
The DNA here is from genome assembly GCA_025594165.1 of Tamias sibiricus. Lineage (NCBI taxonomy): Eukaryota > Metazoa > Chordata > Mammalia > Rodentia > Sciuridae > Tamias > Tamias sibiricus. The sequence goes on along the minus strand of CM046661.1, from coordinate 100,734,238 downwards.
AGAGCAAGATTATTTTAATTTAGAGGAAAAAGTATGGCACCACACATTAGATGCTGACTAGGAAATATAAAAGGGAAAATGAGGAGATACTTTCCTCAAGAAGACGCCAAGCTGAAATTAACACTATTATCCATTAAGACTTCTGCTCCCAAACCTCGTATATGATTTGGCCATCCACATACACAAGAAAAAAAATGGCACCTACAGTTATTTAAAGGAGTATATCTAGTTTGTTAAAGTCAGAACATTGGTAAAAACACTTTACTAGGCATTCCACATACCAGCAAGGATGTTCTCTGTTGCAAATAAAAAAAAAAAAAAAAAAAAAAAAAAAACTTAAAACTGGTTTAAATTATAAGGAGTCTTTTTTTATTTGCTTTCTTCTCAGATTTTCTATCCTTTTTTTAAATCATTTTTGTTCCCTAAACCAAACATAATTAGCTTTCTGCATACAATAAATGTTCAGAAAATAATGCAAACTGTTTAACTAAAGAGATGGAATGACTTCAATTCAGACTTGATTCAGCACACAAATATTATTATTGAAGGCTTGAGTTATCTCCATTTCAAAATTTCAGCTCCTTAGGTTGGGATCTCATCATAGCTAATGCCATCTACCTTCTCCTCCAATACATTTTCACACCTTTTTGTTCCCTAGAGGACAGTAGCAGTCTTAAGGAATGTGTCTTCATTTTTGTCCAGGGAGGAGAAAATGATGCTTTTATCCTCAACAAATATATGAAAAACTGTTCAGCATCTCTAGCAATTACACTAATGCAAATTAAAACTACACTGAGATTTCATTTCACCCCAGTCAGAATGGCAACTATCAAGAATACAAGTTAAATATTGGCTAGGATGTGGGGGAAAAGGTTCACTCATACATTGTTGGTGGGACTGCAAATTAGTGCAACCACTATGAAAAGCAGTATGGAGATTCCTCAAAAATTTTGGAATGAAACTACCATTTGACCCAGTTATTCCACTCCTTGGCATATACCCAAAGGATTTAAAATCAGCATGCTATAGTGAGTGACCACATCAATTTATAGTAGCTCAATTCACAATAGTTAAGCTATGGAACCAAACTAGGTGCCCTTCAACAGATGAATGTATAAAGAAAATGTGGTATATATATACACAATGGAACATTATTCAGCCTTAAAGAAGAATGAAATTATGGCATTTTCCGATAAGTGGATGGAACTGGAGACTATCATGCTAAGTGAAATAAACCAATTCCAAAAACCCAAAGGCCAAATGTTCTCTCTGATATGCGGACACTAACACAGAATAAGAGGTGGGGTAGAAAAAAAATAGATGTTCATTAGATTAAACAAGGGGTAATAAAGGGAAGTAAGGGGAGATGGAAGAGGAAAGGCAGTAGAATGAATGTGACATAGCTTTCCTATGTTCATAGATGAATACTGGACCAGTGTAATTCCACATCATGTACAACCACAAGAATGGTAAGTTATATTCCATGTATGTATAATATGTCAAAATACACTCTATTTTCATGTATATCCAAAATAAACAAATAAAAAATTAATAAAAAAAATAAAAACAATGATTATCTAAGCCTGTCTCACCTGCTACACTCTGAGACCCAAATGAAATTAGTTCCCTAGCACCTTCTTGATACCTAATGCAAATGAAGTTTGGCCAACATGGTACTGAAGAATGCAGAGCCATAAATTGGAAGGCTCCAGAGTCCTTGCATCACTGTTTGGAACAGAAGTGGTTGCCATGTTTGGGACTGTATGTGAGTAAGAAATTGAATTGGCACTATACTGTATTATTATATTATCTTTTTATTATATTTTATTTTATTATATTATCTACTGGGTAGATACTACACCATCTATAAACTGCAACCAAGTGGAGGCCTCTTGTTACCGCTGTGTCCCCACAATATATGCTAGAATTTGAATATAGTTGGTAAGTCACAATACAATAATATCCCCAACTTTAACTGCTGTTACCACATCACACATTAATGTGATTAAAGCTATTCCTTGTTCTTTTCAATTCTTTTTCCATTCTCTTCAACATCTATTCAAATTTCCCCTCAGAGCTCCTAGGTAAACCCACTTTCACTCTCAGAATATGACATTGGTTCCCAACCTCGAAAAGGTATCATTGCCATCAAACATGATTTCCTTCAACCTCCTGCCCACTCACACTCCACTTGTCTCCCTTCAGGGATATTCCTCCTTCTTTCCCTTGTTTCTCAGAGGATGGTGTAATCCTCTCAGAAAAGACCTTATCTGTGGCTTTTTAAAAGAATACCCTCCCTTCCCTTGGAATCTTGCTCCTACTCTCCTTCATCTTCTTTGTTCATCCAAGTTCTCTTTTCTCCTCACTCTTTTTCTTCTGCCTCAAAAGTTTCTTAAACTAATACTTACTTGACTTCATGTCCTAGAACTACCATCTGCTGTCTTTGTCTTTTCATGCAGACTTCATGAAAGAGGAACCATGACACCCCTCACGGAGATCTTACTTGCCATGCAAACACAACACTAAAATTGTTCTGGCTAATGTAATTTACCTCAACCACTGCCAACTCCAGTAGAAATATATTGAGGTACTACACATCTGGCTGCATATGACATAGTATCCGTTTTGACACTCTTCTTTCTTGACTTCCCTAAAACTAATGCACCTTTTTTATTCTTTCCCTTGTCATACAAATTATAATGTTCCCATGGTCTGTCCTGAGTCTTCTCTTTATCATATCATAACATGGTATTATCCACTCTCGTGGTTTTAACACTCAGTATCTCCAGCAGAAAGTTTCACTTGCCCACTGTCCTTCTGGATATCCTACTGGAACATCAAACTCAGTATATAAAAAACAAATCAGAAACTCTCACTCTTTGCCCCAACAAATAATAATGCCCTCTTCTCCAATGTGGACTTTCTCATCCCTAAATCCATGCCTACTTCTGCATTTACTATTTTATCATTTTCAGAATAACTCCAGGTAGAATTCATTCTTCCTGCTTACCTTCCATTTCAATCAACAGTCCTATTATTTTAGATCCTTACATCCATATTATTCTTTCAAAATTTAGGTTCTCATTTTCTCCTTGATGAGATTTTTTTTTCAACAAATGTATAAGCTGGCCTTTCCCATCTCAAATTCACCTTTCACATGGCCCACAGATCCAATTAAAATGCAAATGTGATCATATCATCCCTTTATTTAAAACATTTCAATGATCATTATTTCCCTCTTTATTTAAAACATTGAAATGATCATTATTTCCCCCATTGTATCAAATCTAAGTTCTTCAACATGGTATACAAGGGATTACTTTATTTGACTCAAGCTTACTCCTCTCTCATTACTCTCTACCTTCTATTCTGTTTCCACTAAACACTAAGCTGGTTGTCAGTTTTTATGCTGAGCTCTCTTCCTATCATATTCTTGCTTCCTTTCCCATCACTTGGCTAGTCCTATACTTCCTATACTCCTTAAAATGCATGTCAGAGGCAATCTTCTATAGATCTCCTTGTTAAATAGTTCATATATTGAAGCAATCATCCAAAAGAGCTTGTAGGATGGACTCAGAAGAACTAAGTTCCTTTCAGTGCAGACAAGGAAGAATAGCCTCTTGCCAGATACAGTATAAGAGATTTGATTCTACAACTTTTCAGATCCAGTCCACTTCTAGGATTGTATAGTTTGTTTTGTCAGTGAAAAATTAGCTCAAAATCTGATAACTTAAATGATTACTAGCTTTTAAAAAAAATGATTACTAGCTTGTTAAAATAAAAAGTGGTCCTCCTTATGTTTTAACTGTCATTTTATGCCTCTCTAGTATACGAGACAAACCTAAAGTAACATACTGATGATATTCTTTAAAGGTCAAGGTAATATTTAATATTTTAAATACTAGTAGACTTGACTAAATGTAAGAACTATTTCTTATGGCTAGAATAGAGAATAATAATAATAAAAAAAATAAAATTAAATTGGATCCCAGTATTTGAAAATTAATCAAATCACATAAAAATGAGTACATGAAGTACTCATTACAGATTTGTGTAAATTTGTAGTTTCTAACCACATGAATCCTATTTCTTTCTTTATTTCTTTCTTTTTTCTTTAAAATTTACAAACTGAAAAAGTTTAACATAGTACTACAATGAGATAATTAAGGCTCATAGTGTAGCTCAATGGTAAAGCATATTCTTAGCATATATGAGGTCCTGGGTTCAATTCTCAGGACCAAAAATAAAAAATAAATATAAGTAATAAAAATAAATAAATTTGAGTACAGGAATCATTCCAAATTTCAAATATCAACAAAGAAAATTATATAGCAAACACAATAGAATACCATTAGGGAGAAAGGGTGCTATCAATAGACAAACTTGGCTTTATATGATAAAATCATAAAACTTTTGATCCCCAAGGGCATTAATCCATTAATATTTAGATCAAATCCTGTTATTTCAGTGTACAAAGAGAATTTTAAAACACTGAACAGATGGTTACCACTCTTATTAGGAATAGGAGCTTACTCATAAAATGTTTGTTATTCACTAAATTTGACAGAAAAACAAACATTGAAAATTGAAATATATAATACTAAAAATATTTTAAAATGTGAAATTAAAAAGAGGTTCTAAAAAGAAAGTAAAGTGAGAGTGTAATTAGAAAACTGCAAAAGTGATAGTAGCTCTCACAGTGAATTTAATGCCAATTTTGAAAGTGTATAAAGACAAAATTTTAATAAAATAAGAATCTTGTAACTAAACATGTTGAATAAATTATCCTCACTTTAAAACAGTAGCAAACCTTCCATTTTATTACAAGAGTCCAAATATAATGTTTTACTATTATAATTTGACTCTGACCATTAAACCATGCTTAGGCTTAACTAATTTAAATTGCTTATTATTTCTCAACAGAAAAATCCTAACTCCAAAGGGAAAGAAAAGGCATTCATTTACTATCTACTACTTTACCTTTTAAGTAAAACTAGCCACAAATTAAAAAGAAATTAAATTTATATTACATCTTAGCTTGCACCCCATGAAAATATTTAGTAGCATACTTAATTCATATGTACGATATACTTTATATTTTTGATAAAATCCATTTGGCCTGTATTTTACATATGGATGTACTAAGTGCAATCATATGAAATAAAATTTTCAAGGTCAAAACCCAGTTTTATATCATTCAAACTAATAAGCCACAACAAGCTATCTCAGACTTAAATCAATTATTTTAAAAGCATAATTATTTCAACATGTAATGATCAAAATTCTTTTAATCTATGCTTCTAATTTAAGTGAAAGCAAATAAAATATTTTCTGAAACATTAGAAGTATTAATCATAACTATTTTATGTTTTGAAATTGGCAATGGAATAGAAAATACAGCTCCCTATTCTTCAAAATTAATACTACTACTATTATTTAATTCTTATATGTTCATCATTATACGTGTACCAATTTTTTTGAATTTTTAAAAAAAAAAAATTTTTGTGGTTGTAGATGGACAGAATGCCTTCGTTTTATTTGTTTATGTGGTGCTGAGGTTCGAACCCAGTGCCTCACGCATGTTAGGCAAGCACTCTGCCATTGAGCTAAGGCCCAGCCCTTGTACCAATTTTTAAGAATAATAATATACCTTTAAACTGGGTTTTATTAAATTTCAGCATTCTATTAACCCAACTGAAAAGGAAAGCATTATGGAGATACCTTAGAAAACTTGGAATGGAACCACATTTGACACAGCTATCCCAATCCTATGTCTATACCCAAAGGACTTAAAATCAGCACACTACAGTGGTGCAGCCACCTCAATGTTTATAGCAGCTCAATTCACAATAGCTAAAGTATGGAATCAGCCTAGATGCCCTTTAATAGATGAATGGATAAAGAAACCGTGGTATATACACACAATGGAATGCTACCCAGCCTTAAAGAATAATGAAATTATGGCATTTACAGGTAAATGCATGGAATTGGAGAATATCATGCTAAGCGAAGTAAGCCAATCCCAAAAAACCAAAGGCCAAATGATTTCTCTGATAAATGAATGCTGATCCAAAATTGGTGGGGGGCAAGGGAATAAGGGAGAAACTTTGGATTGAGTAGAGGGGAAAGAAGGGAGGGAGGAGTGGGGAAGGAAAGTGTGAAGGGGGGAGATGGTAGAATGACATGGACATTATTACCTCTATGTATGGGTATGACTGCACGAATGGTGTAACTCTACATCATGTACAACCAGAGAAATAAAAAGTTGTGCTCCATTTGTGTAAAAAAAAAATAAAATTGAGGGCTGGGATTGTGGCTCAGCAGTAGAGCGCTTGCCTAGCACCTGTGCGGCCCGGGTTCGATCCTCAGCACCACGTACAAATAAACACATTGGTATAACTAAAGCAAATAAATAAATATTTTAAATAAATAAATAAAATTGGAAGAAAAAAAAAAAGGAAAGGCTGACATCCCTGGTTTTGAGCTATACCAATCAATCATAAGACTTGGAGGCCAGGCCCCTGACAAAATAGGCAGGGTGGAAGAGAGAAGAGAGTCTGTTCTCCCACAAACAGAAATGATAGAAAAGGAAAGGAAAACCAGGTCAGAGCTCAAGACTGGGCCACGACATTCACATTTCCAGTATTCCTATTATCTGTCTCCAGGTATCCAAGTCTCTGACTATTTTCATCCTGATTTTTTTGTTTTGTTTTGTTTTGTTTTGTTTTGTTTCTGTTTTTCACAGCTCTCCTCTAACTCTTACAGACTGGTATCTTGTACTTGCAGATTTGCTATTCTCTCTACACTTTCCATTTATAGATTTACTAAATAAAGATATTAAAAATTCATAACAAGCCGGGTGCGGTGGCACACGCCTGTAATCCCAGCACTTCGGGAGGCTGAGGCAGGAGGATCGTGAGCTCAAAGCCAGCCTCAGCAATGGCGAGGCACTTAGTAACTCATTGAGACCCTGTCTCTAATAAAAATACAAAAAAGGGCTGGGGATGTGGCCCAGTGGTCGAGTGCCCCTGAGTTCAATCCCCGGTACCAAAAAAAAAAATTCATAACAGAAATCTAAGTGATAGATTAGTAGCATCAAACACAGAGAGATATTAATTATGGTTGCTTTGCTTTTTACTTCCCCAGTTATATCTCAAATAATGTATTCTAACTCCTTTGTTTAATAAATGAGAAAACTGAGGCATAGTAGAAATAACCCATGAATGGTCACACAAAAAATTTTAAGACAGAGTCTAGGCCTCTTTTGAAGAACTTTAAGGTGAATAAAGGAAAGTCTATCAATTATCATTTTTTTCAAGTCAAGAGTAAGGACCCTTTGGGAAATTCTGTAATACAATTTTAAGCCAAGGTTAAAGTAGAATCAAAAGATCAAGGCTCAGCAAATCACTTGGATAAGTGATTTTTTTTTACTCCAGTTAAAATAAAAATGTATCTAATACTTTAAAAAATATGTCAATCTTATGAAGTGAAAGCAAAGTAAATCAAACAACATAACAATTTTTGTTAAAAAAATAATAAAGGTTGTTTTACATAAAATTTTTATGAGGTAAGTATCACTTTCCTTATTTTATTCAGACTCCAAAGCTAGAAACAAAAAATTATAAATAATAGTATAATTTAAAACTGTAGGTTTTTATATCTATAGTAGTAGTAGGTCATATGGCAAAGTATTAGTTTAATTGACAATATTTTCATGATTAAAAAATGCATTTACTACATATTTGTTGAGTACCTGCTATGGGCTTGGCCAGTGCTTTGTAACTTAAATTTAATGGCAAGTGGGGAAAATAGAGCTAACATATATTTCATGCATAGTAAGAGAAGTTAGAAGACAGGGAGACTAGTAAGAGAAAAATGAAAGAGTGCCAATTAGAAAATTTTAAATCTAGGGTTGTTTTAGGGCAAAAGGCCCATAAGAACACTGATAAAATAAAATAATACTAAGTCTGGGGATACTGCAAAGTGGAAGAGCTGAACCTGAGTCTTCAATAGAAATCAGGATCCTCCAAAGCATCTGAAGTTGTCTTAAAACTATAGTACCTCCTGATTCCAAATTTGGCAAATGCAAATACTCTTTTGGAGAAAAACAAGCTTACTTTAAATCATCAAAATATAGATAAATTGTAGTATTAAAGTATGAGCTAAAAATAAAAATTCACCCAACATAAAAAGAAATGTGAGAATTGACAGAAATAGCAAATAAAGTATCTAAGCAATACAAGGACTTTAGATATTGGAATTATCAAACATAAAGCATTTTAAATCTGCTATATCCCAACTTCACATGCTTAGGAATTCTTCTCCCCTCTTAAGCATATGGAATATAGTTATAATTTTCAACATCTTCACGTACTTATTATATGAACAGTGTTGTTACTGGGTTCTTCTATAGGATATTCTTCTTATTATGGGTCATATTTTTCTGGTGATTTTTTATTAGATGACAGGCATTGTAAAGTTTTACCCTCTTGGATGCTAGATATTTTTATTATTCTATATATACTCTTGAGTTTGTTCAGGACATGTTTAAGTTACTTGGAAATAGTTTGATCCTAATAAGTCTTTCTTTGTAAGACAATGACTTGTGAGGCTAAGGCAGGATTGCAAATTCAAGACCAGCCTAAATAACTTAATAAGACCATATAACAAAATAAAATAAAAAGTGTTAGGGATGTAGCTCAGTGATAAATCATCCATGGGTTCAATTCCCAGTACGGCAACAAAACAAAATCTACTCTGTTTCTACAACTCAGGGCAACTTCTATCTGATTTCCTTGTTCCTGTATTGAAGTCAAGAAACATTGTCTAAGAAGTAAGCTGGAGTAATTTTAGGGCTCACTTATCTTAAAAGACAAAAATCATAATATCAGACAATGAAGACAAATACTTTACAGGATCAATAACTATAGAAGACTTCCCAACAGCAATAGTGGATGTCACAAGACAGGGCTTCAAAGGGCTGACAGGAAGCAGCTATCAATCTTGAACTGTGCACCTAGCAAAATTACCTATCATGATGAAGGCAGCTACCTGAAGCATCAAAGAGCAAATAGGGAAGCTGAGACTTAAAGGGCTAAGATTGCTAAGAAAAAGAAATGCATTTAGATAAGACCTGTTTATCATGGCTCTTCCCCTTGAAGATTTGCTGATTTTCAGTGTCACGTAGGGACGAAATGGAAAACTGTGGTCTACATTTTGAATCAATGTCACTGTGTCAGAGACACAAAAATTGAAATTTATGTTTACATATGAAATAAGGACATGAGGGGCCAAAATATCAGAAAAAAGGGAAATTACGAAAGTGACTCAAAATTCTAACACAATCTCTCACAGAACATTTTCTAACACCTAAACTATGTAGGTGAGAAGAAAGAGCAAGTTGATAAGAGAAAAAAGCTAAGCACACATTTTAGTAATATCACTATGCTGAGGAAATAAAATTGGAGTTCATGGCACATCAAAGTAGAAGAAATCTGGGCAATGTCAGGCTTTAAGTTTTAATACATGAAGGGCTAAAATGTAGTAAGTAAACCAGAAACAGACCAGCCCAAAGGAATCCTGAAATACAGGTTCTATTTTCATGACAGAAAAAAATTAAGTATTTCCTAGGGAAGGTTATATAAACATGAACATTTACTGGTCTTTAAATGTTATCTGATAATATTTTATTAAAATTATGTATACAAATAAAGAGAAAACAAAAATTACTGAAAACCAAGAGAAAAGCAAATTTTATGAGCAGACTCATTAATAATGCAGGTATTGGTGTTATAAGACATAAACATCAAAATGACTATAACTAATATGTCCAAAAATGCATGAAAAGATTATGAATTGTTCAAAGAACTGGGATCTCTTTTTCTTTTTAATCAACTGGAAAAATCAGAACAGAAAAAGAATAATTAGAATTAATAACTGATAAGCTGGGCGCGGTGGCGCACACCTGTAATCCCAGCACTTGGGAGGCTGAGGCAGAAGCATCGCAAGTTCAAAGCCAGCCTCAGCAATGATGAGGCACTTCGCAACTCAGTGAGACCCTGTCCCTAAATAAAAATACAAAAAAGGGCTGGGGATGTGGCCCAGTTGTCGAGTGTCCCTGAGTTCAATCCTCAGTACCAAAAAAGAATTAATAACTGATAAATTTAACAGCAATTATACATATGCATGCCTTGTAGGATTCTATTTATATGTTTCTAAAAATTGCAAACTAAGCAGAACAGTGATTCCTTAAAGTATGTAAGGACAGGCAAGAGGAGTTACAAAAGCTCACAAAGAAACTTTTATCCTGATTGTAACGATGGTTTTATAAGTATAAACACAGGTCAAAAACCATACACTTAAATGTGTGCAGTGTCTTGAATGTCAATCATACCATAATAAAATTGGTTAAAAATAAAAAAACAATAATATCATTTAAGATGTAAAATATGTGGAATTTGATTTTTTAACAAAAACAGGCCAAAGGCAAAATGAGGTACATGAGGTAGATGCTATAAATTTATTGGAAAATGTTGGCAATAGCAGTTAGACACTAATGAGTTAATCATCTGTGTTTGACTCTCTAGGGTAATCACAAAAAGAATAAAAGTGTTTATAACTAACAAGGAAATAGAGTGGAAAAAATAAAATATAATAATATTTGGTTTATCCAAAGGAATGGAAAAAGAAGGAAAAAGAACTAAAGAAATATAAAGCAAATCAAAAACTAATACTATACCAAAATGATAGATTTAAATCCAAATATGTTGATGTTTGCATAATGCAAAATTATTAAATATCACAATTAAAAAACAATTGTCATAAGGATTCTTAAAACAAAAGAAAATAAAAACAAAAACTGAAACAGCATAACCCCTAAATACCTTCCTTTCTAAAGATTATATTTCAGGAAAAATGAACCTAACTCCTGAAGTGATCTCAGAAGAAATATCTGAGACAAGAAGGAACAGTGGAGAATAAACTGATAAACATCTATTAAATCTACAAAAATTATATAAAACAATAAAATTAATGCCTATTTTCTTCTGGCAAACTAAACAAAATCCCATGTAGGTAAAAGAGGTTAATCATAGTTAAAATGTTCTAAGGAACTTTGACTATTTGGAAGATGATTAAGATATTGATCAATGATAGACTTGCCAGGTTTTTAAACATGTGTTGTAAATTTCCAAGCATAGCCACTAAAATGGTAGCATTGGATGCATAATTTCTAAACCCAGTAGAAGAATGAAGAAGGGATAGAAAGAAGAAAAGAACAAACAAAATTCAATCAATCCAAACAGAAAAAAGAAGGAAGGAAGGGAGTTGTGCTAATAGAAAATGCAAAAGTCCTCATAGAAATGCAATATATTGATCCTTCTAGTTAAAAACAATAATTGCTAGATAAAAGACAGACAACTGATCAAAAAACAAAAGCTAATGATGTATGTTTGCATGAAATGTGTACAAGAATACAGAAGTGTTGGAAATAATAGACTGTAAAATTATATAGCAAACCTAACTAATCAAAAGTAAGCTAGGATAGTTATTAATTTCAAACAAAATAAAATTTAAGTTATAAAATGATATTAGGACTAAAGAAGTTCACTATATTATGACCAATATTAAATTTTTCAGGTACATACAATGATTTTTAAATTGAGAGAAAAGATAAGATTAAATAGATAAAGTTGAGTCAAAAATATAAAACAAAATTTGATAGAACTATAGGGAATAATTAGGAAATCCATGACCATAGGGTAAGATTTTAACATCCCTCTTACTTATTGATAGGTCATGCAGACCAAAAGCAAGGCAAAAATATTGACCAGGTAATAGGATCTTTTAATAAAACAATTAAAACTCGATTAATGGACTTTACATTGAACGTTGCAGGCAACAATTAAAGAGTACAATTTTTCTTCTAACATACATAGAAGGCTTTAAAAATTAACTGCATACTGTGCTATAAAACATCTCATTAAATCTTAAAGATTAGATATCACCCAGACCACATTTCTAAATACTTCTCAAGCTACTCCATAGGATTGAAAGGGAGGGAATCCTTCCAAACTCATGCAATGAGACCAACAGAGTAACAAAAAAAAAAAAAAAAAAAAAAAAAAAAAAAAAAAAAAACAGACAAACAACAACAACAACAAAAAGAAATCTATAGGCCAATATCACTAATGAACACAGATGCCAAAATTCTCAACAAAATAGCAAGGTGAATTCCACAGCATATCAAAAAGATCATTTAACATGATCAAGTCTTGTGTCCTAGGACACAAGAATGGCTCAACATACACAAATCAATGAACATGATGTATCCTATCAACAGAATGATAAAAATCATATGATCATCCCCATAGAGGCAGGAAAAAGCATTTGATAAAATTCAACATTAAGACTAGGGCAAGAGGCTGGGGTTGTGGCTCAGTGGTAGAGCACTTGCCTAGCATGTGTGAGGCACTGGGTTCATCCTCAGCACCACATAAAAATAAATAAATAAAGGTTTAAAAAAAGGCATTTCTTTAAAAAAAAAAAAAATGACTGCAGTAATTGACAAGTAGTTGATTATCAAAGAAAAGGAAAGCAGATAGCACTTCCCATAAGTCACTAACAGCCTGGGGGAAGGGAAGGGCTGCACTTTGCCTTTGGGTCATTTTTGGTCCTGTGGGCCTGAGAAGAAAAGAAACCTAAAATCTCTCTCTCTCTCTCTCTCTCTCTCTCTCTCTCTCTCCCCCCCCTCCCTCCCTCCCCTCCTTCTTTCTCTCTCCCTCTCTCCCTCTCTCTCTGTTCTATCCCTTAAATAAAACGTGTTTTCTTGTCTCAGTGTTTGTCCAGTGTTTAATGTTCAACACTGGGGGAATGAGGGCTCGATCCTAATTTCCAAGACCAGCATCAACATCACTTCATGATTAAAAGCCTGAAAAATTAGGTGTAGAAGGATCATACCTCAACATAATAAAGGCTACACATTGCAAACCCAAGACCATCATACTGTATGAGTAAAAACTGTAAGTATTTTCTCTAAGGACAGGAACAAGATGAGCTGTTCATTCTCAACACTCTTACTCAGTATACTACTAGAAGTCTTAGCCAGAGTAATCAGGCAAAAGACAGAAAAAAAAAAGGTATAGAAATAGAAAGGGAGGAAGTCAAACTATATGTTTGCAGATGATACGATTCTATACATAGAAAAAGCTAAAGACTCCACCAAAAGATCATTAGTACTAGTGTACAAAGTTAGTAAATTAGTAGGACACAAAATCAACATATAAAAATCAGTAACAAATTTGCTGAGAAAGAAATCATGAAAGCAATCCCATTCACAATAGTTACAAAAAGGTAACATGACTAGAATAAATATAAATAACCCAAGCTATGCAAACCTCTATAACGACAATTACAAAACAATGATGAAAGAAATTGAAGAAGACACATTACACACAACCAAAAGACCCCATGTTCATGAACTGGAAGTATTAATATTGTTAAAATGTCCATATTACATAAATATTATTAAAATGTCCATATTGCAGATTAAATGCAATCCCCATCAAAATACTCATAACATTCTTCACAGAACTAGAAGAAAATGATTCTAAAATTCATATAGAAGTACAAAAGACTCCAAGTTGCCAAAGCAATTTTAAGCAAAAAGAAAAAAGCTGGAGGCATCATAATTCCTGAAACACGCTACAGAGCCACACAGAGGTTACCAAAGCAGTATAATATGGGCATAAAAACAGACACATAGACCAATGAAACTGAATAGAGATCCCAGAATAAACCCATGCATCTGCAGCAGCTGAATTTCTGTTTTAGTCAGCTTTTTTCACTGCTGTGACCAAAAAACCTGACAAGAACTTTAGAGAAGGAAAAGTTTACTTTGGAGCTTATGGTATCAGAGGTCTTAGTCCATAAACAGCCAATTTCCTTTTTGGGGCCCAGGTGAGGCAGAACATCATGAAGGTAAAGTGTGGTGGAAGAAAGCAGCTGGGAACTTGGCACAATGAAGCAAAGAGTTCTGCTCAACAAAGGCACCCCAGAGACCCCACCTCCTCCAGCCATACCCTACTTGCTTAAGTTACCATTCAATTAATCCCTATTAGGTTAACTGATTAGGTTAAGATTCTCATAACCCAATCATTTCACCTCTAAACCTTATTAGGTTAAGATTCTGGTATAGGGCACTGATTAGGTTAAGATTCTCATAACCCAATCATTTCACCTCTAAACGTTATATTATCTAAACCATTCCACCCCATACCCCAAAAGCTCAAGCTCGTGATCATTTCACAATGCAAAATACATCTACTTCATTTCCAAAAGTCCCCATACTCTAAACAGTTCCAAGACTACCCACAAAAAGTCCAAGTTCAAAGTCTCTTTCAAAACTCAAGGCAAAACCTCAGTGTAAGCCCCTAGAAAAATCAAAAGCAAGTTACATATATCCAACATATACAGATAAAAGTAAACATTTCCATTTTATTCTAAAAGGAAAAAAATAAGGATATAGAAAGAAAGAATGGGACCAAAGCAAGACCAAAATCCAGCTGGGTAGACAAGTCTAGTAGGTCCATATCCAGCATCTACAGCACAGAGTTTCTACCCAAAGGACTTGTGTAGTTCTGCCCCTGTGACCTTGCTGGTTTGCAGCTCACCAGGGCTCTCTCTTGGCTTGTCCTGAATTCCTGCAGTTTTCCTCAGCAGATGTTCCATCGTATTGGCATTCTTAAACTCAGGGGTCTCCACTGAAGCTTCAGCTTCTTCCTCACATCTCCATGCACTGCCCTTTCAGGCACAGCCTGCAGAGACTCCAACACTGCTGCACTTTGCCTGTCTCCAAGGTCCTCCTTCGAAATTTTAGTGGAAGCCTCCATTACCCCCTAATTCCAGTACCTTGTATTCCTGCAGAACCAGCACCATGCAGTTACCACCAAGGTCTGTTGCCATCTCCAGCAACAGCCAAGCTTCTAGGGACCCTGGCTGCAGTAGACTCTGAGTGCCTGGGTTGGCTGAGTATGTTGAAAAAACTTCCCAGGTGCCTCTGTGCAGGCAGGGTGTCCTGCTGGTCTCTGCTCAAAGGAATTTTTACTTTTACACCCTTGAGCCTGAGATGGGTGTGGTCTTGCCAATTTCTGAGATATTCTTGAGCCATCTTTCCTATTGTCTCCAAGCCAAGTATTTAGCATTTCTTTAGTGGCAACAGAGAAATTTAAAAACATTTCAAAATAATGCATCATTCTCTTTATAAGTTGCCTGAACTGCTGAATAAATTTGTTTGTAGATTAATTCAGTTTTTTTTATTACTATCATTACTTTGGTAAGTTACATGCTTTTAAAGACATTTGTCCTTTATCTTTGCTGTGTTTGTAGTTATAGTTCTTTTATTTCTAGTATTTTTTTAGTGACTGTCATTTTTCTTGTCATTCTAATAAGAGATTTGTTTGTTTTATAAAACAAATTTCTTAGGCTTTGTGGATCCTCTGTATTGTATTTTTACCTTCTATTTTAATTAATTTTTGTACTTATCTTTAATATTCCCTTTCCTTTTTTATGTATTTTAGTCTCTTACTCTTTGCCCTACTTCCTTTTTCTTAATATATTTTTTTTAGTTGTAGGTGGACACAATATCTCTGTTATTTAACTACTTTTTATGTTGTGCTGAGGATGCTACGTGAGTGCACTATCACTGAACTACAATCCCAGCCCCTTTGCTTTACTTCTTAAGGTGGATATTTAGCTTATGGATAGATATCTAGCCATTATTTTGTAACATAAACCATTGAAGATCAAATTTCCCATCTTGTGCTATTTTTATTACATTCTGAATATTTGATATAAGTATGTTTATAATTATTCAGCTCTAAAATTTCTTAATTTCCTTTAGGGTTTTCATTTTATTCATGCATTGTTTTGAAATGCTTTTAAATTTCTCAAGGACAAGGGTATAAAATTATTAAACTTGTTATTAATTTCTCTTATTGCACAATAATTATATTAAAATATAAGATTCACATACATTTTGTGATTAATGACACATTTGTTAATTCCTGAGAAAGAACCTTCCATACTGACCAATTGTATGATGAACATTTTTCATTTACTGTCCAGTAGTAAAATCCTGATTTGCCATGACTAAGGGAGGTAGATAGAAGAGATCTTTCAAACATTCAAGTAACAATTCCAATCTGTCACACACTCCTCTTCAAGATGTTTATAGTTCATGTCTAAAATCTGTAAGAATAGATATTTATGACTAATGTTCATTTAAACCTGAAATTCAGATGCCAGGCTACATTTTACAACAGATGAAAATGTTTCTCAGAAGAACTTCACTACAGCTCCTGAATTTCTATATGAGTGGAGCTTAGGCACAACAATCTTATTGGAAATGGGGAGAAATGTGTTGAATCTACAGTTATACAATGCATTACATAAAACACAGGAAAAATCAATTATTCATATATGAAGGAGTATGCCAGTCAGTGTTTAAAGGACCAAGGTTGTCTAGTGCTTCTACTACTTTAAGTAAGAATTTCACACTAATTAATTAAATTATTTCATTAAAATGATGACTATTTCCTGACAGATATATGCAATGAATAATTTCAAGATATATGAAACAAAATCTAGACATACTGGATTTCTCTAACATACATTTAATGATTCTACAGGTTAGCAACTTTTTAATTTCAACCTTTTTCAACAAATACTACTTATGCAGATATTAAATGTGCTGGGGATAAGTATATTTAACATGTTCTATGTTATGTATGTGTGTCAGGTGACTGATTTGAGCATAAAATTGGGATTCAGATGGGCCTAGTGAATTAAGTGGGAAAATTTTCAATAGTTTCAGTGATTTACTTCTGAAGGAATTCTGGCTGGATGTGAAGTTAAAGAGTATGACAACATTCTTTTTGCATCACATGATGGTGGAGCTCAGGTCTAATCCCACAAAACAGCAGCAAATTCTCCTGCTCCATGGGAATAAATATATTGTTGAGAGTGGGGGAAAAGAAACATTTTTTCCTTTACTACTGGGTAGAAATCATTAAAAGTTTAAAATAAGGAAGATTTTATTGAAATTGTCTTTATTTTAATAGCTTGAGGGTTTGTGAACTTGGGAACACTGGGAAAAACCATTTGTATGGATCCCCAACAAGGTGAAATCCTGTATAGCAGTGGTCACTCACCAGCCTCAAAGAGCTCATGGGAAGACAGTGAACATCAATAGAGGACATCAGCATGGAATACGATAAAAGTAAGTGTTTTGAGATTTTAAAGGCGGCTAGAAATCTAGGCTTACAAAAAGTCAATGAAATTTTTCATGCATATGAATGTGACCCTCTGATCCAATTCAATACTTTAAATAAAATTTAAAAAGGTGTTGTAAGATGTGGTAGCCAGTATCCAAGAGAGTCCCAAAGAGTCTTACCTCTTGCTAGTCACCCCTGTATCATATCCTCCCACACTGAATTCTGATTGGCCAGGGTGACCCATGGAACATAGCAGAAGTGACAAATGAGTGACTTCTAAAATGAGATATGAAAATTATTGCAGTTTCCTCCTAGGTCTCCTTCTTGAATTGCTCACTTTGTGGGAAATTAGCTACCATGTTATGAGGACAATTGAGTAGCCCTATGAAAAAGTTCACATGGGCCAAGTTGCCATCCATTTGAGAAGCATTGTCTATCCATCTTGGAAGAGAACTTTTCAGTCAAGCCTTCAGATGACCATAGCCTTGGCTGATATATTGACAGCAACCTCACGGGAGATTCCAAGCCAAAACCAGCCAAGCTGCTCCCAAATTACTCCCACAGAGAAACTGTGAGATTACAAATGCTTGATGTTATTTAAAGCCACCGAGTTTTAGGTTAACCTGTTACAAAGTAATAGATAAAGATATACTCTGTAATTATTCTGAAAACTAATAGGAGTTTCTTGAGAATTTGAAGCACAGAAATAATAACATGAAAATCTATGATATTTGGTAGTTATGAGGAGAGATCTGAGACCATAAAATAGAAATAAAAGTATAATATTAATGGTTGAAAATGCTTATTTTACATCAACAAAATGTTTGACATTATGAAGAGAGAGCAAAAGAACTTTTTGTGAAAATAACCTTTATGGCATGAAAGACTTGAAAATAATCAAATAATTTCAAAGGGCAACTTTTGTGTAGTAAATGTCACTAATGACATTTTTTATCTCTACTATAATTCACATTAATGTGTCATATTTTCTTACCATATTTTCTATCCTTTTTAGTCACAATGTTGATACCTATATTAACAATAAAATAACAGACATAGGAGTTATTTTATATGATCAGTATCTATGCAAACTGAATGAATAATAATGTTTCATAACTGTAATATTTAAGTTCTTTCATCTTTAAGCATCTAGGCAATATTGTTTCCAAGTTCTAATCTACAGAGATTTGCAACTTGTGCCACAAATAGAAAAATTAATCAGCAAAACAAAGAAGGCTCAATCAAAGGCGGCAGAGCGCTCGCCTCGCACGTGCGCGGCCTGGGTTCAATCCTCAGCACCACGTAAAAACGTAAATGCATTGCATTGTGTACAACTAAAGTAAATAAATAAATATTAAAAAAAAAACAAAGAAGGAGCCACGCCATCCATACTCTTGATAACCAACTAATTGTATTTACAGAAAAGACATAAAGACTAAAAAAAAAAAAAAAAAAAACAAGATGCTCAGTGCCAGTGTTGTTTGAAATTCCACACTTACCAAACTCACTATTTTATTTAGTTCTTACTTAACATTTAGTGATACCACGTTTTAGGCCTAGTTGTACATGATCTATAAATGGCAATTTATTCAGCCACTATTCTAATATGTGATGTCTATTACTTAATATTTATGTGTTGCATTCCCACCCTGAATTTCACAAATATATCTTTCTATGAGTTGAACACTGTTGAATATTACTGATTTTTCCATATATGAAAACATGAAAAATCTGTGGTTAGAACACTGGTATATTTCTCAATACTTCCAATTCCAAAACCATTTGTCCTTAATGCTGTTACATGACTATACAAAATGAAATTGATTATTCTTATACTACATTAACTTGAAATTGTGATAGAAAAATTATCTTACAAGTTTTTACTTAATTGAGTATATAAACCTGCAAATTAAAGTGGTTAATTGGGAAATCTTTTCAAACACAATTTAACTTGAATTAATATCTTGTACAGTCTTAGAAATAATTATTTGTCAGTGCCTGTGAGAAGCAATAACTTATAATGAGTTTGCCGTAAGGAATCTGATAAGTGTAATAGGCTAGAAGCTACTGTGGTTTATCATTAACATGTTAAGGTAAACTAGTGATATCTCTTATAGAAGCACACTGGTGAAACTGCCAGTGTATGACCAGGTACCACCCTGGTTGTGCACATAGACTACATTAAGAAAATAATTTTAGATAGCATTTAAATGCAAATGATTGCTTGAAATCTCAACTATTCCTTTTAGTAAAGATGTTGATATAAATCTATTATAATCACTTATATCATTTTTGCTGACAATTAGATTATCATAAGAGGGGAGCCCTGTTAGAGCAAGTGTCTCTATTCCCTAGTCCAGGTTGTTTCCTTCCAGGTAGAGAAGGATCCACTAGCCCAAATCCTCCTAACATCTCCACTTCCAGGGAAGAAAAATCTCAGACCATTTTGGAAGAAAATTGGCATGCCTAAGTCAGCTCCTTCTCTCTAGAGCCCAAATCTCTCCTGGAGAACACTCCATTGGTTCTGCTCCCCCAGGTAGATATGTCCAGTGGTCATATGTCATTGTGAGATATGTCATTGTCCAAAACTGTGGAAACCTGCTTAACTTTGGGGTTTAATACTAGAACATCTTCTTGTGGCAGACAGGAACTACAGTTCCAGTGCATAGTCTTCCAGGAAAAAAGGTGAGATTTTGGTCACCATAAGCTTTATTTGCTCTTATTTCTTACTTTATTTAGAACTTGGACAAGGGACAAAGGTATTTCTTATTTTGGTTCCTAAAGGACTTAGAAATATCAGTGGTAAATCAACAAATCACTCTACAAATGATCAAATCCAACCACCCAGACTCCATGAGCTCCAACTTTTATACTCTTGCAAACTACCTAGATTGTTTGAAGTTACAATGAAAAGATGAGAGAAACCAAATTTGGTACAATATAATTGACTCACTGATTAAATCCAACAAAAAGATTATACTGTGAAATTTTCTGGTCCTGACTAACACAGGTAATCTGATGTGGGCAATTTGCATGGAGATTTAGCTTAGAGAAAGAAAGATCTAGAACTATCTACAGTCGAATTCAGGAAGAAAGGCCACATTGAGAACATGAGAGTGGGCTTTTGGGAGACCTGGTAAAAACAAGAGAACAGGCAGAGGCAGAGATGGAGAAGCAGCTCACATGGCAAGTGGGTGAAGGGAAAGAATGTCAACAAAACAGGGTGTGGATTACACCTGTAATACCAGTGACCCTGGAAGCTGAGGTGGGAGGTCACAAGTTCAAGACCATTCTGGGCAATTCGAGAGGACTTGTCTCCAACACAAAAATGGGGGTTTCTATGTAGCTCAGTGATAGAGGGCCCCTGGGTTTAGTCCCCAATACTGCAAAAAGTGGGGAAGGGGTTAAAAAAAAAAAAAGATGTCAGCTACGCAAAAAGATGAACTCTTTTATTCATTGAATATTTATGGAGTGAGCCTCTGTGTGAAGCTTATATGTTGTTGTGAATATAAACACTGTTCCTTGCCTCAAGAAACTTGACATTTAATTATATGCTTTATACAGAAATAAAAAGGAAATACTATATACAGAAATAAAAAGGCAGATAACATTAAACTGTGATTAAATAACAATTGAGTTGGACAGCAAATGTGACATATGAGAGCAGGGGGAAAAGGAAGAAAGACAGGGTGGAAAAAAATAAAACTTTTATTGAGCTGTTCCTTCTTGCTAAGGTCTTTCACATAATAACTTATTCAATATTCAAATTTCATAGAACACACTGTATATAATTGCTCCCATTTTTAGAGACGAGAAAGCAGAGGCTGAGAAATATTTCAGATTATCCCAGGTCACACAGCTAGGAAGTGTGGACTTAAACTTAGTTCTATCAGACTCCAATTCTTCTCTTTTCCACTAGACAATACTATTTTAAAAGAGATTATATGCAAAGGACATAGCACTGGAAAATGAGCAAACACAGTCCTTCATCCATTCATTCAGCAAATTGTTACTGAATACTTTCTCTATTTGAGCAAATTACCAGTGAAAAATATTCAAAAAAAAAAAAAGAACATTTTGCTATATTTTTGAAGCCTCCAGGCTAGTTAGACAATTATATAGGTACAGACAAACCAATAAATAAAAAGAAATGTGGAACTCAATAAAATAAGTACCACAGGAGGTAAAAAAGGAAATGTTATGGATTTCAAATGAGGAGAGATTATTTTAAAAGAATGAATAAAGCCACAATAAAGATGGAAAGGGGGGAAAGCTTTATAATAATTGGAGCTAGAGATGCCAGTTAGAGGACAATAGGCGTAAACATGTAGAAGTGGAGCTCACTATAGAGACCAAGGACCAACAGAAAGCAACAGTGTGACTGAAGTGTGAGGAACAGGGAGGGGACCACAGGAGCACAGGGCAGAAAGGCAGGCTGAGTTCAACCTGGGAAAGACTGCAAAGAGCTGTCTAAGGTTTCATACTGAACTTTGAATGCAATGACTAACTAGGTTTCCAAGCAAAGAAGAGGCACACTCAGTATGTAAGTTAGAAGACAAATGTATACAAAGTAACCCAAATTTTAAAGGATGGTCTTTAAAATGCTAAAATTGCACAGTGGAGATCATTATAGATTTGAAGTAGTGTGATGGCAAAAATTATTTTTAAAAGAGAAGAGTTATGAAGGTCTTTTAGGAATTAAACCTACAAAATGTCATAACTGATATCCTGTTAAGTGCAAGAGAGAGGGAACACAGAGAATGACTTGATCATTGGAGAAATGGTAATGGCAATAACAGAAAAGCAGAAGTTGCAGAAATTAACTGCTGGGATCAGGGGTCCTGGGGAGAGTCCCAATAAAATATCAGAATGGAGAGAAAGGTACATTTTGAGTGATATGGACCTAGAGATTTAACTGGAACTGTGTCAATTTAGATATGATCAGTGAATTATTGAGAGTTTATTGTAATAAAGACACCCAGAGAGCACTCCTATGCTCTTTGCAGCACTATTCACAATTGCCATAATGTCTCATCAACAGATGAATGGGTAAAGAAAATATGGTACATATACACAATAGAATGCTATTCAGCCTTTAAAAGAAAGAAATTCTGCAAAATGAACAACATCGGTAGAACTGAGCACACTGTGCTAAGTGAACTCAACCAATCATGAAACGACAAATATGCATATGAGGTCTCTGAAATAGGTTCAGAGAAACAAAGAGTGGAATGGTGGTGCCTTGAGAGAAGGGTATGGGGGGTTACTTATCAATGGGTATGAAGTTTCAGTCCAGCAAGATGAACAAGCTTTAGAGATCTTCTATACAATTTGGGGCCTATAGACAAAAATATTGTACACTTAAAGAATTGTCAAGAGGATGGACCTCATGCTAAGTGTTCTTACCACAATAAAATAAATTTTTAAAAAAGAGTGAGACCATACGATGAGGAGAGAAGAAGGAGGCAGATCAGGGATAGGGACATAGCACTGGAGTTTCTGAACCACAAAAGCAGCTTCTCGTGTGGTTCACTGAATAGTTGGAGGAAACTGGAAGCTAAAGAAGAACCAATAAAAGAAACAAAAAAGGAAAGTAATATAGAAGATCATTTTCATCATGCAAGCCAAATAACAAAGCATTAAGGGAGGAACAGTTTACAGTATCAAATTATACAGAGGTTAGAGAGAATAAAGAAAGAAAAGAGGATTTGGTGTTTAAATGATCAACTGAGATGGAAGAAAGCATTTTCAGATACACGTTGACAAAATCAATAATTTTGAGTGTTTATGGTAGACAGCTGTGGAACTCAGTGCCACACACTACAATTCCCAGCATTCAGAAGGCAGGCATGTAGGTAAGGGCTAGGACCCCCTGGAAGCTTCTGTACCAGGCAAGCATCAAACCAGTTTTAAAAAAAGAAAAAGTAATTAAAAGAAAAGGTCTAGAGCCAAGCAAGCATTTATCTTGAAAAATAAAATCAGCAGTAGCTTCTAATTACCTAATTAACTACCTAGCTATACAAAGCTGTCCAAAAGGATCAGCATTAGGTGAAATACACTTTTGTTTAGGCAGTGATTAATTCTCAAATGAAATTGGCACTGACACACTTTGCTGTTAACCTTGGTAATAACTTGGTGACAAGTTAAAGAAAAGTCAAAAAAAGCATCCAAAATCCCTGCAAGAGATGTTCTAAAAATGGAACAAAATTGTGATTGCTGACGACATAAAAATAACCATCAACTTTAATCGGACTAGACCAGATGGAGCCTGCATACACAAAAAGGGCACTGTCGCTAATTACATTTAAAAAAGAAGAAGAAATGTTCTGGGAGGACAGAATGATGTCCCCTTGTAACAGCTGTAATCACAGCTCCCCGCGGGCCCATCCTGCGGCATCACATAGGCAGTATTTTTGTCAAACAATGTGAATGCATCTGACAGTAATGTTCTATCACAGGCTGTGCCCTTGATGATAAGAGTGCTCGGGTAGATCAGAAATAGAAACTGAAGGATTCCCCTACTCACTGGAGAATAATACTAAGATATCAATCTAACATGCTGGTGAGGATGACTCAAAGCCACAGACCAAGAGACTGGAATAGAGATCAAGTCTTTCTACTGAAATATAAATCAACCTCAACCAGCTAATGTCTAAAATTATATCCTAATTCTGTGCAACTAGTTGACAAGGCAAGGGAATTACTGAGATCATTCACTCCAGCTCCAACATTCTATGAGTTTATAAATCTTCATGAAAAATTTCTGGGCTTTGCTGATAAATATCTAAAAGAAATCTAAAATTAGACATACACAATTAGTTTGAAAACTCAGGTAAGAATTATGAAGCTTCCTGATTTTATTTTGCCCAACAACTTTAAAAATGCAAATTACTTACTATGTATATATTTGTCATATATATAATGAGTAAGGATGAGGACTCAGGAAACAGAAAACAGGCTTCATAACTGGTTTAGCCACTGCCCATTAAAGTGACAAAGAGCCAGTTACACAACTAGTCAGTTATTCCCTCTCCCTGTCTTTGCTTCCTCATATGTAAAATGTGGATAATAACTATTTCATCAGATTGTTGTTAGGATTACAGTGTGATTTCTATAAATCTTTTACTAAAGTGCCTGACAGATGGCACACCCTCAAGATGAGTTCGCATTATTATTACTTTATCACTATTTCGATAAGTCAGATTTGATCTCTGTATGCAATTTATCACATCTATAATGAGGCACAGGAATGTCTTGACTAAATGGTTCAGTCAACCAATGGCTTCAAGTAATCTGAATATGCACTAGGAGGCTGCAACATGGAAAGGTATCTGAATATAACAAGGAATAAGAACCACCAGGAGGAACAGCAGAAGGGTATGTGGGCTCTAATAATAGGGGAATCTGATAAGAAACCTCCATGTACTTTAGGTCAATGAGAAACCAGAAAGAGCCAGAGCCTCTGTGGTGTACATCTACCTGATTTATGGGTTAGCCCCTTCAATACTTAGTATGGAGTGGGAAAGCTTCAAGAGATCTACTTTGACCTTTTCGTGTCGGGTGCTGAAGAGAGAGTGTCACCAGGACCCAGCAGTTACATATTCCAGCAGCAGTAATGCAACAACACTTCACCATGTTTGTCCTTCTAAACATGTAGAAGATTTATGGACAAAGATATTCAGACCAGGACATTAAGTAGCAAAATAAAGGCAGTATTCAATGAAGATCCCACATGTTCCACAGAATGCAAATGCTCCTCAACCAGTAACCAGGTTACATCTCGATGAATACTGCATAAATTAAAAGCATAACAATACAAAAATGGGTTGTCTACACCTCCCCTATTGAACATCCTAGTGTAGGAACACAGTACACTGCAGAGTGAGGGCCCGTGGTTGACCTGGCACTTTGGCTCACTGCCAAAACATCATGAAAGAGTATCACATGGAACACTGCTAGCTCAGAAGCGTCAAAATTCAAAATTCAAAGTGTGATGTTTTATTGCATGCGTATTTTTTTTCCCAAACCACTGCAAAGTCAAAAAATTCCAAGTCAAGCAATCATTAAGTCAGGAACCGTCCTATATTACTCAACTCTTCTTCTCTCCTTCTCTCCCTGACACTATTTGCCATACTGACCACGGAAGTCTTTTTTCTAGATCAGACAAGAAATTCGTTAAGGTGAAGTTTGTGGTGGAGGTAAAGGACACAGCAATACCTGCCACAGCAACAGTGAAGTGGTCACATCCTCTCATTCTGAAAGATGAGTCCACCCTCACCCTTAGTCTATTAAGTGAATATTCTCAGTGAATATTACAGGGTTTTCCCCTCCTCCTTTCTTTCTTATACCACTATTATAGATATTCACAAGTTGCACTATGAAAGTCAAATACAGTCAAGCTCCTACCCTCTGAAGCTTCCAGCTTCCTCTCCCTTTGATCCCAAAGTTTCCAAATAACCTAATATTTTTTCCCAGTTCTTCAATCCAAAATGAATTGATTTCATGAATGAGAGAAAGAGGAAAAGAAAGGAACTACTGTTACCACCCAATTTCAGCAGTCCAGACGCGCTTCCACATGCAGATATACTGGTCAGGGACAGGAAAAGTAACCCATTGCTCTCCACTATTTTTCTCTTCAACCCTCTCTATCATGCATCCAAGCAGAGGTCACAAGCTCCAATGGTAGCCACTGTGTCTGTTTTGTTCTCCACTGAACACCTAGCACAGGGCTTGGCACACAGAAGGAGTGCCACAAATACAAAATTGTGATCACAATCTAAAAGAAGAATGTGTTTATTAACACTAAGATTCTTAAGAGACTTGCAAGTCTGAGACAGGCATTAGTGATGGAGAGGAAAAAGAGCAAAACCAAAGGAGATTCTGAGTACATTCATTAATTCAACTTTTTCCCTCCATAGATGAATGTTCCCAGCACCAACTCTCCAAGCATAGGATAATGCCCTTCCTGCCCACCACTGCTCCACACATTGGTATATATTAAATGTTAAGATCACAGCTTGCATGTGATTGATTGGATTTAGCCAAAGACTTGTGATCTTTTGTCTACCCTAGTACACATCAGAAATAGTATGGAAAGGATAAAGTATGTCTACTTTTCACATCTGTATATTTACATCTAATATCCCAAAAAATTAAGTCTAATGAAAAGAATTGATATCAATGGAAGAGCCCATGAGAACTTATGTCCTATTGGACAAGATATATTTAATATTTGGGCACTTGTAATATTGCTGCTTTCAACTGTATTTCTGTAAACATAAATGAAAAATAAGTATTTTTCTTTTGCCATGTTGGAAGTGAACAAAGTACACAAAAGATTTTAAATTTTCCCTTTATTATTTTGTTAAAGTGCACTGTGTGAGCCTGTGCCTTACATAAATCCAATTTGTATTGATTTTCTGGATATAATATAATGCCTGCTGTAGAGCAATTTGTTACACAGTGGCAAAAAATGGGAATGACTCATAAACCTACAGAACAACTGTATGTTTGATTTAAATAGAGTGACAGCTGGACATGGACAGATTTACCTCTAACTGACGCTCCTTCCTCTTGTGCTCAGTTCTACAGATGCCATTCCAGTCCTCTACCAGGAAAAACATCCCTCTCTGTTCACACCCTTCCCCTCAAGTATAGTAAAGTCTATGCCCCAGTGTGACAGGACAGATACCTAAGAGAAATTTTATTAACCTATATAGATATGTGGACAGCAAGAAATTTAAAACATTATCATAAAACAATATGACTTTGCTACTATTGTTTAGGTCAATTCACATTTATTAAAACTCAGGGCACTCCAATCTGGTGGAAGATGAGTCAGTACCAGGCACTGTGTCTATGGACTTTGAGTTTGATAAGTACGCCTTTAAAGTCAGGTTTCCTAACTGGAATCCAGGGACCCATACACATACCATGGATAAGCTTCCAGAGGCCTAGAAATCCTTTAAAGTACAAACAGTGTGTTTACCTGTTAGGATGTGCATTTAACAGGGCCATATGTTCGATAGATATCAAATTCTCAAACGGACTGCAAGACCAAACAAGGTTAAGAACCACTACCTTGAGGCTTAAAAAGTATTGCATTTCTCAAAACATTTCCAGTTGTTTTAAGGATTCTTTGAACTTTTCTTCTGGAATGTTTCAAAGCAAAAGATAACGTCCATGAATAATCTGAATGATGACAAGTCTTTTTTAGGGATCTGATTTTTAAAGTTGTCTAAATTAAACATGGTAGAAAAATATGATAGGTAGATGAATGAACTGTGCAATTTATTTTTGTTAAAATTAATAAAATGTGAAATAATGAGATATTTATTAGGGAATGTAAAGTAGATTAAGGGGTACATATTAATTAAAAATTGCAGGAGAAAACATCAATAAAAACATTAACAAGTTATAAATAATATTTACCAAAGGAGGGAAATCACATTTTACTTTTTATTCATTGTATAAATGTTTACTGAGTGTCTCCCATGTACCAGGTACTCTTGTAAGTGCTTAAGATACAGCAGTTAACAAAAGTGCCTATTCTTAAGGACCTTCCATTCTGTCACCTGCTTAACAATTCAATTCATCCAACATACATTGCTCAACAATTAATATGTAAATATTAATAGGACAAAAAAATATAAAACACAAAATGGATATTAAAGGAAAGTATGCTGTAGAGAAAATGAGTAAACAACTCAATGGCAAAATACAATAATGTTTAGCATGTTAGTAAAAATGTTTGGTAAAAATAAACTAAATCACTGTAACGAAAACATAGAAATAAAGAGGTAAACAGTAATGGTAATGTGTTTGATAATTCTTAGAAAAAAGTACATATACTATTTATATGTAGGTATATATGTATACGCACAAATGTTTTAACATATTCAGTCACCTGATCTAAGCAAGAACTACGGTAAAGTTTTGACGCTTTGGAAACGATCATAACAGGGAGGCAATGGCAAGTAAGATTCTCATCAGGCTGGAAACTGAGTTTGCTCCTTTCTTTAGAAAGCATAAGGACAAGCCAAATCCAGAAATTCATAGAATAGAAAGTTCTTACTCCAGACCTAAATCACTTTCCTAATTTAAATGAGTAAATTAGTCTTCATCCTTTAATCGGAACACTTCAAGTTGTTTCTAACCACTCATGCTGCTCATCAAAGAGTGCAGAAATACAATTTTCTGACATTATTCTTTAATCACATATACACACAAAGAATTAAATAATTACATGTGGTTTTAAAAGTATATGTGTATAACAAGTGATGAAATGAGAGAAATATAACAGGAAAATGTCTCGGTCCATAGGGTCTGCCAGGAGGAGAAGAGAAATTATTGTCTACTTCCCATTGTCACCCAAGATTGCCCATTGCCCCTCCCATTCTATGCTCAGAAAACTCAAAGGGGTGCATGGTGGAGTTAAGAAAATGAATATGGACTCCCCAAGTATTCCAGCATATGTACAGAGAAACTCATCTGATGCCTTTCAACTGAAGCTACCATTTCAACCTTTCTCTGCAACTTAAGGGGGATCAGAAGTCTTTAAGAGAGAGACCACACACACACACACACTTAAAAGTGGACATTTTGATATACAAATATTGAAGGAAGTGCTATTTGGAATTTTTTAAAAAATGTGAAGGAGTTTTCTTAGATACAGAGAACATGGGCTGGATGATTATTTGTATCATCTTCTGATGGGTAGGATCAAGGCGACAGAAACCAAGGCAAAGATGGGGGTGTGGGAGGAGTGAAAAATAATCAACTGATAGAAAAGAGCTGGGTGGGATCTAGGAAGATGTAACCCTTTGTGCAAGAACCTGGTGAGGAGTCCAGGGCTGGGGGTAGTAAAACCAATGTTAACATTTATGCTCTAAGCCATCTAATACCCTCGTGTTTTCTTCAGGACTGAAGTTAAGAGTAGCTTAATATATGCAAGTTGAAGAGAAGTGTATGCATTGTCCTGAAATGGGTAATGATTTCTCTTCAGGTCATAGAGACACAGTGGCAGCTCAAAGATCAGTTCTGCATCTGAAGAACTCCTCTGTCATGCACAGCCTACTCTGCCATTTGGGTTTAGAGACAATAATTTCTTATCTGTCTAGTCATGATTTTCTCCACTAATTTCAATGCTTATTTCACTCAGATATAAAACTTGACTCTTTACTTTATGAAATGGTTGCATGTAAATCAGGGTACACTTAGAAATTCTTATTCAAAAGATGAAGATGTAATTCAGATCACTAATATAAATAATCATGAAAATAAAAAGTTGTGTGTAAGGAAATAAACTTTTAGTGGACTTTTTAATGAATCTGTTTTATTGTACGATTATGAAGAAATTAAGAAATGACTCTTTTTCATCTGTGAAGATGTCAAGCTGCTCATGCAAACTGATCTTGGAAAAATCAAATACTTCTTTTCTTAAATGATACTATCTGGTAAAATGACCATGCATTCACTTACAGCACAACACTCAGTGAATGTGTGATCATTAAATATGATAACAATGCAAGTTAAAGAATTGGGCTTTGTTTTGTTTCATAAAAGAAGAAATTTAGCCATCAGAATGACGCTATTTGAGTACATAAAGGAATCATTGAGGCTGAGTTAAACACTTGCTCAGCCACTCTTGGTGGCAGGAAGATGAGAAAGGACAGGATTCCTGTTTCAAGAGGTCAGATAACCAGATAGCCATAGTATATAACTGGTCCAGGCTGAGCTGAGCTACAAGATAACAAGTATTGCTTGAGTCAAATAAACTCTCTTAAGAAAAAAAAAAAAACTTTAAAAATTGTAGATACAGAAAACTTAATTAACATTTTCTCTAATGTCAGGCTCCTCCACAGCCCACATCTCAGACTACAAATGTTCCCTTATCACCTGCCACTTCATCTTGTCTTTATGTAAAAAGGAACTAGCCCATTTCAACAGATAATGTGTCAAATATTATAACCAATTTTAAATGAAATTAAAGGCAGGTTATTAATGAGACACATAAAAATCAGCCTAACAAAATTTTCCACTGCTCTATCTTCACTTAAGAAAAGTGGGATGACTCATCCTGATGTCCTTTCAGCTAATCTGTACTTTATTCTATATTCAAAAACTTCCCCCTGTACTTAATTGACCTCTTGTCTCCACACCCAATTTCTTAGAAAAGTGCTCATTAAAATAACAGCAAAAGCAGTAATTACTGGTGCTTAAAGACCTTTGCCCATCCAACACTAGAGAAACCAGATTTTTCTTTTCATAATTTCATAGCATTCACTTTCCTTAGCTTATAGCCAAAAAAAAAAAAAAGCAGGGAAAGAATTAAAGAAAAAAAAAAAAAAGAAAACAGAAAAAGTACCTGTCAAGTAGCACCAGGATAGGTCTGATAAATATTTTATTCCTTTTCTAAATGTAACTGGCACAAAATCAAATAAATTTCAGAAGACCTTAAAACTGGCAAGAATAAAGTTACTAATGTCACAATTTACAAATTCCATCAATACCTCATGAGTTTTCTACAGGTCAAATAGAAAATAAGGGTCTTTGATCTGTAATTTAGAAGAAATAATTCACTTGTAGCATTTGTTTTTCTGCTTAAAGGTAGTACTGTGCTATTGTCCTAGATAAGTCACTGTTGAGTTTTAACAAAAAATCCAGGTGTTTTTTTTTTAATAATGTTCAATTATTTTATTTCCTAACATGCAAGTGATTATTTTTATTTAATGCCATTTGAGTAATTAATGATTTATTCTCTAATCTATCAATTTAGTGGAAGTGTTAAATAGCACTGAATCTAGAGCTGGCTCTTCTGGGTTGCCATATATCCCTCTTACTTCTAAAACATTCATAGTCACCTTTGGGTGATACTCCACGATCTGTCTTGTTCCAACACGCTCCTACCTCTATGCCTTCTCTCCTCATAGTGGGAGCCACTTAATCTTTCCTGGTCTTATCTCGGGCTTTGGACCAATAGCATCCTCATGAGAACAGAACTTTAGCTCAATATACTGCACTAGATATCAAGTCAACTTTGCTATTAGTCCAGCTCTGATAACCACCTCTTTGGCAAAGTTCTAATTTCAGGCTCTGCCTTGTTCCTGAAACCAAGTCTCAACTGATCCTCTAGATGTGGTAACTCAGTCCCCTGATCATTTCCCTCTAGTCCTAGGTCTCTGTCCTGATAAAACCATCTCTGGATTTCATAATGAATGAATGAATTTTACCCCCAATATATATAGATAGTTATATCCTTGCTTCACATCCCATGCCCAACCTCCCCCACTCAAAGCTGTGCCTGGTTCAAACTCACAGATTCCCCAATTATCCTCTGTTCCAGTGGAGCTAACAATGTCATATCCAACTCTGTCTCAAGATATA
Source organism: Tamias sibiricus (assembly GCA_025594165.1). Classification (NCBI taxonomy): domain Eukaryota; kingdom Metazoa; phylum Chordata; class Mammalia; order Rodentia; family Sciuridae; genus Tamias; species Tamias sibiricus. The sequence goes on along the minus strand of CM046661.1, from coordinate 100,702,583 downwards.
TGACAACCACTTGTAAATTCATCAACAAAATGCTTAATTGATAAAGAGGACTTTTGATAGATTTATAAAATTATGCACATTGAATAATCAAGTCTTACCAAAGTCTTTAAATGTTAGCAACATGATTCTCTCTATATAATATGCCCTATTATTACCACATAATAAACCAAAGAAACAGAGCAAATTTTATAAATGCCATATGAAATTATATCATATTTATTGAATACTGAGTCTCATATTTCCTTAGGATCTTGAAACAATGATCAGGCAAAAACACTCATAGTTTTGTGGGATGAGTGTACTTTTTTCTTTTTGAAACATGGATCTTAAACAGGCCGTCAAAGGCTTCATCTATTTTTCACAAATGCTTCAGAAACATCAAGAGCTTTGTGATGAGAGTTCTGCTCCCTTGTTTTGCAGTTTTACTTGATTTTATAATGTTCTTCATAGGGAAAATGGCAAATGCAAATGAGTTAAAGGGTACCAAAAGAATGATCTATTGTTGAAAAAAGAGCATTTGGAGAAAAGTAACTCTCATATGCCACTGGCAGGAACATAACTTCTATTTTTTTCAAAAAGCCATCAAACAATTTGTTTCCAGAACTTCTTTAAAAGTCAGTTTGTTTGGACCAACAATAATTTCCTATCTAGGAGTGCTTCCCAAAAATAAAATTTGGACATTTATAAAAAGATTTATATGCAAAGATGATTCAATGATATCAACAGGAAAAAAAAAGCCTAAATCAGCAATGAAATTCCTTTCAATAAATTGCAGTAGAGCTACATGATAAGAAACCAAATAGTCTTTTTAAATTATGTTATCTTATAATACTTAAAGAAATGGGAGAATCTAGAAACAAAATTGAATTTTGGTTAGGGAAGAATGGTGGAAAGGCAGGAAATTTTAAGTTTTTCTTTTTCATTGTTCTTTTCTTTCTTTCTTCCTCCTCCTTAGTTTCTCTTTTTGTTATATAATTTCCAAATTCTCTATACTAAACATGCATTGCTTTTAAAATACCTCCCCAAAAAAGAATTATAAAGAAAGTAAAACATTTTAAGGGCATGAATGTATCTTCAAGTTCATAAAGTAAGGATCTAATTGGTTTCTCTTCTAACTCCTTAATAAATTAACAGGAGCAATTTTCCAAAACAGCTGCTCCTAGCCAGATATGATGATGCTTGCCTGTAATCCCAGAGACTCAGGAGGCAGAGGCAGGAGGATTGAAAGTTCAAGGCCAGCCTCAGCAACTTAACAAGACCCTGTCTCAAAATAAAAAAAACAAAAAGGGATAAAGTTGTCATTCAATGGTAGAGTGCCCCTGCGTTCAATTTCTAGTACTAAAACAAAAACAAAAACAGCTGCTTGAACTTCCTAATCTCCCTCTGTGTGGCAGCCATCCTTGTCCTTATAACACTGCTAAAACAGATCTTTAAAGTGGACCTTAAAGAAAAAGCAAAGAAGCAAACAAAACAAAAGCAAAACATAAAAACACTGTGTCTAAGTACCCTGTTCAACAGTTGGAAACTGCAGCTGTTTAATCCCACCTGTGGATTTATATTGCACTTAGGAGAACCAAACACTTTTAAGAACATACTAAAGAAATAGTTGTGGGTAGGCTCAAAACTTAAAAATAAAAACTCACCTCGAATTCTACACCAACCAGTTTAACAGGAGAGGATCATAGATGATATAAACACTGTTTCCAATTTCAACCAACTTTATATTCATATACATATGAAGATAAAATGAACATATGTGAATCCTTATCATAAACTTCCTCAGCAAAAGGAAAACAGTTTACACAAAGTCACCACTAGGTAGTGGCAAATCCAGCTCTACCTACCTCCAAAGCTCATTTCTAATACACCACTTAAAAGTAATGATTCTGCAAATTCGAAAGAAGACAAAGAGAATGTATGTAAAACACCTTGCACTGTGCTGGCACTGAGCAGGTACTCATTTTTTATAATTGCTGAAAGCTAGTGACTTTTATACATTTTGATCTCAAAAAGAATTACAATGTTAGAAAAACACAACTAAAATTAATTGCAAAGGGGGTTTTTTGTTAATTTAATTGGCTTATTAAGAAAACAAGGCATAATGTCTTACATGATTCTAAAAAGCTAAACTCAAAATATGGTAAAATTCCTGTTTTGAATAGACTGAGGCCAGTTGTTATGGCTACTTCAAAATATATATGTATGGACCGCCAATGTGTTACATTGCACATAAAAAACTCAACACATGCTAAAAATGAATTTACCTTTTTGATAATGCATAAAACAGTTCAGAATCATTTACAAATTAAAAACATAAATTGCTACTGGTTTAGAGCGAGGAACCATCAGTAAAAATATTCAGTAAACTGAACTCTAGATAATTCAATTTTTTTCCACCCTAGAAAATTCATTACTAACAGGAACTAAAGGAGATATTTTGGGTTTCCTCATTAAACATATTCAGGACCAGACTTCAAGAAATATGAGTCTAAATAACACTGAATGATCATCAGCTACTCTCATATGACAAGATTAAGACACATATTGAATTCTCAATAGTATGAAAGGTTCTTTTGTGAGGGTGGGAGCTGAGTTGTCAAGATCTTCTTGATCTTTCCCAAATGTCTGATAATCTACATATAGCATATACTTGAGAGATATCACATTGACTGACAGCTGCTCCATCCAAGTAGAAAATGATCATTGCTGTGTTTCTTGGCTGAAGTGAGAGTGTGGAAGTTCTCAAATTAGTCAGATAGGTTACTTTCTAACTACTTGTAAGGCCACTATTGTCTGAGAGCCAATCCCACTTTCTGTAGATCTCCTTAGATTCTCTGGTTCTATTGCAAATGTTAACAAATCAGTTCAGGAGTTGAATTTCAAGAAAAGTGCAATGTAAGAGAAGTAGCCTATTAGAGCACAACTAACTACTGTGCTGGACATTGTGAAGTAAGTTATTTAACACCAACATCACATGGTGTGCTCACCCAGAAAAACCTACTTAGGGGACACTATAATAGGTCAATGAGATCAACTCACTCCTGAGACTCTTGGAGGCAGTTTTCCTTGTATCCTAGATATCAAAAATGGGTTATAGATGAGAAGAAAACAGCCTACCATCTTGCATCCTGATCTAGCTCTGGTCTGAAAATGTGTGGTTTAGGTACAGTCTATTATTATTAATCATTACTCAGTTGGAGTCTATTTTTTTTTTGCTGCTTAAATTTTTTTATTCAAAGTTGTTGTATATGACATTAGAATGCATTACAATTCATAATACACATATAGAGCACATTTTTTACATATCTCTGATTGTATACAAAATATATTCATACCACTTTTGTCTTCATACATACACTTAGGGTAATGATATCCCTTTCTTCCTACCCCCTTGTCCTCTCCTTTCCCCTCCCTCCCCATTGACCTTTTTAGTGTTCCTCTAATTCTCATATGCTCCCTGTCCCAACCCCGCTGTGAATCAGTCTCCCTATATCAGAGAAAACATTCTGCATTTGGATTTTTGAGATTGGCTAACTTCACTTGCATTATATTCTCCAATTTCATCCATTTACCTGCAAATGCCATTATTTTATTTTCTTTTATTGCTAAGTAATATTCTATTGTGTATATATACTACATTTTCTTTATCCATTCATCTATCATCAGTAGATGGAGTCTAGTATTAATCTTTATTAATATATCCTAAAAGTCTAGCTTGACACTGAAAGTACCTATAAGATTATGAAAAAGTTATAACAAGACTACTAATAGAAAATTATACCATTAAGAGAAAATAAAAAGTCACAAGAACTCAGACTCACAGGATTAAGAGTGAGGAAGTACTTTAAAATTCATCCAAAATCTTATACAAACTCACCCCAGGGGAGAGATAATGAATTCTGTTTTGATCTGTTAAGTTTCAGTTGCCAATAAGTAAACAGTGGAAATTGGAAGAGAAGCTATGAAGTGTTCATATGTATTTATGTGTGTGTGTGTGTGAGAGAGAGAGAGAGAGAGAGTATATTAATCATCACCTTCGTAAACATGACAATTGATACCATGTAAATAAACAAGAGCAATGAAGAAGTTATCCACAAAGGAAAAGATAGACAACAGCAACATCTGGAGAGTGCCTAGGTTTAGTAGAATAAAAAGAAAGAGTTACAAAAGGCAAGCACAGAGGAGTTGTCAGGTGAGAAAGAAATTGGGATAGTTCAGTACCAGAGAAGCCAAGGAAAACAACTATTTCATGAAATTAGCCTGGATACAAATTGAAGAATGCTATGGGGGATTGAGAAATATGTGCTCTGGCAAGAAAATATTGGATCCACCAATATTTAGGAAAAGCATTTTGGGTATAGTTCAAGTGAAGAAGTATTTATTTAATGACCTGAAGGAAAGAAACTACAATTCGGTCCTGTAAGCACTTGAACCAGGAAACAACCAAAGTGATTCAGAGTTTACATGATGAATCTCATCTTCTCCATTTTTTCTCTTTGAGCAGCTTCTTCTCCTTTTGCACAAACAATATGGCCAATATGATCACCTGACTCAAAAATAAATTATAGGGCAAACACTCACAACAAATCAAAACTTCATTGTCTGAATGCAAACTTGCTAGAGATAAGCAAATTGATAAGCTATGGGTTATCCCGGGAGTTGCTGGCCTTGGGTCACATGAACATTCCTATCCAGTCAACTACAGTGAGGGAGGGGTAAGGCATATGGTAGAACCGTGGCCACTAAGGACTTCAGTAAAGGCTACAGACTGAAGCAGAATTCAAAAGGGATCTGAGGGAGTGCAAGACCATGAAAATGTTTTTATGCCAGGCAACCTAGACATGACTGTTAGAACTGACTCCATGTTCAACACCATAAGGGTGCCTACACTGTGCTAAGTATTATAAAGTATTGCTTTTGAACAACATAAAACATGTATTTCAAATGTTTCTTCTTGAATGTCAGAAGAGTAGGAGACTCAAAGGAGTTGAAGACAACCACGCAGCTACAAACAAAGAACACAATGAACACTGCCACATAAAAGTGACCAGAGAAAATAGAAATGGCTTCATAAAGAAGCTGACATTTTTGCTGAAATATGAATAGAAATCTGACAAGATATGGGAAAAAGAAGAGGGAGAGGAAGAGGGAAAGGGAGAAGCCCCCATCTAAGAGGCACTGTCTCTTCACTGGACTGAAAGCCCCTTGAGGTGAAAGACTATTCCCTACTTACCTTTGTATCTGCCATTCCTAGTGTAGTATCTTAAACAAAGTGAAACCTCGATTAATATTCACTTTTTTCTCTCCACTGCTTCCACCCTGGTCCAAGCCTCCATAATGTCCTGAGGCTTCTAGAACAGCATTTCATTTGTCTCTGCTTCTGCTCCTGCCCTCTTAGAATTAGCTTTGACACACCTAATGTGATCATTTTAAATGAAATTATGTCACTCTCCATTCAAAACAACTTGAAAAATATCTACCACACTTAGAATAAAATCCAAATGTCCTATCTTATTCCCTAAAAGACCCAGAATAATCCTGTCCCTGCCTATTTCTCTAATATCATCTCCCACTATCCACGTTTCACGTTCCATTCCAGCAACACTGGCTTTCTTGCTGTTTCTGGAACACGCAAAGCTCATTTGACCTCATGAGATTTCCATTTCTGGTCCTATCTTGATGCTCTTTTAAGTCTATGATAAAATTATGCTTCTTCAGAGAGGTCTTCCCTGATCACCCCATCTAAAATAGTGTCCATTGTTCTTTTTCCCTTTAGACTACTGTATCTTATTCATAGTCTTCATGACTACTTGGGATTTATTATACATTTTTTGTTCATCTCTTTATAGTTTGTCCTCTCTTATAGATCAAAACACCAGACAGGGATTTGCATGTATTTTGTTCGTCACTGTATCCCTCATTCCTAAAACAGTGCCTAATGCATCGTGGATGCTCAATAAATATTTTATGACTGACTGAATGAATATCTGAGCTATACTTTCAGAGGAATGTGAAGAAAAGAATTAATATAGCAGGCTAGAATTAAATATTCTTAGAAAGGTCTTCTTACAATTAGGCCCTTGGTTGGCATCTGTGAGCTTGGACTTTGGGGGGGTTCCCACCATTCTCTAACTAGTCTGGCTCATGGTGCCCTAAACTATATAAATACTCTGTTTATATAAATACTCTGACTATGATGAATACCTCCATTCCTGCTGGGAATCTGGGCTTTCATTATGGGCCAGGGGGTGCCAATGTGACCACCCCTCAATAAAAAAAACTGGATGCTGAGTCTCAAATGAACACATGTGGCAACATTTCACATGTGTTACCTTAAGTCCTTGCTAGGAAAATTAAGTGTGACTTGTGTGCCTTCACTGAGAAAGGACTCTGAGGTTTGTGCCTGATTTGCCCCATGCACCTTTTCCCTGTGCTAATATTATTTTGGATCTGTGCATCATAATCAACCCCAGTAATGATTCCCAGTATACACCAAGGCTTGTGAGTCCTCTTCATGAATCATCAACATGGATAGTGTGAATCTTCTGATAAAAAGAACATTTTTCCAGAAGCTTATAAAATAGACTTGAAGACTATGGTAATTATTGTCAAATAAGGAGGTTAGGGGAAAAAGCTATTGCAATGATCCAAAGGAGAGGTAGAAAGCAAAAAGGGGTGCTGTGAGAATATATTTTCCAAGGCACATAAGGAATGAAAGAAAGCTAAAGAAGCTGAGACAGTGAGTGCATACTACTCAGAAAATGAAGAAAAAATTACGAGGGTACAGTAGTTTCAGAGTTGCTTGATTATGAGAAAAATCAAATTAGACTAAGTGGTTAAGAGTAGATTTTTTTAAAGCAGTCATAAAGCTTGATAATTCGAGAGATGTTTCCCAAAGGAAACACTTGGAGATAGACTTAAACACAGAAATGGGACCAAAAATAGAGATCAGACTGAAAGCTCAATGAGAGCAGGGACCTCTATGGGTTTTGCTCACTAGCATGTTCCAAGCATGTATAAGCATGCCTCGCACATGGTGTGCACTTAGCAAATACTTTTCAAATAGTAAGGAAAGAAGAGAGATCATGTATTTTAAAAATAGACAAATATTGAAGATGGAGGAATGAACTGGACAGACATCAAGTAGGATTAGCCCATACTTGTCAGCAAAGTAAGAAGCTAGTGAGTTGGGGAGGAAGATAGTTCCTGAAGAGAAGAACATCTGTGACTACTTCTCTAGGGAAATCATTAAGGAATCATTAAGAAAGTTAAAATTAAAAAAAAAAAAAAAAAAAAAAAAAAACACTGTCTTTTTGTCCAGATTTCCTTTTTAGAGACAAAAAAAGTTGAATGAATTTTAAAAATACTTTTAGAATGTATATATAACATGACACCAATGTCTTTAACAGTGCTCATAAGAAAATAACTCTTGGATGAATTCTTTATCTCTAGGTCTAAAACCTGATGAAAAAGAAAAAAGACACTGCTTTTATCTTAAACCCATCTAAAATGACAGGACTTGGAAATGATCTTCATTTTAACTAGAAGAGAAAATGTACTTTCACACTGCATGGGGTGAGATTTGCTGACAGACTTTCACTAATGGTCTTAGAGTTCAGACTAAACCACAGAAACAGTCAACCTTAAGACTGCAAAGGGAATTGTTAGCATTTGAAAAGAAAACACTGCAAATTAAACTTCAAACACTATTTTAACACTGCTTAAAAAGCAGAACATGTTCTCGTACTGTGCTGGGCTTCCCAGATACCCCTTCAAGATTGAAGGACTTATTTGCCAAGCTGCTGGAGAGATTTGTTAGCTGCCTTCTCTCAACCCTCAGCCTTCAGTCTTCTCTAAGAATGGCTCTTGTCTGAAGAGAGCTCCTGTCGAAGGTTATCCTCCCTTCCCAGAGCAGTCCTCATCCAGTGGTTGGTTTCTGTAGGGGTCTAAAATCCCAGCCCTGGTGAAGGTATAGCTCAGCCCTGGGATGGATCCCTAGTACCTCAAAACAAACAAATAAAACCTCAGTCACTACCTGGACTACTCTAAAGAACCATTCCAGCCTCAGAACTCCCTGTGCAGAACTGCCTGGAACCCTGTAAATATATTGCAACTCAAATTCTCCATCTGTCTAATTCTGTTTTGCTTTTTTCCCTTCCCCAAACCATTTCCCATTGGACTTCTTAACACCTCCTTTTCAGAGTCTGCTACCCAGGGAACCCAATCTGCAACGATCACCTATTATACTAAAAATGAAATGTTAAGTGGAATTTATGTATTGTCTTTTTCATAACTTCAGCAAAGTGATTATTATAGTATATAGCCCCCAAATTATCTTGTCTTAAAAAAATGCAATGCGAGAAAGAGAAAAAGTGTAAAGTCTGCTTTCAAACAAAACTATGCCTCTGGGGTTGTGGCTCAATGGTGGAGTGCTTACTTAGCATGCATGAGGCACTGAGATCGAGTCTTAGCACTGCATATAAATAAATAAAAGGTTCATCAACAACTTAAAAAAATGCCAATCCCATCATTAATTATCTACATGACCTTGGGCGACTTAATCTCTCTGATCCTCACTTGCTTCATTATTAAAGAAAAGATAACAGTACCTACTTCATTATGTTGATGTAATGTTTAACTAAGGTGATGTACACAAAAATACAAAGTAAGGGCCCACCAAATGTCACATCTCTTCTCTGTACTAATTATCCATGGGGCATGGGTTTAGAGTTGCTTTCCCCTTACAGCCATGCATTACAGTTTGCACTGCTGATGCAAATCCCTGACAATTAATAGCATGTAATTGTGAAAGCTCCCTAGTTAATGGATGGCATCCCTGATCAATGAGTTATGAGAATGTATTATTCATACTCTATGGAATCAAATACAGAATAATAACTTACCATTTACTGAGCATGCACAATACAGCAAATATACAGTATTTTACACTTTGTATTTTATTTAATTCTCAAAACAACACTGTAAGAAAAGAATGATGCATCTTTTGCAGATATGAAATTGTCCATGCTCAGATAAAGTAAACTCTTTAAGGCCACACATCTAGTAAGTGGCAGAACCAAAACCTGAACTTAGTTTTTCTGTGGCTAGGAATATATTGTACTATAAGATCTCTCGTGTTTTACTACTCTTCTACAGACTTGCTCCAATTAGAGGATTCTGGTACATCAGCTATATAAAAACACATGGAGCCATGTTGGAGACCATAGCCTTCAAAACACCACAGAAAAAAAAGAATTGTAAGTTCAGTTTGATCCTCATTGGGGAAAAAAAAAAAAAAAAAAGATGGAAAATAGTTGAGGACAATTTTACGCTTAAGGACAACATCACCATTGTTTCCATGCCCAGTCCATGGGTGCCTTCTCAACACTGCTTTGTCCCAGTTATTGAAGCTACCCCAGGTCCTATTCTGATCCTAAATGAGTGTAACTTCTGCTGATCTTTCTGCCTTGTGGGCCTTTGCAATGAGAAGTCACCCACTGGATGGAGTTCCTGGAGTAAGAGTGTTTGCCTCTCCTACAATAGGGGCCCCTGTTCTGAGATCCTATGTTTGCAGTGGCTGAAAGACATGGTCACAAAGCAGACTAAATCCTTAGCAGACTCCAGCTACACCTTTTTAAAAAAGCATCCTTAGTTTGCTTGCTTGTGAAAGCCCCTATATTTGCAACAAAGGTTTCCTGCAATTATTTTTCATGATGCTATTTCAACAACCTGCATAATGCTATTTCAATAACCTGCAATAATTTGTTTTAAGCAGTTGGTGTACATTGAAGAAAGTAGCAGGGAGAAAACTACATTCTTTATACTTAATTTTCATTAATCATTACTCTTTCTAGGGAATAGATGGTTACAGATGCCAAATAAAATTTTCTCCTAGGAAACTTCTTGAACACTGGATTCTAGCTTTCTTCCAAGTGGTAGTCCTGCTTCCTGCTTTGAGAGAGAGGGACAGTAGTTGCCATTACCCACCCCCTCACTAAAAATAGGTGAGGCCCTTAAATCCCTATCAAGAGCAAGAGCACAGAAAGGAGGGAAGCTGCATCCTGTTCCCTTTGAAGGATCACGTGTTGACAACAAGGCTACAAGGGCATGGGGCACCTTGATCTCAACTCTGTCCTTACAGAGTCTGCCTTGACTAGGACCAAGGCACACAAAGCTGAATTGTTCATGCCAAAAGAGGCCAGGTGGCTACCCTGCTCTCAAGAGACTGTGACTGCTACTAATCCATGAGGTGATTTTTGGCTCACTGCCTCATATTCACAATGGGATGAAACAGGAAAACAAAACATGAAGAGCTGAGCAACAGTGTAGGAGATAGTAAAGACAGTTGTTTGAAAGATTCCACTTGTGTGCATACGCCCATACCAGAAAAAAAAAAATCTCTGACTGGATATTGAATCAAGACCTCTCATTGAGAAAGCCTTTACTGAAGTCCCAACACAAGCATAGATTTCTGAAATGCTAGAGAGAACTGAATAATAGTCATCATTAAAACCAAATGCTGAACAGTGGAATGAGACAGACATTATTACCCTATATACATGTATGATTAAAACTACTGGTGTGGCTCTGCAACATGTTCAGCCAGAGGAAGGAGAAGATGTGTTCCATTTGTGTACAATGTGTCAAAATTCATTCTACTGTCATGTATAACTAATTAGAACAAATTTAAAAATAAAATAAACAAATGCTTTAAATCTTAAAACTGACTTTTCGGGGATGTAGATTTGGATATACTTTTTCATTTAATCAAGAACCAATTTATCTAGTAGATAATAAAAAGTAATATTACATATTATTAAATACAATGATCTAAAAATCTATTACCACATAGAAACTCAGGGAAACATTTTAACTAATAAGCAATGAACAAAAAATATTTTCTTAGTGATGAAATGATTATTTCAGCTATTTCTGTCCATTTGGTTAAATTTTGGCTCCTTTTGCTGATGGAGTCAGTCTCTCCCTGTTTCCTTTCTTAGGATAGATTTACTTGGCTAACTCCTTGGTTTTGCTTGTCTTTCAACAAACCAGTATTTGTCTTGTGTTTTCATATTGAGGATTGTTTTTCATATTATTATTGGGTTCCAAAGAAGGTAATATGTATAAATCAAGCACAATTTTAGAAATGGGTGGCCAGGTTCTCCACATTAAGAGGAAATCCAACTGGTCCATTCCTTTCCAACAATGCATAACTCTTCTTACCTCAGCCTGCAATGGCCAGAAACACTTTGGAGAATTTCAGTTAGGTGACTGGCTGAATGTGGGCTCATAATTGTTTTGCTGGATTTGAGAAATGTAATTCCAAGTCATGAGAAATCTATTTTGTTCACAGTATTAAGATCTCAGTAGTGTAGTAGTTATTTCTGGCAGGTTTTGAATACGAAATGTGGTGGTAAAGAGATATGAATTGAATAATTAATATTTGTATGTATATATAATACTTCAAGAAGAAACAAGAAATTCGTGATCCAGAGCCTTTTAACAGTTTCCTTTTTTTCAATGTTTCCCTTTTTTAAAAAACATGTGTCTTGGGCTGGGGCTATAGCTCAGTTGGTAGAGTGCTTGCCTCCCAGGCACAAGGCCCTGGGTTCAATCCCTAGCAAAACACACACACACACACACACAAACACACACACACACGTCTCCAAAATAACTAATATCAGTTCTTAAGAAAATGTGATATAATTTGTATATACCTATTCTTCGTCACTTATCTAATAAAGCTTACCTGTTTATATTAAATAATTTAAACATGCACACTCAAGTTTTACATAGAAAAAGGACAAACACATAGAACTCAAAATCCTCAGAAACTTTTGGAGGAAAAATAAAAACTTCATTGAGAGCTTTCGTTTTTTAACAAGCATTTCAAAATCAGAATCCTCTTATTACATTCTTTCAACCTCAGCACTGCTTAACTAAGAAAAGTAAGTTCCAGAACTAAGAAGAGACTCAGTTATGAAAGAAGAGGCTGCAAAAAAGTGAATATCTTTAGCATTAGTCTCAGATTCCTGCCCCCAAACATTTGAAATAAATTATTTGCCAATTCTAGAATCTTAAAATCTACAGTTGATTGCAGAATAAGCTGCTATATTCAGTAAATTCCACAAGAAGGTGCCCTTTCCTAGGAAGAGTGCTGCCTTCACAAACAGCAAGATCCATATGTAATTTTAAATTTTTCTAATAAACATATTTTTAAAGTTTTAAAAAGCAAAATTGATTTAATACATTTTTTACTTAACCCAATATATCCAAAATATTATCATTTGATATGTAAACAATATAAAATTATTAGTAAAATAATTTATATTTTATTTGTATCGTCCTGGTATACATTTTATGTCTACATCACATTTCAACTACTCAGTAGATGCATGTAGCTGATGGCTATTACATCAAAGAATGCATGTCTAGAGAATTCAACCAATTTCACTAAATACCAAATTTAATTTCTGATTTTAACAAAACAAGCATTTGGCCTGAATTTCTTGGGTTATATAATACATACATACAAATCAATTTTTTCTTATGCTTGACACAGTCAAAGGAATACACAAATACTTTTTGACTATATATCACATATACCATAATAACATGAAAATAACTAGCCTACACTCTCTAATCTTTTAACAGAATAATAGCCTATAAATAAAAATAAAATAAATCCTGGTCTTGTTTCATAATATCTATGTCGATTATAGCCAAGCACAAAATATATAGAAAGGTATAATAGACCCAAAGTGGCAAGCTTTTATATACATAAGATGGACACTGCATGTCATTGGCACAATGAAATAAACAAGCATTAAAAAGTGACTTTAACAAGTATCGCCTCATTGTAGGTTTTAGAATTTCTATTTAACCAGCTCCAGTAGTTAGAATTTCATGAATCACAAATGGAAGACATAAATGGCCTATTTTTCAGTCTCAATTCTCTTTTTTCATGATATATTGCTCTTCTAAATGATGAAAGGCAACTTGATACAAAAACATTCTTAACAAAACTGAAAAGGGTTGACTTTTTATAAGGCCATAATGTCCTGAAAGTAGACTGGGTTTTGTTTTTCTGGTCAAGCAGGAGCACAAGTTTAAAAGAAAACCTTGTTTCTTTTACAAGAGGTGTTTATGAGAACGGTGAAAGACAATCGCTTTGAGAAACTGCAGCAGCAAGAGGTCACACCACTCTGACTCTGTGGACAAAGGAAGGGAGACACTGTCTCTGTGTCTGTGGGTAATTCTTCAGGGTCCCTACACCCGGATCCCAGATCCGAGGCACTACTAACAGATGCTGAGCAAAATACAACTTGTTTTTAGAAATTGCACACTCAGAGGCTGAGCAGGAGGATTTCAAGCTCAAGGCTAACAGGGGCAAATGGGTTGGGATTGTAGTTCAGTAGTTGTACTAGGCTCTAGGTTTAATCCCCATTACCACAGAGAGAGAGCACCACCAGAGAGAAAGAGAGAGAGAGAAAGGAAGGAAGGAAGAGGATGGGGGAGGGAAAGGGGAAGGCGGGAGAGAGGGAGAAAGAGGGAGGGAAGGAGAGAGGGAGAAAAGAAAGAAAAAAAGAAACAAAGACATTGCATACACCCAAAAGGAACAAGCATTCGTCTTCAATTCCTTATGCTCCGCAATCTTCAACAAACCTTAACTACTTAATTCTGCAAAACAATTTTGAAATTGCATATGAATAACCGACAGGCTGATTTTCTTTCTGTATATGAAAAACAAGAAGTAAAAATCCAAATTAGTTAGAAACAAAAATTTTGTTTAGATTCTCTAACTGATTGGTTTTATGTGTGGTATTCAGATAACAGTATATCATTCAAGAAGTTATGAAAAGTAAAAAACAGGCAAAAAACACTGATAAAGAAACCTATGGCTTAGAATAGTTTAAACACTTATTATGTATAGGAGCCTTCATATCCCCTAGTCTGATCTTCACAAATTTGTGGACTTGAGGACAGGTCTTATTATTTCATTTTATAAATGAGAAAACTGAGGCTCAGAAAATTTCCTACTAAAAGTCAACGAATAAGGAAGCATGAAAAATGTTACCTGAAACAAACCAGAAACACTCTAATGACTTGAAGAAAGCTTTAATTTATATTCCTAACATATGAACCATTTTTCTTTCTTGGTAGAAACATGCTTCCTACCTAAGGGTCTATCACAGCTTTCATGTTAAATTTCTCTAGCCAGCTGGAATAGCTTTCAGTCTTGCTCAAGTGAAGAGAACCTCTTGGAGGCTTAGCAGTAGCTTCTATAGCAATGTGTCTCTGTGTACCAGCATGCTCTCAATTATTCAAGATAACATTGAAAGGCCTGGAGATAGATTACTTCAAATGCAGCAGAAACAAATTAACAGATAAAGTTGAAAAAAGGAATGTTTAAGCTGAGCATTTGTATACAATGTACACGGATGAAATCTGCCAAAAGGAGTCAGAGCACTCCTTAAAATATAGCAAGCAAGGGGCTGGGATTGTGGCTCAGCAGTAGAGTGCTCACCTAGCACGTGCGCGGCCCAGGTTCGATCCTCAGCACCACGTAAAGATAAAGGCATTATGTACAACTAAGGCAAATAAATAAATATATATATGTATATATAGCAAGCAAGCACAATGTGATGATTCGGAATCCAAAACTCTCATAGAAAAGCCACATTCCACAAGAGACCCTGAATAGGAAGAGGCACCACTACACCTCTCTGCAACTTGGCTACACACACTGATACGCTTGTCTTAACCAATTACAAAGTTCTACTGGCTTATTAATTGGGACCTGCACCAGGGTAACTTGTAAGAGTTTGCTGCAGGATTAAATGGCACTTACTCTGACTTAGCCAATGGGCAGCAATGGAATTACATACGGAATTATGCACTGCAATATATAACACAATGACCACCACAGAAACTTTTTATTTCTATTTCAGCATTCAGTTTCATTGACACTGAAGAAAATTATTCAAAGTTCTTTGGAGGATAAAGTTTTAGAAAATATAAAATAAAATCTGGCTTACTTATTAATCCATTCTCACTACTCATGACCTATATCAAAAATACAAATTGTGTTTAAATTCTGAGACTCTTAAGGAATAGAATAATTTCATATATTCTTTAGATAAAACTGTTCATATGTGCATCCAAAATATACCCATATTAAAATAACAGTAGCATTTTAGAGTTTTCAGATCCATGATCTAAAAATGCTTGACAAGCTTATTCACTTGTCAGTATCTATGATTAGCACCTATAATTTAACTCAAATATATTTGACTGACTGGTTAATCAAGTGTAAGTACAGATTTCCAAGAACTCTTTTCACTAGAGATTTTCAATATATCCTTGGTACACACTTATAAACTTAACATCTACCATATTTAAGTCACTGTTCACCATCTCTGTTCAGGGACTTTCAATGATCCAGATTTTTTTCATGAGCAATAACCAATTTTACTTTTCTAAATAAAATACTTGTTTTATTTTTGTTCTCTAAATTACTAAAACAACTATTTTAAAATGATTTTTATAGAATGTTACCAGACTTTAAAATCCCTAACACATACAAAGAGTTTTCTTTTTTTTAATGCTATTCTCCTTCAGAAAAAAAAAAATTTCTATCAAAATTATATAATTATATCAATAATATAACAAGTGATTTAATAAAAGCACAAATTTTGCTACACATTATTGTTAACACCACATTTGATTCTTTAACTGCTACAAAAATTGTTCCTTCTTCTTATGAATATGAAAATGTAGGTTATTTCTGAAAATAATTTCCTAAATTGATACACTATGCTATTTTACCTTCTATATCCTCTACTGAAAAATTGATTATTTGACAAAAACCAGGCCAGGATGTTAGCTGACCATATTTTCTGCAGCTTTCTGAGGATTATTACCTCTGAGAGCATCAATAACTGAAGAAATCCCAATAGTTTAGCTGTCACCTTGTATAAAATAATATACCAAGTAAGTTAACTATAAAAGTCATCCAGACTTCAGGGAGCATCTTCAAAGCTCTGAGATTCCTCTGAGGAAAGCTGTCTAGTTTAGAAAACACAGTTTACAGAAAAATGAGTGGCTAATTAGAGCCTTAACTTTTTCCTTTGACTTTTTTTCTAACTTTCATTACAGAAGTTTCTTCAGTGTAACAGGTGAAACATTACAAAGGTATCTTAAAATACATCAAGACACAGTTTTAAGAACCTTAGTATATCTTCTCACAACTTCCTGTGTATTCAAACAAAACATGCATATATAAAGAGTACTTATGTGTGTGTGTGCATGTGTGTGTTGTTTTGCTTTTTGTTTTTACAGAAATAGAATCATACTATTCACACTAATCTGCAACTTTTATTTTTTACTTAGCATCATGGATGCTGTCATATGTTAACAGATGTGGACCTATGGCTACATGATATTATATAGAATATACAGTCCATGTTTTATGAAAAGCTGTTCTTGCCAAGGTATAGTAGCACATGCCGGGAATCCCAGAGATTCAGGAGGTTGAGGCAGAATGATCACAAGTTTGAGGCCAACCTTGGAGAGTTCAAGGGCAGCCTCAGCAATTTAGAGAGAACCTGAGCAACTTAGTGAGATCATGTCTCAGAATAAAAAACAAAAATGGCTAAGGATGTAGCTCAGTAGTAAAACAACTCTGGGTTCAATCCCCAGTACAACAATAACAAAACAAATGAACAACAACAAAAAAAGAAAAACAATCTGTCATTCACATTAATTTCAGCTATTTACTGTTACTAGTCCCTCAAATACATATGTGTTTATAAAAAAAAAATTTTTATTTTTATAGAATAGGTTCTGCTAATTAATGGGTGAAAGACTATGAGTTCTTTTAAACAAATGAATATTTCTAAAAACTGAAAATCAAAGTTCATAGACCAACTAGAAATGTGTAGCAAGTCAAAGATTTGCATATCCTTTGACTTAGAAATTCTGATTCTGAATTTTTTTCCTGAAGAAGCAATTGAGCAAATATGCATAGTTTTGGTTTTGTTGTTGTTGTTGTTTATTTGTTTTTGTTTTGGGGGGTTATTTGTTTGGTTTTGCAGGTTTTTGTTGTTGTTTGTTGATTGATTGGTATTGGGGATTGAATCTATGGTCGCTTTACCACTTAGCTACATCCCTAGTCCTTTTTACTTTTTTATTTTTTTAATATTTTTTTTTAGTTGTAGTTGGACACAATACTTCTATTTTATTTATTTATTTATTTTTAAATGGTGCTGAGGATCAAACCCAGGATCTTGCTCATGCTAGGCAAGTGTTCTACTGCTGGGCCACAACTCCAGCCCCTACATTTTTATTCTTTGTTATTATTATTATTTTTTTAGTTGTAGATGGACACAATACCTTTATTTAACTTATTTATTTTTATGTGGTGCTAAGGATCTAACCCAGTGCCTCACATGTGCGAGGCAAGGGCTCTACCACTGAGCTACAACTCCAGCCCTTACTTTTTATTTTGAGACATGGTCTCAGTAAGTTGCTTAGGGCTGGGCTACATTGCTGAGACCACCCTCCAGTGTGATCCTCTTGCCTCAGCCTCTCAAGTCACTGGGATTATAGGCATGCATCACCATGCCTGGACAAATGAGCAGAGATTTTAAAATGTTAATACATGGGTATTCTCTGAGGCCCTGTTTACAAAAGATGAAAGTGGGAAACATCCAAAAATTCAAAAAAACAAATTATGTTAAACACACCTAATAGAACAATAAGCATATGCTAAAATTGGGTTTGTAGTATTTATGTATTTAAAAATATACTATTATTGATTAAAATATTCCTAAATAAGATAGAATGAAAATATATAATTGAAAATCACTGTTGCAAAATAATCCCAAATAAAAGATATTGAAGGGAAGGATATGCCAAAATGCCAGCAATACAAAATTCCAGCAATAGTTATTTCTGTGTGGTAAGGCTTTTTCACCTCAGATTTTGTTGTTCTAATATTTGTTTAACAAATATTTATTAAGAGCTACATATCAGGCACTAGGCTATGCACAGTGTTGAGGGGAAAAAAAGCAATAGCTTATTAAAAAAAAAAAAAAAAAAAAAACTACTGTGTCTGTGAGGACAAGCAGATATGGGAGCCCAGAAAAAATAAAGCAGTGGGACCTTAGGAGAGAGAGGGAGCAGATCAAAGGCTCAAAAATCATTTGAAACTATATAATTTAACTCTGTAACAAGCCTATGAGAAACTACCATATGCAGTGTACTGTAAAAGTTCTATAAATTACCTAAGAGTATTGAGCAAATAAGTGACAGAAGATTGGGTCAGAATTTAAGATTACAATATGCCTGCCACTTGAGGGTCAGTGCAAACAACATGTGCCACTTCCAAGCAGAGGTGGCAAGGAGAAAGTACATCTTCTCCACCCTCTCACTGCACCTTGTGCTGGATCTGAGCTGGGAGCCCTTGAAAGCCACATCTGGAGGCTCAATCTAACTCTCCAATGACACTAGAGGTGGTGACACAACAGCACCAGAGGAAACCGCTGGGAGTCTACAGCCTTGCTGGGCCCACATGGCAAAGAAGAGATGGAACACCAAGGTTAGGAAACCTCAGATGAATCTCTCAGATACCCAGAGAGAAGCCCAAGAATGCCACCACACATGAACGCCCAGAAAAACACCTAGAGAAAATGAGTTATACCAGTTGCTATTCTTTAACAAAAAATGCCAGCAAGATGAACAATAATATGAATGGAGTCCTAGGGGCAGAATGAGCCATTAGACACCACACCGATCATGAAAGACATGTTCCTCTCCCATCCCTACAGAGGACATATTGGAAAAGATAAGGAAGAAGTCTAAGAACAGGAATATTTTGCCCAAAGGGATTAAATCAATACCCAGTAAAGTTTTCAATTTTGAAGACTAAAAGTTTAAACCATTCAAATTATTCCATATGAACAAATGAATCAAGTGGGACTAAATGAAGGGGATTCCACCTACACAGAGGATGGGATTTGTGGACTGGTATCATGCTGGATAAAAATAAAGATAGCCGAGCGCGGTGGCGCACGCCTATAATCCCAGCACTTTGGGAGGCTGAGGCAGGAGGATCATGAGTTCAAAGCCAGCCATCAGCAATGGCGAGGCACTTAGCAACTCAGTGAGACCCTGTCTCTAAATAAAAATACAAAAAAGGGCTGGGGATGTGACCCAGTGGACGAGTGCCCCTGAGTTCAATCCCTGGTACCACACAAAAAAAATAAAATAAAATAAAAAAATAAAGATAACATAAAATGGGAAAGAGAAAAAGATACACCATGAAGGCAAGACAAAATGCCTTCAGATATTCTCCTGTTCCTTGGTAGTCAAATGTAGCCATGGGAATCAAGAGATTGAAAAATAAATTTATGAAAGAAACTCTACTAGACAGGATCCTGCATGACTTTTACAAAGGGAAATGAGGAAAACGGGCCAAGTTGAATTCCTTGAGCTAGTGAAAGCATGAAGCAAAAACATATCCCAAAAACTTAGTTGCAGATTTCCAGCATCTCAAAGATCCCAGGTAAATGTGGTCCAGAGCTCTAAGCACCTAGAACTGTCAATAGTGGGGGACATGTGGCCATAGGATCTCCTGGACAACCCAGCAGGCTCCCAGTGCAGTTGTGGTCCTTTTTGCTTATTCTTTGACTCTGTTTACACATATAAACAAGTGTGCACTTGCACACACATACAAACACACACATACACACATCCTCATCATCCTCTTCAAGCCCCTGCTCTGGGGTTAAGAAAATCTTCATGGTACAAAGCAACAATTTATATTTCACTACTTAAAAAATACATCATTTAAGAAATAATTTCGGACAACTTGCATCTATCACAGGCAGCTCAAAATGATTGAAGTTACTTGTTTTTTACAAAGGAGAATTAAGATACTTTGTATGAACCAGTACACTTCCCCTGGGGGTCTCCTATTACTTGAAAAACTACAAGAAAAAACTTATCAGATAGCAAATGTTATTTACTAGAGAGAGAGTATAATTCCTACCTACATCCCAAGAGGGATTTCAGTCACCTTGGTCTCACTCCATCCAACTGGGTCCAATTTGATAGCACCATTACCCTTCCAGAAATGAAGGATTTGAGTGTGTGTTTAAATGGCAAAGAATCAGTAGACAGTAGTTCAAATGAACTCAACTGATAATTACAGAGTGCTAACTGTATGCTGAACTAACAAAGTCTTAAACTAAAGAACATGTCACACTAAAAAGAACACCTAAAAGTGCAGAATCAATTATTCAAGAAACTATGTAGCCTAAAAAACAAAAGAGGAAGAAAAGTTGGGGAAAACAGACTATATATGTATATCTTCAGGATTTAATATTGTTTTATAAGACTTTTTGACCTCTCACTCCTGAAAAGAGTCATACTAAAATCCCACAATTCTTTCCTGTTTATTACAATGGAATGACAAAATTTCTTTTTTGTAAAGTAAGAAAGTTCAGTTTTATTAGTCCAAAGAGAAAAAGATCTGCTATTACAAAAATTAGGAAAATGAGGGTAGGAAACTAAGAGCAGAAAAAAAATGAATAAAAGGTAGTCAAATTAAAAGGCTAGTGAAAAGATATATGAATTTTTCAGCTCAGATTAAAAACAAGTTGTATCAAAAACAATTATAATTCACTTCTTATAATGATAAATGTTCAGAAGAATGTTGTTGGGATAAAAAATGAAAGAAAACATGTATATGCTTTATAGCTTTAAGAGGAGAAAAGGGGAATGCAAAAAAAAAAAAAAAAAAACAAAAAGAAAATAGCAAAAGCTTAAGTACTGATGTTGGTAGAAGCAAAAAACAGACTTAGAATAATTTTTTTTAAAAAAGCAAAACAGAAAAAAATTAAAAATAAAAATAAAAACAGAAAATTAAAATACAGGAAAAATAAGTAGAAGCAATACAGAAGAAAATTTAAAGATTAAAATGAAAGTGAACAAGTATTTTTTAAATGACATAAAATTAACAAAAATATCTTCCTGCCTCAGCACAAGCCTCAGCTTTTGGCTACCATCATGGCAAGCAAAAAGAATAGCTAATTTCTTTTGTTACATTTTGGTACCAAAATTCATTGTTAAATACAAGTTTCATTAGAAAAGTGAATCTCTGAGTACTGGGTAAGTGTGGTTCTTTTATATCATATGTTAGAGCTAGTAGAATTTCGTGTGTGTGTGTGTGTGTGTGTGTGTGTGTGTGTGTATACAATGTAAATATACTCTCATATACTAAAAGATTTTGAATCTATAGCCATACCATCCTCAAAGTGCCTGATCTCTTCTAATCTCAGAAGATTTTGATTAAAGTGAATTCTCAAATAAATATTTAACTTTTTAAATACTTCCTACGCTGTACAGTACATAATGTGACAGCTTACACTGTACTAAGGCTATTAAAAAGAAACAAGAGATGTTCTTTAATATTCAAGCTGTATCATAGCATTTGGGAATTGAGATATATAAAGTGTCATCATTTAATAAAAAAGAATAGAATGGAAGCAGGTTTGATTAGAAATTGTTGTCTCTATTATCCTTATCACCACACTTAACCATTGTGTGCAACATCTTTCTGTCTTTTTTAAAGCATTCATCTCTACTGAGCATCTGCTTCTATTTGGGAGCAAGGAGTACTAGGGGTTGAACCCAGGAGTGCTTTACCACTGAGCTACATCCCCAGACTTTTTTATTTTTTCTTTTGAGACAAGGTCTCACTAACTTGCTTATGGCCTCACCAAATTGCTGAGCCTGACCTCAAACTTGCAATCTTCCTACCTCAGCCTCCCTAGTTGCTGAGATTACAGAAAAAGCACCCAGCCACTTCTTAAAGTTGTATTTCTTACTGTATCTTTGATGCAACTTTCTACTAATCATCCTACACCCTCTTTGCCTATTTTCCCTACTCTTTTGACTCTGACTTATAATCTTTTATTTTAAGACATTTTCCACTGCAGTAAAATAGCCTCATTTGCATCATCATTTTTTATCTTTCTCTCTTTTCCAAAAAGAAACATGGTGGGTGGGGGGAAGAAGGCTGCATTCTGTACAAATTAAGGAAATTTAATAATGCTATTAAGGGTATTAAGAATTCAAAGAATGGCTACTTCTTATTTTTATTTTTGCACCATGAAACAAGACATGCTACTTGATGGTACAGTGGGGAAGCATGTTATTATCTTAAATATCATAGAAGAAAGAAGGAAAAATTCAGAAGTACCCTTACAAGTGGGAAATTATTAACAAATTATGCTCAACCTCTTTCTACACAGTATGCCATATCATGATGTATGATTTTCCATACTTGAGTAAGCTCTGATAACATAAAGCAACACACAAAAGCTCTGTAACAACAAGTATTTAGAACCCTCAACTGAAAGTTAGCAAAACTAGGCCCAAAAGAAAGTATTGTGCAAAAATGTGTCCAACTTCTGAATACTTGCTATGTCACTGAGTTCCACATTAGCAAAATATTCACAATGCCTTAGTCATAGGTTTTCTATGGTTAGCAGCAGACACTTTTTCCATTTATTTTTAGAATAATATTGGTGCTCAGAAGGATGGTCTGTGCCAATGCTGTTTTCAAGCTAATCCTTGATCACTACAGGATATGAGCCAAAAATGGAAAATGATGAACCTGCGGTTGAGATGGTGGCAGGTGGTTCTGAAGACAGAGTGCTCTAAAATGCCTTAGTCACAACTCCAGAAAAACAGCAGGGATTGCCACATTGAATCACATCAATAACCTTCAAGCAACTTGAACATTTTAGGTACAGCACAATTATATGATTAATATGAATAAGTATTGATTATTATGAATAAGTTGATTCATAATGTAGGACTCACTAAAATTGTTTTTATATATAATATGAAACTATATTATATATATACATATATATACATATGTATATATATATATAATATTGATCTTATTAGAACAATAGCTGGAAGAATTGCTAAAGATCCAATAGGATTTTTCAACAAATACTAGAAAAATATTCTCCATTTAATTCTTTGTGAATTGTTAGTTTCTTGTAGGCATGTATCAGTTATCAAAAATTATCAAATCAGATCAATAACAAGTCACTCCATTTTTCAAGTATTATACAATTTATCTGTAGTAGCTTATATAGCTTTATTAAACACTAGTTACTGTTGTGGAGACAGCCAAAAGCAGATATTTATTAATTTCCAGTCACAAAACCATGATACCAATGAGGATAAAGCTGGAAATAAAAGGTTGCTTCTTTGCATCATCTAACGTAGTATTCACCTCCATTCATTTGTCTATTCATTCAACCCATTTAAAAATGTTTATTAAACCACTGAAATAGGCCAGGTGGCAAAAGTTCATAGATAGAAAAATCAGGGGTTGAGCTGGGCACGGTGGCACACGCCTGTAATCCCAGCATTTGGGAGGCTGAGGCAGGAGGATTGCAAGTTCAAAGCCAGCCTCAGCAATGGGGAGGCACTTAGCAACTCAGTGAGACCCTGTCTCTAATAAAATACAAAAAAGGGCTGGAGATCTGGCCCAATGGTTAAGTGCCCCTGAGTTCAATCCCCAGTACCAAAATAAAAAAAAAAAAAAAGAAGAAGAAGAAAGAAAGAAAAAAAGAAAAGAAAGAAAAATCAAGGGGTAACATTTGAAATAAATTTTGAAGGACATATAAGATTTCAAATGTGGAGATGCAAGGGGATGGACAGTGTGAATTCAAAAGGCAGAAAATGACGAGCCAAGAACAGGGAACAAAAAGAATCAAAGTTTTGTCTCACATCCTGTGTTTCAACAATTGTTTTCTATTCTGCATACAGAAAGAAAATGAGAGTAAGGCATCAATTGATCATGCCATCAGAGTACACATTTTAAAGCATGTTTCAGTTTGCCAACAAATTTCTGTCAGTAGTGGGTAGAAAACAGTTTCTACTATTTGCATATGTTGTGGAAAATCATCATTCCCAAAATTTCCCTTCTTGTCATTTCCTTACTATGATACACATCTCTGAAAAATAAGATATTATTTATAAAGCACTTAAAATAAGTACTAAATTAGCATTAAATAAAGTCAGTATATAAGTAAAGCCCTGATTCTCCCTTTTGCTTAGAAAAGGTTAGAAGCTATATGTCCTCAAGATCACACACACACACACACACACACACACACACAAAAGACCTCAAGAATGCTGGGGAAATTCCTTATGAGAAAGAATTTCATAATGAATTAGATTTCTTATATAAACATATAACTATTTAAATTATTTCTTCTTGCATCAGTTTTGTGAAATTATACATATCAAGAAATTTATCTGTTTCTTTTGTGGGTTTTTTTTGGACTGTGTTGACATAAATTAACATTCTCTACTTTCTACCTGTTTAAATCTGTAATGATATTCCCTCTTTAATTCTTCCCCCCACCACCCCCACCTTTACCCTGTACTGGAGATTGAACACAGGGGCACTTTACCACTGAGCTACATCCCCAGCCCTTTTTATTTTTTAAATTTTGAGATTTTGAGACAGGGTCTCCCTAAATTGCTAAGGCTGACCTTGAACTTGTGATCTTCCTGCCTCAGCCTCCTCTTAAGCGCAGGTGGAATTATAAGCATGTGTCTCCATGCCCAGATTCCCTCTTCAATTCTCATTATTCATAATTTGGGCTTTCTACTTTGCTTTCTATCTTTGCTTCTTGATCAGTCTTACTTGAACTTTCTAGTCATATTAATCTTTTAAAATTAACATTTCAATTTGTTCATTTTCTCTATTGTTTGCTTTTTATTTTTTATTTCTGTTCTTATCTGCTCTTTATTATTTCTCTCTTCCTACTGACTTCTAGTTCAATTTGCTCTTCTTTTTCTAATCCCTTAAGATGGAAACGGAGCAATGGTTTAGAACCTTTTTTCTTTTTTATAGTCTAAGAATTTCAAATATAAATTTATCTCTACATACTACTTTTGTCACACCCCATCAGTTCTGATATATGTCATGGTATCAAACAATTCCAAAATCTTGGGGCTTTAGAACAAAACAAGTTTATTCCTTTCTCACACTACATGTCTACTGAAGGTCAGCCATGGGCTCTGCTCCACACTGTCTTCACACTGTGACTCAAGCAGACGGTGCAGCAACTATCTGAGACACTGGTGGTTGCCAAAGAAGAGAGAAAAAAAGCCAGAGGGTCTTGCATGTGTAACCAAATGCTCCTGCTCAGATACACCACACCCAACCCCTGCTCTCACCTAACCAGCCAGAACTCATCACAAGAGCAAGAAGTATTTGTGTCCGAGATGGTGAAACAAATATCTGATGAACTACATGAATGACCATGATAATGCATATTTTCCCTCACCAGAATGTATAACCTATAAGAATGAAAACATTGCATGTTGTATTCACTGCTATGTCCCCAGTGCCTAGGATTGAGCCTCCCACACTAATGGGTGTTCTAGAAGTACCTCTGGAATGAATGCTAGACTTCTCTTTTATTGACCTTTCTTGCATATCTAAGGCTAAAATATGTCTAGATTTGCCAAAGTATTGTATCTACAGATCTTCCACCCACTGCTGGCAGTTTTCTGAGGTAGAGTAAAAATATTCTTCTTTTACATTCAGTTTGATCTGTCACCTAGAATTCAGCTGTTAAGTAAATGTCCTCTCTTAAACATGAATTGTCAAGCACTTGTGTTTACAAAATTCTGTAGAGGGGACAAATTCAGTAATCTGTTTAGACTCTAAATAGAAGCAGGAAAGCAACGTCAAAATAAATGGAGAGGGTTATTTTCAGATGCCTAAACTCACAGACTCTGCTAGGGTTATAATGGGGAAGAACCTGGGTAGGACATTGGGGGCCTGCCCCATCACTACAAATCTCCCTGCTCATGTGGACAGAGGATCTGTTCATTCCCAGAAAAGAAAGGTGCTTTTCTTATTCTATGGGGCATCTGAAAGTCAGAACATTAATGACTGATGATTGTTCCCACGACGGTCGACTCCATGATGAACTTCCCCACCTCTACTGCTAGCAATACCATCACAAAGCCAGTACTGCCAGGGATGGGCCAGGCATACAGAAGGACACTCCAGGCATACAGAAGGACTCTCACTCACTATAAAACCCAGCTCTCTCCACTTCCGTATGCCACTGAAAAGAGGAGTGGGATGGAAACCCTCCTCAAGGAACAAAATGGGGATTTCAGGAGGGTAAAGAGATGGCCAAAATGAACATCATTTGTTATGCATCATCTCAGAGGAAACCCAGAAACAGGACTTGAGGGTTTCCCCAAAACACTAATTTTTAAAACATGATATTAAAATTAGAAACTAAAAAAAGTTACACAGATGTATTTGATTATTAGTGATTCCCTTTCACTTAAGAGGAAATGACTTTTGTCAAATGAAATCTGTGATCTTGCCCCCCACCTCATCCCTACTTTTTCTCCTACTTTCTACTCTGCTTAGTAACAGTCAGCCATGGCAATAGTCATCAAATGCTCTAAATGCACCATGGCCTGGTGGTTTTTCCACTTTCCCTGCCCTTCCCATGGAATGTTTCCTCCTAGAAAGATATGTAGGTTGCTCCTTCATCTTCTTCGGTCTTTATTCAAATGTCATCTTAATAGAAAGGGAATTCCAGAAATTTGCTGGGCCTCCTCCCCCAACTCCTCTTGCTGGAGATACCACAGCCTGACTGCCCTCTGACATAACATAATGGCATATTGACTTCTTTAGTGTCTCTTTTCTCTCTAGAATGTAAGCAGAGGCTTTGCTGTGTTCAATGCTCTACCCCAAGAGCCCAGAAAATGCTCAGTATTTATTGAATGAATAAAATCAAGACTTATATTATAGGATCCCATACTTTGCAAATGAGTGGAGACAAACCAGTAAGCATGATCCAAAGAGTTCAGGAAAAGAGAAACTCAATGACATTAATACCTTCACATACATCTGTGAACATAAGTCTGCTTTTTCTGAGCTGCTCCTAGTGTTGCGCATAACCAGAATTATACATTCGTTTCTCTCAGCAAACTTGGAAAATAAAGTAGGATGATCTAATGAGAATTTAAGTTTCCACTTTTAGAAATAGATTGATATATCTTGTGTTCAGTATATGATGGGAGTGGACTCAGAGAACAGGAGTCCCTAAAATGAAGATGTTATTTTAAAAAGGAGGAGGAGGGAGAGAGTGTACTTGTGCTGTCAAATCTTCCTCACATGCTCTCTTCTTCCTTCTCCCCCCTCCATCCTCACTGGTACCACTCCTTAATGCAGCCTTGATCACTGAGGTCAGGTGAACCCCAGCACCTGTGGCACACCTGGCTGCCTCAAGGTCAGCTAATCCTGCATCCATCTTCCCACAGCACTATTTTGATTCTGTCATTCTTGTGGTCAAAAACTTCTAACTTTCATCCTTGATGTCATATATTTTGTTTTTTTCCCCCACAATAAGCTTATATAACTTTTTATATTTAAAATTCTAAAGGGAGTGATATGATCCATGGCTTCGTGATGTTTTCAGGATATATTTTGAGCTCTCAAACCTGGAAGTGAAGACCCTCCAAAGTTTACCTTGACCTTTCTATTTCCTGCCTCTAGTCCACCCCAAATCTACTGATCCAGAAAAACTGCCTTGTGCATCCTTTACCCCCCAAACATTTTGCCCTTTTCTTCCCCCACAGCTTTGTGTTTGCATGGAATACCTTCATCCTCTGTGGTGCTGCAAAGTAAAAATCTGGGATTCAAACTCAGTAAGTGTGAACCATACACAGAGACTTCTCAGGAGATGGTGAGTTCATCACTAATAGAGGTACCTAGAGACAGCTGAAGATGTAAGAAGGAAGCTCTTACCAAATGCATTCATCCTAACAATCCATGGCTCCCACAAAACTATTTCAGTATAAAACGTTATTGGACCATTACTTTTGGGAATGACTTCTTATCTCTTCAGAGTAGATGGTCTGTCCCTCCTATGTGGCAATTATCATGTGATGGCATTGCAGTGATTTTGAGGGTATGTTTTCACATATTAATATCTGATAGTGGCTATGTTTTAAAATGACTGCATGGTTGTTTTGCCAGACTGAAACCTCCTAAAAGACAGAGACTCATGGCACCTATCACTGTCCCAAAAAATAAATACTCAAATATGTTTGTCAGTGATGATTCTAAAGAAATGTTGCTTCTAAAACAGGAATAAACTAGAAGGACATAAAGAGAAAGACAGAGAGAATAAGTTATGAAGCAGCAGGAAACATCAGCTTCCCTAGACTGCTAAAGGGTAAGTTCAAGTTCATTATCTCAAGTTTATATTGTATACAGCATTTGCTATTCACTCTGAGCTGGTTTGCCCATTTCAAAGGTCATGTCCTCAAGGACACATGAAGTATCCTAACAAGCATGGACTAGGCAAGGGACATCTTAATGTGTAATCACATTCCTCTCAAGCTAAAGCAAAGAAATAGAGTCCAGCCAAAAACATTAGATTACTAATGGCTGCAAGGGCAGGAAACCTTGTGCTCAGTTTCTCTGTGTTTGGCAGCAATGACAGACTTTCTGCTGGTACTGTATGACTTCTTGCTGGATCAACTAAATGACTTTCTTTAAGCAAAAGAAAGGGCTGGTCAGGCAGGAGGCAGTGCCAGAAAAAATCCCTGAACTCAGACAATGTAGAGCAAAGCTGTAGGAAGTGGCCCAGCACAATCCAGTCCTGAGGCAGAAGAGGCTTACGGCTGCCAGTTCGCCATCTGGGATGCCTGAAAAGGAGCCTGTCTGGGAATCCGGCAGCTTCAGTTTATGTTCCAATTTTACTGCTGGCTATTGTGACCTTGGAGCCAGGCAAATCAACCTTGTACATTTCTGTTTACCCATCAACAATAACTCTAGGTCACAGCCATAATAAGAATACAAATCAAAAACAACAAAACAGCTTCTACCACCACCAATGTTCATACTCAAAGATTGTTTCAGGACCACCACAATAAAGCAACAAAGTCTGCAGAAGTCCCTATTCCACTCTGATACCCTGTGTGCCCATGTCTTATAATGGCCTTTCTTTGCCTCCTCATATCCAGAAACCTATAAAACAACACAGCCACCATATAAAAACACTCTCCTACTTATTCCCACCTTGTTAGCATCCTCTCAAATCACACTCCTGTTCCAGCCAGTGCTAGTTACCCCCTCATTTGAACAGCAAACAAAAACCTCTATTTATATGGTTTTAAATGAATTAAATAAACAAGCACTCTTCCCTTTCAATTTCACTATATATCATCTAATTGGCTGTAAATTTCTACCCTGGATTAGTTATATTGAATAATGAAGTGGTTTTTCTCTGCACTGTATGTATGGGTCGGCCTGCTGCAATTCCACTTAACAGCTGCCTTCATAAGAAACTTCTACCATTACCTCCATTAGTAGGAAATGAGAAGAGGGGGTGGAGGCAATAACTAGACTCAGAAAGGAAAGAGTTCCTTGGCCCCTGAATGATGTATCCACATTAGATACAGTAAAACATACCTAGAAAGTTACCCAGGTTAATACCTGCTTAATGCTCTAGCCTGAGCTAGTTTATTAAGTCCTTGAGGTGTCTTTTTACAGTGCTTATATCCTCTGCCCTACTGGAACTACAGCAGCCAGACAATTCTAAAACACTGAAGGCTACAGCTGATTGCTCTTTAGTGCTAATGGAGGTGCAACTGACTGTACTGCAAACTAATGAAGACTCCTAAGAAGTAGGTGTGGGAGGAGATGGTTGTGTACTTGGGATTTCCACCTTTACCTTCCTTTCCTGTTGTACCAAAGAAGAACATTAAATTAACAGGATAAGTTTCTTATAAAGGGCTACAAAGCTTAATTACTCTTATATACCAAATTTCTATATAAAAATGGTATTCTCTGGGGATTTTTAAAAAATCTCAGATATCAATAATTTTCCAATTTACCTTTTTAATCTATTTTTTTCAATCTGTACATTTTTTTTTCTTTTATTCTTACACCACAAGGCCAATCCAAGCTTTGGAATATTTCCCCCTAATTTGAATTTCTTAGTCCCTTCTGGTTTCAAAATTATTTTCTCTGTGAAAAGGAATTGTGTGTTGACAGTTCAAGTATGTAGAAAAATGAAGATACTAGCACTCAGGAAGGCTGGTTGAGGATGAAGATGATGATACAACATTTAAATAATATTTGTTATGCAAACTAAACATTTTTGTATATTTGTATATTTTGAAAAGACAACACTTAAAACTATATATATTCTAACTAGCATTTGGCTACACAGAGTTTTTAAAATAATTCTCCTAAAATAAAGTACTTATCATCTTGATAATACAGTACTTAAAATAATCAATTGTTGACATTAATGCTGAGTAGACCCAAATATACTTTTTAAAAATGTATTATCAAGTAGTATGTAGCTCAAAATACAAGGAAAAAATTTCAAACTAGGCTTAAAACTAAGACAATAGAAAACAAACAGGCATTTAGCATTATTAATTCACTGTCATAAAATATTATTAAGTTGATTGGGAGATGTCCTTTTGTTAAAATAAAACCAAAGAAACAAGGTAGAATTTGTCCTCTCAAATCTCTCAATATATTGAGAATACTTTTTAACCCCCAAACTTCCTGTTTATAACTAAAACAGACATAGGTACACAGGAAAAAGCCAACCCCATATTAGTTAACATAATGTAAGCACAAGAAAAATAAACCTTCAGCATGTATTCATCTATTGCAGCCCCCTAATTATCATTCTTTTTACCCATCAAGAAGCAATATGTGTAATATGAACTGTAATGCATTCTGCTCTCATATATAACAACAGAATAAAAGAGAAAAAAAAAAGCAATTCCTTTTTTAAAAATCACAGCCTTTGCCAGGCGCATGCCTATAATCCTGGAGACTGAGGCAGGAGGATCGTGAGTTAAAAACCAGCCTCAGCAACTTATCAAAGCCATAAGCAACTCAGCAAGATCCTGACTCTAAATAAATTTTTTTAAAAAATGGCTGGGGATGTGGCTAAGTGGTTAAGTGCTCTTGGGTTCAAGCCACAATACCAAAAAAAAAAAAAAAAAGGAAAAAAACACCATCTTTAAAAAAAGAATGTTTTTTAACTGCTTATGTGCATTATAGTTATGCATAATAGATGGGTTCATTTTGGCATAATCATACATGCATGGCATTTAATTTGCTCCATTTCAGTCCCCAGTTCCTCCTCTTTCCCTCCCCTTCTCTCTCCCCCTGCTCCCCTTCCTCTAGTCTACTGGTATTCCTTCTATTTTTTTTTAATTGGTGCTATATATATAGAAAGGTGGAATTCACTGTAGCATATTTATACATGCACACAGCATAATTTTATCAAATTCATTCCACATTTCCTCTACTTTCCCATCTCTCCTCCCTCTCCCTCAATCTCCTTCTACTCCACTGATCTTCCTTCTATCCTTATGAAATCAAGAAAAATTTTTAGGTAACTGTATACCTTGGGGAAAACAAACATGTGTATGAAATACAAAAGATTATGATTTTTTTTAAATTTGTAGGTAATGTATTAGCAAAACATGACCAAATTTGATCTGTTCCTTTTTTTTGGTGGTACTAGGGATTTAACTCAGGATCACCCTACTGCTGAGCTATACCCCCAGATCCCTTTTTTAATTATTATTTTTTATTTTGAGACAGGGTGTCACTAAGTTATGCTGAAAAGGCTGGCCTCAAATTTGAAATCTTCTCACCCCAGTTTCCCAAGTCACGGGGATTATAGTCTTACACCATTGTGTGTGAACTAAATATGAATCTTTTGCAGTAAAACCTAATGTAGACTTATTTGAGCACTGTTTTTTGTCTTCATGTGAATATATACAGAAATAGATACTAACCTACGGAACTATTAGTGTGTTTGACAACAAGGTATTTAGCAGGGTGGCCTACTAAATATAGGCACATCCACAAAATTCTGAAAAATCTGTCCTCAAGATTTTTTTTTTGTACAGATGATTGAATTCAGGAGCACTCAACCACTGAGCCACACCCCCAGCCCTATTTTGCATTTTATTTAGAGACAGGATCTAACTGAGTTGCTAAGTGCCTCGCAGTTGCTGAACTTTGAACTCGTGATCCTCCTGACTCAGCCTCCAGAGCCACTCAGATTACAAATGTGCACCACTGCGCCTGGCTGGCCTCAAGAGTTTGAAGTTAAGAAAGGGGTCCTGGTTTAAGCTTGGTAAAGATTCACTGCATGCTGTTCTGACCACTATTCAAAGTGTAGGAGTTATTACCTACATGCTCAGTACCTGAAGTATCAGTACCTTCTTCTCTAACCAGTTTCTCTTTTTTTTTTTTTTTTTTTTTTTTTGTGGTACCGGGGATTGAACTCAGGGGCATTCGACCACTGGGTCATATCCCCAGCCCTTTTTTGTATTTTATTTGGAGACAGGGTCTCACTGAGTTGCTAAGTGCCTCGCCATTGCTGAGGCTGGCTTTGAACTCGCGATCCTCCTGCCTCAGCCTCCCAAAGTGCTGGGATTACAGGCGTGCGCCACCGCGCCCGGCTACCAGTTTCTCTTAATGACTTTCTCTCCCTCTCTTCCTCTCCCTCTCTCTCAACTACTCTCCCAGTCACCCAGCCCAATCCTCCTAGTTACCTCTAATATGACCTTTACTCTCACCTGTTCACATCCATCAGTTGTGGAAGATTCACGGTCTCATTTATTTCCATCCTACTTGTTCCTCCCCTAGTGCAGCCAGGCCTCAGCAGTCTCACCCCTGAATTGCTGCCCATATCTCCTAAAATGCCTTTCTGACTCCTAATTACTCTCCAATCTCTCCCTTTCCCATTCCCCTTGGATTCTTCTTCAAGATTATCATGTCATTATCTCATACCTTATTCAAATATTATCATGGATTCAAAGACCAAAATGGAGGATATAAAGTCCAAAGTCAGGTGACCCAACCTACCTTTCCACTGCCTCTCCTGCTCTTTCCTAAAACAAACTCCTTCAGTTAAAATAAGCCCTCAGGTTTCTTTTCCCTCAAACATAAGAAAAAGAAAAGAAAAGAAAAGAACACAACAGTTGTCTTCATCTCTTCTGCTCATTTTCTGACTATTTTAATCTCACTCACACTGTAGCCTCAGCTGAAATCTGCAAAATTGGCAGCTTGGCAGCAAAGCTTTCTTTCACCTTCCTGGCCTGCTATGCTCTCCCCTCTTCAATTCCCACAGCACTCACAGTCTGTACTATTCATCTGATTTTGATATGCACTTCCTTGTATTATCAGAGTATTTAATTTTTCATGTATATATACCTTGTCTCTTTAACCAGATTTTAAATACCTTATCTCATATTTTATGAATGATCAGATGAGTACCCTTCTATAGCTTAGAATAAAAAGACAACATTGGCAAAGTTAACATGTAAAAGATGAAGATACATTAATTTATGTTTTAATTCAAATTTAATAAATATTTTATGTCAGGCATTGCTTTAGGGACTGAGAATTAAATCCCTGCACTCATATGACTTACAGCTGGGAAATCAGACATTAATAAAACAATTATACATGTTTGGGGGAAAACATGAATAGGCTTAAAATTATTTTAGATGCTACACATATCAACTCATTCTGAGAGCCTGCCTTCCATCCACTCCAGCTCCAGCTGGGTCCTGCCTTCAATGAATAAGTAGCGCCTCTTTCTGGTTCAAAGAGTCTGACAGCTCCTTCAGGTGGAATTCATCTGACAATGTGTTAAAAGAGCAGTGTTAGGACAAAACTGCAACTAATAGAGGCTCTTGGCACATGTTGGAAGACAAAAATAAAGGAGGAAAGAAAAACAGAAGAGATATAGTTTATTTGATAAATGTACTTGCTGAAATCTTGATGTTCTAAGATCTATCCTTGGATAAAGTTATTCAATCAGAAGGCATTGCTTGGACCCTGATTGTTTTGCCCCTCACAGAATTGCTTCCATGGAATTTAAAGTATCCATCAGAAAACTGATTTTATGCTGAAATACTACATTCTATCCATTAATGAAAGTTTGTTTTAGAACTCAAAAACATGAAAATATTTCTGCATTTGTCAATTCAGTATTCAATATTTCTTGTATAACACAGAAAAAAAAAAAAACTTTGCTAAAATTTAGGGCAAGGATATTCTAAAATTTAGGACAAAGAAAAAATCCTCCTGTAGAATTTGAAGTTTTCATCATTGATAATAACCAGAGGTATATATCACATCTTCCCTTTTGCCCAGGCTCCAAGGAAGCTCAAAACTGAGCAAGGTAACAAAATTCATGAAATCAAAACATATTGGATTTTTCCTGTTTTTAGTGGTCCTAGTTTTCTATCCTTATGGTATTACATATATATGTTATTGTAAATAATTTCAATTCATTTTTGAAATAAATATTTATTTAATAAGTTCAAGAAATCAAATTCCCCTTTGTATGTCTTATCACCAGCATAACAACTTTGGATTTCTTTATTCATAAATATCTCTAAAGTACCCCCTCTACCCCATCAAAGTTAGAGTGTCATCCAAGCAAATGGGAAAGAGAGGCACTGGAAGAGTATAAACTGACATTCCAGTGAAATCTAATTTTCATAAATCCTAATCTAATACCTTAATAAGATTTACTTTTAGGGCTGGGGTTGTGGCTCAGTGGTAGAGCGCTGAGCTAGCACGTGCGCGGCCCGGGTTCGATCCTCAGCACCACGTACAAATAAACGCATTGTGTACAACTAAAGCAAATAAATAAATATTTTAAAAAATTACT
The DNA here is from genome assembly GCA_025594165.1 of Tamias sibiricus. Lineage (NCBI taxonomy): Eukaryota > Metazoa > Chordata > Mammalia > Rodentia > Sciuridae > Tamias > Tamias sibiricus. The sequence continues at coordinate 100,667,766 of CM046661.1, read as the reverse complement.
TTTAAAACTAAAGAAATTATTTTATTGTATCGATTTCTGATTACATTTTGCTCCTAATGTATATCCAAATCACTATAAAATTATAATATTTATGTCAGATAGAAAAATAAAATTTATAACTAACAAATTGGATTATATTATGTGTTCACAGAATCATTCCCTCTTCCTCACTGTGCTTTAAATTCACAATGTTGTGTTGTCCTTTTGATATTTACAAAGATGAGATTTACCATCATGAAATAAATGAACTAAGCACTGTGCATGCCTGTAATCCCAGAGGCTAAGGAGGGTGAGGCAGGAGGATTGCATGTTTGAGGCCAGCCTCTGCAACTTAGTGAGACCCTCAGCAATTTAGCAAGATCCTTTCTCAAAATAAGAAATAAGGGGCTGGGCCTGGGGGTTCAGTGGTAGAGTATTCACCTAGCATGCATGAGGCACTGGGTTCAGTCCTCAGCACCACAAAAAAAATAAAATGAAGGTATTGTGTTCACCTACAACTAAAATGTATATAACAAGTAAAAAAGTACTGAGGTCGTAGCTCAGTAGTAAAGCACCCCTGGGTTCAATCCCCCATACAAAAAAATTAAAAATAAAATAAATGAGAGAAAACTTACCAGTTAACGAAATGAAAGGCATAGTAACATTCTATTTAATATTTACATTTGGTGTTTCAGTAAAGAATTCCAAGAAGCGATACTGTTTAATTGATGACACAAAATTATTCTGATCATTTTGTAAACCATCTCAATATATCTATAAAAAATTTCTGTGCTTGCAATTATCAGTCCCCCTCCCAACATAAGACACCATCATCATCACCCTCATCACCCTCAACACTACCACCTACCATAAGCTTGTACCCACAAATTGTTAAAGGCTTAAATATAGCCTTTTAAGATGAATTATGTATAAATGCCAGTTATTTGGGAACAAGGATGGAAACATTTATCGCATACCAAGCCAATAAGAACATTTGTGTTTGCATTAAATTTTGGATTCCTTCCCATTGTGCTGCAGGCTGTCAGTTCCAGAGCACCCTGTTGTACTCTTTTGGTTCATGTGGTCACAAATAGGAACTGAAGAGATGACACCTTAGGTGTAACAGGAAGGAGTCAAAGAAGGCATCACAGAGCAGGTAATGCTTGAATTGGAACTTGAAGGAAAAAAGAGAAGTGAGCCAAGTTGACAGGAAGGGAATGAGCATGATGGGCAATGCAAAGTACAAATGCAAAAGGCACAGAGACATAAGGCAACATGGCAGGACTGAGAACCAAAAATAATTCTGTACAGCATGGAATTCCAAGAGATGAAGTTTGCAGTCAGGCAGGAGTAGGTCATAAACACTTTTGGAAATCAATAAAAGGAGTTTAGATTTTATTCTGTGGGTGACACGAGCCATTTAGCAAAATAGAAAAATTATTGTTAGATCCATAATGAACTGGAGGAGGAGAAAACTATAAAGAGGAAATGATTAAGAGTTCATGAACCAAGGAAACAGTTCATGAAACAATGGCCATGAAAAGAGATAAAGCAAAACAGAAAGAGAAGATAAGCTTGGAGTTCACCAGGAAACTGAATCGAAAGTCCACTATATTACTTGCCAAGATTTACAGGTTCTCATTTCTTCTCTAGGACCCCATATAATTTCATGTATTTTTTAGTAAGGAATAAAAATATAAGGAAATTGTCGAAGTGATAAAGCTGACATTATAGAGTCTTTTTGATTGTAAGTAAAAAACAAACAGGATATACTTCTATATTACTTGAAAATAATTTGCACTCAATAGACCACTTGAAATCTAGCAAACTTTTTCAGGGTTAAATTAATTACTTATACTAACAGGAAAATTAAAATGTAAGCCATGACTGAAATGTGATTTTAGTACAAAAGATAAGAGTTTGCAATAGAATAACTTAGAATGCTGGAATCACAAAACCAAATGAACTGCCTTTCTTATTAACACCAGAACCTTAACCATATGATTCTCAATCAATTTTTAATAAAGGAAAATAACTTCTCCAAAATGAATATTCTGGTCTATGTTTGTCATAGCTTGCTACATTGAAAAGAATTCCCCAAGTGGGTTACAAACATATCAAGCAATTAATTGTAGTGGATGCTGTTTTGGTGCCTAGCACTCTCTACCCATTTTCTGAAAGGACCCTCTCCCACCTACCACCCATAATTAACCCCTTTTATCCATGATTACTTGCACAACACTGGGTTCATTCAGTGTTTGATAGATGACATAACCAGCACCCTGTTCCTACATACCCTCTGTGTCAATGATCTGTCTCTGCACTCCACTTTGGCACACATACACCAAAGTCCACACCCCAGATGGAAATCACCGCTACAGAATGACTTTACACCTGTTACAACATGTCATTCAACCACACCCACCATTTCTGTGCCTTTTCTTACTCCCATTTCACCTGTTCCATTTCCACCAACTCTCCAGGTCCTTGCCCACTTCTTCCAGACCATTGTCTCCCTTTATTTCCTTTTCATGTCCATTCAGAACTCCCTGTTGATTAAATTAGTAACTCTGTTGCAAGAACACTTCATTGATCTTCCATCTTTTGTTTCCAATAGGGCAAGCCTGAGCAGTCCCACACAGATGAATCAAACTCAAGTTGTGTTCCTGGTGACTGAGCTCTCAAAGAGAAAACTGCTCAACATTCAGATTCATATCATTCAAGTTTATGGTGGTTAACTTCACTGGCTCTTAGTGACAATAAGCAACTCTTTCATTTGTGTATAGTCTGTTCACTTCCGTACTCCTTAGGATCACTGTTCCAACCCTTGGCCACTTTGTTACGCCCCTATATCATCACACCCTTCCATATCTGTCTTCAGCTCTTCTTCATAGTAAAATGAAGGCTATCAGGTAAAGAAATCTTCCCCTCCCTGCTCCTCCACCTGAAACTTATCTATCAGGGTACCATCCTTTATCTTACTCATGCCCAGTGTCTCAGGAGCCAGGGTCTTCCTCCTGTCTTTCTTTTCCCTTAATTAGAACAAAGTATTGTTTTATTTATTGATTTCTATCAAATTACACAAAAATTCAGAACCTCTGGCTGTAGGTCTTACATGAGGTTGCAGTCAAGCTGTTGGCTGAGATTCTAGTCTTAAGTGAAGGCACAACTTGAAGATGATCAGCTTCCAAGCTCATTCACATGATTATTGGTTATGATTATGGTTATGATTATGATTATATTATGGTTATGATTGGTTGTGATTATGATTTAGTTCCTTGTAGGCTTTAGGACTGGAGAACTGTCTTAAGGCCACCATTTTTACCTGTATCCTAAATCCCAAAGACCTTCAGAGATACTTTCTTTATTTTCACTTCAATCTAACTCATTCCTCTGCAACTACAGGCAGGTCGATTAATCTCATCTCTTCAATAAAACCAACAACAACAACTAGACCAACTCAAAATCCTGCCCTCACTCCTTCTTCCATTTTTAACTACTTCACCATTTCTTTCTTCCATTGTCTCAAGAAATTTCTTGAAACTATGTACACACACATGCACATAGATGATAATTATAAAATATGTACATTTCATATATATGTAATAGAAGCAGATGCAACTGTTTGAGAAATAGAGATTGATAAGAATATATAGTGTATATATATTATATGTATATATATGTGAATATTTATTTGCTTATTCCTTGGAACATTGCCATTTGTTTCTAACTCAATTTCTAGACTGCAAATACTTTGTCACCTATCTTATAATTGCCAAATGCAAAGTTCTCTCATTAAATTCTCTTCTTAATTGATCCAACAGCAGCATTTAAAATTAGTTTCTTTTACCCCATGGCATGTATCTCCTCCTCATATGTTAGACATACATGTGTTTAATCTCTCTTCTATAGGAGGTAAGTTTTTATGAGGACAGAAATCTTGTCTGTTTGGTTCCCTCTGTAGAAAAGAGTCTGACATGTAATAAGTGATGAGTAAATATCTGTTGAATAAATATCACCCACCTCTCAGTCAAACTGATTAGGCTGGAGTGGGAGCCACCACAAACTGGGAATTTAAACTTGGAACCAGGAGAGTCAAGCCAGGTTCTCTGTGTGGATGTAAACAGATCTTCAGGGTGAAAGGAGAATGAAGCAGATATGATACAGAAGTTGAGACAAAGAGTATCCTGATGGAATTCAAGGCCCCAATTCCATCACAAAGTCCAAAATGAACTATATCCTTGGTTTCTGTGAAATATCCCAATATCCCTATCATAAGTTACCTTTTAAACTAATTCAGTCTCTTTTTATATTGTTTACTACTAAGAGATTCCTTACCAATACGTTGCTCTATGGATGATTTGGCATAAAATAAACATCTTTAAAGCCAATTTTTTAAAAAATGGGGATTAAAAGTTAATGTTCTGGTTCTCATTCCCTGAATGAACATTAAATGGCAATGGTTAGCTTACTTTAATGAAATGTGGTGCAATAAGAAGCCATTCTTTTTATAATTTACAACCTCTTTACTGTACCTCACTTAGGTACTACTTATGAGAAAGAAGCAATTTCCGTGTCTTCCCTAGATAAGATTATACACACATTCATTTATCTCCAAAGCCATTTATAATGAAGTTTGGTACTAATTTTGCTTCATGCTAATTTCACTCCTTAGGCAGTGAAAAAGTACACCATTAAATAGAGAACAGTTGAAGAACCTAGTTACAACAATGCATTACAAATTAAGGCTGGAAGACAAACTAAAATTGGCATATAAATTGGCATTTAGTAATATAGGAGCTCTATCTTAGAGAATAGAAATTAAATAATTAGCAACATTACATTTCATGGTTTATGCTACTTACCAAACAAACGCTGATGGAAGAGAAATTTGCCAGCTATTAGTCCTATGAGAATGGCAAGTAGCCATAGAAGCACCTTCAAAATCCTCCAGCCAACTCCTCTAGGGTATTTATTTGTTACAAATGAAAAACAGTTTCCAACAACAATAACATTGGCTTCTGTTTGGCTGTGAGAAACTGGGTCTTCCGCAAAGATTAAGAAATTAAAGAAGATCACCAAATAAGCCACGATCATGCGAGACCAAGGATGCTGAAAATAATAGCGGAAGTCTTTACCCATCCTTCAAAACTTTAATGCCGCAGTTTACCTGTGTGAGAAGAGAGACAGAGAGTTAGAGTGAGAAACAAGCAGTATTCTCTTCCTGTTATTTGGTCAGATTTACAGCAGCTCAGTAAAGAGGTACTAGATGAGATGATTGATGCCTGTTCCTACTGTGGCACCAGGACAAGTCTGAGGTTGAGGAAAGCTAATATTGTCCCTCCCTACTATCTAATCGTACTTCTTACTAGTTGGAAATTTGGGAAAGAAGGGAATAAAGAGTAGGAGGAGCCAGGCATGATGGTACTTCCCTTTAATACCAGCAACTTGGGAGGCTGAAGCAGGAGGATTATAAATTCAAGGCCAGCCTCAGCAATTTACCTAGGCCCTGTCTCAAAATAAAACATAAAAAAATAAAAATAAAAATAAACAGGGTGGTAATGTGGCTCAGTGGTTAATTAAGCACCCTTGGGTTCAATATCCCTGGTGGGGGGGGTTGTGGCTCAGCCGTAGAGCACTCACCTAGCACATGCGCAGCCCTGGGATTGATCCTCAGCACTACGTAAAAAGAAATAAATAAAATAAAGGTATTATGTCCAACTACAACTAAAAAATAAATATTAAAAAAAATCCCTGGTACCAATAATAATAATAATAATAATAATAATAATAAGGGAGGACAGGACACATGAAAGGGCAGGACACAATCCAAAACTGGGATAATGACTAAGATGACACTAGAAGGAAGAAGCACTGGGCATAAGATCAATGCAACCATTTTCTTCTTTTAGATTATTTCACCTTACAGCCATAGTCTTCTAAAAATTGAAATAATATAGAAGTAAAGTGAACACATATTAACAACAACAACAAAACACCCTGTAAACATTCTCCTCTGCCTAAATCTCTCTCCTCAAAGTCACAATCACTTAATAATTTGGTAAGTAAACTTTCCAATCTCTTTCTATACATGGATAGATGTGCACATGTGTGTGAACTTTTGTAATACCCAAAGGCATAGAGGCATTGCAAAAACTTGTAATATGCCTACAGCAATGGATCTGCAGACCTGCTCTGGAAGCACTGTCATTTCAAAATGCAAATGTCTAGGCTCCACCTTCAAAGTCTCACTTTGCTCCGCCCTCTTTCCTCTTTAGGAACCAGCCTGCCCATAAAGCACAAAAGCTGTAACTCCCACATGGGGAGGTTTGCCTAGGCCTACCAGGGCTTATGAGTAGGTGTCCAATTCTAGAGTTCAATTTGGTGAACTCATTTAGCACTCAGACTAAGCTACATCTGCTTTTTCAGCAATAAAACTCTTTAAATCTTGAAAACAAAAGTAATAAAGGCAGTAACTTGATTGCCACCAACCAATTTACTTTTCTTCTTTCTCAATTTATTTATACTTCAGAGAGGAAGGAGAGAGAAGAAGGACCCTTGCAAAGTCTACAGTCCCTAACATAACAGGCTCTCTGCTGGATGTCTGTTTGCAACGTTACGGCATTTTTGTCATAACAAGTCCCTGAAATACTGTTATCATTCCCATCCCTTTATTTTACAGGAAGGGAATTAAGGCTCACATAGGTTGTGCAACTTTCCCTAAGTCACTCAGCAAAAGAGAGCTGATCTGAGCCTCTGAAATATGACCCCAAGGCATGATTGCCAACCTTTGTAGGCAGTCAGATCTTCTACACACTTTGCCTTCTTAAAGGAAAGATCCAGAGACCAATCCCAAGAATGCCTTTCAGAAGTGCATTCTTCTCTAGAGGCAATTATATACTTATATAGGATAGGGAAAATTATGTAAGTAAAAGAATCCTTCACAGATCCTGGAAACTTTGGGGTGGAAATCCATTGAAAAACCTCATTTCACTACTGGCAAAAAGTATGAAGATTACACCACAAGCCTGAAGTGCTTCTAAATCAATGGAAGATCTGAGAATAGTTCCTGAGGGCCCCAAATCTCAATCCAATACTCTGGGCTGATGAATGTCAATTAAACTCGCAATCTAAGTTAATGAAGACATGTTGCAACTATTTTAGAAAAACAATGTAAACGTGCAAAAGAATTGGCAATGAAATTCAGCCAAACCCATAATCACTGCAACCTTGAATTCATAAGCCTTCTAAGCAATTTCAAGTCCCTTATGATCTTCATGAACACTCTGAAATATCTGTTCCCAGCTCAGATCATTTAGGAATAGTGACTTTCACAAGATTCTTGGTTGGTCTTCCTTCCTCCCCTGCTCCCTCCCTTCTTTCCTCCTTCCCTCTCTCCCTCACTCTCTCTTTCTCTTCCTTCCTTCCTTCCTTTCCACAAGACTATCACCAACTACAGCATCAGGGACCTGTGTATATTGTTCTCACAACAGAGAGCAGAACAAGTAGTGAAGTATAAAAATGAGCATTGTGCATTTTCATGATATTTAGTGTGTAAGAATGCAGAAATGGGTCAGTTTTCAACTCAATTGCATGCAACACCTTTGGAAGTATCCAAAGACCACCACCAAAAAGAAATTCACAAAAATCATCTCAAGGACCAATGACTCTTGAAGAAGGACTTGTGCTACATGACCATCAGCACTGCACAAAGGTATCCTTTAGAAAGTTACTATAATGAGTTACTTCCTATGAGGCACCTATTGGCAGTGAGGGATTCTAGTGAGGGCCACCACCACCTCCCCTGCCTCCTTGCACACACATAATTAAGGCATCAGGATTCAGACCACTGAACATACATGACCTTGATTCTTTTTTAAAAATACTTTGTGGAGGACTGGCATATACTTATTTTGTTGCTATTTTTAACTACAGAACCTTGCTTGTGGGCTATATAATTTCCACATGCCCAAGTTAAATTAGAACATGCAAAAAATTTGGAGACAGCTGTTCCTCTCCTAAATTTATGCTATTTCAGGAAAGAGAACTATAGTACTGAGCAACACTCCTGTACTAGTATCTAATCTCATTTAATCCCCTCAGAAATGCTATGAATGCTACTGTCACACGTATGTTATAAGTTGAGAAAAAATGAAGGCTCAAAGTAATTGTCCATTTAGTTCACATACTCAGCAAGTGGAAGAGACAGAATTTGAATCTACATTGACACCTAGTCCTTAATCTATCTAATATAGCAGAGCTGGAAGTGCTTCTTTCAGTAAGACATTTCCCATCATGCTTATAGTTCATCCTTTATTTCTGCTAGTAAATACTAGCAGAATGAAACAGGACTCTGATATTGATCCTTTCACCATTTTATTTTATTGTAAACATGGATAGTATTTATCCTTTCCTCATCCAGAAGTTGACATGATATCTTCTGGGGGACCCCAAATTCAGAAACTTACATAATAACTTGAATAAAGTTTCTGCTTATCCTACTTCATGACACAAAATTGCCAAAAGTTTGCCTAGTCCTGTTGGCCCTGTTTTATAGTTCCTTAGGTACCCTAATATCACCCAAAGTACTAAAATTGCTTTTACCTCTATAGCTCACACAAGCATTTCTAGAATCAGTATGATCATTTGATAACTGTACTATTAATAATTTAGAATTGAGGTTTTCAAATTGATTGTGCTACATGGGTGCATAGTTTGCAGAACTTTTTCATTTTTAAAAATTCAATTCTGCAACCATAGATGAGAGTGTGCTTTTATCTTAGCATCCTAGTGAAATTGCCTGCATGTGTTTGTCTCCCTCACTTGGTTGTAAGCTCCCTAGAGAGGTCATAAGAGGCTGTTTATTTCTTGGGCACAGCATGATGCTGAGCTCACAGTGGGCGATCCATAAACATATAGGAATGGTCTCAGTGGTAACACTCAGAAAGAGAAGCCCCTTCATTGTTGAGATGAAATGAGCAAAAGGCAGAGCAACCTCACATTCAACTTCCACTAGAAAAGAGAAGAGCAGCCAGGTTCAAAGACTGCAGTGGTGACTCGGCCAGTAACGGCACTGATTTACCCAAACACAACCCCGTTTCATTTTAGCCCTAGGCTCCACATATTATCATCATCATCATCATTATTATTACTCAGGGCTAACACTAATCGAGGATTTGCTATGTGCCAAACAGTATATTCAAGAGCTTTATAAGCATCTCTTTTAAATTTAATAGCCTAGTGAGGGAAATGCTCTTACTTTCCCCATTTCACAAATGTTGAAACTGGGACTGACAGTTTAACGGTGTTGTTGTTGTTGTTTTGCTTGTGTCTGTTTGTTTGTGTGGTATTAGAAATTGAACCCAGGGGTACTCTATGACTGAGCTACACCCCCAGTCCTTGTAATTTTTTATTTTGAGACAGGGTCTCACTAAGTTGCCAAGGCTAGCCTCAGACTTGTGATTGATCCTCCCTCAGCCTCCTGAGTGGTCTGCACCACCACAACCCACAAATTTAGTAGGTTGTACAAAGGAATAAAACTTGTCTACATCAGAGCTAGGATTCAAATTAAAGCTACCTGGCCTCAACACTCTATACTATTCCTTTCCTCTGCAACAACATAAATTCCAATGTCTTGCTGTTTACATGTTGGTTAGAAAGTTTCTGATAATAAAACCATCTGATGTAAAATACTCACAGTACTTCCAGGATGAATGGATCTATTATTACTGTTCAAATTGACCTTGGTAGCATGATCAGAAATAAATGAGAATCAGGTAACTACAAGAGTACTTGAATTCTTTCTTCTTTGAGCATCAGTATAAGTAGTTGAGTTCATCTGATTGTCCTTTTGATATACACCACATTCTACATCTCAGGACAAGACTAATTCACACAAACTTAATTCCTTCTCATAAGTAATGACATTATTAGGTATATGCCATTATTTTAGAATTCCCTGCTTTTACATATAATAGCAACAATAATGATGTTTGGTAAGAATAGACTAAAACTGAAAATTCATAGGCCTTCCATTTATTAATGGTTTCCAACTTTGGAGGAACAAGTATTTATCCTGGATATTAGTAAAGTCAGAAATTTTAGTACAAACCAGTATTTCAAAGGAATGCAAAAGACTAGAAAAATAAAAATAAAGAGGAGAGATATAAGGATTCTCAAATGGGAGAATGTTTTGAGTAAAGGCACAGGGGAAGTCACCTGGGACCAATGTAGAGACATGTCAGTAGTTCTGTGTGGCTGGAACATAAGGTGTTGATAAGTGTCTTGTGAGAATTAAGAATGATTTGGAGCCAATCAAGGAATAGTATTTTAAAAGGGTAAGGTCTGTACTGAGTAGAGATGAGGAAATCATCAAACATTTCGGAGCAAAAGAGTGATACGATCATACATAAGAAGTGATGAAGTCAGATTTTATTCCATAGTAACACTCATTAATTCACTTCTTCAATATTTACCAATCACCTATTTTGTGTTAGGCAGTAGCCTATGTGCTGAGGTTACTTATACCTAGTAAATAGCCAACAAATATTTGCTGATAGACACATGAATAAATAGATGTGTTGTTAATAAACAGACAACAGACAAGGCTGAGATAGGAGAAAAACACTGAAGATTCCATTCCAGTGAGAGTAGACTCTGGATCATAAGGTTACTAATAGAATCCCTGTTTCCATGCATCTGATAGTTACTTTGTGGGGAACAAACCAAACAGATAAAAATTAAATACACAGTATGTCAGAAAGTTGGTAGAGAAAATTAAAGCAAGGAAAAGTTAATGGGGAGTCAAGAGTGAGGGAAGTTGAAGAAGGTCTCACTATAAGCTGATAATAAAAGACACACATGAAAGAAGGACAAGAGGCAAGGAGATATCTATATGTGGAGAAAGAGCTATCCAAATAGAGGGACAGAAGTTGGAAAGGCCTGTTGCCAGGGCACGCTTAGTGCATTTAAGGTAGTTCACGAAGGCTAATATGACTGGACATGATGTGGTATTGGGGAATATGGAGGAGATGCAGTCCAGGAGGAAGTATTTCATCATGATCAGGCCTTGAGGCCATCCGATGTACGTGAGCTTTCACCCTGAGTGAAATGGTGATACAATCTGACTTACATATCAGAAAGGGTCACTTTGTCTGCTGTTCAAAATACTCCGTAGGAGGCAAGGAACAGAAGTGGGGAAGCTATTGAGGAAGCAGTTGCCAGGTACCTTGGACCAGACAGGGATAGATGAAGAGTTTAAACAGCTCAGCTTCTGGATACATTTAAAAGGAAGAGCCAATAAGAGTCATTAAGGGAGTCAAGTATGGTGGCTCATGACTGTAATCCCAGTGACTCGGAAGCTAAGACTGGAAGATGACAAGTTCGAGGCCAGCCTCAGCAATTTAGTAAGACACTCAGCAACTTAGGGAGACCCAGTCTTAAGATAAAAAGTAAAGAAATCTAAGGATGTTGCTCAGTGGTAAATCACCCCTAGGTTCAATTCCCAGTATCATCCCACACACACAAAAAAAGAAGAGTTATTAATGGATTGGGTGTGGACATGGCCTAGAGAAAATCCAGAATGGAACTGCCATTTCCTGAGATGGACAGAGGTTCAGTAGATGTAGGAAGCATATTCATACTAACAGTTTTGAGTGTTTTTTTATGTGTTGTGCTGTTGGAATGCACATTTCACATATTATCTTAATTAGTCTTTATAACCATTTGTATTGTCCAGTGAAGAAAAGAGAAGTTGTAATGTGCCCAAGGTCATACAGCTACCAACTGGCAGAAATAGGTACCTCTATATAACACTAAAGTTAATACTTTTAATTATTGTCATATTGCCCATACTACAAAATATAAAATATAGAATAAAGTTTTAATGGGAAGGAAGAGTAAGACACTCAGCAATTTAGGCAATGACTTGCACCTAGTAGGCACTCAATAAATATTTGCTAATGAATGTATAAGTGAATAAATAGATGTACAGATGATGAATGGATAACAGTCCAGTCTTGGGTGATGAAAAAAAAAAAAAAACACTGAAGAATCCATTCCAGAGACAGTAGACTCTGGATAAAGGGACATCCAAGTCTGTAAAAGGAGAAGTTATAGAAAAATATATAAACCAAATGCATATATGCTTGACTGGACCAGCCCTGAGGTGAGGATAGATCATCATATATAATCCTAGATGATTATAGAAGACAGGCAAGGGGAAATGTTACAGAGCATTTTACATAATGCAAGTGCTTAATACAGGTTTAATAGCAATAATAACAAATATAAAACTGAAACTCTTACTTTTAGTCCAATACAAAGACCACACAGCCTTTTAAATAAAAAGCAACCTTTTAAGTCAATCAATGAAACCGCCATAAGTGGCTCTGTATAGATAACCAGGACAGCATTTGTGGTGCCCTAACTAATTTAGAGGATCCCAACCATAAATCACTTCCTAGACTTTTTCTTCATATTGTTTCTACCTTTAAGTGGTTTTCTTCCCTTTTTTATCCTACAGTCCTTGGGACAACAATCAATGAAAGTTTTTAAAACAGAATCTGAAAGTGAAGTAGGTCTTAGTCCTTCAGACAATGACAATTTTCTACTGGAATGGCAAAATATTTTTAAGTCCCATCATGTTATAAAGCGAAAAACTAATCAAACAGTAATCAATAAATTCTTTTAAAAATGTGAAGGTCCTTTTCAGTGGCATCTGCTTCTGATAAAGAATGAATTGCCATCATCATACTCTATCAATAGTGCCAAGGCAAATATTCATTAAGTATTATTTAATATGTTAAATAAAAGTCAGTCACATGTCTGAATTTATTTTTTTAAATAGCAGACAGCTTAAACAAGCAAATTAAATAAGACTGACAAGTACTGGCTTCTTTTCTTTGTTTTTTGATCCTGGGGATTGAACTCTGAGCCTCACACATGCTGAGCAACCACTTTACCACTGAGCTATATCCCCAAGGCCTTTTTATTTTATTTTGAGATAGGGTCTTGCTGAATTGCCCAGGCTGGCCTTAAACTTGCAATCCTGACTCAGCCTCCAGGGTATCTGGAATTACAGGCATGGGCCAGAATGCCCAACTGACAAGTACTGGTTTCTGGTCACATGGATTTAATGAAAGGTGGGAGGGGAGGGATAACAGTACCTGAGTTAAAAAGTCAAAACCCCTAATTGCTTTTAAACTCCAAAGACCGGTGGAGTAAAAGAATGTATAGCTATGACTTTTTTCTAAGTCAATACTTTATAACAAAAATGGATTTTACAGGGATTCTACCATTTTTTTTAATAATCAATAAATTGGAAGTAGTTGTTTCTGGAGACAAAACAAAACCCCAGAAGCATCCCAGAGGTCCTTCCCTGCGTGTCAGCCAATATATCACTTATAATTAGAGGGGAAATGCATGACCTTATAACTACCATTCTTTTACTCAATATTTTGTTTCTTTTTGGTTCCTAAGACTTATATCCACATATAAATACTAAAGTAAGCATGTGATGTTTACTTGTCACCGCACCCTCTCCCCCTCCCCCCAACACACACACACACACACACACACACACACACACACACTTAATTGTTGCACAGGGGGTAGAATAAATAATGGCAGCCAAAATGCTACCTCCTTGGTGAAACACATTTGTGGGCCTAAGGCATTTTCAAAAATAGAAATAGAAAAAATAGTTTTATTTAATCATGATGAAGTTAGCAAACATCCAAACACTCAAGTCAGAGGATCTCTCTCTCTCTCTCTCTCTCTCTCTCTCTCTCTCTCTCCCGCGCTCCCTGTCTCGGTCTCTGTCTCTCTCCCTCTCTGTGTCTCTTTCTCTTTCTCCCCGCCCCTCTCTCATCTCCTCTATCTCTCTGTTCACCCAACCCCTGTATTTTTTTTTTTTTAAGACGACACCAATGAACTGCAACCTGTTAATTTAATTAACAAAAATAGGGCTTGTATTCAGGTCCTATCCAAGGAATCACTGAAGCGAAGAAAGTTCAAGGACTGTTCTACCATCTTTTACCCGCCCGGAGCCCGGGACTTTGAGGTTCCCACCAAGAGCCTTGAGCCTGGAAGTCTCCCGTGCCCTTACCCAAGGGCTGGTGCGTCTGTCTCCCTCCTTGACACTTCACCCAGCGTCTCTCGATAACGTCCTCCGGGAGGGAGGAGAGAAGGCGCCGGGGAATTCGGGGGCCGGGCCGGGGTTCCGCGGCAGCTTCCGCATTCGCGGGAGGCAGCGGGGCTGCGGGCAGCTGGGCGGGCAGGGCTCGGCTGCGGCGGGACCGGGGGCGGGGGAGGCACCCGGCGCGGGGCCGCGTACTCACCCGAAGGGGCTGCGCAGGCTCGGGCGACTGCACACTGGAGACCGGGTCAAGCACAGCCCTCCGGCGCGCCGGCGGCCTCGCCGGGAAGCGCAGGGAGACGGACCGGCGGCGTAGCTGCCGCGGCTGCTGTCACCGAGCTATAAATACCGGCTCGGCCCACACCCGCCGCCGCCTACGCCGGGCGCCCTAGGTGCTGACTCTCGCCGCGCACTGTGAAGTCCGCCGCGGCGGGCTGGACACAGCGAGCGCAAGGGCGATGGCGCCGCGCAGGTGACCGCGGCTGCTCCAGCTGTGCAGCAGCCTCCGCAGCTGGAGGCATGGCCTCCTGCCGCCCCCGCCCTCTCTCCTCCTTTCCGCCCCAACCGCTGGCCGACTTCTGCCCGCGGGCCCCGAGCGCCGCGGCAGGCTCTGCCCGGGCTGGCCCGCCTCTGCAGAGCGGCAGCTGCAGGCGGGGGAAGATTTAGGAACCTGGAAGGGGGGTGGGGGCCGAGGAGCTTCAGCCTAGGGTATCAACAGCCGTCCCTTCTTCCTGCGGGAATTGGTAGACTTGTACAATCCACATCCTGCAGGTAACCAATGAGGTTCCCAGTGGAATGTCTTTAAAGAGCAGCAAACTTTCTAATGCAGCTTCTGGTCACAGAACATCCTTCTGCTCCTTGTCTTGGTGATGCCAAAGGTGGGGGTGGGGAGAGCGAGCCCATAGGAGTTGAGAAGTCATATCTTATACATACTTTGCAGCTTGTCTGGTTCCTCCCTCCCTCCCCCCCCACCCCACCCTCTACTCTACTCACTCTCTCTCACACACACACAATTTATGCAAATATTCACATATATACACACATGCATGACTATACATAAGCCTATATATTCATAAGAGACATGCACAAATATACAGGTGTTCACGTGCATACACACACATAAGCACACACACTCATGCATACGCACATTTTTACAAATACAGATGAGCAAACACAAGCACAATTGCTAAACTTTTTGTAGCCTAAGTTTGTCAGAAATCTCTTTCTGTAGTGCTTAAATATTCTGTGCATCCTGGGGCAGGAAGAATCTTTTACCGTATTTGAGGAATTCCTGTTTTCCTTATGTAATCTCCTTTGCATCATATATATATTTGTCTCTGTTTCCTTCCATAGCTTATGACAACTGCTATGTCAGTTTATTGGTTGCTTATATTATGTTTAAAAGCTGAACTCTAGTATGATGATATTGCATGATAGTCCATGCAAATGGAAGTGATCATTAGTTTGAATAGTCAAATGGAAACTAGTGTGATTCATATGTGCCTAGAGTAGCAAAATTAGGAAGGGAGAAGTAGCCCTCTCCTGAAATAATGATTCAGAAATTGGTTGAGCAGCAAGAAAAGCTGAGATGTCAGCAGATTTTCAGATGGGATGGAGAGAGCCGTTCCCAAGTCCTGCAGTGTAGCAAATCTGCACAGGGATAATTAGAAGTTCATGGTCATACTTTCCATTAGTTTGAAATGTTTCTAAATTTTAAGAATAACCACATATATTTACACTGTAGTCATAGTTTAAAACCATATAATGGAATTCTTAGCTTAGTAAGATTCTCTTTTGTGATGCTTTCACAAGTTCTTTCCAGAAAGAGTTGTTTCCCATGCTAGCACTTTGGACGTTCTATTTAAACACTTTTTTTGTACTATATTGAAACTTCTTTTTCTTCCCCACCAAGCTATGAATTCTTTAAAGGAAAAAACTAAATCTTACCATTGCATCTTCAGCACCTACTGTAGTAAATTGTAGTAATGAATCAAACAAATTGTGGATTCATTACATAGATTATTTATCAGATTCTACTGTAATTTCACAATTATAATTGGGATTTTTTTCCAAAGAATTGTTAAACCGTGTAACTGTTTCACATGTGTTACATGTGTTGTGTTTTCCTTGGTTCTCCATTTAAAGGAAAGACTCTAATCAGCTGAAACAGGAAAATATTACATTTCTGGCCTCAATTACATGGAACTTGTTACCCTACTTTAGATCACTCTTTGTTTAATATTATCTTTAAGAATAAGCTTGATCAGTGATATTTTCTCTTTATGAGGACTTGGGTTAGAGAATATATTTCTTCAGGACCATTCTAAGCAAAAGACTGACATGGGCAAGGTTTGTTTTCTATATGAAAGTTCCTTTTTCACCAGAGACCAAGAAACTTGTTCCTTTTACTTTGGGAGCTGCCCAGGATCTCTAGTTCAGGACCAGACAGAGGAATAGCATTTATATTTTGATCTGTGTCACAATAACACATAATAATAAAGTCTTGACTTATTGAAGGCTTATTGTGTATCACATTCATTATATGTATTAAAACATTTAATCTCTTGACAGTTCTGTGAGATAGCTGCTACACATGAAGGGGAGGTTATATGTTTTCCTTTGAGGAAAGAGGCACACAGAGACTTAATAGCTCATTCTAGATCTCACAAGTAGCCAGAGTGGCAGAGAAAGAATCAGAAGCCATGCGATGTGGCTTTGTGAGACCACATGGTAACCTCTCATTGTATACTTCCTTCCCATCCATCAGGAAAGATGTGAGTTTTATAGTTAGGAGACCTGGAATAAGGAATGTTAGTGTGAGTTCTGGTTCTTGCTATAATCTTAGGCAAACTGCTACAACTAAATTACAGTAGTAATTCCTAACTGGGTCTTTCTCTATCACTGAAGTAGTGAGATGTTCAATCTGGATATGGATTTAGGAAACTTTCAAGAACAGCTCCTACTCCGATTTTGGGCTACTGCTTTCCCTACTCTTCAATCTTCTTCCATCCCAGTCATTACCACACAAAACTGTTAAGAATTTTAAATGACCTGAGGTGTAAAAAATACCTATTGGTAGGGTATATAATAGTTACTCAGTACAAAGCATTTTTCCTTCACATCAAACTCACTAGTCTATAAAAACTATCCTTGGGGTCAAAATTTATTAGCCTAGTATTTAAGTGGTGATTGCTCACTCGCAGAGATTAGTGATTTCCCTATTGTTCACCAGTTTTCAAAGGGCATAGATAGAAGTTCAAAGAGAAACCAAGATGATAGGGCTTCATATCTCCCATTCTCTCATCCATATTTCAATTCAAATATCTCCATTTTTTTTCAGATATAAGAGTTCAGCAAAAAGACCACAGTTGCTGG
Source organism: Tamias sibiricus (assembly GCA_025594165.1). Taxonomy (NCBI): domain Eukaryota; kingdom Metazoa; phylum Chordata; class Mammalia; order Rodentia; family Sciuridae; genus Tamias; species Tamias sibiricus. The sequence goes on along the minus strand of CM046661.1, from coordinate 100,650,275 downwards.
TCAGGAAACTTCTATTGTTACCCTGACAATGACAGAAATAGTTTAAGTCGGATTTTTATATATATAAAATATTATCTATATAAAATATGTAAAATTTATATATATATAATATAAATATATATATTATGTGTAATATATATATCAGGTATTGAACCCAGGGGTGCTTAAACAGTGAGCCACATCTCCATCCCCCTTTTGTCTTTTATTTTTTATTTTGAGACAGGGTCTCACTAGTTGCTTACAGCCTTGCTAAGTTGCTGATCCTGGCTTTGAACTTGCAATACTCCTGCCTCAGCCTCCCAAGCCACTGGGATTACAGCTGTACACCAGCTAAGTAGGAAATTTTCAAATCACACTAGCCAATCACCTGCTTACTCGACTTCTACATACAAAGTCAACCTTATAGATAGGTTTAAAAATGTGTCTTGCTGGGGCTGGGGTTGTGGCTCAGCGGTAGGATGCTCACCTAGCACGTGCACAGCCCGGGTTCTATCCTCCTCGATCCACCGTAACACATAAAAATAAAAGCATTGTATACAACTAAAAACAAATAAATATTTTTTAAAATAAATATTTAAAAAACATATCTTGCTTTCATATAATTCCTTAGTAAAATCTGATGCAAGAGTTCAACATCAGAAATAACGAGGCATATTTTTCTATTTACCTCACCTATCCCAGAAATCCATTATACAATTTACTCTGTATTGCAAAAAAGATAAAAATACAAGGTTAATATATATTTCAATCATTTAAAAACCTTTGATTATGAACAAATTGTATCTTGTTTAAATGACCCTTTTAAAGCAAGAGGAAACCATAGCTGGAAGTATCTGTACCCTCTACCAAGTCACTCAAGGAACACTTTTGTCCAAAATTCAGTGGACTCCAAGCAAAACTATTTTTAATTTTCAATGGGTCAATTGGGATGAGGCTAATTACTCATTATAAATATAAGTGGCATATATAAATATCCTTATTGCTAAAGAGGCAAGAAAAGTGAACACAGTCCATAATTTTATTCTGGTATTTAAAGGGCAGTGACTCTATTGCCAGAACCTTCCTCAGCAGTCCTACTTCCAAATGTTCATTCCCATTGAACACAATGTAAACTGATATATTTTAGACCACATGTCCTGGATTTTGCTTGGGAAAAGTTTATTATCACATGTCTACTGCTTGGAATATTAAAACCTTGTTTTCTGGAATCTTGGTTCTGCCAAATAGCAATATGATTCTAAAGAAACTATCTTCCCTTTACATTAGTAGTAGGTGCTTCATAAGTTGTTAGAAGGAATACATAATGTATGTTTTATTTTAGCATTTGGTCTGGTACATATTAAATTGTCCATAAATGTTGGCTTTTATTTTCATTAGTATTCATCTCACCCTTGCCCTTATATTCTGCATGTCCCACAGTTTCTTTAACTGAAGGACTAATTCACTTAGTCTTCACTTAACCCTGTAAATGACTGGGTTGTAGACACTTTTCTGGATAGTTTTTAAAGCAAAGGAGTTATGCAAACAGGGTGAATGAAGAGTCCTGCCACAAGTAAAGCTACTGCCTTCTTGGGGGCCAGCATCAGTGCCACTCATACGCTGGCTGTCTTGCACAATTTGCACACACAAATGCAGCAGCTGCTCAAAGGGACATTCCTCCTATAGTGACAGACAAGGGCAATTGTACCAACCACTCCCTTTGGTTCCTTTCACCACCTTTCTTACTTTCTCCTGTGCTGCACCCTCACTCCTGCATACAGAGGCCCTGAGAATGGACCCAGCACTTCATTTTCAGATTGCAGTGCTTGGTTATGATGACCTCATTCACAGAAATGTGACTGCTGGTTTTAAATGGCAAATTTGCCTGTGGGCATTTTGAGCTGACCTCTCCTTTCTTTCTAGTTTGTGTTCTCCTGAAACAAATGGTCTTTTTCTCTTCTTCTACAAAACTCTTTCCAACAGGTCACACTTAGACAAGTTTGAGAAATCTAGCCCAAGGCAGGGGAGACTTGATTTGAGAAACACAAAAAGGTACCAGTTTTCAAGAACTCTTGACTTCATGTAAAATATCAAACGTACCATCCAGTCAATAAACATACCCCAAGCAACTAGTCTCTCTATTGGGGTAAACGCAAGTCAGCACCTTAAAAGTTCTGTTTCTTCCTGCAAGTGAACTAAGAAGACTCCCAAGAATATGTTGGAGAAGCCAGAAAGAGGAAAACTGGCCACTTCCATTGTCTCCAGGCTTTATGTGACGATCAAACCAGAATGACCTTGGTTGTCAAGTAAAGTCATGTTCTTGTAAAACATCTGAAGAAACACATATGTACAGTTGGCAAGCCATCTCTCTTGTGTACATGCTCCTGCTTATAGGCATGGGTGGCCCTGCGTTTTGTCCTGGCCCAACATCACCAAGGAGTGCAAGAGTAATAAAATGTCCAAACCCTCTCCAAGTTCCTTCTTTGGGATTGATGAACAATATGCTGGTGTGTTCACAGCCTTGGGGTTAAACGCTATCAAAGCACAACAACATGCTGAGGTGTTCAAGACAAATAGAGTATGTAAGGAACTTGTGATCCAAATGAGCAGAAAAGAAATGGCTTATAATCACCATGAGTAGTAATGTAAGGTGACATATGATCAGGGCCAACTGCATTTTCCTAAACAGAAGGGCTGTAGAAACTTAAAATAGAGAAATAAAACTATCCTTAGGAATTGCTGTAGAAAGCCAAATGGAAGAAGATTAAGGCAAACATTGAATGATAAAGAGACTTCAGATACACAAAAAGGAGGGTAGGAGGTGGTAAGGAAGAAATTCCAGGCAAAGGGAGCAGCAGAGAAAGAGTGCCATTACCCAAAAGGCTCTCAATAAATATGTGCAGAAGCAAGGGAGAAAAGAAGAGGGAAGTAGGGAGGGGTGAAGAAAGGAAGCTGTAGCAGCAAGAATAGTGTGGTGCATTCTCAGGAGCAGGGATCTATACTGGGGTGATGAAGGATATGATTTGGAGAAGTAGGGAATACCGGGTTGTTGAGACCAGACTTCTTAGTTTCAGCTGCTGTTTTATCAGTAAGGAGATGGTCAAAGAGGGTGTGGATGGGTAAAATGGAAGACAAGAACTAATTGGCACCAAGGATCTTAAATAATAAGAAGGGGAAATTATTTATTTATTTATTTATTTTTGTATTTGAAGACAATGATCATGTTTACTGTAGCTATGAATGAAAAATGGTTAAGTAAGCCTCATCCTCTACCCATAGACTAAGAGGGCTGCTCTCCCTGCCTCCTTCAAGGACAGCAGGGAGGACCCTCACCTTCAACATTTCATATGAAGAAATGGGGAGGAGCTTGGAATCCCTTTTTCCAGTGGGCTGCAGAACTGGGGTCCCTCGTGTACCACAACCAGAGACCTGACAGGCCCATTCTGTGTTTTAGGATGCCATTGAAAGGACAAGCCTCACGGAGAGCCTTATGAGCTCATAGCGAGCACTCGTGTACATTAGGTGTAATAATAATACTTAATGTCAAAATATTGCAAACTGATTATCTATGGCACAACCCATATATTCTCCTATTCACAAGTTAGCAAAGATTTCCTATTCCTACTCTTGGTTTCCTAGGGTGCCAAAACAAATTACCACAAACTTGGTGGATTAAAGCAACACAGATATTTTTTCCTTACAGTTTTGAGGTCCAGAAGAGCAAAATCAAGTTGCCAGCTGAGCCACAAAGCCCTCCACCTGACCTCCTTCCCCAGGCCCTAGGAGAGAATTCTTCCTTGCCTCTTGCAGTCTCTGGTGGTTTCTGATATTCCCTGCCTTATATAGTCATCTCTTCAATCTCTTCCTCCATCTTTGAATCATCCTCCCTTCTTTGTCTCTGTGTGTCCAAATCCCTATCTCCTTTCTCTTAAAAAGAGACAAGTCATTGAATTTAGGGCCCACTCCAAATCTAGAATAATTTTGCCTTGAGATTATAGTTGAGCATTCTTAGAACATGCTGTGAGAAACGCCATCTTTAGGCAATGTCGTCATTGTACAAGCATGTTTGAGTGTACTTAAACAAACAAAAATTGTTAGGATGTCACCAGGAGACACAATTTTATGAAACCATCATCATATACGTAATCTGACATTCACTGAGATGCTGTTATAGGGTGATTGTAAGTATGTTTGCAAAGACCCTATTTCCAAGTAAGATCACAATCTGAAGTTCTAGGTGGACATGAATTTTTCAGGGACACTATTTAACTCACTACATTCACATTCATAAATAAGCAAATATCCCTCATATAAATGTCATAATTAAAATTAAGAAATAACACCAGGTTATTTCTCTGATATAAGGTAAAAATACATAGAAGAAGTCATTTACTTAATGACAAAGATAATTCATTTTTTATAAATATCTTTCCAGTCAATGTTATCCAAGTCTCTCACATGTACTTCATCATTTTACTGCATTGGATTTTTATTTTGCTTCTATTTACAAAGACATATATTAGGCTTTTGAATGTCAAAGTATTGCATGTTATTTAAGTTTCCATTCCAAAATGTGAAGCCAACATTTTCAGGAAGATTTTCTGTGTCAGATATTTCTATTTTCTGCTGGAGAAGAAGATGAAGTCCATGCTCTGATAGAGCTTATTGACAGACAGTAAACATAAAATGCATAATGATATAATATTATACAGTAAGGTGCGCTATTAAGAAAAGCACATAGAGGCTGGGGGGGGGGGTAGCTCAGTGCTAGAGTACTTACCCAGGATGCATGTGGCCCTGGGTTCAATCTCCTGCAACCACCAAAATAAAAGAAAGAAAAAAAAAGAAGAAGAAGAAGAAGAAGAAGAAGAAGAAGAAGAAGAAGAAGAAGAGGAAGAGGAAAGAATCAGAACATTGAGAAGGACGTGGGGCACAATTTTAGACAGGATGACCAGAGAAGATTTCTCCAAGGTGACATTTATGCAGAATACTTAAGCTAGTTCCTTACTGCTAGAGTTTTATGTCTATTTCCTCCTTTGTATCTTTAATAGAGGTGGTAAACAGTCGACATACTATACTAAACATTATCTTCTTATAACTTGATATGATGCTTAAATAATACTTATTAATATAATCTCAATTCTTTATGTCAAGGGAGCATTTTGTCATTGTATTGTCAACAAACTATAGACTGATACTTCTGTGGTGTATCCATTCACGATTACTTCAGTCCAGGCACTATTCTAGATGCAGGCAGAAACAGAAAAAAATCAACACAGACAAAAATTCCATTATCACACAACTTCACTAGACTGGAACTTGTATTTCATTATTAGACTTGAGTGAAAACCAGGGTTTGATGTCCAACTCTCTCATTCCACTCCACGCTTAGTAAATCACTTAAGAGCTCTAGCCTTCAGTTTCTAAGGAAAGTGAATTAGATAATCTCTGATTTCTCTTCTGACTCCTGCACTCTGTTGTTTTAGAGTACCAACAACCTGATTAACATTAGCTAAAGAGACAGGCTTAATATGATCTCAATTTAGGCAGTCACCAATAACCCTGGAACCATGGGGAGAGAGAGTAGCAGGAATCCTCTACCAGCGTGGGTGGTCTCACTGTGGAAAGATGACATTATCTATTCTGAAGCAGAGGTCATCTGGCAATTAAAAATACAGGGAGCAGATCTTGCCTCAGGGATTACTGAACTGCCAAAATCTAGACAGAGAATTCAGTGACTTCAAGACAAGATTGAGTTAAGATATGCAAATTGAAGAGGGCCTGATTCAGTGTAAGCCTCAAAAAATAAAGTAGTCATGAATATTGGCTTCTCACAAAACTGATGATATTCAAGAAGCCAAAATAGAATAACTGAGAAGGTGTAGCAAGGATTGGATAGGAAAGCAGCTGTTTGGAGGGCATGCTGGTACCTGCCACACTCCATGCACACTGAATGGGGTAGTCCTTATCCACCCAGGGTAGAAGGGCAAATTTCTGGCTTTGGCAACTAAGTTGATGGTACACTTCAATGAATTAAAGAATAAAAGGCCTGTGTGCAGGCTATGAAGCAACATAATAAATTTGGGTACAGACAACAGTAAATTCAAGGTGCATGACAGGGGATGGTAGAGATCTCCAGCAGGCAATTGCTTATATAGATCTGTAACTCAGGCAAGAAACTGGAGCTGCAGTAACAGATGTGCTAGCCATCAGCATCCATTATGAGTCAGTGTTTCTCAAAGTGTGGTCTCCAGACCATCTGTGTTACAGTAAACTAAGATAGGTGTTGAAGAACAAATTCCAGAACCCTACCTAATGAATCAGAATCTTTTAAGGTGGAATTTAGTAATCTTCATTTTAATATACTCCTAGTGATTCTTATGCACATTTAATTTGGAGAGTCATAGATAGAAGAAATTATTGATGTGATGCTCTATAAATATAGTTACCTAAAGAAAATGAGGACAGAAGGAAGTCAAGGAAGGTCATTGATACAGTCCTGTGGCATTCAAATTCAGTCACTTCCTGACATCAATTAAGTGCACCCTTCCCCTCCAGACTCCTAAATAGTTGTCTTTCACCAAAACTTGCAAACTGGTGATGATATGGCCTGTGGATTATTTTCTCTGACTTACACACTACTTCAAAGACTTACCTTGATTGCAAATATTTTAAAAAGGTAGTAAGTAGGTTTAACATAACAAAACAAAACTGATTTCTAGCTTCTCACAAAACCCAAAAGAACTGGTCAGATTGGGCCTCCATTGTTGAATGGCAAACAGCCGCCCAACAAGATCTTCAGTCCTTTAGTTACACAGCTGATTGCTGGGCCTTGAAAAGCATTTGAAGCCTAAAATGCACCCTATGGAGGGGCTTTGTCACTTCAGCTTCCCCCTCCCCAGATCCCAGGCCCAAAGACATGCTCTCTTGTCATAGATCCCAGAGTCCCCATGAGCTGGCATGTGATTTGTGAAAACCCCATGAGATAGGCCCTACTTTATCTGGGGTTTTGTCCTCTGCTTCTAGAATGCATTTCTTGGAAAGATAGTTTTTAAAGTCTCAGGTCCCTTGGAGACAACTAGAGATGCTGTTCTGGAAGCAGCACTTACCTCAGGCCAAGGTAAAGCCTGACACAAGTACCTTTACATGCTACCAACAGTACTAGAATCCTCATTAACCAAAAGTCAACAGGACACCAGGGTCCCCCCAAATGAGGTTGGCAAGCCTTTAGACCTTCAGTAAAATCACTCTTCCTCCAGAAGCATTAGGACCTGCCCATTTGACTGAGAGTATCTGAAGGTCTGTGGAGGACAGCATCAGAGTCCATGAATTAAGTGGATGGGTTTGGTAAAAGGAATTCAAAAGCTTGCCCACCCCCCCCCCCAAGTAATGAACTTCCTGTTTTTCTTACATCACCAACATTAGCTAATTGATGAGTCATTATTTTAAAAAATATCAATGCTAGGGATGTACAGATAATTTTTATTGCTTCAGTGCTGTGAGTATGTATTTATTAATCTAAGTAATTTGTCACTCGAAATTATTAAGCTGGCACAAAAATATTTCTTATCTGCATAAAAGGAAAACAGTGGAAAATTAGCTTTTGAACTGGTATGGAAAGAGTTTCAACTAAATCATTATTAGCGCATAAAATATATTTTTCAATAAAACCTCACTTATACAATTTTGTTTTCTGTACTTTGAGATGATTTCCAGACATACCTAAAGGAGTATGCTTATCTTTTTCTTGATCATCTTATTTTTTTCCCTTGAGTAAATGTGTGGTATAATTGAAAGGAGGTAGATTTTTGGAGTTAGATGGGCTTGGGTTCAAATCCTACTTTGCTATATACTCTGTGAACTTGGACAAGATGTTTAACCTCTCTAAAACAGATATCCTTGTTGGAAAATTTTGGCTAATATTATAATTTGTAGACTACAGTGAGGATGAACTGGTAAAAATAAACATCTGGTATATCCTGGCACATCTTCTATTACCTTCTTTATAAATCTTTAAATTTCCTTCCAATAGATAACATGTCTAATGAAAGTCCTCAAAGTTTTATAATAAAATTTATGTATGACTACTTGACCAACATTTTAGTGGGAAAAAATCATCAGATCTTCATTTAGTATCTCTTAAACATGTGTTGCTGATTCATTTGGTACAGTAAGTCTAATATCATAGCTATTACTATTAAGTAGAATCATCTGTAGAGGAAAAGCTTTTCAAATTTCATTGTACTTATACTTATTTTAAGCAATATTTGATTCATCTATTTTAATTAATTTTTTCATCACTATGTCCAAAAGATCTGACAAGAACAATGTTAAGGAAAGAAGTTTATTTTGGCTTACAGTTTCAAAGGTTCAGTTCATGGTCAGCAGACTCCATAGTTCTGGGTCCCAGAGGAGGCAGAACATCAAGGCAGAAAGGCACAGAGGAGGAAAGCTACTCAGGACATAGGCAACAGCGAGCAGAGATAGCTGCACTCACCAGGGACAAAATATAAACCCCAAAAGTATGCCCCAGTGACTTACCTCCTCTAGCTACACCCTGCCTGCCTGTAGTAACCACCCAAATAATCCATATAAGTGGATTAATCCACAGATTAGGTTAAAATTCTCATAGTCTAATCATTTTCTCTTTGAAAATTCTTGCATTGTCTTGCACATGAGCTTTCTGCAGACACCTCATACCAAAACCATAACATTATATTTTACAAATTTTACAGTCTTCCAGAGAAACAAAAAAGAAGACATTGTCCCTGCTCACCTTACAAAGAAAAAGGTAGACAGGTAAACACATCATTATTATAATCCAATATAAGAACAAAGAAATAAGCGTCCTATGAGAACACACAATAATACCAAACTGCTAGTTTAACTTACAGATATGGAAAGATTCACAGAACTAACAAGTAATATTACAAAATTACTTGAAATGATTCAAATTACATGAAAATTATTTCTACCATGACAAACAGAGCTTGATTTAGTGGTATTTTACTTGTATACTACTTTGCATTAATTTACGTTCTGCTTTGTCAGTCCATGAATTGCTTTGCATATGAATGCATTACCCAAAATAAATACGTATATTTAAAAAAATATATATCCAGAGAATTTTAAAAAGACCTCTTCAATAAATAAAATTACAGCATATAATTTTATTAAAATATTTGCTATTCATAATGGGAAATTTTAAAGTATTCCTTAAGCTCTTTAAGGATATTGTAAATACCAAACTATAGCCATTTATAAAATTGTTAAAATTAATTTTGTCATTAAACCAAACTACGTTTAAAATAAAGAATTAATGAAAGAGCATTAATCTTGATTTGCCTTAATCTAAAAACACCAAGGATTCAATATTCTCTAAGAATTTTTCTACAGAATGCAATAGTAAGAAAAGAAAAATCTTACTTTGAGCTGGTCTCATAGAAGTCACTCACACTTGTACTTTAGCAAAAATGTCATATGTACATAGAGTGCATCTTAGATGCTTAAAGAGGTCTTCAAAGCTTGAATATCAATTATATACCCACAAATGTTTGGGCTGACTAAAGTTTTTAAAATGCATTGATGCCTGGGCTGGGCCTATGGCTTAGCAGTAGAGCTCATCTCGCATGTGTGAGTCCCTAGGTTTGATCCTCAGCACGACATAAATAAAAGTATTGTGTCCGCCTACAACTAAAAAAAAAAAAGAAAAGAAAAGAAAAATGCATTGGTGCCCATAATGTTTTACTTCGATTGCAGTACTAAAGATGGAACCCAGGTCTTTGTGTATGTTAAGCAAGCGTTCAACCACTATCCCCAGACAAGGGCTCACTAAGTTGTTCATGCTGGCCTTGAACTTGACATCCTCCTGCCTGAGATTTGCAAGTACCTAGAATTACAGGCATGTGCCATCAAGCTCAGCAATGTTTTACTTCTTTATTGTCATCTTTGTAGTCATTCCCACAAGAGATAGGTGAGACTGAACAACCACACCCACATGATCACACTCACAGGTGGGTCTTACAACATAGTGCTCTCATCCTCGTGGACTATATCTTAGAAATGTACAAAATAAGATAAAAATAATGCAAATTTTATCTGTCTTGATGGGATCTAAATTTCTGCCCTTCCCCACTAAAGAAACCAATGATCTAATTAAGTAGTCCTGCAAATGATCACATTTGGAATATAACAAAAAGAGAATGAAATAGAAAGCATGAAAGTTGGATTTGAGTCATCTCTGCCACTGCCTATTTGAATCATATTGGATGAGTTACTTAATCTCTGTGCTTTCAGCACCCCATTTTTATAAACAAATAAATGAAATTATGCAAATAAATGAATCATTTTATAAATGCATTTTTATAAACTTTAGTAGATCCAAACGTTTGTGGATATGGCATTATATTCAAGACTTCAAGACTTCTGTGGGTATCCAAGCTTCTCTCCATGTCTCCATGTGCATCTGCATATCTTTAATAAGGCACAAGTTTTCTTCCTGTGAAAAATAAGGGCAGTGGACAAAAAAAAAAAAAAAAAAAAACTAAGCCTACTTAATTTCTAAAATTCTATAGTTATAAATAATTTTTATCAAATGGCAATAAATGAAAATCTTGTTTTGTGCCTTTACTTCTTGTAGAAAGAGCTACAGTTAGGTGAAAATTTAACTTTATATTTGTCTGTGTGTTTGAGACTTACTTATCTTATATTTATGAGTGAGCATTGCCCTTCCTGCTGTCTTCTGATCATGAGGACAGTGAAGTGGGCAAGATGCATGCAATTACACATCAGCAGAATAAAGAATGCTTGCTACATATTCTGTATTTTGATTCTATTTGAAAGCTACATGCTGATGAGAACTAGAGAAGCTGGGCTCAGTGGCACATATCTATAATCCTAGAGTCTCAGAAGCCTGAGGAAGGAGGATCCCAAGTTCAAAGCTAGCCTCAGCAACTTATGGAGGCCCTAAGCAACTTGGCAAGACCCAGTCTCTAAATAAAATATAAAAAGGGTTGGGGATATGGCTCAGTGGTTAAATGCTCAATTCCCAGTACCAAAAAGAAGGAAAAAAAAAAAAAAAAAAAAAAAGAACTAGAGAGCTGGAATATTTGAAAAATATAAGCAGTGGAAAATCATAGGTTTCCTTCTCTTTTTTCTAATTTTATTTGTCCATGCTTATTCAACTTCATGAAATATAAACTTATAAGATACAGAAATATGTTTAGATGTTTTCCATATAAAAAGAGACTACAAAATGTTTAGGATATCAAATAAAACTCTTTTCTAGAATTCACCACCGACCTACAGTTACACTCTGTAATGATGCAGATTTCAGTTTAACCACCCAGTCATGGCTATAATAGAGAAAATCAATGCTATTGGGTCAGACATCCCTTCTGAAATATCGCAAGGGGAAATGTGATATTCTTCTGAGAAATAAGATAGGGAAGTTCATCTTACAGTGGAGTCTGCCCCCGATCAAGCGTTAGAATTGAAAATCAGAAAAACCTACAATAAATAGAAAGACTCAGAACCAGGTAAGACCTCTGTTCTTTTTTCCCTTTGGCTAAGCTAAGGAGCAAGAAATAAAACAAAAATTTGGCATAGGCTGTGTCTGCAACACTCCCTAGAAAGTGGATTGTTAAATCCACAAACCACTGACTTAACAAATCCACCTCCTCAGGTACTTAGTGGCTTCATCAGTAGCTGTGGTGCAGTGTCTCCCTTCTTCCTAATATTCTGTGCCTTTAGCTTCTTTTTAACCCCAATTTATGAAAGACATCATAGAGAACTATGGAAATTCCATCAGTTTTCCTGGAGTGATGTGGTGCTGAGAGACATTTCAAATTGAGAAAGAAAAGAGAAAATTATAGAAGAAAATAAAAAATGGACAGAGGTATTATGAAGGTATGTGTTTCCTTTAAACACCAAGGATATATGGATCATTCTAATCTCCATTCCTAACTCCATTAAAAAAATTATATTAAAATCTGAACTAAGACTATAAGGGTAATAATGTTAAAATGTTAAGTTTAAGAGAACAAATACAAAATTTTAAAATATGAAAAGTAAGCTAGGGAAAGTGGGCATGCATACAGATTACTTATAAATTAGGAAACAAACGAGTTTGAAAGTTGATTTTCTGTGGCACATGACTGTAATCCCAGTGACTCAAGAGGCTGAGGCAGGAGGATTGCAAGTTTGAGTCCAGCCTCAGAAATTTAACAAGGCCCTAAGCAACTTAGAGAGACTCTCTCTCAAAATAAAAATTCAAAAGGGCTGAGGGTGTGGCTCAGTGGTTAAGTGTCCCTGGGTTTAATCCTGGTACTAAAAAAGAAAAGAAAAAAAAATGTTGATTTTATTTTCCAGTCAACAGAACAAGAAAATTTGTTAGCACTTACATTTATGTACTTTCCTTTTCCCATAAGAAACTTGATTCACTCAAACACTTAGGACTAATCACACATAAATGGGTAGAAGTGAAAATCTATTTGTGTAGCTTTATCTTCAAGTTTTGAAGAGCATGTAGGGGAAAAAATCGAAGTCCTTTTTTTCAATAACACTGTGGAGGTGCACTTAATCTTCTACTAACTCATCAGAGAGGCATCCTTGAAGAGTAAAATTTCTTCCCTATACTTTTGAACTGCTAAGTAAATGCACACATATACCTGTGCTATAACTAAGTACACATTTTCAAGTAAGATAAGTCAAATGTGGGCATGAAGTCTCTCCTTGCTTCTGTATGTTTTTTAAAAAAATAGCATCATCCCTCATAAGATAAACTGAGAAGTGACTCTAAATTTGGTTCACAAAACCAATCTCTCTGAAGAAGAAAACTCTTCTGCTTGCATTAATGTAGCTGATATTAGTAAGTTTTATGCAAGTAGGAAATAATGAAATAATTCAAAGTCTAATTCTGAGCTTAGAAAAGGATTGCAATTTTATTTTTCTGGAATCAACTAACCTAATATAATGTCCCTTCAAAAATACTCAGGACAATTGTTTTCTGACCATAATTTATGGTCAGAAAAATCAAATACTTTTTAAAAAACTCACAGATCATGTAGTTTCTTATCAGTTGACTTTAAAATATTTATATAATTTCTACTGCTTTCAGTAGTAAAAGATCTTAGGTGCTACCAAATTTATAAAAATACTGAGTTCATTCCACTAATTTAAGGCCACAAATCCAAATTTTCCTTTTGTCAAGTCAGGACTCCAAATGGAAATAAATAAATGTACATATTCTTCTCAATCACACAATAAAGAGAAAATCTCCTAATTTATCCTCATCTTCCTCCAAGAAGAATCTATATTTGGTTATTGTATTTTAAAAATCTAACTCTTACTAGCAGAAATATATTTCCCTAGCCAGTATATTATCCCTTTAGGTAAGGCCAATGCCTTTGGCAGAGATCTAAAATATGTACATATATATTTTTATATATATTAAATACATATTTACATATTATATATATATATATATATATTTCCCCCAGAGTAGGTCAATAGGCAGTTTGTGCCCAGCTTGCTTTTCCAAACAATTTAAAACCATGTAAATTTTTATTCAAGTCTGTTGCTTATTATTATTATTTTAGGTAAATCATATTAGAACTAATATGTTTAGTCATATAAATGTAGGCTTTTCAAAGGTCCTTTATGTGTCCAGATGCTGAAGAATCCAGGAAGGCTAACAGGACTGGAGGTTAGCCTTCTTATTTTAAACTCTTAATGAACTTCAGGTCATGTGAAATCTTATTTAGGCCATTTTGCATAGAATGAACATAGTTATCAGAGAAAATTATGCTAGCATTACATCATATTTTGGATGTCAGGTGGTTTATGTTCAATAACTTTGATGGTATTGGTATTTCATTTTAAAGAATCTTTAGTTCATGATATATAAATAATTTTTCTTAAAAGGTAATAATGCAGGTACCTTTAGAATCCTAAAACATTTGGAGGATTTTTCTGGAATCCAATCATCAAAGTGAAACATTGGCATGTGGTGGGTAAGTCTTTTCCTTCTTGCTAACTACTTTCCAAATGCAGTGTTTAACAAAAAAAACCTGTTCTTTGACAGCTACTCTTTTATCTTGGCCATCTCCAGAGTTTTAGACTGTTATGCATAATGGAAAAGAGGGGAGTAAAGTAAGGAGAAATGACTGGAGTAGGAAGGAATGAAATTACACTGAGGCAATGGAGCAGAACGAACACCAACACCCACTGTTATCTCCCACAATCCAAAGAGCTCTGTCTACTTCCTCCCTTCCTCCAAAGCTGAGGCGCCCAGGTGACAGTTCAAATGCCATTTGAAGTGATGACCACAGGCTTTGAGCTTAGAATCCTTATAACTTGCATACAAAATAAGTATTTTGAAAAATCCTCCCCACAAAAAAACAACTTACAATAGCAGAAAGCCTATTTGATGTATAAGAATATGCAAACAAGCAGATGTTTCATGTAGGCATTCCAAAACTTGACACGTTAAATTCTGAGGCCATAAATATTTGAAAAATACAACACAAGTTTAGGTGACAAAAAAAAATTAATGGAGAGTTTTATTTCCACTTTCTCTCCTGTTGCCTTCCTGCTCTTGTGCATAGCCAGCTATCTGGTCTCGCTATTTAGCATTGTCTTCTATATTCAAAGTGCTGCTGCTGATGGCTGACAGTGTTGTTTTTCATGTGTGCAAGGGTTTCAAAAAGATGGCTGCATGACCAGCAGTTCTCTCCATCCAGCATAAGTGGAAAGGAAGCCCTTAGTTTATGGCTATTGTAGCAATTTTCACAGTCTGTTACTGTTTATGGCTTTGGGCTCTTCACCTTGTATGCTACCTGACACCTTGACTCCAAACAAGTGACCTACTTTACAGTTCATGATCTGCAGTTGCTGTTTCCTGGCATTTTATAGCCAGGCTGCTGCCTCATTTGAAAGTGTACCTCTGTGTATCCTTATAACACCTCTCCTCTGTCTTCAGCAATTCACTCTGCTTCAGTTCCTCAGACAGCTGATACTGGGTATTTTATTATCAGAACTGAGACAACGGGTGTTGATGAGAGGCAAGGGGCGACTTCCCTGACTGCCTAATTACCTCTGACTAACCTGACCCAAGACTAAAATTCTTAATGTCAAGGCACTGGCAATTTACATCCAAACTTGAAGCATTAAAAGTCCTCATAAATAATATACAGAAAGAATAAACAGTAATATAATAATAGTCACTATTTATTTAACATTGACTATGAGCTCTCCACTGCATATAATTATCTTTAAAATCCAAGAACTCCTACAAGAACCCATTATTAGCCCCATTTTACAAATGAGGAAACTGAGAATTCTGAAAAGATTTGGTAATTTTTCCTGGATGACACATTCAGCAAGTGACAGGGTGAGATTTGAACCCGGGATTGTTCAAACCCAAAGCCCATGTTGCTTCGCTGGATATTGATAATGCATCAAAACATCCTTGATCAGTCATTGACATCTAGCACAGGAGCTGGGGTGCTCAATAAAAGTTTAATGAATCAGTGAATATGCACCATGCTGTGAATTAGTTTTACCACATTGGCTTCCAGTTACCTGGCAAATTTTCTGAACAAGTGAGACCCTGGACAAGTTAGCGGTGTTAGTAGGAAGGAACACTGTAGTACAAAGCAGAGGATTCAGCAGGAGTAGGCCTGGGTGAGACACCATCCAGAGAAACCAGGGGGGAAAGATCACAAAAATACTATAATATTAGAAGGATGGTGGTGAAGTGAACAGAAATAACTCAGCAAAGATGGAAAAGTAGCCAAAACAATCCCTTGGCTAATACTGTTGTTCAGAGATGACACTGCAGCTGTGGTCCTTTCCTTCCCCCTTTTACCATCTTTTATTCAAAATCAAATAGGCTCTTAGTCATAGAAGTGAGAATGGAACCCAGAGATTTTTCCCATCAAGAAATTCTGTCTCCTGTATATGGATTAGAACACTGAATTCTTAAAAGTGAAATTTAATTCACTGAGAGCTGTATTTTTCTCATGAACATTACCCATTATTTCAAATGTATTTCTATCCCAGACTTGAACTGTGGAATAGAAAGATCTGTATTCTTTAGAGCACTTTATTTTATCTCCATTATAAACATCTAAGATGGGCTGTAACAATAAGAATATGCCTGAGATCTCACTGGGGATTTCTACCCACTATTCCACTTCACTGTTAATGAGCTAGAATAATTCAATGGAAAATATAAAGGCTGTGACAATGATTGTGGAAGAAAGAGAGGAAAAGGGGTAGGGAAGGGGGGGGAGAGAGAGAGAGAGAGAGAGAGAGAGAGAGAGAGAGAGAGAGAGAGAGAGAAATGATCTTTAAAACAAATGAAACAAGGTTAAAGTGGATTGCAGGTTATCTGGCTAGAGTCAGGAAAAGTGAGCTGTGATTTAATTGTACCTGAACTACTGTTATGTGAAAGAACAAATGAGGAAGAAGCAATAGTCAACAAGTTAGGGCCTTGAAATAAGCTTCTTTGAGAGGAAGTGTAATGAACACTGACAAGAAAAATGAACTGGTTGAGACCCATGTACGTTGGCCACACCAAAGGGCCAGAGTGTAGAGAAATACATTAATGTAATCTCCAAGAAAGGAAAAAAATAAAAGAAAAGAAAAAAGAAAGAGTTCCCAATGTGAAGGATGGAAAGGAAAATTATTCAGAAAACCTGAATGAAAAGCACTCAGCCTCGTGGGGGAGGCTGGTGAGAATATTATTATGAGAACAAGGAGATGACCATTGAGTCAGTGAGTCCAGGGATTCCGAGAAGAATACTGCAGTTCTCTAATGAGGCCAAATGGAAAATTGGACTCAGGAGTCAAGAGTGGCAGACTCAACTTTTTAAGGAGAGAGCCCAGTCTAGCACCAGGATCAAAGTTAATTGCTTTAAAACAATTGATCAGACTGGTCGACTGCAAGGACCAGGAGGCAGAAACAAGAAAAATCTGGTTAAATTATGAATCTCTTGCTAACATAATAATTAAATAGAACAGAGGAAGTATTTGACATTTTTTCATTAGTATGTAAGTAAATGCCCAACTTTCCTCTTAATGTAGTACATCCAAGATGTAGTGAAATTTGCTGCACTGCAGTGAGTAAAGGAAGAGAAAGAAAAGGCAGGACAAGATTCATACTTCTTTGGTCCCATCCCACCCAATGCTCCAACAAGCTTGATTCTACATTGACAATACGTCAAACACAACTAAAATAAAACAGCAAAGAGAAAGCATTCCCAAGGAATTTCTCCTTTCGTAACTGCCTCTGAAAATTTGTATAAGAGAACAGATAAAACAGTAACAGATCTAGACTGTAGGTAACAAAGAATGAAGTACAATACAGCATTATATGATCATAGAACAAATTTAGAGAGAAAATATTGACTCCTGTTCATAGTATTATTCAATTATTCCATAAAGTAGTCAACAAATAGAATCCTAAACATTTTTGAAGATAACAGAAATTTTTTAATTCTTATGTTAATTTAGGGTGAGTCAATATTTAATGAAATGTTGAGATTCAGGAAATATATCCATCTTCTATAGTATTTTTGAATCTTATTAAAGTTGAAATGTTTTTTTTTTAAAAAAGAGAAATATTTATATATTTCAAAATATCTTCAGTATTTTAAAATCTGATAACAAAGCTTATTTGCATTTGTACAAGGTATTATTTTGGGGTCTAGGCTGACTGGCTTCTCTATTTAGCAAAATTATAAAAATTCTTTGCCATTATCCTGTTATATGCAGGGAATATAGAATATCAGCTAACTATAATTTCACCTTTAAAACTATATGTGCCTCCTTGTATACAAATTTTCTCTAATTGTAATATAAAATTCAGGAACCAAATAGATTTGCATATTACAAAATGAGCATCCCTCATTTTACAAATTTGCTATCCAAATTCTCATTCTAAGAACTTAAGAACTGTATAATGAGGAATATTTGTATATAACAGTTTAGGTAAAGTAAAATAGCTCACAAAATATACTTGGCTCTTAGTAACAGAGTCTGGAAATTACAATGTGTTAAATTGAGTAGATGTCATTTTTCTTGGGCATAGAATACATTTGGGGTATCCATCACAGGACTGATAAGGGAGCACAGTATAAAGACCCAGGTTCTTTGCTTCCATCCAAATTTATGGTTTTTATCATTACAGTTGCCTCAGGTACAAGATAGTAGCTATCACATCTTTATTCCAACAGGAAACAGGAGAAAGTGGAATGGGGAAGTAAAAAAGAATTCTTATCGTCTAACCAGCCCCATTTCAAAAAGACTCACCCAACAACTTTTCTATCTCATGTGGGAATTTAACTACTTCTAGCTTCAAGGGCAGTAGAAACACAAACTTTTAGCTGAGTACCTTGCCACACCAAATGAAATCTGAGTTTCGTTATAAAGGAGTAAGAATATCGTGTAGGGACTGTCCATCTCACAAAATCTATTGTTAAATCATTGAAATGAATGTGTTCTAATATAATTATTTTAATGACTTTTGTTGAACAATCTTTTTTCTTCAATTCATTTTATTACTGTTGCCATATTAACAAGATGTTTAAGAGTTTCGTGCTTCACTGGAACATCCCTAAATGAAGATCACCAGGCTGATCTAGCTTACTTCTAACAAACAGACAAAAAACAAACAAATGCCAGAATAGATACATTGAAACTGTTTATAAAGTCCTTGTTATGAAGCAGTACTTAGTGAAAAGTTAGTCCATTTTTCATCCCAACTCTGGGCAGAGGGTCTCCAGGCAGCTCCAAAAACTAGTTTAAAATGAACATAAAGGGGCTTTAACTCTTCCATAATCTCACTAAGCATTGTCACCCACCCCTCTCTCATCAATTATTTGCTATGAAATTTTAAAAAATTACTTATTTATTCTATATTACTTATTTATTCTTATTTGTTATATATGACAGCAGAATGCATTTTAATTCTTAGTACACATATGGAACACAATTTTTTATGTCTCTGGTTATACACAAAGTAGAGTCACACCATTCTTGTCTTCATACATGTACTTGGGGTAATGATGTCCATCTCATTCATTCCACTGTCTTTTCTACCCCCTGCCCCCTCCCTTCCCCTCCCTCCCCTTTGCCCTATCTAAAGTTCCTCCATTCCTCCTATGCCCCCCCCCCATTGCTATGATCTTTTTGTTTCTAACTTACTCTTTAAAACATGCAACAAGACTGGGGTTGTAGCTCAATGGTAGAGTGCTTGCCTAGCACATGTGAGGCACTGGGTTGTATCCTAAACCTAATCCACATAAAATTAATAAAACAAAGATATTGTGTTCATCTACAACTAAAAACAATTAAAAAATAGTTCAACAGAAAAAAAAAAAAAAAACCTTCTTTGCAAATTCAGCTTTACATTTTCCCTTGTACTATGTCACAGCCAGATTTCAGATTCTTAAATTCTTCCTCTAACATGGAAGAGCTGGAGTCTTTTGTGACTACAAAAATAGTTGAAAGACATAAAAAGTTGTTCCCCATATTGGACTCAGTATTAGAGGGTATCTTCTGTACATGCTGTTTAATCATCAGAGGAGCTTTATAAGTGTTAATTAACATCACTAGAAAAGATTTAGAAAACAGGGAGAGAGACAACATTGTTATGTTCAAAGTGATTTGCAAATATTCCCATTAGCCATTTAAACCATCCTACTTTACATGAGATGTTAGAGATAAGGAGAAAAAGATTCAAGATGCTGTTGCCAAGGCACTTCTCCAACTCAGGGTGAAAATCCCACTATAAATAATACATTAAAATGCTGGCTGCTTTGTGCTTTCCTGCACTTTCATTCCAAGTTGCATCCTTATCATTATCAACAAATCCTTTGAACCAAAATGTTCCCTGTTTTTTTTTTCATTACAAAAATATATATATTTTATCAAGATTACTTCAGTCCAGATTTCACTTGGGAGAGTAATAAAGAGATATTATTTCCTTGAACTGATCTTTAACCCAAACTCTTTGTTCTGTTTCTCAGTGACTCATTCAAACACCACACAGCCTGATCAGAATGAAAGGATCTTCTGTTATAAATTCCATTTTGTTAAAAGTTTTAGCAGGCTTTCCAGGTGTTTATTAGGGATCATTGGGGTGCTAATTACATGCTTATAATAAAAGTAAATTTCAGCTAAGATACGTTGCTTTAATGTTCAATCCTCGTTTTTTTATGATCCAAAGAATTCTTTTTATTATTTGATGCTTTATAAATCTAAGGATGTTATATAAGACTCAGTAGTTAACAGTGATACTGCAGGAACCAATAGAAGAAATCAACTTCGGATAATTGCTCATGATTAGAAATTAGAACTTCAGTCTAATCTTATTTGCTCTGTTTTAATGATTATTTTGAAACAAACTGTATAACAACATATTGTGTTGGGCTTAATGCTATGAGATATGAAGCCTAACTCACACAGAACATCTAAAACAGTAGCTTTATAAAGACATGTCTCACTTTATTTCCATGATAATTATAAGACATTACTATTGGTATATGACTAAAAAGAAAATTAAAGCTTAGGGGTTAAATAATTTTATTAATAGTCATACAAATTCATAGGTCAATTTTTAATCCTACATCAGACTTTCTTCTATATAAAAGCCTAAAATAAATATTGTAGCATTTTATAACATAATTATTTCACAAATGAAGGAATAAATTATTCTCTCCTAGATGAAGGATTCTTTACAGTTATATGTATATATATATATGTATGTGCTCTGTATATAAATGTGTAGTGCTCACATTAATGTTGTACATGTCATATTCTCTTCTATTGTATAAAGAATTTATGGAGGATGTGAAATTTTAGATGACATTATTTGACAATTATCCAGATAAAAGATCCAGGTCATGGTCTTAAATGAACAACAAATCCATAGGCCAAATCTCATCTCCATGTATGTATGGTTCTTCTGTGTTTTTATGCTTTTAAAGGTGAAATAGAAATTTTGCATAAAATTCTAATTTCTGACATCACTTGAAAATGAGAAGATCTGTTTCCCTGGGCCTGAGTTCCCACAGGGCATCAGTCAGCTGGAGTTGAGCAGCAGCAGCTCCCTTTCAGGGGTACATGTGCTCCTGGGTGCTCAATCAGCATTTGTCAACTTCCCTAATTTATGTTACTTAACTGACCCCCACTCCTGCATGCATGTGGGTTTGTGACCTTGAACTTAGGTTCTAGCCTCAGATTTATAATATTCTAAGCCTGTGTTCTAAACCCAAAATTTGTTGCCTCTTCTATGATAATTGCCTTTTATTCATGGTCACTATGACCTGTGTAAAGCAGTCAGTGGGACCAAGACTGATTTGACATGTGAACCAAGGGCAATCAATAATATGCTTCCTTCTAGGAATTTGGAGTTGTTTAAAAAGAAAGAAAGAAAACCTATTTGATCCCTGCATGTAGCTGGAACTGGGACTGTTAATTTGTGGCCATAATCTCTCCTTGTTTGTTTGTTTTTTAGTTTGCTGTTGAGCAATATCCCTAGCCCTTATTATTTGTCATTTTGAGACACAGACTTGCAAAGTTGCTGAAGATTGGATTGGACTCCAACTTGTGATCCTCAGCCTCTCTCGCAAGTTGTTGGGATTATAAACATGGGCCATCATGCCTTTTCTATATTCTGTCCTGTGACTATATAAGCAGACTCCATTGGGTGGGTGGGTGGGGGGGTGCAGATAGAAGGCAAGAGGCAGAAAAGCCAAGCTATTAGGATCCATGAGATTCCACTATATCCTTATAATACATCACCTTTTTGTATACATTGTCTTAAATGGTTTCTGTTCCTTACACTGGTCCCAGCTTTGAAGCCTGCTTAGTTCCTCTATACCTCAATTTCTAAATTTCTTAAAGTTAATAAACAACAACAACAACAACAAAACTGCCACAGAAGATTATGTCGGTCATTCAGACTGGGTCACGTTGGTGCTAATATAGTGTGTGTGTGTGTGTGTGTGTGTGTGTGTGTGTGTGTATGTATATATTTGTACAGAAGTTCTTTGAAAACTGTAAATCACTATAAAATTCTAAGGACAGCTCTTAGACTAAGGCAAATGTTCAATAACTGGAGACACAATAGATGAGAAAAAGTAAGAAAATTTTTGTGGCTAGGGCAGAGCAATGCAACCAAGGCCCTTACAGCTTTTAATTTAAACTACTGAAGAAAAATAAGTATTTTGGTAGAAAATTAGCACTTTCTGGAGGACGCCAGAGTGGTCCTAACTTAACTGGACTTTCCTCTTCTTCAGGACTGAGCATACTTAGAAAGTGGTCCTTTCTAAGCATGAATGTGGGAGAGTCATTTTTTTCTCTCATCAGTACTTTTGAGCAGTGCCAACTTCCTTAAGCAATTTTCCCTAGTCACCAGGACGTGAATCAGCCAAAAAGTTGTAAGTGAACGCTGCATTTTTTTTCTCTGTTCAACAATGCAATCAAAACTGGTAAATCAGGGTGAACCATTATGTCAAGAAGAATTTGGTTAGAATTAAATGCCTCCCTTTATTTTTAAATCCAAACAAATCACGAAACTCAGATTAAATCGTGTTTATTCCTGAACATGAGGATTTGTTTGAGGGAGAGTTTAATAACAAGTAACAAAATGTAGCAACCTTGTTTGCTATGGTCTCTGTAAAGAAAACCTCACAGATCGGCTATTTAGTAACTAATTTAAAATATATTGTATTCAAAGAGTAATTTTATTAATTTATACTGATATTGCTGGTCTGAACAGTATTTGTTCATCAGTAGATAATAATTTTGTGTAATTTGTTTTTCTCCAAGGGCCCCAAAACAAGATCTTAATCTATACCTAGGAGTTGTACAAAAGCTGTACAAATATAATACTAAAATTATCTTGCAGAAGGAAACTGTACGGAGAATGAGAAAGAATATCAACTGATACATGCTGTTCTCATACAAAATTATTTAAATAATTGTTTAAGAGAATAAAGGGCCAATCTAGAGCAGAGCAGTATTACAGTTTCCAGGGGTAGAACGGACCACATAGGAATACTCAATACTAATCTTTGCATTCTCACTGACTACCTCTTTTGGGAATGAAGAGGAAAAACAAAACAAAACAAAACAAAACAAACAAGCAAACAAAAAAAACCCCGTAGTTTAAGTATGCCCAACTGAAAAGTCAAGTCAACAGTTTGAGATTAATTTAATTTAAATGGCAGGGAAAATAAATACCTTCTTATTACATGTTAATTTTCATTTTTAAAAGGGGGGAGGGGCAGGAAAGACCTTTTCTTTACATCATATCGTGTGGATCACAGATAGAGTAAATCAAGAAAGAGGTTGTGCACATCTTCTAAGGTGAAAAGATACGTTTAATAAAATGGTCATTTCCATTTTTGAGCATTCTTTGCAGAGCCAGCGTGCGGCGAGGTCTGCAGGGTGCTATCCTGCAGGCTCGGCACTACTTTCCAGCCGGTGAGGCAGAGGGGCGACGGCAAGTGACAAAAGGTATAGACCCCAGACAGGGAGCTGGGCGCGGGCGAGCGGGGGCGTGGACCTGCGGCGAGCGGCGGGCGGCGGGGGCGCTTGGGGCGCCGTCAGCCTCGCGGGGCGGGGCGGGGCGGCCGTGGGTCGCGGGCGGATGACGCACCGCAGCCGGCGGAGGAGCAGCCACTTCCTGGAGCTACCGGCCGGGGCCGCTCGCTGCACTCAGCGCTGGAGCCGGGAGCCCGCGGCCGCCGCCATGTCCCACCAGACCGGCATCCAAGGTAACGGCGCCCGGCGCGGCCCTCGGGGAAGGGACTCCCGGGAGGCGACGGGAAGCCTGCAGGCTGCGGCGCGGGGAGTGCGTCTTGCGGGTCGACCCGGCCCCCGCGCCTCGGGCGCTCCACGTTCCCGGGTGCTCCCGGCCTGCGTCCCTTCCAGCCCCGGCCGCCGCCACGTAACAGGCAACCCTCGGTTCGGAGGAGCTTAGGGAACTGGTGCCCGAGGCGGCCGTTGTGAAGGGGGCGTGCCCTCCTTGTCCCGACTTTACCTCAACTTTCCCCTTTTATGTCAGGCTGGGAAGAGCTGCGAGAGTGGAGGCGCCCGGGGCTCCTTTCTGTCGGGCTGGACGAGTTTCTTTTCACCGTCCTAAGAGATTGTGACAAGACTTTGATTGTAAAAAGAAACACATCGGGATCATTCTTACATCTGTAGGGTGCTTCTCAAACTCCGTATTTTCTTCCGAAAGGGAGCACAGGTTATGTTAAGAGAAATCCTGAGGATGGGATGTGTTTCGATTTTTTCCCTAGGGACTCTCCAGGGGAACTGAAAAAGTCTGATCTGTGTGGTTGCCTATAATCATCCCGTGTCGACAGCTGAGTGTGCAATTACTGTGTATCGGACCTCCATTATTTCCTGATTTGAAAATGGGCAGCCTGGAAGCGCTCAACTCATCAGAATCAAATAATATGTCCCGGGGTTACTCACGATCTCTTAATGAGTTCCAGTATAAACTCAGCCTCTTCCTGTTAATAGGCAATAAATCCTTCCCCCAGATAAACACTTAATTGTATGTTTTATTCTTAAGGGTCTTTTGACAATTCGCAAACATCCAGTTACACGGACACACAAGCAGAAAGTCTCAGTTCTAAAAGCATTGTTTTATTTGTCCGCATTAATTTTAGTGTTCTAATATGTAGTTATTGACTTTCATGCTTGAACCACATAGTAGTAAACACTGCTTAAGGCGTCCTCTTGCTGGTAACAGAACAGAAACGAAGTTGAAATTTTAATAGGTGCAGAGAGGTTATGTTATTGTGTATTTTAATGAGATTAACTTAGGGGGAAACAATTAAAATATAGAAGTATAAGATCTAATAGGTGTTAACTGGCTTTTTCCTTATCAGGATAGGATATCTGATACTACTATTTTTAATGGGCATGTACAGAGAATGGATTGATAAAAAAAGCTATCAAGCTTGAAATTGAACTAGAAGAGAATGAAAGCAAGTTTTCAACGTTCAAATAAGCAATAGAAGTGTTTTTAAAACAATAATTTGCTGATTATTTGGTTTGAGTACCTTCAGTATGTTCACTTTTGTGTTATTTCTGCAAAATTATCTAGCTAAGACGGATTGGAATTAATATGTTTAAAGAGCATATATTAATATTCATATTTCTTAGTTGCATTCAATGCCCACTATTTTATGTCTTTAAATTTTATAATACTGATAATAAGAGGGTGCTCCAGCTTTTCCTTTGTATTGTAATTTATTTTTTCATTATATTTAGATAGCAAAATAAAGTACTTCTAAGTATAAAAACTAGGTTTATTTTTCCCTGTCTTTCTCCACAGCAAGTGAAGACGTTAAGGATATCTTTGCCAGAGCCAGAAATGGAAAATACAGACTTCTGAAAATATCTATTGAAAATGGTTAGTTAAACTTTTAAAAGTATTTCGTGCCCCTGGATTAGCAGGTGTCATATTTTAAATTTATTAAGCGTTGTCAGTAATTCGAACTATTAATTAGTATGAAGCAAGTTCAAGCCTTCACTTAAGAAGTTTGGAATTTTTTCACATTTTGTGCAGGTTGCTAAAGGCCTCTGTTTTTCTTTGAATTCTGTAGTTATCAGGGAAACACAAAGCTTATTTTTAGTGTAACATCTTTCTTATGCTTTTGTGTGTCTCAATTTCTGCATCACTATTCATTTCTAATGTCATTGCTTCCATTTTTTTCCGTATGGAAATCAGTAAACAGGTGATTATAAAAAAATGGAAAAAAGATAGCTAGTGAATTTATTATTTGGTAAAGTTTGTTTTGAAGTACTCTTTCATTTTTTCCATCTGATTTCAACCTGTACTACAGAAATGATTACCTATTCTTGTTTCAGGAAAGTTCTGAGAATTAACAAACGCTAAGTTGAATTTTTAAAAATAACTGTATAAACTAGGAAAATGGTTAGGTTAGGAGCATTTTCCAAATCAGGTAGATTTGAATTTGTACGGTTACTACTATAAGTACTTGATTGTGAATGTGTTAAGATCTTCCAATGACCTATTTTCTTGAATAGTTTGAAATATTTTGCTTTGGAAAAATAACATGTTCTTTCATAAACTGGAAGTAAATCTAATTTGTTTCCCATGTTCTGTTTGTATATTGAAAATACCAGAACAGCTGGGTGCATTGACACAGGCTTATAATCCCAGCAGCTACCTCAGAGGCACACACAGGAGATTCGAAAGTTCCAGGCCAGCGGCAACTTAGCAAGACCCTGCCTCAAAATTAAAAAACAAACAAACTAACTAAACAAGCTGGGGATATAGCTCAGTGATAGAGGGCTCCTGGATTCAATCTCTAGTACTGACTGCAAAGACAGAAAAACAAAGCCAGAATAGCATAAAATCAGCAGTTGTTCTATAGATATTACAACATTCAACAGGAATAAATGTATACTGGAAAGCAGCATATTTTAGCAATATTGAGCTAAAATTTTAAATGTCATTACTTTCTAAGTAACTAGTTAAGTAACTAAAGAAAAGTCAAAGTTCATCTAACTAGCATCTCTTCAGAAGGAAAACTATTTCCTATGGCATTATTTTCTGGGTTTTTGTTTAAGAAAAAAAATAAATTTCAAAGAATAAATTATAAATACCTATATCTTCCTTTAACTTAATGACTTAATTATTTATAATAATTATAATTATTTATAATTATTTATAATTAATTGCTTCAAGGCTTTTTTTAATGAAGTATTTTTAAACATTTATTTATTTTTATGTGGTACTGAGGATCAAACCTAGTGCCTCACATGAACCCCAGCCTGCTTCAAGCCTTTTTAAAGTCAATGTTATATATTTAAAAATTTTTTGTTTAAATGTTTAATGGTTTGTACAATCTATTTTTATATGTATCCCTAAATATAGTGCTGTTTTGAGTTTTTTAAATTCACATAAACTGCATACTACCTTATTCTGCACCTTTTTTTCTATAAATGTTATTTTTATAATGCATTTTGATAGTTTATGAATCCTATTTAAGTAGAATAGAATGTTTTTGTATGACTCTGCCACATATTATTTGTTCATTCTTATTGATGAATGTTGAGGCTATTTCCAGTTTTCATTGTTACTATATAGTACTGTAGTGAATACCTTTGTACATATGTGAAAAAAATTCTGTGTGAACAATACATCCACAATTTTACTCAGTTCTGGCAGATAGCACTTAGAAGTGGCAATACCAAGTTATGCTTTGAGGCAAATTTTAAATCTGAGCAAACTTGGTAAATCTGATTTTAAATTTTCTTACAGTTCAATATTAATTTCAGAAATGCTAGTTTTAAGTGGTAGTACAGTTATTTAAATGTGTCTTGTTGGTTATTTATAGCATAGACATTTTAAAAGAAATATAACCAATCATCATTATTCAACCATTAAACTCAACTATTATGATCATTTGTATATATTCTATTTTAAACTTGGTATTTCAGACCAATTATTTGTCTTTTTAAAAATTTCTTTTTATAGAGCAACTTGTGATTGGATCTTGTAGTCAGCCTTCAGATTCCTGGGATAAGGATTATGATTCCTTTATTTTACCTCTGTTGGAGGACAAGCAGCCATGCTATATATTATTCAGGTTAGATTCTCAGAATGCTCAGGGATATGAGTGGATATTCATTGCATGGTCTCCAGATCATTCTCATGTAAGTAATTTTTTTAGTTTGTTTACCATTAAGTGCTAGAATTTTTTTTTTTTTTCCCTGAAATATTTCCAGGCCAAATGAAGGTTAACAAACAGTAGTCATTTCCAATAAAAGGGAATGATCGATCATGTGGATAATTCTTAGATTGGTATTGTGGAATGAGGAGTAATGTGCTTAGCTTTGGAAATTTTGTCCTTGAAATCAAAAGAATTATTATTAATTTTAAAATTTTAAATCTGGGGTAATTATAATTGACTGTATGTGCCTCTAAAAAATGAAGCTGTTTTGCCCTGAGAGTAATAACAATTCTGATAACTAAATGAAGATTATATTAAATTTTGTTAATATTCATAGATTATTAATAGCTATCATTCAAGTGATGGGCATGCCCACTAACAAATATTTCTTTTAGGAAGGTTGATAGTAGACTGACTAAATAGAATACAAAGTGAATTAATATATGAATACTACCTAGCATTTTAAGGATTGTCAAGTTTCCTATTAAAAATTAATTCTTAAAGTTATCTATATATCATTTGCAAAACATGATCCCAGAAACTGAAGTTGTAGCTCAGTGGTAGAGCGCTTGCCTCACACGTGCGAGGCCCTAGGTTTGATCCTCAGTACCATAGAAAAGTAAAAAAATAAAAAAAATAAAGATATTGTGTCTATAACTAAAATATATACATAAATTTATTTTTATATATATATACATATATATATATATATATATATATATTTAAACCCTGAAAAAACCATGATTCCGTCTTAATTTTACATAATCTCTCTAAAAGAAATATTGGATTTTACCATTTAGGATTATGAAATTATTTAGGATTAGGAAATTATTTCTGCTAGTTGGTAGTTAACTTTAGTAGCTTTCCATAGATACTAGTAAACTCCTACATAATAGTATGTATTGCATTTTTTTTTTTCATTTCTGTGCTCCTCATAGAATGGTACATGCCATGAGTAAGCCATGACTAGAATGGTACATGCCATGACTATTTGATTCTTAGCAATTTCAGTGGTAATATCTGATCTAGCTTTGAGAAAAATGTCACTATCCAGGTTACCTCATTTCAGTATTTTTTCCTCATATTTTAAAATGTTTTTAATGGATTTCATTTTGTACTTTGAAAAATGAGGAATTTTTTAAAAATTGAGTTTTTTTTTCACTTTACAAAAAATGTGACATATTGTAATTTAAAATCTAACATAATAGCCATTGACAGTTTGGATACTCATGTTTTGATGGTTATGCATATACATATACTGTAGCATATTATAGGCTTTATAACATGAACTTTAGCTTTACTAATTTATTTTTAATGTGTTTGAATATTTTCATACATGGAGAATTTGCTTTCTTTTATAATGGTATTTTTTCATCTGTAAACTTTCTAAGTAAATTTTCACAACTGAATAGGTTCGACAAAAAATGTTGTATGCAGCAACAAGAGCAACTTTAAAAAAGGAGTTTGGAGGTGGCCACATTAAAGATGAAGTATTTGGAACAGTAAAGGTATAAAACCTATATATATGTACATGTATAATTTTATTCTTTAAGAGATGAGATTTCGGGCTGGGGCTGTGGCTCAGCGGCAGAGCGCTCGCCTCGCACGTGTGCGGCCCGGGTTCGATCCTCAGCACCACATAAACATAAATACATTGCATTGTGTACAACTAAAGTAAATAAATAAATATTAAAAAAAAAAAAAAAAAAGAGAGATGAGATTTCACTGTGTTTTCCAAATTGGTCTCAAATTCCTCAAGCAATTCTCTTTTTTCAGCTCCCTGACAGTTGGGACTATATGTGCGCACTACTGTGCCCATCTAAAACTTATATTTTTATGTGGATTCTTGATATTGTCAATAAAATAATAAGAACTCCTAGATAATGGGTGATTCATAAGAATTCAGATTGGTAAATCGGTAAACAAAAGGATAAGAGAGAAAATGTATTTCATGATATGTAAGTTAACTCTAAAGAATATATAATTTTGAATCATAGAATTGGTACTACTAAAACATACTTATCCTTTTGAAATGTTCACATGGCGTATACATGTACTTATGCATATACACACAAATTAAGAAAATTTGAAATATATTTTTAACAGATTTTTGTTGTTGTTGTTATTTACTTGTTCAGAGCTTTCCTGATTCATAAAGTAATACATCTACTAGATAGCCCAAAAGAGTAAATGGGAATATGATACTTGTTCACCATTAATTGTGAGTTGGGTTGGTTTCTTAATTCTCTTTGGAGTTTGTCTTCCAAACCACAAAATTTGGATGATATGTAGACCTCTTTGAAGTATTTTTTTCTTTTAACATCAAAACTATAATAATATTCTATGAATAATTACATAGAAAATTATATAATTATTTTAATATCAAATTCAGAATGTTAATACATTGTTTATTGCATAATTACTGGATAGTTATTCCTAGAAGGTTAATTACAGTTGTCTTATATACTTGAATTATGACTAGCATCACCACCACCAATTCATACAAAAGATATATAATCATTATAAAACTTCAGGAAATAAAAAATAGACATTCCCCTTAAGAAAATTTGAAACCTTTAAAATAGAGGATTTTTAAAAAGAAAGAAAATTCTTAATGGTTTTTATTTTCATTTCAAATCTTTTCTAGTAAATTAATAGTTTTGCTTTTCCTAAAGTAACTTTGCTCTGATTTTATGTCTAGAGAATTACTGATAATAGTTCATTTCTGTGCTTACAGGAAGATGTGTCATTACATGGGTATAAAAAATACTTGCTGTCACAGTCTTCCCCTGCCCCATTGACTGCAGCTGAGGAGGAATTACGACAGATTAAAATTAATGAGGTACATTACACCTTTGAAATGCTTGTAAGATTATAAGTGTTTCAAAATACCCTATTTTTAATTAACAGATATGGCGGTAACTGGAGAATAAAGATATTAGCACAGTTAGGTTTATTCTGTTTAGTTTGGAGTTAAACCTGTGTGGTTAATATATTTTTATTTAAAAGTTAAAAATATTAAACTTCATATCAATTTAATAAATAGCTTTCTCCTCAAATGTACATTACAACAATAAATCTTCTGTTAGAAATACAACTATTGTTAAAACTCTGTACTTTGAATACTGTATAAATGGGAAGTATGTGTTGCAAAGAGTTTTATATCTAATAAGGTTACCTGAAGCAGATTTTTTAAATGTTGTTTCAGAGAAGAGTAAGGATTAAAGAGAAAAAAATAAAAATGCTGTAGAATGTACAAGATTTCTACAAGCTTTGTAAATTAGCTTCTATGAACTTTGATGGAGATAAGTGTGGAAGACTGCTATTTGTGTACTTATTGACCATATGAGTCAATAAATTTCAGCCATATTATAGTTTATCATATTTTAATGTGTTTTCTGCAGACATTCTGATTGAATATTGGAATCACTAATGTATTTCTGCTGGTATTTTACAGAAAAAAACAAGTAGCCCAATCCACTATTGAATAGTTTGAGTAACATACAAATAGGAATTGGTCTGGAAAAAGGTTAAATATCATCTAATATTAATTGGTAGCAAGGCTTTATCATTATATTATTTTAACTCGTCATTCGAATAGGGTTTTTTTTATGTGATTCTTTTATTTTTTTACAAGTTTGATAGTTTGTTTTATTCCTTGCAATCAGAACCCAGAGGATCATATTGGGGTATGCATTTGCATATGTTTTATGATGTTTTCATTACCCAGTATCATGCTGTAGAATCTCCATTCATTTTTTAAAAAGTAAAATTTGTATTTGACTTTCTGATGAAACACAGCAAATGAGACTCTATCCTAGCTATCATTTATCAAGTATAAAAATCTTAAACATGTTTATTGAAAACTTTCTTGAAAAATCCTCCTCTTCCAATCCATGCACACTTATACCTTTAGTAAAGAAAGCTGTTAAGTCTGGAACTTCTGCAGTAGTATAGCTTGTTGAGCTGTGTTGTGTCTTTGCGTATTGTTTGTATTCCTTTCAATTCAGTGCATGGTGTTTGTGTTGCATTTTATGTCCAAGAGAACCAAGTAAATTTCTACATATATTTTATGATTTGTAAATTCAAGTAAAATTTTGTACTTAAAGGGTTGATTTGGTGACACTTTAAAAAGTTTATATATCTCATTGAAATTGTGCCAAACCAAGCATAGTGAAGATTAAAGAGAACAAAATACAACAAAGTCCCACTAAAACTGCACTCAAATATTACTCAAATATTCACTCCTAACATTTTTTATAAAGATGTGCCATGGACTCTGCATGTCAACAGAGTGCCAGTGGATCATGAACAGATGTGAAAAATAATTTGCCTTTTAAGTTCACAGTGTTTTAGGTATTCATTTTAATTATTTTAATTATAGGTTGGGAAAGGGTTGAATGAAGCTATGTCATAGATGCTGGGTTTTCTCATTTTTGCCATAGGACACTGCTAATTGCTAAAGTTTTACCAGCAAATTGTATCTATCGTACTTAGGTACAAACTGATGTTGGTGTGGACACTAAGCATCAAACACTACAAGGAGTAGCATTTCCTATTTCTCGAGAAGCTTTTCAGGCTTTGGAAAAACTGAACAACAGACAGCTCAACTATGTGCAGTTGGTAAGAGAAGTATAATGGTTATTATGAAGGACTCCTCTTTTTGGTAGCTTACAGCTTGTATAAAGTTTATTTTTTTTAATGAACTTTAATTTTTTTAAAAAATTTGCTTCTTGATTATTTTTACTCATTTTTAAAATTTTTTTCTTTCTTTCTTTTTTTTTTTTTTTTTAGTTGTAGATGGACCCAGTATCTTTATTTTATTTATTTATTTTTTTATGTGGTGCTGAGGATCGAACCCAGGACCTCACGTGTGCTAGACGAGCAAGTACTCTACTGCTGAGCTACAACCCCAGCGTTAGTTTTACTCATTTTTAAAAATTACAAAAACTATGTGTGTTCATTGTGAAAATGTCAAACAACTTAGAACTAAGTTCCCTTTGTATTATAGCTTTTTTTTTTTTTTTTTTTTTTTTTGTGGTATTGGGGATTGAACTCAGGGGCACCTGACCACTGAGCCACATCCCCAGTCCTATTTTGTATTTTATTTAGAGACGGGGTCTCACTGAGTTGCTTAGGGCCTCACTAAGTTGCTGAGGCTGGCTTTCAACTCATGATCCTCTGCCTCAACCTCCTGAGATGCTGGATTACAGGTGTATTACAGTTTTTTTATTATAAAATTTTAACTTAATCTCTGTTTTAATGAACATTTTTTTTCTTACTGATAGGAAATAGATATAAAAAATGAATTTATAATTTTGGCCAACACAACAAATACAGAACTGAAAGATTTGCCAAAGAGGATTCCCAAGGATTCAGCACGTTATCATTTCTTCCTGTATAAACATTCCCATGAAGGAGACTACTTAGAGTCCATAGGTATATAGCACATTCTTTCTAATATGTTATTTTCACTTTGTTTATTGATATTTCAGCACTATATTCTTATTTATTCTTGTCCAGTGAGCTTAGTTATAGTTTTATGTGGTTTAGGTACTTGCTTAATTGATATGCTACTAATTGTATTTATTGTTATTATTTTTAATTTACAGTTTTTATTTATTCAATGCCTGGATACACATGCAGTATAAGAGAACGGATGCTATACTCCAGCTGCAAGAGTCCTCTACTAGAAATTGTCGAAAGACAGCTACAAATGGATATAATCAGAAAAGTAGGCTCACCTATTTTAAAATCTTCATTTTTCACTAGATTTTTAAAAATCATTTCCAAGTAGGAAAGGATGCATTATGAGTTATAAATGAAAACATTTATTTTTATTGTTCTCCTGAATTCTTAGGGTATCCTATAAGTACCTGGAGATGAGCTATCATTGTTCTCATCTCTCTACAGATCTGCACTAATATGGTAGCAACAAGTCATATGTGGCTATTTAAATTTAAATATAAATACATATAAAATTCAAAATTCAGTTTCTTAATCACACCACATTTCAGGTACTCATTAGCCACATGTATCTTGTGGCTACGGTATTGGAAGGTGTAACACAGAACATTTCCATCCATTTAAAAAATTCTGTTGGACAGTGCTGTTGGAGCTACATATTTGTGATTAATTCTGGAGTTCTTATTAATACAGAACTACAACAGTCTCCATTTATATCTGTGAATATGGGGATGGCTGGGAATCATTCCAGCTGATAAGGAAGGAGGTAGTTGGCATAAACATTTGAGTTTTGGGAACCAAGCTACTAGTTTTCTTAAATTTATTTTCTTCAATGCAGATACTCCTTAAAGAAAGATATAGTTTATTCTTGAGCCCTTCAACTCTTAAAATACAGGTCCTTTCAGACTACCAAGGTTTTAGATACTTAGACGTTTGAGCCATTAAGATTGTAAGAATCACTGTACTGTGGGTAACACCTTCTATAGCAGGGATTGGCTGATTTTTTTTTTCTACAAAGAAACAGATAGTAAACACTTTAGGTTTTGCTAGGCCACATATAGTTCCTGTCATGTGTCCTGTTTATTGTTTATGTTTTTTTACAGCCCTTTAAAAACATAAAACAGTCTTGACTTGGGTTCTGTTTGGCCTGCAGACCACTTTGCCTACATCTGTTCTAACACGATTTCAAATGAACCAAGTGATGAAGTAATGAGTAATGTTTCTAGACTATATAGTGAAACAAAGCAGAACAACTTGAGCATGTAATAAGTAGCTTCTACTTTTAAACATATTTAAATAGGAACAGTGAGAGGAAACCAAATAGAAAGTGGTTATAGTTGGATATGTATTTTAGCAACTCATTTAGCAGACCCCGAAAAACAGGTGAAAGTGAAAACAATTTACATATATGGTCCTGGATTCTGTTTTACTGAAATGGGTATTATGCATTTGCTTATGAACATTCATACCTAAAAACTGGCTTTTTGCTTATATTAGGTTTTGAATGTTATGCCTTTTTATATTGTGTCACACAAATTATTATTTCCTCTTTTGCAGATTGAGATAGACAATGGGGATGAATTGACTGCAGATTTCCTTTATGAGGAAGTACATCCCAAACAGCATGCACATAAGCAAAGTTTTGCAAAACCAAAAGGTCCAGCAGGAAAAAGAGGAATTCGAAGACTAATTAGGGGTCCAGCTGAAACGGAAGCCACTACTGATTAAAATTGTTATATTAAACATTGCAATACTAGTTTTTTAAAAGTACAGCTTTTAGTACGGGAGAACTGAAATCATTCCATGTTGATATATGGTAGGGAGAAAAATTGTACTTTTTGAAAAATAGCACTTTTCACTTCTGTGTGTTTTTAAAAATTAACGTTGTAGAAGACTCATGATTTCTATTTTTGAGTTAAAGCTAGAAATGGTTTCAACCTAGTAATGTTTAATTTTGTCACACTGTTTTCATAGAATATTGATTCCACACTTTCACATAATTCTTAAAATTTTATATAGACGGGCCAGTTCCAGAAAGCCTGATGTCTTAAAGTGGGATCTACTTATTACTCTTTGGTGAGACATCTGAATTTTTGTTTTTTAAGGGAAGCAGAAAGACTTTAAAATATTCATACTACTTGATGAATAGTTAAGGACCAGGTTAGATTGTTTTCTAAGCTGAAAATTTAGTATACCTAGGAAAATGTAGAAGGTTGCTTACTCTGAGGAGCTGTGCTAACAGACTGGGATCATATCTGCAACTTTTAGAAACAGTGCTTTACTGCAGCAGTCTTTTCTATTTGACTTTTTGGTTTTTTAAAATGGCATTAAAATTTCTGAAGATCAGCTCACTCTGAAACTGTAAGGGTACCAGATGTTTTCTATATTGCAATATTTCTGATAACATCAAAAGACTAAACAGCCTTAGAAGTTCTCTTTAGTGCTTTAAAAAAATGTCTGTTTCCAAAGTAGTAATTCATTTCATTATAAAGTACTATGAGGCCAAATGTTCATGCGCAGATTGAAATTTGAATTAATGTAATTCAAAAGGATACCAAACTAAAGTAAAAAAATGTTGAAAAATTTTTAAACTTTTTTTTCTCCGTACCTATAGGAAGTTTATGTTATATATCACTTTTTGTGCAAATATTCAGATATGAAAGCATTTAGAAGTTCTAGTGGTTAATAGCCTAACAGATAAACTATTAGCTTAATAATCTTGTTTCAATGAGTATCTTATTTCAAAACACATTTAACTATTCTCTAAAGCTTTGCATTTTCATTTATAATCTAGAGAGATTTTGAGCCTCATATTTCTTTGATACTTGAAATAGAGGGAGCTAGAACACTTCATATTTAATCTGTTAAACCTGCTGCAGAGCCATAACTTTGAGGAGTTTTCAAAATGAACTGTGGGTATCCAGGATTTGGAATTTCTTGACCTAAACTTCATGCTGTGTAAAACAAATGTCAGAAATGCACATTTCATAAAAAAATATGAAGCACTCATTGCTAAACCTTATTATCTTAAGATAACACATGCACCTTTCAGAAATTCAGTGTGTTTAAGTAAAAGCATATAAGAATAATTATGGGTTGAAAGATTTTAAAAATAGATTTAAGAGTATTTGTGTGGGGTTTTGTTTGTTTACAGATAATTAGACTATAATATTTAAACATGCAAAATAGTTGACAGTAATGTTGCACTTGTTTAATAAAGATACACTTTTAAGTTGTTCCATGGGTGCACCAATAGACCAACATACACAAATTATTGTATTAAGAATCTGGGAGCTATGTTGCAGACCATAGCTGGTACTATCATTTTTCAATCAGGAAGAATATTACCTGTTATGAAGATATAAAATAATTTAGTAGTGAATGTTTTTCTGTACCATCCATGTGCAATTATACTCTAAATTCTGCTACACTACATGAAAGTAAATGGACATTCCAGAATATAGATATGATTATATAATCTTTAATTATTATTAAATCAATGATTGCTGAGAATCAGTGATGCATTTGTTTTAGAGTATAACTCATTGTTTACAGTATGTTTTAGGTGACACTAGATGGTGAATAACATATTCCCAATAAATTTATATAGCAGTGAAAAATAACATGCCTTCTGTGGACATTTTATAAGTGCATTTTATATCACAATAAAGATTTTTTCTCTTTAAATTGTGTATGTTCTATGTTGGATTTCTAGTATAATTTTTTTAAATGTTTGGATATTTTACACAATTAAATACCTGGTGATAGGTTAGAAATTTCATTCATCTATTTATTTATTAATCAGCCTGCCTAAGTTCCTAAAGCATTTTAAATAATTTGAAACCTTGGCAAGAATAGTCGTGATTATAGAGTGCTTAGTTTAGATTAGAGCTTTCCCACTATTGTAGCACTGATGAAAATTCCATACTCTAGAGACTTGAGATTGTGGCTCAGTGATATAATGCTCACCTTCAGCACCACATATAAATAAATAAAATAAAGGTGTTGTGTCCAACTACAACTAAAAAAAAAAAAAAAATGTTAAAAAATTCCATAGGTTACTCAGTTCGTACTGTGGTGGAAGCACCCCAGTATTATATGTTGACTAGCTTGCTTGACATTAAATTCTTAGAGGAGACTTGCTGTTCATCCAAAAGTATTGAATACATTTTGACTATGCAATTCAGTATCAAATAGACCCTTTTTAATTGAGGATATGTTACAAAATAGACGACTTTGGTAGTTTTATAGAAGATAAAGGTTCTTTGGGTTTTTTTAAAACATTTTTTTAGTTGTCAATGGGCCTTTTTATTTATTTAGTTAGTTATATGTAGTACTGAGGATTGAACCCAGGGCCTCACACATGCCAGGCAAGCACTCTACCACTGAGCCATAACTTCAGCCCAAAAAAGGCTGATTTTAATTAAATTTTTCAAAGGCATTTCTACTCAAGAGAACTAAGATAATGTGCCTGAGGTAACATTGTAAGTAGTTGGGTGCTTATTTTCCTTAAATAATTAGCCACACATTGTAAGGATGGAAGGGTTTTTTTTTTTTTTTTTTAAGTATATAAAACATTGATCCTAAAGAAAATGTGGTGTGTGGTGTCTTTACATATGTGTGTGAGTGTGAGTGTGTGTGTGTGTGTGTATACACATATACACAGTGGAATATTACTCAGCCATAAAGAAGAATGAAATGGCATTCACAGGTATATGGAACTGGAGACTGGTGCTAAGCATAATAAGCCAAGCCCAAGAGACCAAAGGCTGAATGTTCTCTGATATGTGGATGGTGTAACACACAATGAGGGGGTGGGGGGATGGGAATAGAAAAGACAATAAGATGAAGTGAACATAACTTTCCTATGTTCATATATGAACGACCAGTGTAATTCCACATCATGTACAACTACAAGAATGGAAAGTTATACTTCATGTATGTGTAACATACACTCTATTGTCATGTACATCTAAAAAGAACAAATAAAAAAATAAAACATTGATTCTGTATTTTCATATTGAAATATTTTCATATAGTAGGTGTGTCCAGGAATGAATAGTTCCACAAGTGATTCATGTGTAGCCCTGACTGGGAACAGTTTACCTGGAATGGTATAAATTGTGTTCCCCTTTCTCAATTCAAAAAATAAATGGTGTGTAGTGTGCACATAGTGGGTATAATCTTGATTTTATCTCAGTAGAATAAAACCTAGTCTTTCCTTTTGCCCACTCTCCCTCTTTTGATTCGTCTGCTCCAGCTCATTGGCTGCTCTTCCTGTACTGGACCAAGCATGACCTGGAAGCATTGTGCTATTCCCCACCCACCCTGCATCCTCTAACCTGTTATTTACATGTCTTCCTTGCCCAATGCAGTTCTTTGCTCAAGTGTCATCTCCATAAGTCTCCCCTGACCTTCAATATGATTGTGCTCTTTGCCCTTCTCCCCTTAATTCTGCTTTACTTTTTCTCTCATGATACTTTGGCATTATGTATACATATATATTGTCTTGTGTCTCCAAATAAAATACAAGTTCAATGGGGGCAAGGAAATTTGTTTTAATCGTTATTGCATCCTCAGCATCTAGGAGTCTAGGACATAGCAGGCACTTTGCTGAATGAATAAATGAATGAGTTTACCTTTCTATGAAGACCAGCTGTGAAAGGAACACATGCCCACAGTGGTGGGCAGAGCAGAGGACCTGGCAGCCTCTTTACCTACATTTCTGGCCACAGCAAACCTTACCAGCGCTGGTAGAGCTTCTTGTCCAGTGAAAACCATAGTTTCTACCACACAAAACTCCAGTACTGACCCATTCCTGAGCATCAAGTGTCTTACAGTGGGCATCCTTGCTCAGCTGAATCTGCTCTAAAAAGACTAGGACCTGACTAGTAAACTGCTCTACCACTATCTGTACTTAATTCAGCTGAGCTCCAGTTCCTTCATGAACTCTGGGTGCTTAGTTGGGAAAAGGCAAGCCATGAGTGGAGGTTAAATTGTATGTTTTAGTTTCCTATTACTAAGATATATTGATAAGATGACATAGGCCATATCTTTGTGTGAGACTCTGCCACTTAGCTAGTGATATGATTGAAACAGTTATGTACTGCAACCAGACTAATGCATAACAAACTACCCCCCCCCAACCACCAAATACTGGTTTAATATAATAGTGACCATTTCTCACAGGTCTGCAGTTGACTGACCTCTTGAATATGTCTGTGGTCAGCCAGCAGGTTGGCTGGTTGAGGATAACCTCATCTGAGATGTCTTGTCTCTATTCTGCATGGTCTTTCATCAGCAACCTGTTAGCCTTCTTGGCTTGTTCATATGGCTGTAGCAGGAGAGAGAGAACTGAAGGGGAGGAGGAGGGGCAGAGTGGAAGGAGGAAAAAGAAGTAACAAAAGCTCTTGGGACCTAGGCTTAGAACCAAAACTGCTTTTGCTTTCATTTATCCACAAAAGCACATTACAAGGCTAGCCCAGATCTAAAGGTTGTAGAAATAGAATTCACTTCTTGATGGGAAGAATTATAAAGCCATATTTCAAAGGGTGTGATTATAGGCATGAGTGAAGAATTTAATGCAATCTAACACAATGAATAAGGAAAAGAAAAGAAATTGGATCTTTGGGGATCTAATTTCCTCAACAAGGAAAAGAGAAGAACCCATACCATAGATTGTATTATTTTCACTTTATATGCACACATATGAAGCACTGAGCACAATGCTTTAACAGAATAGTTAGCTCTCAACACATGATAAAGAAGGTGATTATGATCAATATGACAATGACATAGACATAGATGTAGTATAGTGATAAAGATTACACAGTTGAGTGAGGATGCCCACTGGAAGACACTTGATGCTCAGGAATGGATCAATACTGGAGTTTTTTTTTTTTTGTGTGTGTGTGTGGGGGGGGTAGAAACTATGGTTTTTACCAGATGACACTTGCCTAGGAATCCCCACTTCAAAACTTACTGGCTAATTCTTATGCAGCTATCTTATGCAATTTGTAAGCTGTATAATCTTGGGCAAGTTACTCTGCTTCAATTTCTCCATTTGTGAAGTGTGAAAAATTATCAAATTCATAGGATTGTCATGAGGATTAAATAAGATAAAGCACTTTTAACAGGGCTCATAATTGTTTAATGACAATAGTATAATATATGCTTTAACAATTAAGTTTGCAAATTAATATACATATGTATTTTTATTGTTGTTAGGATGCTAGAAAAGAGAGGCACCTATTTCTACCTGGGGAATCAGAAGTCTGTGGAGTGTATACTTGCACTGAATCCTAAAGAAATGATGAGTGTGTCAGGTGAACAAAGGAAGTTAAGGCATTCTGAGCTGAACAGAAGGGTGGGTAGTAGGCACAAACACATAGCCATGTCATAGTCAAGAAATTCTAAGGCCAGTTTCTTTGGGAGAAAAACTAAAGGCAAGAACTAGACAAATCTGCATATTGATGATATTTGAAAAATCCATAATTGGACAAGATAGATGTCTAGAAAGAAGAGATGAGTATCCAGGATAGAATAATCAATATTAACAGGATAGGAGGGCAAGATAAGCATTTAAAAGGAATCAAAGATTTGAGATGTAAAAGAAAACCAGAAAGTTAAGAGAAACTTTCAAGAAAGGGTAATTCTGTTTAACTGTTTGAGGAACTACCAAATTGTTTTCTACAGCTGCTGCACCGTTTACACTTCCATTAGCAAGGTGCAAGTGTTTCAGTTTCTCCACATCCTCATTAACAATATTTTTCACTTGTGATTTTTTAAAATTTGTTTTATTGTAGCCATTCTAATCAGTGTCAAGGGCTATCTCATTGTGTTTTTTATTTGTCTTTTCCTAATGACTTGATATTGGGCATCTCTTCTTATGCTTATTGAACATTAGTATGTCTTCCTTGGGGAGATTTCCATTCAGATCCTCCAACTATTTTTAAAATTAGGTCATTTATAATTTTATTATTGACTCATAAAAGTGTTTTATAGCTTATATATGCTATATATATATGCTATATAAATATGCTTTTACCACATATATGCTTTGTAAATATACCATTTTTTAAAACTTTTTTGATGATGTTCCTTTTCCTTCTCATTCATACTGGGAATTAAACCCAGGTCCTTGGTGCATTTTGGCAAGCACTCTTCCACTCAGCTACATTCCCAGCTCTTTTTATTTTTAATTTGAGACAAGGTCTAAATTGCCCAGACAGTCCTCAAGCTTGTGATCCTCTTGCCTCCCCCTCCTGATGATTACAGGCACCACCACCAAATCCCACTAATAATGTCCTTTGACACACAAAAGTTTTAAATCTTAATTAAGCCTTTCCTCTTTTAAAGCTTACTTAGGTTTTTGGTGACATAGCTAAGAAATTTTGTCTAATTCAAGATCATAAGTGTTTATACCCTTGTTTTCTTCTAAGGGCTTTTTGTTTTATCTCTATCTTTAGGTATTTTATTCCTTGTGAATTAAATTTTTGCATACGTGTGAAGTAGTTGTCTATCTTCCTCCTTTTGCATGTTGATGTCCAGTTGTCTTAGCACCATATATTGAAAAGATTATTTTTCCCCTGTTGAATGTTTTTGGCCTATCAATTGACTGTATACACAACAGTTTATCTTTGAATTCCAATTCTGTTATTGAGCTATATTTCTGTCTTTATGTCAATGCCATTTAGTCTTGAATACTATAATTTGCA
Source organism: Tamias sibiricus (assembly GCA_025594165.1). Classification (NCBI taxonomy): domain Eukaryota; kingdom Metazoa; phylum Chordata; class Mammalia; order Rodentia; family Sciuridae; genus Tamias; species Tamias sibiricus. The sequence continues at coordinate 100,608,385 of CM046661.1, read as the reverse complement.
GTAGGTTCTGAAATTAGGAATTGTGAGTCTCCAGCTTTGGAAATTACTTTGTTATTCTGGGTTTCTTACATTTCCATATGATTTTTTAAAATTGATGCAAAAAAAGCCAACTTGGTTTTCGCTAAGGCTTGCACTGAATCAGTAGACTATTTTGTGAAGCACTGCCATCTTAATATTGTCTTCCAATCCATGAATATGGTATGACTTTCCATTTATTTAGGTCTTCTTAATTTTTGTTCAACATTGGCTCATAGTTATCTTTCATAAATTTTGCACTCCTTTATTATGAGTATTTTGTTCTTTTAGATTCTATGTAAATGAAATTGTTTTTTAAATTTCCTTTTCAGATTTTTCATTGCTAGGGTATAGAAATGCAACCCATTTTCACACATTTATCTTGCATACTGCAAATGTGATAAATTTGCTCATTAGCTCTAGTAGTATTTCCCCCTGCTGTGTGTGTAGACTCTTTAGGGTTTGTATATTTAAGACATGTCATCCACAAATAGATAGTTTTACTTTTTTTCTAGTCTGGGTTCCTTTTCTTTCACTCTTTTCATTTTATTCTTCTCCCCACCTCTTATTTTTCCTCCATCACTTCATCTCCTCCTCTTTTTTGTTTTGTTTTACCTGATAATCCTGGGTAAAATTTCCATTCAACATTGACTAGAAATGGTCAGAGCAAACCTTTTTGTCATGTTCCTGATTTTAGGGGAAAATTTTGGTCTTTCACTAACGTAGACACAAAAACCTAAAAACATTCTAGCAATTTAAATCCATACAATAAGAATTATATACAAACATAGAAAAGATTATATAAAAGTATTTTATGTTAAAACAAGGTAGAATTTATTCAAGGGATACAAGGTTGAGTCCACATATAAAAATCAATCATAAAAGGAGGTTGGACTTTGTAAAATACATTCTCTATATTTATTGATATGATCATGGTATTTATTTTTTTCTACTAAAATGCTACACTTATTCATTTCTATTTAGTTTGAGTGTTGCTAAAGCTTGTTAGTCAAGGAAATCTCTCTTGATGACACACTTTTAATGCTTCCAAAATATTTATCACTATCTGATATTGTCTTATTTGTGTGTCACCTTCATTTGAAAAGACTCTCTCCGGAGAACGAGTTCCTAAGAAGAATTTTTTACTGTTCGTTATTTTAAGTCCATTGCCTTTACAAGTACTTAAACCAGAGAAAATGATCAGTAAATATTTCTTACATTAATTTATTCATTATTATGTTAGGTAAGAGTATTTCATAAGATTTTTTTTTCCTAATCTCATTAGGAGACTCAGATCTTAGCTTAATTTTGGAATTCTATTGCTGTTGCTCCATATTGACTTGATTTATTTATTTGTATTGATTGAACCCAGGGGTGCTTGTGTTAGTTTTTCATTGCTGTGACCAAAGTACCCAACAAGGACAACATAGAGGAGGAAAAATATATTTTGGCTCATTGTTTCAGAGGTTTAGTCCATGGTTGCCAACTCCATTGCTCTGGACCCAAGGTGAGGCAGAACATCATAGCAGAAGGACATGGTGGAGGAATACTGCTCCATTCATGGTGTCCAGAAAGGTGAGAAAGAGAGGGGAAGGGGACACAGGGAATATAGCCCTTCCAGATACCATCAGTGACCTACCTCCTTCAGTGGTAGGACATGGTGTCCTAACTGCCTACAGTTACCACCCAGTTAATCCATTCAAACTAGGATAGGCTGATTAGATTACATCTATCATCTCGCATCTGAATATTCCTGTATCAACTCAGGAGCTTTTTTGGGACGCCTCATATCTAAACTGTAACATTTTACTCCTGATTCCCCAAAGTTCATGTTCATGTCATAATACAAAATGCATTTAGTTTGTCTCCATAGTCCCCATAGTCTAAACAGTTCCAGTATTGTCCAAAAGTCCAAGTGAAAAGTCTGTTCTAAGACTCAAGGCAAACTCTTGGCTTTGAACCCCTGTAAAGATCAAAAGCAAGTTACATATATCCAATATGCAATGGCACAGAGTAAACTTTCCAACAGATAGGGGCATAGAATGAAGTGATAGAATGAAAGCAAGAATGAAACCCAGCTAGGCAAAAATTTCCTGTGGCTCTACCTCTGGCATCTGGGACACATGATGGGGAGATATGATTTCCAAAGGGCTTTGGCAGCCCTGCCCCTTTGGCCTGGCTGGTCATGCACATGTGGCCTCTTTCAGATTGGTTGTCTTTGCAGCTAGCAGCTTTCCTCAGAAGACAGTCCATGTTACCAGTAATATGAGGCATCACCACTTTGGCTTCCTTTTCATGTCTTCATGTATTTGCTCTCTTAGTTTCTGCATGCAAGTATTTTGATACTGCCACACTTTGCTTGGCCTCGCAGGCCTGCCTTTGAAATCTTGGTAGAAACCTCCAGGACTCCCTAACTCAAGCATCCTGCATTCTTGCAGAATTAGCATCACATGGATGATGCAAAGATTGGCTGCCAGCTGGAGCAATAGTCAGGCCACTTTGGACCATGGCTGCAATGGCACATGAGTGCTTCGGTGATTGAGCACAATTATATGAACTTTGAGAAAACAACTTCCTGGGCATCCAGATGAATGGAGTACCCCTATGGTCTTTTTTTTTTGTTGTTGTTGTTGTTACCAGGATTGAACCTGGGGTGCTTAATCACTAAGCTACATCCCCAGCCTTTTTGTTTATTTTGAGACAGGGTCTCACTAATTTGCTTAGGGCCTTGCTAAATTGCTGAGGCTGGCTTTGAACTTGCTATCTTCTTGCCTCAGCCTCCCTAGTTGCTGGCATTACAGGTGTGCCCCACCACACTGGCACCCAGAGTCTTTTAAAGGGTTTGTTACTTTTACACCCTTGAGCCTGCAATGGGTGTTGGCTTGAAAATTCCTGAGATGCCCTTAAAGAATCTTTCTTGTTGTCTCTATGCAAGGCACTCAATGTCTTTTTGGTGTCTGTAATCTCTTTAAATAGCACACCTTCATTGGCTCCAATTTTTTTGAAGGTATACCAGGGATTGAACACAGGGGCACTCAACCACTGGGCCACCTTCCCAGCCCTATTTTATTTAGAGACAGGGTTTCACTAAGTTGCTGAAGCTAGCTTTGAACTCATGATCCTCCTGTCTCAGCTTCCTAAACTGCTGGGATTATATGCACTTTTTTTTCCCCACTAAAATGCAAGTTTTAAAAATCATTAAACTTGGGGCTGGGATTGTGGCTGAGTGGTAGAGAGCTTGTCTCAAATGTGTGAGGCACTGGGTTCAAGTCTGAGCACCACATATAAATAAAAAATAAAGGTTCATCAACAACTTAAATAAATAAATAAAAAATTTAAAAAATCATTAAAATCTTTCTGCTTCTGATTCTCACTGAAAAACCTGGATAAAAGATGCCTGCAAATTCCATGCCACTGCCTAAATTCTCTGCTGCCTTGAAATTTCTTCCACAAGATTAATTAGCCCATCACATTTATTCACTTATTTGGTACCAGGGATTGAACTCAGGGTCGCTTTACATCCCCAAGGAGATACATCCCAACACATTTTAGTTTTTTTAAACAGGTTCTTGCTAAATTGCTGAGGCTAGCCTTGAACTTGCAATCCTCTTGCTTCAACCTCCTTAGTCACTGGGATTACAGGTGTGCACTACCACACCCAGTGGTCTATCACCTTTAAACTCAGCCTCACACAAATTCTCAGGACATGTACAAAATGTAAACAAATTCTTTGCCAGAATGTAACATGAATGGCCTCTAGTCCAATTTCCAATAGAGTCCCAATTCCCTTCTGAAACCTCACGAGCACAGTATTTATTGTCTGCATTCCTCTCAGCATTCTGGTGCTCTGAGCTCCCTCCACAATTATCCATTAAAGTATGCTTATCAAATTGTAAGACTTCTCTAGCCTGAATCTCCAAACCTTTAAAATTCCTCCCACAAATCAGCTCCCAAGGATTCTGAAGCACATAGTCCAGGTTAGTCACAAAAAGGATCCCAATTCTAGTACCAATTTCTGTGTTCATTTTTTTTTTTTTTTTTTTTTTTTGTCTCTGATGAAAACACCCTGACAATTACAAGTTAGAGGAGGATAAGTTTATTTTGGTTCATGATTTCAGAAGTTCAGTCCATGGTAGGCCAACTCCATTGCTCTGGGCCCAAGATGAGGTAGACTATGTTAGAAAGCCCTTAGTGCATAAATGAGCACTGCTCAGTTCATGTGGATCAAGAGAGAGAGGAAGAAAGAGACAGAAAGAGAGAGAGGGGCATGCCCGAGGAAAGGGAATGCAAGAAAGATGAACCCTTCTAGGCCATTTCCCCAGTGAGCTACCTCCTCTAGCCATGCCTTACCTGCCTGCAGTTACCACCCAGTTAATCCTTTCAAACTAGGATGGACAAATTAGGTTACAGCTATCATCATCTAATCATTGCACCTCTGAATACTCCTGTATTAACCCAGGAGTTTTCAGGGTACACCTCACTGAGCTACCTACCAAGTCTTTAATTATTAGTATTTTTTTTTTTTAGAAGATCTTACCAAGTTGCTGAGGGTCTTGCTTTCCTCAAACTTGTGATCTTCCTGTCTCAGCCTCCCAAATTGTTGAGATTACAAAGTATATGTACCATGCTCAGTGAATATTAACTATCTGACACTAGAATCTGAATGATTAAAATGGCATTCTGTTTGTGTCCATTCTTGCAGTTGGAATAGTACAAATTTATATAAATTTCTTAGATCTATGTCCATTTTATAAGATTATAGAATAATAAAGTGACAGCAATAAATGCTTTAGAAAATCTTAAACCTGATGTTAGAAAAGTAAAGCAAAACACTACGTGTTCCTAACACCTATTTGTTCCTCACAGAACATATTAAGAGAAACTTAGAATTAAAGTATTTTAACTGGCCAACTAATAAACTAGTGGGCCAGATGTATGATTAGTTTTTAATTTTTTTTTTTAGTTGTAGGTGGACACAACACCTTTTATTTTTATTTATGTGGTGCTGAGGATTGAACCCAGGGCCTCACATGTGAGACGAGCTCTTTACAGCTGAGTCATAGCCCCAACCCCATGATTAGTTTTACCTTCTTGAAATGGGGTAGACAAGTGTTTCCCAATCATGCCATCATTACTCACTGGTTTGCACAATCAGTTGTAGGAGGCAACATGAAAGTATCAAAGTTTGAAAATCATCTGTCCAGTGTTTTCTCAAAAATTCTCTTTTTTGGTTGTTTTTATAAAAGATTAGTGAAAAACATATTTCTAGTAAGTTAAAAAAAAAAAAAACACAAAACTTCAACTAGATGTCACCCCAGGCCCACCATATCTTCTTGGAGGGAAAAACTTAAAAGAGACTGCATATTACTCTGCTTGGAACTTTTGTACAAGTCATGTCCCAGGTAAGCTGAGGGCAACTATTTTGTTGTTTATTCCCATATTTAAGTGAATTATACAAGCTCAGGGGCCCAAGATAGATCAGACACCTTTAGGTCAGGGAAAGATATAGTGTGGTTAAACATTCGCTTTGGTAGCTTTAATTTGCTGAATTATGGCTTTCAAAAGACTTAGGGTACAGTGTTATCTAAAAAAGAAGTTAGGCCTAATTTTCATAAATCTGATATTAATTCCACTTAATGAAGTGAAAACATCTATCAAATTATTTTGTGATTTTCAAAATCTATAGAATGATGAACTTGCTTATTTTTATTTTTTGGTATTGGGCACTGAACCCAGGAATGCTTTACCACAAAGTTACATCCCCAGTTCTTTTTTTAAATTTTGAGACAGGGTCTCATTAAGCTGATGAGGCCTCAAACTTACAATCCTCCTGTCTCAGCCTCCCAAGTGCTGAGGTTACTTACAGGTGTGCACCACTATACTCGGTTTATTTTAAAAATTTTTATATGGTTTTGTGAGTCCATAATCAGAGCTACATATACATGCTATTTTACATATATGCTTTCATTTCAAGAAATAGTTAAATCTTCAAATTATATTTAAAATCATCAGCTATATTTAAAATAACTATCATCCATAGTATGTCTCAAATTATGTTGGCTCCTGTTGAGATTAATTTGGAAGAGATCATTTTATTTACTCATTTCAACTAGCATATAAACTGCTTATATTTCAGCAAATTGTAGCAACGGATTACCTACTTAATTTATAAAGGTGATTTGAAAGGTATTTTATCTTTGTTTCCCAGAATAGCATTTAGGAAGGATTAAATAGTATATTATGGAGGATGATCATCTGCTACAGCTTGCTTTACATGCTCATGTTCTGGGTGTGGAATAAAAGAACTAGTGACACAAAGGTTTTTGAATGAATGAACAGTTGCTGATATGAGGAATTTTTTTCATGCATAGTTATTTTTCTATTAGTCAGTTTTCATACTTAAGTAAATTCCTTCCTTCTGTTCACCCAAATCTATAACATTTTCAAATAATATAAACCAACTATGAATTTTAAATGTAAAATAGTTAAAAATTATTTTAAAGAACACTACTATAGGAAGCCTCTCACTATGATAAAACAAATCAATTTCAAAAAACTAGGGCCTGATGAAATAAAGAATCTAGTGAAAATCAGTACACTACAACCCTACGGTATAATTATACTCACTCTCTAATTTTCATACACTGTTGAGTGTGTGCAGAACCTATAAATATGATGGGATCATCACAGGCAAATCATTATGGGAGCCTCTCTGTGTTCATTTTCTACTGTGCATAATAAATTACCACAATCTTAGTGGCTTAACGCAACCCATTTATTATCTCAAAATATCTACATATCAAAAGTCCAGGTAGCTCATACAGGCCCACATTCTGAAGTTCTCACACAGTGAAAATCTAGGTGTCAGCTGGAGCAGTGGTATCATCTGAAGGTTGCAGTACTCTTCTAAGTTCTTTCAGGTTGTGGCATAATTCAGTTCCATGTGGTTGCACAACTGAGTTCCCATTTGTTTCCTGCTGACTAACAACTCTCATCTGCTAGAGACCATCCTTTAGTTTTGACAATGTTGCCCTCTCACAACATGGTATAGTTCTTCAAGACCCACAGGAGAATCTCTCTTAATGAAGGATTCACTTGACTTGATTAGACCTATTTCAAACAGTACCCCTTTTAACACTCAAAGTTAGCTGATTAGGGGCCTTAGTTGCATCTGCAAAATCCCTTCAACTTTGCCATGTAATATAATCTAATAACAGCCATGTTATCAGGGCAATATCATCAGGGAATATTAGTTTGTGGTGAATGATTGCTGAAAATAGTATAAAGTGAACATGAGCCTATAGACATTTGAATGTAACAGAATTTTACAATTGCATCTGTAAACTTTAAATGTTATTATCACTTCACTATTTACACAGTGCTTATACATATTCTGCATCATTTGATTTTCATGACCTCCTGTCAGGAAGGCAGGTGATATCAGTCCATGTTACAAATGAAAAAAGTTTTTAACCATGTTTGGTGATGTTCAAAGGTGATGTTTCAGGGGTTATTATGAGTACTGAAGTTGATACTAAGTGAGTAGGGCTAAGTGTTGATATGGAAGCTTTACTTTTATTTGTTCTATATGTTGGAGGTTCAATGCATGCTTTAATAACCACTGCATTGCATCATGATATCTTGTTAAAGAAGAGCATTTAGAAAAAATAGTTTAAAAAATGGTTTAGATAGCTGTATATATATAAAAAAAAAAAACAAGGGTCCTTTCCTATACAGTTTTAAGAAGCTGTCATCTCTTGCAGCAGCTGTTGGACCTTTTAAAAAGAAAGAACAACAAAAAACTACATTACACAGCTGGTTTGAAATGTACATTTAGGAAATAATGACAAAACTCATTCCCTTTACTTTTTATATGAGTGCAAAATATTGGTACCTTCTTAATGTCTGGTCTCTTATTTTTCTTTTCATGAAGACATTGACTAGCAACAGAGTACATAGCTTCAACTGAAGTGGAATCAGCATCATTCATCTTTACATCAATATAATCTTCAATTGTCTTTTCTTCATCTTCAATTTCTTCTTTAATATCTAGCTTAAAAATGAGTGTTAAAATTTCGTTAAGAGCTTCAAATACAATAGAAATAAATTAAATATCAATTTTAATTATTTAAATTAAACTATGCTTTTACTATCCTTTCATTGTCTTCTTTTATAACACTTTTAAGAATGGAAGATTGGGCTGGGGTTGTAGCTCAGTGGTAGAGCACTTGCCTTGCAAGTGTGAGACACTGTGTTCAATACTCAGCACCACATTAAAAAAATAAATAAAAATAAAGATATCAAAATAAATATTTATTTAAACCCCCTAAATACTTTTAAACTCTTGCCTTCTAATTTTTGTATTTACACGTGAGCTAATTGCTTATATGTTCCCATTAGTAGCATTTACTAGGCAGGCAGGGTAGGGTTATCTGCCTCATGATGTGCTTCTGCTAATGCACTTCCAACTTCTGGACACAGACACCCCTCCCTGCGACTTCTCTGTATGTACTTAGATTGTTTCCTCTAAGAGAAAAAAGGAAGGGGCACAAGGGAGAGGCCAGGATAAAAGAATAATGAATGAGAACAGAAGTCTAGGACTATGGTGGTGCAGTGGTAGCCTCCCAAAACATATGTCTGTGTCCTAATTCCTGGAACCTGTGAATGTGACCTTATCTGGAAAATCTACATCTTTGTAGACATAAATAAATATCTTAAGAGGAGGTCATTCTGGATTATCCAGGTGGCCACTAAATCCAATAATAAGTGTCTGTATATGAACAAAAAGAGGAGGAAAGATACAGAGAAGGCAATGTTATTACAGAGACAGAGACTGAAGTGGTGGAGCCAAAAGTCAAGGAATGCCTTCAGAAGGTGGAAGAGGAGCCTTAGCAATGGAGAGGCACTAAGCAACTCAGTAAATAAAATACAAAATAGGGCTGGGGATGTAGCTCAGTGGTTGAATGTCCCTGAGTTCAATCCCCAGTAACCACTTCCTTCCCCCCCCAAAAAAAGAAGGTGGAAGAGGAAGGAAGAATTCTCCCTTGGAATCTCCAGAGGGAGCCCAGCCTTGCTGACACCTTGATTTCAGACACTTGGCCTCCAGAAGTGTGAGAGAATACATTTCTGTCACTTTAAGTCTTCTACTTTTTGGTATGTTTTACAGCAGCCCAAGGAAACTAGTACAGATGTAAAAGATTATTTATAAGAAGTAGAATGTAAACATAAGAGAAAACTTTCTAAAAGATGAATTTTGAAAGCAGGCAACAGCAGAATCTAGTGATATAATGGCTTATTAAAGCATCACACTCAGCTATATTTGCATTAAAATCTTATTATTTTATATTGATACTATATTTAAGCCTTAAGAACAGGTGAAAGAGTATAATCTTCCCTTAAATTTTATGTTGTTCATTATTAAATGATGAAATATAAAACTTGTGACTAAGAGAGATTCTATACTATTCTGTATTACATCTTCCCTTAAGTCAAAGTTTTGAGGCTTTTATACATTCTGAAGAGGAAAAAGTTTTAGGTAATAGGATAGAAAATGTAGGCCTTTAGACAGGTAAGCCTTGCCTAAAAAGTATAAGCTGCAAGTTAGTTAAACACTGGGTTCCATCTTTTGCCCTCTGTACCTCCTTTCTCTACCCTCCTGTATTTTTAATCTATATACTTTATATAATTCAATCCCACCCAAAGCTTTATCTATGTTGTTAATTAATGGCTCAAAAATAGCTTCTCCAATCCAGGATTTTCCATCAACTTCCAATAACCAATTAAACAGATAGTTTTATTTCTCTGATTAAGACAAAATTTTACTTTTTAATGTGCCACTTAAAAAATTTAAATATTACTAAAACAATAACTTTTACAACATTATATCTATAAATATATTGATATGAAATATTATATTGCATGTACTACTGCATGATAGCATTTCCAATAAGCCACGGAAAGCTTTATGATATCCATTTTTATAATGAACACTTATGACAATATCATAACATACAGAATACTTATGGTTTTCACAAAAAGGTATTGCACCAGATCCTTGAGCAAATAAGTCAATCCCTTTGATTTTCTAATCCCAATTCTAGGTACATAACCTGGTATATGAATATTTCTGAATTGATTGTACTGAGTTGTTCCATTAGAATTCATAAATTCCAATAAAATCAGTGTAGTTATTTATCCAAGTTTAAGAAAAACTTATACATGATATTTCCATCACTCTTTAATTTTATACAAATTTCAAAATTCTTAAAATTTGTGACATAGGAAAAAAAAAAGAGCAGGGCATAATTTTCCTGTAGTTTTACTTATCATTCAGCTAACTTACTTATAAATTGTCAATGAAATGTCTAATACATAAAATTAGATAATGTTTTCTATGATAACTTTATAAATAATCTATAATGTAAATAGAGAACTTTTACTAGCAATGCTATTCTGATACAAATTTAAATGGAGTCATTTCTTTCTGAGCTAGAAAACTGTTAGTAACTACCCTGGAAAGTAAGAAATTAAGGTAAGTTGAGAGGTTCTCAGAAATCATTTAGTTCTATTCTAATTTCACTCACAAAGAATGTATAAGTGACTGCTCTAGGCTTCACAAATACTTCATGGCAGAGTTGAGATTAGAAATATTTAATGCTCTTTCCATATGCCACTCTGTATTGCCAGTAGAAATACTGGTAATAGAAAATTCTATTTCTACATGTCGAATTTATCCATATATAGTATATATTTATACTATAAATGCAAAGAGAAAATAACTAGAAAAAAATTTGAATCTTTTGGTTACTAATAACTGAGGTTCACGGTGTTCATCCACAGCTGGAAGTCCAGTTATTATTTCTAGTAAAACCTATGAAGACCAAAAAAAAAAAAAATCCATTAATATAACACTTAGGATGACATATAAAAACCCAAAAGAATATGAATCTTGATTATGAAATCTGGTCAATATTTTCTGTACAAAGTGTATAGATTTTAGGTATTAAAGCAGAAAGAACATGAACCATGGGCATTTCTCATCACCTTCCTTCACAGACACCTAGGATTCCACCATACCCCATAAGTAATTCTTCCCTATTGGCAATTTGTAAAAGAATCAGCTCCAATCAACATGTGTTCTGGGAATTCCCAATCCTTTTCCTGTCATTCAGGGAATTCTTCACAAGAGTAAAGAAAATCAAATTTGATTTTCTAATCCCAATCCTCTGGCTCTTAGAAGAATCTTATGTTCTAAACACTAGACATATTCTGCACCCCATGCCTTAATGTTGTAGTGCAATAAAGTTAACTTTCCATATGTGAAATATATTTGAAAAAGATTAGATGAAGAAAAAGCCCCTAATATCATCGCCAATACTCACACTCTGTCCCTTACTCAATCTTAGTAAATATTAGGAACAGACTACTAGATCAGAAAATGCCAAGAAAATGGGCACTAAAGTACATTTGTATGACATGACTCATTCTATACATTGATTTAATTTAAGCTTCTCCAATTCACAAAAAATAATTTATTGCAACAATTAAAAATACTCAAAATAATAATTCATAATTATTAAAAAATCAAAAAAATAATAATGCATTGGGAGAAGTTTTCATAAACTTTCTGACATAGTCAAAGGTTAACATGAATGATTTACATCTTTAAGCAAAAAAGCTAAGCAAGATATGTATGTTAAAAATACTCTTAATTTCATACTTGTAGAAGAATGATTATTGTATGTAACTTACCACACCAAAGCTGTAGACATCAGATTTGGGTGTTATTTCTCCTCGCAAAGCTTCAGGTGCCATATAAGCTGTTGTGCCCACAATTCTGCTAGTCATGACTGTCTGGGCAAACTTCTCAGAAGCCCGTGCAAGTCCAAAATCTGATATTTTGGCAGTAAAGGCTTCATCTAGTAAGATATTTGCACTGAAAAAATTTGAAATTTGGAGAAAAAAATGTTTTTTTTCCCCCAAGGAAGTCAAACGGTCCCTTAGATAGATGTATGAAAGTATATATGCACACACATATGTACATATATATTTACACTGTTTGCCATTTTACTGGATATATCATAAAAGCATGAAATTTGTGCAAATAAATCTAGGATTCAGATTATAGTCAAAGAGAAATAGCTGTTTTCCTTGTTGTTTCTTGAGGAAAACATTTAGGAGAACAAAAATGAAATAGAAATTTCCATGCTGGTGAGAGATATTTTCATTACTTCACAAATAATTTAAAAAACATTTTTTAAGTTGTTGATGGATGTTTATTTTATTTATTTATATGTGGTGCTGAGATTCAAACCCAGAGCCTCACAAATGCTTGTCAAGTTCTCTACCACTGAGCCACAACCCCAGCCTCACAAATAATTTTTTACAGGGTGTTTTAGTCAGCTTTTTCGCTGATGTGACTAAAAGACCCGAGAAGAACAATTTCAGAGGAAGAAAATTTTATTTTAGGGCTCTTGGTTTCAGAGGTCTCAGTCCATAGACAGCCAGCTCCATTCCTTGAGGTTCAAGGTTAGATTGAACATCATGGCAGTATAGTGTGGCAGAGGAAAGGGGCTCACAAGAGTATCAGGAAGGAGGGGCGGTGGGAGGCAGGGGTAGTGGTGGTGGAGAAACTCTACTCTCCAGATACAAAATATATATCTCAAAGGCACACCCTTAGTGGCCTACTTCCTTCGGCCACACTCTACCAGCCTTCAGTTGCCACTCAGTTAATCCCCACTAAGGGATTAATTCACTGATTGTGTTAAGCTCTCATAATTCAATCATTTCTTCTCTAAACCTTCTTGCATTGTCTCATACATGAACTTTTCAGGGACACATCACATCCAAACCATAACACAGGGTGACTTCCCAGTCTTCTAAAGTACCATTTTCTTTTTCTTTGTGGTTATGGGGATTGAACCCAAGGCCTTGCACACACCAGGCAAGTGATTGCCACTGAGCTGTATTCCAGCCTTCAAAGCACCATTCTAACAAAATTTTATTTTTTTTATTGAAAAATAATATTTGTGCATCTTTGTGGGGTATATTATGATAATTCAATATATACAATGTATAATAATTAAACTTTAATCATTTTTATGTGTAGGGAATTTCATACTCTCCTAGTCATTTCAAAATATATGTATTATTTTAACCTCTAGTTACCCTACTGTGCTATAGAAGAACTAGAAATTATTCCTCCACTCTGTTTTGGTGCCCTATGAACTTTCCATCCCCGCCTTCCCTTCCAAGTCTCTAGTAACAATTATTCTATTCTGTTCTTCTATGAGATTGACTTATTAGTGTCCGAAAATGAGTGAAAACAGGTATTTATCTTTCTGTGTCTAGCTTTGAAATAAGTTGAAAATGCCATTCTTAATTCTTTTCCTAACAATACTCGATTCATTTAAAAACAAATTTCTAAAGTATCTCAATTATTTATTAGTTTTAACTATTTTTGTACCATCTGGAATCTTACAAAGGGGAAGATTATGTCTAAAAGATATTAATAAATTTATGACATGCATTCATTTATATATTCATATTTTCATTCAATAAAACCTTATTGAGCAGACTTTGTTTTATAGTATTTAAACTTGGTGCTGAATATGAGGTGAATCTTAGAATCTTATCTGTGAAAAAAGCAATATGAAAATTTTTTTTTTTAACCAGTATTACATTGGGCTGCTGCTGTAGCTCAGTGGCAGAGCGTTTGCCTAGCATGTGTGAGGCACTGGGTTCAATCCTCAGCATAACATTAAAATAAACAAATAAAATAAAAGCATTATGTCCATCTACAACTCCAAAAAAGTTTTAAAAAACAGTATTACATAATGAGACTATCAGATACCAAATGCTAGGAGACCAATCATGTGCCAGGAAGTACTGGGGGAAATTTCAAAGAGAAGGTATAAATTATGCTTTGTTTTGGAGGATTATTAGAAGTTGATGGTTATGAAGGAAAGAAAGGCATGTCAGGAAAATGGATTAACATGTACAAAGTGATGAAAACACAACAGTACATAGTTTCGAGAATCAATTTAAAAAGTAGTGTCCATGGAACATGGAGTGAATTTGAACTTCATCTTTTGAGTAACAGGACAGCATCTAAAGTTTTCATAGTATGGAACTGATGGGTTCAGACTTGTCTTTTAGAACTATAACCTGGCAGTGTTGTAGTGAATAGGTAAGAACTGGTACAGACTTGTTTTAGGTTGACAGGAAGATTTGAAATAAAGCCAATACAAGATGACAAAGATCTAAACAGAGGAAGAATAAATAGGAAGTGCACAGTTTCAGGCACAGAAACTTGTGGCAGTAGGATATAGGGAATGAAAAAGTGTTAAGTTTGGGAAATGAATAAATAGTGACTTAATTTGATTACAAAGGAAATACAGTGCTGGGAGCCGTGAATGAATTATGGGTTTGTTTGAGCCACCTCAAGACAGGTCTTTTGAGACCTCTCATTTGCTAGTGATACCCTGCTCAGAGAAAATTCTGTCTTTCACAGAATTTATTGGTTCAAACAGCCCTAGATTCAAATGCAGCTGCCTGGGGGTGGAAGAGATAGCAGTGCACTCAAACAGCCTTGAGGCACCAGTCACCTGGAGGAGGAAGAAATACTGCACAAATTGATAAGCTACCAATTATGCTGTGTTCCCCTCAGCCTCACTTTGGTTTATCTTGTAGAAGTTTCTCTCACAATATATACCTTTGATGTGTTTGCATATAAATTAAGCACCTGTAGCCTACCTTTTTGTTAGAGATCAGACCCCACCAGGGCTGATTCACCCCACCGAGCCCAACTATTAATCTATTAATTAAGTCTTTGTCTTTATTTCTTATATTTCTTACTTCTAATCACCTCATCATTCCCAGTTTGGATAAGCTGAGTAAATGTCATGCAGGTCATGATAATACAAGAAAAAGATGTTTAGTTGAAAGGCAGGTTTGATTTCTAAGATAGTGACTTAGAGGCTCCCATGGGATACTCAGGCAAGAGTTTTGGTACAGGCACATTGAAAAATATAGGATTGGAAGCTGATGATATTGATTTGAAAGTCACTGAGGCTGCCCCTGAACTTGCAATCCTCCTGCCTCAGCCTCTCTAGTAGCTGTGATTACAAGTATACACCACTGCACCCAGCTCTACCTCTTTATCTTAAAAGAACCTCAAAAATAACATGTACAAAAGAGAACTCATATTTTCACTTTCCCCAACACCACCCCAACAGGGACCTTTTTCTACATAAGTGAATCATGCCACAATGAATCCAGAGTACAATTCTGGATGCCATAATTCCAAGAGTTATTCCTGATATTTTCCCCCCTCCACAGCCAAGATATCAGCAAAGCATGCCATCTTAATCTCTCCAATTTGCTCACTTCTATTCATATTAATTGCCATGACCAAGACTTGTATGATAGCCTACTAACCATCCCTTCTTACAAACTGTTCTCTATACTGGAGTCACAGTGATCTTGCAAAACATATATGATGTCACTATCTTACTATAATTTTTAATAACATCTCATTATACTTAGGATAAAACTTACTCACATATAAATCCTTACCTTGGTATATCAGATATTTTAGGTCTTAACTCCCTACCTGTCTGTTTAATTTTATTTCAACTCTTGCATACCTTCGTTTTCTACACAACAGTCAAACTTTATTTCACCTCTTAACTCATTATACTCCTATATTCCTTTCCACTATTGGTGTTACAAACATGATTCCTTCTTGTCTAGATTGTTCTCCCCATCTTCTATAGCTGCCTTCAAACTGTCCTTACTTATTTCCTACTCATTCTTTGGATGGAGATAATAAATATCATATATACATACATACACACACTAATACTATACTAAATACTATGATTCTATTATTATTTTGTAATTATTCAATTGATGTCAAAGTCTATATATGCCACTTTTGCTAAACTGCATTATCTACAGTGTATTTATAGTTCTCTAGTTAAATATTAACCTGCTATATGCTATGGTTTAGATAAGAAATATACCCAAAAGGTTCATGTATTGAAGGCTTGGTCCCCAACAAAGCAATGTTTAGAGGTGGGGATTTGGGGAGATGATTGATTGGATCAGGAGCACTCTGACCTTATCAACTGACTGATCTATTGAGGGATTTGCAGATAATGGCATTACTGGGAGATGGGACCTAGTTGGAAGAAGTAGGTCACTGGGGCATGCCTTGCAAGGGTATTTCTTCTGACTCCTTCCTTAGTTTCCCCCTCTGCTTCCTGCTGCCATAAGGTGAGCAGTTTTGCTCTATCATGCCTCTGGCCCAAAGCAACAGAGCCAGCTGACCATGGACTGAAGCCTCTGAAACAGTGAGCCAAAATAAATCTTTCCTTTTCCAGTTGTTCATGTCAAGTATTTTGTCACAATGACACAAAGCTAATATAACATTTAAGAAGGAAGAGAACTGAAAAGTACTCATGGAGGATGAAGGTGATTCAGAAAATCTTTCCTTTTCCAGTTGTTCATGTCAAGTATTTTGTCACAATGACACAAAGCTAATATAACACTTAAGAAGGAAGAGAACTGAAAAGTACTCATGGAGGATGAAGGTGATTCAGAAAAGAGTGATGATCTAGAAACTAACAAAGAAACTAATTTCCACAAGGCAAAAGAGTTCAAGAAGAACAGAATAACATACTGTTAAAAAATTAAGGGAAAAAAGTTAAGTAGAATGAGTACTAGAAATAGGCCACTGGGTTTGAAATAAAGCATATTACAGATGTCCTCAGTGAAAAGAGCTTTCATGGACTGATGGAGACAAGTATCTAGTTGCTTCAGGTTAAGATATCATGTGAATAGTGAATAAACAGAATGAGAGCAAGTTATTCTTTAAAGACGGCTTTCCAAAATTTTTTCGTAGCTGCATTTACCTTTTAATATCTCTATGAATATGATGGTTTTCATGTAAAAAACTGATGCCATTAGCTGCACCCTGTGCAATCCTGCATCTTGTATGCCAAGAAAGTGGTGGAGTACCATCCTTATGAAGAAACAAACCAATTAATAAAAGAATAAAAAATCTATTTTTTTTATGAAAATATGTAACTCAATATTTTTTCTAGGCAATAACTGAAAAATGATATCACTAAGAATTTAGGACTATAATTTTTTAAGTTGTTAAAATATGTCTAAATAAGATCAAATGGGGGTTAGTATTTCTTATTTGAAGATAAAAATATATAAGAGCATTTCAACACTTAACCTAGCCTGGTAATTTTACATTTTAGGTGATTACCTAAGAGATTGGCAATCTTACTTGTTTACATATCAACTGGACAGTTGATATGTCCAGTTGTCATAGAACAAGAAAAATATTAAGTTTAATATAATTTAAATGATCCTGTACAATTATTGATATTCTAACATAGAAACAGAAAGCCAAACAATATAATGAACAAAATATCTTACCAAGCAACACAGTCTGTCTAGCAATGAACCGTTGGGCATGTAAACATATACTAAGCAGAGATCATCGCCATCACTTGAGAAACCAAGTAGTTCTACTAAATTTTCATGTTGACACCTATGACAAATAATTTTCCATGCAGATCATTATAATATCTATTTGTAAATATTCAATTTAGTGTTTCAACACAAAAAAGATCAATGAAATAGTATGTTATATATCAAATGTATTATATATCTATGTTTTAATTATATAACTATAATGGTTATAAATAGTAAATGGTTCTCTCTTCTGAAATATTGACCAATGTTAGAAGCAAAACCTCTATTTTATAATTAAAACTCAATAATTTGGCTCATTAGAGCTTGTCATAGTTTTGTTAAAGATTAGGCTGATGCCTGTATTTGTTCAGTACAATTTTCAATAGCACAAAGATTTCAAGAAGTCTGCTCAAATTTTTATAATACTCTCAAGAATTCTCAAATACACCAAAATATTCTATCACACACTAAAGCACTGATTTACAGTCTATATCTTTAATCACATACAAATTATACATGTCTGATCTTTCATCACATCTGATTGTCTATACACACACACACACACACACACACACACACACACACACCTCTGAGGGTAATAAAACTAAAAGAGAAGCTACAGTATAACAAAACTTCATGGATCTGTGGTTCAGCATAGAGAAAACAGAGTTGAGTTCAAAGTCAAGTTGAAAATCTAGCTCTGCTACTTCTTAGATACATGACCTGTCACAGATCAATAACCTCACCTAGACTCAGCTCCTTTATCTGCTAAATGCAGAAAATAGTATCTAATAGATAATATGAACACTGTGACAATTAAATGAACAAATATATGAGAGCCTAGAAACATACCTGGCACATAAGTACTCCAACCAACCAAGTGCCTACTCACTTTGTTCATTCAAAATGCTGATATGTCTATCAAACCAATTGTCTCTACCTTCATTAATATTTTGAGAGGTATAAATTAAAACAATAATTGCTGCATTTTCCATCAAACTGGCACATTTTAAATATTAGTAGTTAACATTTACTGAATTTATATTATGCTTAAGGTATTGTGACAATTCACTTGCTTTGTTTTATTTAATCTTCACAACAGGGTAATATTATCCAATTTTACAGATTAGAAAACTAATGGATAGAAAGTAAAGAAACTTGGCCAATGTCATTCTACTAGTAAGGATGAGACTGGCACATACTAAAAAATAATAATAGTCAATGGTGGTTAGGTAGCAGTGATATTTGAAACTATAATACACTGCTAGTAGAAGTAAAATGATCATAATTTGGGGTGCAGGGGTGTAGGTCAGTGGTGGATTATGTGGTTAGCATGAATGACACTTTGAGTTCAATCCCCATAATCAGAAAAAAATTAAATAAATTATCATTACTTATCTATAAAAAGTCATTTGGACATGTATTTGTAAAGTCTTTAAAAAGTTTGTGTATTCTGACCTGGTAAGTCTTCTAGGAAATCATCCTGATGAAATAAACCAAAGTATACTTAAATATTTAAATATTTAAAGATCTTTGTGATCCTTAAAGGATCTTTGATTTGTAATACTGAAAATTAGAAAAAAAAATCTAGTAGGATAATGGTAAAGTAAAATTAATCTTTATAAATGATAGAATGTTATAAATAATTTAATTTTTAAATTTATTTTATTTTATTTTTTGGTACTGGGGATTGAACTCTGGGGCACTCGACCACTGGGCCACATCCCCAGCCCTTTTTTTTGTATCTTACTAGAGACAGGGTCTCACTGAGTTGCTAAGTGCCTCGCCATTGCTGAGGCTGGCTTTTAACTAGCCATCCTCTTGCCTGTAAAGAAACTTGGCCAGTGCCTGTCTTAAAATGTATTTTTAATGACATGGGAAAAATGCTACCAACATCATGAAGCAAGTACATCAAAATATTAGCAATGGTTATCTCTCAGTTCTATATAATTAAGAGTTGGTTTTTATTATTTAAAAAATGTTTTTCTGGGGTTGGGGTTGTGGCTCAGCGGTAGAGTACTCGTGTAGGACATCCGTCGCCCTCAGCACCACGTAATAACAAAGGCATTGTGTACAAATAAATAAATAAACATTTAAAAATGTTTTTCTATATTTCCCAGATTATCTACTTTGAACAAATTACTTTTACAACTGGAGAATGGAAGTAGGAGTGAGGAGAACGAATCCTCTTTTTTTCAGTGTTCATTATTTTTACTATACCTGAATCAATTTCAGTTTATTAAGTATTTCTTGAGATTAACCAAATAGAATTGGTAATTTATAGCAATAGGCCTCAGAGATATAATTTGGAAATCCCATTGAGATTCAAATCTAGAGCTCAGGCTCTGGAATTGGACAGATCTGGATTTGAATCCCATCTCTTTTTTTTTTTTTTTTTTTTTTTTTGGTACCGGGGATTGAACTCAGGGGCACTTGACCACTGGGCCATATCCCCAGCCCTTTTTTGTATTTTATTTGGAGACAGGGTCTCACTGAGTTGCTAAGTGCCTCGCCATTGCTGAGGCTGGCTTTGAACTCGAGATCCTCCTGCCTCAGCCTCCCAAAGTGCTGGGATTACAGGCGTGCGCCACCGTGCCCGGCAAATCCCATCTCTTAACATTTACTGTCTATGTGACCTTGGGCAAGTTATCTGACACTTCTAAATGTTTGTTTATTTTAAAGGGAGGTTGTAAGAGTTGTTCTGAGAATTAAATGAGTCAATATAAATAAAATATGTAGTACAGTGCCTGGTATATTGTATACTCTCAAATGTCAATCAGTATAAGTACTAAATATATTTCTGATTTGTTTCTCCTATCTTTCTTGATGATGTCAACAATTTCCCAGCATTCGGGGTCAAAGTATTCTAAACATCTTCACGTATAATGCTTCCCTAGTTACTTTATGATTGTTATCTAAGGGTCTATTATTCTATAGTTTTTTTTAAGTATCTGTACAATTGAGCTCTCATGAATTTTTGGTGCAGAAAACATAATCATGTAAAACTACTGTTATGATTTAAAACTAACTCCTGTTTAATCTACAAGCATATGAGTATATGCAGTTGTAAAATTGAGCCAATAGTTCTTGTCTAAACCCTTTACTTTGATTTTATATAACTGCATTTGCAAATATCCGTAGCTCATGGTATACTTTGGTAAAGAAACCAGGTTCCTTGTACCTTGTCTGGTTCTTTCCCCCTCTATCACACTGCCAAGTAATACTTACTTTGCCATTACTTTTATTTCTTGATCAAATTGTTTTTTTCAATTCTTCAGTACTAATGTCAACCATCTGAAAAATAATATGCAGTATAATACAGTATCATCACCAATGGCTTCTAAAGCTGAAGCAGCTCAAGAGATAGCTGGCTGATCTGCTTTCTTTAAAATAATAAGGTACTATTTTCCTTATTTTATAGAACAACTGATGTATAGGAATATTAGTGATTTTCCCAAGGTCCATGGTTTATCAGAGAACAGAAAAAAATTATGAGCCTCCCTGAGTTACTGTGGAAACAAAATAAAATGAGACTTCACTGCATAGAAATTTTGAAGTAACAGAAAACAAGCAACTCTGAATGCAAAAATAAAATATTTGCAACACATATGAGAAAGAATGACCATTGTATACGCATGCAATCTATTAATATTTTTAGGATATAACAACAGATTTAGAATATAACAAATCAAAAAATAAAGGGTGAATATCTAAATAGAAATGGGAACAAAGGACACAGACAAGAAAAATTTTAGTCTTTCTTCTTGATATATATTTTATAAACTATATTTTAAACAAGAAAAGTAATACAAATAAATATATAGATTTTCTTAATGTCATTTTTATCTTGATTTCTCATGAGGTACTATATGGAGCAGGACTTCTCAACTTTATTTTGCAAATCTCTCAAAATTGTATATATGATTATATGCATGTGTGCAAACTATGTTTTCCTAGGGATAGGGTCCCTACCTCTCAATTGATTTTTAAATGTTAAGGACTACCAGCTTTAGGAAGGTGTTTATTAGAAGAAAATACATGGTGAAATAATATATTTACTAAAGATTAACTTAAAGCTTGTTATATCACACACTAGGAAGCAACTACTCCTTCATTCTTTTCATGTCTCGAAACATTACTTACAGCTGCCAGCTTCTTCACTGCCACTGCTGTGTTGTTCACATAGCCTTTATATACAACTCCAAATCCTCCCTCTCCCATTTTATTGCCACCAACAGAAATGGGCCGTTCATCAAAATCATTTGTGACATTCTTCAATTCATAAAATGAAAAACTATGAAAACCTATAATGTCGATAAAATAAGGAAAAAGTGACTAAACAAAAATGAAATTTGTTTTAATAATTTTTATATTTTCTCAACTTAATATTTCATATATATTCAAATACAAAAGAAACGACAGGACAGATGGGATGAGGTAAAACCATGTTTAAAACACAAATTGTAAACTTTATTATGAGAATTATGTTTAGTGATCGTGCCAATGAAACATTCTAGTTACCTACCCAAAGTCAAGTCACATAATTTCTTTAAAAAAATGTCCCTTGCAAATTATGCAAATATTTACTTATTTTTTCCTAGTTTTTATGTTTCATTTTGTTTTGTTTTTGAGGTACTGGTTCTTAAACCCAGGGCCTCATGCATGCTAGTCAAAGCATTCTACCTTTGAGCTACATCCCCAGCCTACTACTTTTATGTTTATTTTTGGTTTTGTTTATTGCATATCTTTACCTCTAATCACTGAGACTTATTAATGCAATGAAGATAGTACTTAATACATTAAGAGGAAAAAAAAAACGTGCAAGAGCTATTGCCAGTGTGCCTTTGACCACTAAACAAATGAAAGAAGGAGAAATTTATTTTAAAACAGTGATTGTCATCACGACAAATTTACTAGTAGAGAGAGCATTGAAAATGCTACTTACGTGTATCACTAACTTCTAAACTTTTGTTTTCTGGACTTGAAGAGTCAGGTAACATACAGTTTTGTTCAAGATTCTGCACAGGTATCACAGATGTCCTGTCTTTTTCATAGAAAGGCAACTGTTTCTGCTGAACTGTAGCAGCTTCTATAGAAGGTACAGTTTTGGGAACAGCATCTGCAATATAGAATAAGAAAAAGTTGTCCTTACTTAAGAAAGTGTTTGTAAAAAAGTTCAACTAAGAACTCAGTTTATTTAATAACATTTGAGTTTTCAGAGGTTGGTGCTATATTTTGACAGCATACATAAGAAGCTACCTAGTAAGAACTTGTCAGTCACAGTAAAGATTGGTAGAGTAAGGCAGTGTTCACAAAAAGTGGCTCATGTGTCACCTGCATCAGAAACACTGAAGTACTTGTTTAAGAACACAGACCTTGAATCTAACTGCAGAATTTCTGACTAAGTAGGTCTGGAAAGACCTCCTCGCTTAATGAGAACCCCAAGTGATTCTTGTGTACAATAAAGATTGAGAATCACTGGTATAAAGAGCATCAAAGGGAGAAAGTTAAGGTTATAAGGAAGATAACTAGACACTAACACACCACAATGCAGTGTGAGGAAATCATGATTATAGAGTGTCATCAAAGTGGAATTTGAAGGTGGAAAAAGCAAGAGCTCAAAAGAATAATTTCTTACAGCCTACATAAGATCTGAAGTATCTCTAAATTTCCTGCTTGTACAGAATTATCTAATTTTAATGGTTGAGATCAGATTCACTTTAGCAGCAGTCTGAAGTGTCCTATGTCTGCTTGTTAAAAGGGTTGGGGAGAGCTGAAAGAATGAAAGGAATTCTTAAATGTAAGTTTCATTTTAATATGAGAAAAAAAGTAAAAGTAAGCTGAAATGTTTCCATTTCTGCCATTTGTCTTTCTACCCTAATTGTTGATATCCCGGTCACACTCAGTTTACCTGGAAGCAAAAGACTTGCAGGAGCAAAAAACTCATTTTGGATCAAAAGATCCACAAGATCACCAACTGTGCAATTTGTGGTACCCCAGTCAAACAGTAATTCACAAGTGGGACTTTTTCCAGTTTGAAGTAATGCTTCAAATCTCCTTAAAAGCAAGTAACAAAGAAACAAATTAGGATATAATTTGAGTTCATATGAAAACAGGAATTAACCTCCTTTCCCCTTGTCTTGCTTACAGGACCTCCTATAAAATTAAAGGAAAGGGATAGCTAGAGAACAAACAAAAATTACCACAAGCCAGGAAGGATAGTCAGGAGAAAAGATGCTGAAGATAATCACAAAAAAGTTAACATTTACTGAGTACTTGGTGGGCTACAGGATGCAAATGCATGAACTTGTTTAAGGATACTATGATTACCATTTTAATTAACTAATGAGAAATCCAAAGTTGGACAGGTAGAGTAATCAGCCCAGGCTCATACAGCCAATAAGATACATCCAAGTTGAGATCCAAATTCAGATTTCTCTTCACATAAGGATATACTTTCAACCTACTAAGCTTTATTACTTCCTTCATGACTTATTAACTTTGCTATTTAATTTTTAAAAATAAATCTGCCCCCTTAATTAAACAAATAGAATATATACACATTGAGGAAATTATTCCTTTAATTTTAACTATACTTAATATTTAATTGAATTGAAAGAAAAACAGATCCTCTTTTCATTCATTGCTTTAAAATTAAAAAAATTAGTGGGCTGGGATTGTGGCTCAGTGTCAGAGCACTTGCCTCGCATATATGAGGCAATGGGTTCTATCCTCAGTACCACATAAAAATAAGTAAATAAATAATAAAGTTATTGTGTCCATCTACAACTTAAAAATATTTTAAAAGGTTAGTTTCATGAAGTAACATTTAAAAACTTAATCAATATAGCTTTTTCTGTTTTTCCTCTAAATATTTTAATTGGAAAATTTCAAACTTACAGAAAAGTTGAAAGAATAATTCAGTGACCAATCATTTACCTACTCTTTGTCTAGATTCACCAACTGCTAACATTTTGCTACAGCTGGGCTCTTGAGCATACTGTATTTTAATCTCTGTGAGTGTGAGGGTGTTTGAAGTGTAAAACAGATGTTTTGTATAATGTCTCACAATCTAGATTTACTTGACTATTTTCTCATAATTAAATTCAGGTTAAAATTTTGGTAAGAGCACTACAAAGGTGACAATGTACCCTTTCCACTGTATCACATTCAGAGGTTAAAAAAAAAAAAAATGCCATTTGTGTCATTACTGTTGATCACTTGTTTAAGGAACAGTGCTTCAGATTTCTTCATGATAAAAGTACCTTTTCCCTTCTTAATTAATTTGAGAGTAGTACGTGGAAATCTTGTACATCCTGTTCATCAACAACTTTTATCTTATGCTTTTAAGTTCACTGATGAACCAATTATCATTAGTGGTTGTAAATTGGTAACTTTCTAATTTTATCATTATTTTAATCATTATTTCCTGGCATTATTCTATAAAGAAGAGCTTTCTTCCTATCCCCTCCACCAACTATCAAGTTTTAAATATTAATATCAACAAAATATCTTTAAAAAGTAGCTTTCAAGTTTTAAACTTGAGGCTTTCACAAGTAATTTAAGATGTTTAGCCTTCATATCAGCTAATATTTCCTGGTAGGACTAATACAGATATCAAGGCTTTAGATTCTTTGCCAGGTTAATGCTGAAACCAAAAATACATTTCCTTTTCTCTTGCTTTAAAAGACAGATTTTGACATAGGTCTTAACTGCAGTGGCTGACAAAAATAAAATGTACTTATATTTTACACTAAATCAGACAAAAATGAGTAGAAACAAAGAATGGAAATCATGTGAAGCTAGGGTTGAAAAATTCTGGGTATGATCTAAGAATTACATTTGTAGACATGTACACATACAAGTAACAGCCTTAAAATCAATTTGAAAAACTGCCAAAATACATTGGTAAGAGTGCCTTATAGATTCACACACTTAGAAATTTAAACTCAGAATTTTACTAGATTCTTACAACATTCTTATGTTCCTTCAATCTGAAAATTCAAAGTGTGAAACAGAGTGACAAACAACTAGAGCAAAGGTGAGAATATTTATTCTAACTCAAAAACTTATTTTCAAGATCACAATATTAGCCCAGCTGATAAGTTGAAGAATCAAGCAAAAATTGCAAAAGGAAAAGAAAAGAAAAAGGGGTGACTTATTACCCACAGTAGAGAGGTTCACTTTCTAAACTTCAATGAGACAGAATTTCTACATACTAATCATTCTTGTGATGTAAAAATTTAAAAAGAAAAAAATTATATTACCTTATGTGAAATTGATTGTATCTATCATCACCAGATGGTTTTTTAATAGCTACAGCTAATTTCTTCCATCCTTCTTGAGGATCAATAAAATCCGACAACTTTCTAATTAGGCCAGCATTGAGGCAGCGCACATATGTTGATGATGTTATGGGTTTGTTCATCTTCTATTCCTGAAATGTGAAAAAATTCTCATTAAAATTTTACAGTAGTTTTAGAGGTGACATCTGTGAGCTCATATATCATACTTTGCTATACTGCATGAAATGTTGGCAACTGATATTATAACACAAGAAAGCAACACTCCAAAGTCAACTAGTTGATGTCCTAAGAAGAAATCCAAATTAAAATGCATTTTGTCAAGTTGTCCTCTGGTTTTGCTTTATTTTTCTACCTATAAATATCAATAAAAATTGAAGGACTTTTTTCTGACATTGATATTTGCCAAGTGAAATCTATACAATGCAGCAAAAAGTTTAACTTTGTCTGAAAAATTCCTGTGAGTATGTTTGGGAATCAAATCTATTTACCCTTCCATTTAAAATATAATTTTCTCTATCAGTACTTAACTATTAAAATCTATGCAATACTCTTCGGTAAAAGTGAAAAGTAAATAAACTGAAATAATTTAATAGTATTAAAAGATATATGGTCCAGAGGGTTGTGTTGGCACTTGCCTGTGATCCCAGTGACTCAGGAGGCTGAAGTAAGAGAAGCACAAATTAAAGGACAGACTTGGCAACTTAGTGAGACCCTGTCTCAAAATAAAAAAAAAATTAAAAGCGTTGGGGATGTAGCTCAGTGGTAGAGTATCCCTGGGTTCAATCCCCAGTACCACATACACACCAACACATACACAAAAGATATGGTTCATCCACCTCTTTTGTTAGCATGCTCTTCCTGTTAGCATGCTCTTCCTTGACCCCTTTACTCCCCCAAGCCGCACATCCCCTAGTCCCGGTACTGTGGATTGAAACCAGTGGAACTTTATCACTGAGCTACTTCCCAGGTTCTTTTCATTTTGAGACAGGGTGTCCCTAAGTTTCTGAGACTGGCCTCTGACTTGTGATTCTCCTACCTCAACCTACCCAGTGGCTGGGCTTGCAGGCCAGCACTACCACGCCCTATCCCCTTCACACATTTTGAGTCCCTGAGATCTGTCTCACCACAATTCACTCCCTACTAAGCCAAAAGATGTGGTTTGCCATTTCAACTTCTCTCCAAACAGAACCTTTATTTCCTCAATCCCCTTTTTCTCCTATTACTTCACTCTAGAGATCTGAAGCCAGGGATAAATCTCACAAGTTTAACTGTCTACCAGACCTATAGAATACAGCTCTAGGGAACTAGATAATGGAACAGACTGTTGTGAACACCAATTTATGACAACCCCTTTTCAACTGGGCCTTCAACGCTATTAATCTTTTACTTTTCTTCTGTCATTGTCCTTAGTGACTATTTCATACTTTTACTTCTTTATGTAGCTTTTACTTTTCTTCATGCCTCTCATTCTCAGTAGGTGGCGATCTTTTCTTCCAATTAATCAAGACAAACAGACGTTCTTCTGTCAATTATTTTTGCTTCCCTCTATTTTTTTCTTGAAAATACAAAACAATGTATTTCCAGAGTAAAGAATACATTCACAGGGTAAAAAACTCAAAAACTAATAAAAAAGAGTAAAAAGCAAAGTCTCTGTATAATAGGCTTCTAGGTTAATATTCACTTCTTCTCTTTGTCTTCCCTTGACCACCATATCTAAATAGGTTTACCTGCCCTCTACCTCGTTATCTTTCATCACTACACATATTTAGTTGTTACTTGTTCTTCATGAGTTCGGGGACCATACTGATTTTATTGATTAATATATATCTAGTGACTTGCACAATGTAGATATTGTGTGTTCTGTGCTTATTTTAGGAATGAACAAATCATTGCCCAGTACCTTTCAAGATGAATTATGTATTTCATTTAATCCTTTCAGTAACTAAGACAATTTTGTCACTTTTATACTGCAACAGTAGTAAGTGAAAGATCTAGAACTTGAACTCATCTGGAACTCTGATTCCAAAATTCATGCCACATAATCCTGCTTCTAAAATTGATGCATTGTTCATATCATCCTCTTTTCTAGAGGGACCATTTCTTTCCTTTTATTCATTTATACATTCAGCAAACATATACATCAGGCCTTATACTAAGTGATGGGAGCCCAAAGAGAAAATCTTTGTTCTCAAGTTGTTCAAATACAAATAATCACAACCAATGATAAACAAAGAGGTATGTTTAGAATGTTATGTGGCCCAGAGTAGGAGCATCAAGCAGAGGCAGTCAAAATTAGGAATATTATGACATATTTGGTTGAGTGTCATATATAATGATATATTTGGTTGAGTGAGAGGTTAGAAGGATCAGTGAAAGGGAGTGATAAACCCAAAAGGAAATTCTGGATAGAGGGAATAGCCTGGCAAAAGATGAGAAAACACGGGTTAGGCTCAAACAATATCTCTTATAGCTGGACCACAAGGTGCATGTGATGTAGTTAAGAGATGAAGTATGGAGAAACAGGGGCCAAATCATCATGTGCCCTGTGGGCTAAGACAAGGAGTTTAAACTAGTATTAAAAGTTTTAGAGGAACAACGTCAAGATTTTTTTTTAAAATGTTTATTTTTAGTTTTAGGTGGACATAAGATCTTTATTTTATTTTTATGTGGTGCTGAGGATTGAACCCAGTGCCTCATGCATGCTAGGCTAGTGCTCTACCACTTGAGCCACAACCTGAGCCCCAACTTCAAGATTTTTAAGAAGGTGGTATTGTATGATCTTATTTAGTTAAGTGGATTCCTCTGGATAAAAAATTAAAGAGATATATATCAAGGCAAGGAGACCAGTTTGAAAACATCTGCAATAATCTAGATGAGCAGAAATGAAAGCCTAAAAAAAGTATACTTTCAGGGAATAGAGAAGAAAAAGATGAAAAGGTTTAGAGACCAAATCAAAACAATTTCATAGCCAGGCACAGTGGTGTATATCTGTAATGCCAGTGGCTTGGGAGGCTGAGGCAGGAAGATTGCAAGTTCAAAGCCAGCTTCAGCAATTTAGCAAGGCCCTAAAAAACTTACCAAGACACTGTATCAAAATAAAATTAAAAAAAAATTAGAAAGCCTCAGGATGTGGTTTAGTGATTAAGTAGCCCTGGGTTTAATCCCCCGCACCTTATAAAAAAAAAAAAAGAAAAAAATTCATAAGAGATCAGAGATTAGAGGAAAGAGAGAGTGAGGGAATAATCAGATGATGCCTGGGTTTTGTAAAATATCTACTTCCGGCACCATCTAGGACAGTTGACACCAAGTAGCTACATGCATGTCTGGAGCTTAGCAGAGAGGCTCCAGCACAGAATGCTCACTTTTGTATTATTTATGAAATGAGGGGCTGGGGTTGTGGCTCAGGGGTAGAGCACTTGCCCAGCATGTGTGAGGCACTGGGTTCAATTCTGAGCACTGCATATAAATAAATGAATAAAATAAAAAGATCCATCAACATCTAAACATTTTTTAAAAAAAATATATGAATTGAGAACATATTTGCATATGTGGTTGAGGAAACAAGTTTAAATAAAGTTGCCCATTAGCAACATATAGAATGGGAAGGAATGAAGTAAAACAAGAAATTTTAAAAGAACTTGATAAGTCATGGAGGCAAAAAGAAAATTAGGACAGTACCATATTAGATTTATTGAATGGGGACTGGTTGGTCCCCATTCTAGAAATCTAGAGAGGTCAAATAAATACTGATTGGTATGTAGGATTTGGAAACCCGAAGGATACTGGTGACTTAAGAACAGTTACAGTGAGCAGTGAATGAGTGGTAAAAATAGATTTTCCAAGATGTCTATCTATGAAGGGAAGGAGAGGAACAGGGGAAGGGAGTAGAAGAAGGAAAAGAAGCTTAAATATGGAATCTGAAGTTGTATCAAGGAACACTGCACATTAAAATCCATTGCACTCAATGAATCTTTTATCCATATGTAATTTGAACCTTACAAACTTTATGAAAGAGTTTCAGGGACCCCTGATCATATTTTGAGAGTTGCTAGTTTAAGAGTTTAAGGCTTAACCTGGTTGTTTATACAAATGAGACAGTGAAAAGGTCAGTGTTGAGCAGAAGGAAATCTCTTCCTCTGAATCTAGAAAAGAAAGAGAAGCATAGAGGGATAGCTCCCAAAGAATATCATTTTTTCTATGAAGTAGGACACAAAGTCATCTAGGGCTAAGTAAAATAAAAGCTCAAGCACTTTAAGAGCCAGCTACTCCTCTGAGGCCAACTCAGAAGGTAGTATTGGCTTTCCCTGACAATCAACTCTTTTGCTCCAAAATGTCACCTGGTCATTCTTCTATTACAACAATTATTTTATATTTTATTGTTTGTGTTTCTGTCTTCCCGGCTTGTGTATTCTCCTGGGTAGCGTGATTCAACCAAATTTACTTCAGCAGCTACAGAAAACATTTGTGTAAGAAATCCTGTCTATGTATAGATTATTTTTTCTTATTTATCCAGATTTCTCCCTACTGTAAGAAATACATAATTGACGAAGCTAGAAAGGTAGAAATGCTTCATAATCCTAAAAACTACAGCTAAAATGCAGGGAATTGAGAACAAAAACAGGCTATATCAGGGTCAGAAATAAATTCTGTAGCTCTTCTACACCCAGATTTCTAGACGAGAGTGTAGGGACACCAGCAAAGGCAGGCCTTTCAAGACCTCCTCCATAGATATATGCCTGAAAGTTCTAAATTCCAGAATTTAAAATTTACATTATGTTTTAATACCACCCCAACCACATATTTGGAAGAACATAAACTAAAATATTAACAGTGGTTATCTCTTGATAATTATTTTTATGGTGATTTTGTTTTCATTTTGCTTTTATGGCTTTTCAATAATGAAAATAAACTGTGCAGAAAAACTAAAAAGTGTTATTTTTTTGAACTCCTTCAGATTTACTTTGGTATACTCTGCATTAATAGAAGTTGTACTGGATCTATAAGTATCTCCATGATTATTTTCTCATATCACTAATTATTATGGTGAAGAAAAACCACTCATATTTTCAAATAAGACAATGTGGACAAGTATACAAGATGAGGTGGCAATATACTAAAATCGGTGTCTTGCTTGTGGAATCCAAATGCCTTTCCATTCATATGCCTATTCACAAACAGACAAAATAGTATGCCCCCAAACAGACTTCAAAACATTTTTGTCAAATGAATTAATACAGTTTAAGACTGTGATAAGAGGAGGGAAATGTATAGGGGTTGGGGGAGGATGGACTTTGGGTTTGAATGGTTCTGGAAACAATTATTTTCTGACAGAATTTCTTATATAACATTGTTTTCAAAATGAATGCACAGAATTATATTTAAGCTCACTATTCAGAGTAGTGGTGAGGGGTTACTGATAGGGTACAAACAATAGATATGAGAATATAACTGAGTTTTTTCAGATGCTGGCGGTCTTATTTGATCAAGCACAGTACTTTTTAATATATTTGTAACCCTTCTAAAATACATTACTTGCTTTCATGTGTTCTTAGCAAAATATGCCAGATAGTCATTAATGTTTATTTTTGGACACCTCAATATCATCACCAAATACCAAAGATGATGATACCTTCCAGACCTATGAAATTGTACAGGGTAGCCTTTTTCAAACTGGGATATGTGCTGGTGTACCATAAATCAACATGTATCTCTTTCAAACAATGACTTAACTCAATGGTAAGTAATTTTAAATGATGGGGGATTTAAAAAATATATAATGTCATTCATTCATCAAATATTTATGGAGTGTCTCTTTGTGCTGGAAGGCTCCTGGAAATAGCTTTAGGACAATTTAGGGGGGAAAAAAAAGAGAATTCATTCCTGGAACTTATATTCTAATGGAGAAGTCAGGCAATAAACAACTGAATGAATTCTATAGTATGTTGAAGTAAGGACACAGCAGCAGGAAGAGAGAAATTAGGAGAGTGTACCAACAATCCGATGGGAAATGCTGGCGGATTGGACTAGTGGGTAGAGCAGAGAAGGTGTAGAAGACCCGGGATGCTGGGTATATTCTGAGGCAGAGCCAATAGAATCTTGTATGCTGATGAGGGGAAGCAGAAGATGGCACCAAGGTCTTTGGACTTGAACAAGTTTCCTAACATGTAACTGACAGAAAGGCTATGGAAGGAGTAAGTTTGTTCTGGAAGATCAGGAGGTCAGTTCGGACAAGTAGAAATCAAACTTCCAATGAATGTTTAGTGTGAAAACAGGAGAATAAAAGAAATCGGAATTTTCCAACATCCGTTTACAAGGATTACTCCCAGAAAGGGAAAAGGCAGATTTTAACATCCTCTGCTTTTAAGGTGCCTGGGGCAGGTAGGTTTTTGAGGCACCAATAGCACTAGTTTCCATTCTCAGTGGCTAAAAATACTTTCTCAGGGTTTGCTTTTTATCCTTTTGTGTCTTTTGCTTCCAAGTCGTCACGTATGCTCCAAATCTGGCAATGTACTTATCTGATCCTACAATGCTTCTCCACTTTCTAACTGGAATCTTGAAAACCAGAGAAACGAGCAAATTAGAATCTCGTGGAGGTTACGACTACTTTCCACGCCACAAGCATCTCCGCGGGTGCTGACTTGACTTCCTGGTTCTGAGGAGTATAGACTTCCTTTGACAAATGGGCTCAGGAACACACACCCTGGGAGCCGAGAAACGGAGTTTGTCTGAGCCGACACATGGCTGGGTGACGCCCCTCCACGCCTCAGGTTCATCCTCTGGTTTGACGAACTTTTTGATCCCCGGGGACCCACCAAGTCGAAGAAAGCTCTGTCCATGCAGCCTAATTTCTAACTTTGATGGTAAGGCGATTTGCGTTCTGCGGCGGTCCCGCGACAACCTTGAGCAAAGAGAATGAGGCTCGACTCACACAACCTTCCAAGAAGGAGACCCATAGGCCGGGAATCCCTTACCTGCCCGGGAGTCAGGTGTGAGGCGC
Source organism: Tamias sibiricus (assembly GCA_025594165.1). NCBI lineage: Eukaryota > Metazoa > Chordata > Mammalia > Rodentia > Sciuridae > Tamias > Tamias sibiricus. The sequence continues at coordinate 100,575,574 of CM046661.1, read as the reverse complement.
TGACCCGGCACAGCCAAACCAAGCGAGCTGCTCAACGCCAGCGCACCCGGAAGTGCTGGAGAGGGGAGGTGCCACTCTGAAGGCCACGCCCCCTGATTCCTCTAGGTGCCTCTAGGCGACTCCGAGGCTGTAGAAACTTTCCACGTCTTGCGAAGGTCGATTCTTTAAGGGAGAGACTGTCCCTTTAAGTAGACCTCCGTCGGAGGCTGAAAAATCAAAAGCTTCCGGACATGCGCACAGCATGCAGAGGACTGCCTTCACCTAGACGTACACCGGTGCGAGCTTCTGGCGCAGCTTGGGGATCGTGTATGTGTTCATGACCAGGTTGGGATTGAGGATTCATGCCGTTTGCCCCCAACTGAAGGGCGAGGAGGGCCAGGGTCGCGCCTTGGGACGGGCGGGGCAGGGGCGGGAGAAGAAACAAGGAGAGCTGCTGTTAGTGTTGGACAGTGTTTGGATGTGAAGGCATTGCCGCTGGAGGCTATAGTTCTGTGGTGGCTTCTGTGGGAGTTTCGCAGGCCTGGGCGATTGGTGAAAGGAGGATGAAGGAAAAGGAGCTAGCTACCTTTCTCTGTTTCTAACACCGTCGCAGTATCCCTCCTCAACCAGCAGTTCCTTAACCACGGCCACCCAAACTGCCCTCAGCCCCCCACTCTTCCTTCATCAGCAGACTGCTGCCTGGGAACATTGCCCGTTTGCTTAACTCCACGTGGGCACCCTTTCCACCCTCAAGTTTGTTTGTTTGTTTGTTTGTTTGTTTTACCTATTTCATTAGCTTAGAAGGCTTTAATGTCTTTTTTCTTTTCGTGGAGAAAGAAAAGATGATCATCTTCCAGGGCCAATTCCTCCAGCTGTGGACTCCTTGTTTTTCCTCCCCAACTCTTACTCTATCAGATGCATCCTGCTCTGTTTCCTCAGTCATTTTAGAAAAATGTGCTTTTGGATTGTGTTTCTTTTCTACTCAAACATCTCCAGTGGTCATCTAGTGACGATGCAATTGATTCTAAATCTTCGACAAGACATTCAATATCTTTCATAGTCTGGCCTTAATCCGGCTGTTTTGTTTTTTTTTTTTTTCAAAACTATCAAAGTTTGCCCTCTCACTCCCAAGAACTGTGTATCTGGGCTATTTTTGCCTAACATTGTGTATTTTGTTTGTACATTACTTACGATGTCTCTGTCATGTTTCTATTTCTTGGATTATTTCAAGGACTTAGATGTCCACTTCTTGTACTGTGCCTTTCCTGATTATCCTAGGCATACGTCACCCTTTTTGACCTTTTCACTCTTAAAGCTCTTATTTTGTTTTAGGTGTTTCATTCAACAATCAGTATTGGATATAGACTTACTGTGTGCTTGATGCTTTTCTAAACATGGGTTAATCAGTGCATAATGCAGAGTTCCTTTTCATATGGAGCTGATATTCGGTTTGGGGACATAGACAGTAAATAATTAAAAGATCACCTAGAAGTGCTATGGAGAAAATTAATAGGATTTTGTGGAAGAGAATGACTTCTATAGTCCTATGGATTATTGGTCAAGATAAACCTCTAAGAATGTGAATCCTAAAAGATACAGTTATATGATTAAGGACAAATTTAAGCAGCAGGAACAGTTATGAAGGTAGTGAAGAAGGCCAGTATTAACTGGAGTATAGTGGGTAATGGGGTAAAGGTACAAGATGAATTTGGAGAACAAAGGCAAAATGTTTTTGAAAGCCAGTACAAATAATTTGAACTTTGTTATAAATGTAATAAGAGGGTTTTAAATAGAGTTGCAATATGATTTACCTTTTAAAACAACATTCTGGATACTACATCGAAAGTCGACTATGGTAGGCTAGATACATAAGCAGGGATTAGAAGCCTTCAGAATGTCTTGAGAATTTGGGGGATGGAAATAGTTAAAGTAATGGTAATGAAAGGACAGTGAGAGTGATCAGGGAGTCATATCCTTACAGTTTGTGCAGACATTTTGGTGAGAATGTCAAAGTTATGACCATAAGAAGGGATAACAAAAATAAAGTGGAGGTAAGAGCTTGAGGATGAAATTGAGGAACCGAGGGACCAAGAAATTAAATGGTTATCCACATAGATGATCATGAGGTAATCCTGGATAAGAATATTGTGAGCCAGAAGTTATAGGTGAATAAAAAAGAGTCATCAGGAGAGAGATGATGGCAGTGGAGGGTAATGCCTGATGGCATGATTTGCAAAGGAATTGGGATTTTTAGAGGTAGAGGAAGAAGTGGTAAGAAAAGATCAGTGGGAAACAGAAAGTATAATTAATCTCCAGGTCCTCAGCTAGATGACTGTAGAAAACAAAAAGAACAAAAAACAACAACAACAACAACAACAAAAAACCACTTTACTCAAGAGGACTACTGAAGAAGGAACCTGGGAAAATAGCCATGTTTTAATAAGAGCAAGAAATAGAAGGGACTGTGCAGGAAACTGAAGAATTAATGAAAATATATATCTCCATTTACATTTCCTAGGAAATTAGGATATAGAAAATTTGCTGTGATATCTGCATAGCACAATGGAAAGGACTGAGGAGGGAAGTGCTTTGCTCAATTGGTCCAGTTTAGTACAATATATTTTAGAAATGGGATGAAGGTCCAGGTGATGATAAATTATCTGGATAGTATGAATAACACAAACTGAGTATTGAGGCCCCTGGATAATTTATCTTTCCAACAGCTCCATGAGTTATGGTAGCAGTGGGTTGTATGCCTACTGAGTGAAGGTGTTCTCAGAGAACTATTCTCTTGTCTACTGCTTCAAGAAAACCCTGTAAGGGTTTCTTTTCTATGATGCCAAGGATATGATTATAATTTTTCCCTGACTCAACCTCAGATATCTTTATATCTATCTTAATGGGGGCTTTAGGGAAGGCTTCAAGTCCAGGACTAACCTAAACCTCCCATGTAAACTCATAGTAAGCTGGCATTTAGAACTTCCTTAAGCCATCAATTTTGACCTTTTTTTTGGTCTTCTGCCCTCACTCATGTTTTAACCTTTAATATATAAAAACCTAGCCACCAATTCTCTGGAATTAGTTGGAAGTTTTAGGCTCCAGAGGTGGGATTGGACAAATCATTGTAGAATAGTCCTAAGTACTTGTCCTTTCTTTGTGGACCTACAGATAATATTTTTTGGTAAGCTTGAAATTGATCCTTTTTGATTCTCGATAGTAGGCAGAAGACTAGAGTGAATGAAGAATCAATTTATAAATCACTAGTTATACCAAATGAGTAAAGTACACATGATCTATAATCATAAATTATTAATGTCATCTAAGGGGGGATTGAAAGGAAGATAGCTCTGTATAGATCTTGCAAACCTTTTCCTTTTTTGTTAGCCACAACTTATCTTTCTGATAACTAATTGTCTTTTTGTTTCTTTTGTAGGCATTATTACTAAAGAATGGAAGAGGATACACATTATAGAATTAGGTTTAGTTCTTTGTGTTTCATCAATGAGCATGTTGGATTTCAGGGTACTATAAAAAGCTCACCAGGTGACTTTATTGTGATTGAGATTGATGAACAAGGACAATTAGTTAATAAAGCCATTGATGAACCAGTTAATGCAGTTAGTAAAATACCTGAGCTGAATAATTTTGCCAAAAAGCCAAAATTAAATCTTCAAAATTTGTCTTTTGAAGATGGAAGTTACCAGGAACTTAATACTTTGTCTAGGTGCTCTGATGGTGACCAGAATCATCAGTCTAAGTCAGAAAAAGAAGATACCATAGGGACTTCCAAGTGTGAAGAAGAAAAAGCTGATGTATTAAACTTCTTTTTAGATGAAAAAACAAATGAATTATTGAATCAGTTTGCCTGTGATATAAAAGAGAAGTGGAATTTAGAAACTGAGCTAAATGGGCCATCTCCTGAATTCTCATTAGGCAGGATCTTTGACAAAAACCAAAGGGCTGTTTTACATAGTGCTATTAGGCAGAAATTTCCTTTCTTAATAACTGTAGGAAAAAACAGTGAAATTGTTGTAAAACCAAATCTTGAGTATAAAGAACTTTGTCATTTGGTATCCCAAGAAGAAGCACTTGAGTTTTTTAAGTATTTAGATGCAAAGAAAGAAAATTCCAAATTTACCTTTAAACCTGATACAAACAAAGACCACAGAAAAGCTGTCCACCATTTTGTCAATAAGAAGTTTGGAAACCTTGTGGAAACCAAATCTTTTCCTGAACAGACTTATGGTGCTGGTGATCCAAATGTAGTAATAACAGTAAGATTTCGGGAAAAAACAAAGCACAGGAAAAGGTCTCTTCATGAATGTCAGGAAAGAAAAGTCATATATACAGGTAACTGAATAACAAATCATTTCTTGGATAAGCTTACTTAAATTTAAAATTATGTCAAAGCTGAATACCTTCAGTGAATTGCATAGACTTGGCTAGAGAAATTCTGGAAAAAAAAATATATTGGTCTGTTACTTAAAGGAAGATGAATCCTTCCAAATTATATTAGTGTAAAAATTAGCCTGAAAGCTTGGGCAATAAAGACATTTATAGTTAACATAGTCTCAAGTGTATCATGTTGAAACCATTGTTTTGTGCTCAAAAAGTTTTATTGATTTCATGTTTTGAACATCAATTAAAATTAAGTTTTTGGAGATAAGAAGAATTTGTTTGCTATGTTTGGAAAAGTTGAAAAGAACACCTCATAACCCCAAACAATTAAATTTCCCTACCCATGGTAAGGAATCCTAAAACTGGGCTCTGTCAGTCTTCTCTAGGATGTGCTCAAATTTTAGCATGCATTTTCATCAGAAAATTTTGGTAAAATGAATTTTTGAGTCCCATTCTAGTTTCTGATTCAGAAGGGTTGGAATGGGACTTTACAGATCCCTAGGTGATACTTTATTTGCTGGTTTGGGGACTACATTTTTAGAATCACTGTTTTAGGGGATGTATATAATTCCTAGGACAGATGGAACTGATGAAATCACACTGTACAATTCTAGCTGACAAAGTTTAATTGGTTTATATCCTGTTTGAAGAATGGAAAGTATTTCATATGGTCATTTTTTACAAATTTACTTAGTTAATCATTTAAAAGAAGACCAGTAACCCAAGCTTGCACAGATGAATGTGGCACAGAAACAGTACCATGAAGGAACTTTGTGTTGTAAGTGAAAAAGAGTTCAGACTTTTGAGTTTTCATTATGACTCTAGTTCACAAAAATATTTATGAAATTTTAAATATCTTTAAGATTTAAGTTCCTTAGATGTGAAAATGGAAATAGTACTATAGGCAAATTATTTAACAATTTATAACTTTTTTTTTCCCTCCTCAGTGTTGGGGATTGAACTCAGAGGTGCTATGTCACTGAGCTATATCCCCAGCCTTTTTGATTTTTTATTTTGCAACAGAGACTTGCTAAGTTGCCGTGGTTTCGCTTAAACTTCAGAACTTCTTGTTTCAGCCTCCTGAAGCATTGTGATTATAGGTGTGCACTACCATGCCTGGCACAATTCATAATTTTTAATTGTACTTAAAAAATGGGGTAGTAGTAAAACCTTACAATGATATTCTAAAGATTAAATGAAACTCATAAAATTATTTAGTATGTAATACTTAAATTTTAGCATTTTTTTTCTTTCCTGGTAATTTCTGTCTAGTTGTATAACTTGACTTTTCTATGATAAAGCTGCTAACATAGGACTTGACATATCAGACATGCAATAAATATTAGCAGATAAGTCTATTATAAAGGAAAAACAGTATTAACTTTACATGTAGGGAGAATAGTTGCTGTTAAGTGATTTAAACAGCTCTAGGAATTCGTGGTTTTTTTTTTTTTTTTTTTTTTTTTTTTTTTGTGGTACCAGGGATTGAACTCAGGGGCACTTGACCACTGGGCCACATCCCCAGCCCTTTTTTGTGTTTTTATTAGAGACAGGGTCTCACTGAGTTGCTAAGTGCCTCGCCATTGCTGAGGCTGGCTTTGAACTCGAGATCCTCCTGCCTCAGCCTCCCAAAGTGCTGGGATTACAGGCGTGAGCCACCGCGCCTGCCTCTAGGAATTCTTATTTTTAATACTACTTGAAATTCTAACAGAACTAGTTTTAGTTAATGAGTCAAATGTGGAAACTTTATTATATTAATTTAAATAAATTTTGCTAAAGCTATGAATGTTTGGAGGGATATATTATAAGAGGAATTAACGGTTTGCCTGAGGATGATATGAAGGTACTGGTATACCTACAAGCCCAAGAACAAAGAAAGAGACAAAGATAAGTTTTGTCTACTACATATTTTGCTTACGCAACCCTTTATAAAAATTAAAAGGTAAAAATATTTAATAAGTAGATCTATCTAAAACATGGAGCATTTTTTTTAAAAAAAATCCTTAAAAAATTTTTAATTGTAAAACTTACCATATTAATTATTTTTTAAGTGTGTAGTTCAATGGTAAGGGCATTCACATTGTTGCACAAATATCAGCATTGTTTGTCTCCAGAATTTTGTCATCTTCCCAGTGTGACAGTTCATACTTATTAAATAAGGTTTATGTTACTTAGCATAATGTCTTCAAGGTTCATCCATATTATAGTATGTGTTAGAATTTCCTTCTTTTTAAAGGCTGAATAATATTCCATTGTATGTATATAACACATTTTGTTCATTCATTCATTTGCCAATGGATGTGGGTCACTTCAACTTTTGGGTGATTGTGAGTAATGTTGCTGTGAACATGGGTATGTTCAAGTTGCCATTTTCAGTTCTTTGGGGTATATACTCAGCAGTACAACTGTTAGGTTATATGGTAATTCTATGTTTAATATTTTGAGGAATTGCCCTGCCATTTTTTGATGACACTGTTTTGAAATACTTGTTAAAAAAGACTTTAAGCATCCAATGGAAATTTCATTTTAGATATTTATTTTCCATCTATAGAGGATTCATTTGACATGTAGGTCTTGAACTTCCTCACTATTTTTGTACTTTCCTTTAATCTTTTGAGTCTATTTTTAATAGATCCTTAAAAATGTTTGCTAATTCCATCTCTTTCATTTCTTGGTCTGTTCATGGACTGATCTTTATTTGGGTTATGGATCATGTGTTTATGCTTCTTTGCATGTCTAATACTCTTTTTAGAGGCCAAAAATTGTGAACATTCCCTTGTTGAGTATCTGAATTGTGGTGTCTTTTAAAGTGTGTTGAACTTTGCTTTATGAAGTACAAAGTATTTTGCAGATTCATTTGAGTTTCATTTTAAGTTTAAAGGTAAATTTACAGTAGGTTTTACTCTGACCATTATATAGCTCTGCTCTAGAAGTCCAGGATCAAGCTCAAAGTGCAGTAGGGTTAGAGTCTGTTGAGAGTTCTTTCCTTAGTTTGTAGATCACCACCATTTCTCTCACATGTACTCTTCATTGTGTGCTTTTTTTTTTTTTTTTTTTTAATATTTTTTAGTTGTTGATGGACCTTTATTTACTTACATTGGTGCTGAGACTCAAACCCAGGGCCTCATACATTCTAGGCAAGTGCTCTACCACTGAACTATGACCCCAACCCTTCATTGTGTGCTTTTGAGGGAAGAGAAAGAGAATGCTGTGGTGTATCTTATAAAGATGCTAAACCTATTGTACCAGGGTTCCACCATAATGACCTTGTTAACCTTAATTACTTCATTTGAGGCCCCATCTCCAAATTGGCCATACTGGTGTTTGGGGCTTAAGCATATGAACTTTGAGGGTATATGGATAATCAGTATGTAACAGATAGTAAAAGATTATTATTATTTTATGTCACTAAGTTTTAGTGCTGTATTCAGTAATTAATAGTGATTTTGGTACCAGAAATGGTTGTTGCTATAACAAAAGCCTAAAACTGGTAGGTACCTTTTCTTAGAAGTTTGAATGTCCTTCCAGGAAGCTATCTTAAGTTTACAGTAAAATGTTAGAATCAAGACAAAAAGGATCCTTGTTATATAGTGCCAGAAAATTTTTTAACATTGTGTTCATCTTTAGTTAAAATGGAAAGCAGAAAGTGTGTCTGTTGAAGGAATGCTCTAACTGAAAGATTTCCAAGCAAAAGTGTTGAAATGTAAACTGGCTTTTTACTGCTTATAGTAAAATTCTAAAGGAAAACCAGTCAGATATAAAAGAGCTAGGATATTCTGTGTCCAAACAAACATACAAAGAAACAAACTATATGCATATATATTTAAATTTCGAGTCACTCCAATTAGCACATGATGTTTAAATTAAGAAATGGCTTCCAGGCAAAGAGAAAATCCATGGCAAGGTCAAGACAACATGCCCTAACAAGGAAATCTAGATATAATTATAAAATCCTTTTGTTAATATTTCAGAAAGATGCGTGATAGTGCTTTAGAGAGTAATTCAGACAGAGGCCCTCTAAGGATTCTAAGGGTGTAATTCTTGGACTCCTGTGTTACACAGTAGTTCTAGGATTTTTAGGGGAAATATATCTCTGCAGCTTCATCCTAAAGTAGGAAAGGTCTTTTCTTAACAAATTTGAGTATCTTTTTGTCTAAGGGAGTGAATCAAAAGAAGATCCATATAGTTCTTTTAAAGGATTGAAGACAGTACTGAATAAAAAGAGGCATTTGAATTCTTAAACTTGTAAAGACAGTCATTAGTCTGGGAAAGTTCTTCTGCTACAAATAGGCTTTTATGGAAAAATACTTTTCCCCCCCATAACTAAGACTAAGGTAAATCATTAACAAATTAACAAATTCCTAGATGTTGATAGGAATAAATTCTAATAAAGGGACTATTAACATTTACTTAGCTAGCATGGAATTGCTATGGATCAGTGAATTCTAGATAATTCCAGTTTGAATGTGGAATCTAGAGTGCTTATGCCATGTATGTCCCAATATATTGAGGTGTGTGAAAATCAGATATGTTTTCTTTCACAGTTCTTTGTATCCTTTATATTAAGAGAAATTGTATTTGGGGGTAAAAATTCAAGAAAATGTACCCAAAGAGCACCTTATTTATATCTGAATTTGATGTAGATGTAGAGATCCTAGAATTTAATCTGATGTAATAGAATGAGTCTTTGGGGCCATAGAAAATATGTATATTTTGAATAGGATTGGAACATTAAATATGATTCAGAGCATGGATTGTGTTTTTCATCATTCACGGTGGCTCTCAGTGGCCAATCCTCCTAATATTGTCACAGTTTGGGCTGAGTGACCAATAGGATAGGACAGAAATTGTGATGAACGATATGACTTCTGAAGCTAGATCTTAAAATTATTACACTTTTAGTCCATTTTTCTGGGATTGCTCACTCTGGGGAAGACCAGCTACAATAATGTAAGATACTGAAGCTGTCCGTTGGAGAGGAACTAAGTCCTCTCACCAACAACCAACACCAACTTGATCACCATGTGAGTGATTTTCTTTAGAAATGGATTCTCCAGTTCCTCTTAGGCTTTTAAGTCACTGTAGCCCTAGTTACATTTAACTAGAACTTCATGAGACCTATGCTAGATCCACCCAACCAAGGTGCCCTTGAATTCCTGACCCAGAGTAACCATGAGAGATAAATGAAGGTTGTAAACCACTAAGGTTTAGGGTGACATGTTATGCAACAGTAGATTAATAATATATAGCCTTTAACCCTAGATATATATACACAAATTGTTTATCAGCAACAAACTCAAGGGACTACCTATTCTGATTTCAGGAAATCCTCATCTGGTATTCTGCCAGGTGAATTCCAGCTCACTTAGCCTTCCTGAACGCCAGTCTCTTTACCCTTTTAATTCAGCAAGACTATTCTATCTAGAGTCTACCTCCTTGTGCTGTGGTCCATAAAGTATTTCTAGGTAGAAAACCAGGGCATTTCAGGACTCACCTCATTTGTTTCCTTTTTGGATTACAGTTCTGTGACCACTGTTATTCAGTTTCCAAAAACAGCTGTTTTATATATATTTTTTTCAGTTTTCTGATTATTTACAATGGGAATCTATCTGGTATCAATGATTCCAACATGGCTCAAAGTGGAAGTCTGAAACTAAATCTTAAAACTTAGTATCATTGATTTTCTTTGTAATGCTTCATTTTTCACAAATAAGAAAATGGTATGAATTTATAAATTTAGTTGCATTTAACTTTTTGTAAGTATTTCCTTGTTGTCTAGCTTCAGTAAGATTCGATGTAGAAAGATAAATTTAAAATTATTATTATTATTATTATTATTATTATTATTATTATTTGTGGTACTGGGGATTGAACTCAGGGGCATTCGACCACTGGGTCATATCCCCAGCCCTTTTTTGTATTTTATTTAGAGACAGGGTCTCACTGAGTTGCTAAGTGCCTCGCCATTGCTGAGGCTGGCTTTGAACTCGCGATCCTCCTGCCTCAGCCTCCCAAAGTGCTGGGATTACAGGCGTGCGCCACCGCGCCCGGCTAAAATTATTATTTTTAATTGGAACTAAAAGTCTCATTCTCTTAACATTCAAGTACATAAACTTCTATGTAGATGTAGATTAATAATATTGATTTGATTCTCTAAAATATTTATATGAAATTATAAATCATTATGGACAAAAGTGTTTATTTCTTGGGGCTGGAGATATAGCTCAGTACAGTACTTGCCTTGCAGACACTAGGCCCTGGGTTCAATCCCCAGCATCACAAAAAAAAAAAAAAAAAAAGTGCCTGTTTCCTTAAGCTAATCTGAAACAAACCAATATCTTAAGTGAGTTGGGGATTCCTTCTTTCATGGCTGAGCTTTCCTAATGACATCCCCAAGATTATTGGGAATACATATGACATGTTGAATTCTAGTCTTTAATCTCCTACAGTGAATGTTATTGTTCAAAATTTAATTGGATTGCTGGCCTAGAACTACCAGTTATTGAATGTAATAGTTAATAAAATAAGAATAATCTATTTTGTGGGGAGCATTCAACCTTGGAACCTGAAAAGAATTTGAGGGAGAGATGCTTCTGTTATTTTGATCCTGAAGAATAAGTGAAAATAACACAAATAATACATGGAAGGAACATGTTTTGGACAGAGGGATTCACATGTACAAAAGTACAGAATTGTGGAAGGCTCTAGTCTATCTATGGATTAAAAGAAGTTCTCTGTGTCTGAATTATAGGGTACACAAATGGAAGTGGTGCATATGGAGATGGGAAAGCTAAATTCATGTCAGATATGAATGATAGGTTAAGGGATTTGAATTATTATTTTTTTTATTTGTAGGCCAATTCCTTTTAAAAAATAACAGCTGAAATCTATGATACTGATTTTGTATTTCAATTAAAAATGTTCTTTATCTAATTATTTAGATATCCTGATCTGTATTCTGGTGAGAGTGTAATAGATATGTGGTAGCTACTTTTTAAATAATCTAGGATAATTTGTGTTTCAGCTTTTACCCTACAAAAGGAAAATCTGGAGATGTTTGAAGCAGTTGGTTTTTTAGCTATCAAACTTGGTGTGATTCCTTCAGATTTTACTTACGCAGGCCTTAAAGACAAGAAAGCCATCACCTATCAAGCAATGGTTGTGAGAAAAGTGACTCCAGAGAGGTAATAAGGTATTATTATAAGTATATTAACTATCAACATTAATTAATTTATTATAGACCAAACAGAACACTCTGCATTAAACATATAATTGTCTCCTACATAGAGTTATATCTTAATTTTCCATTGAAAATATTGGAAGTTATAGAATAAAACTGAGAAGTGACAATTTTTAAATAGTTCAAATTGTTTCTAAACATCCTGTACTATATTCTTTACTGTAAGCAATAATATAAATATGTATTGTATTCAGGAAAGTGTCATAAATATTTTTTTCCTAATTATTTTAATACTTTTATAACTTTATTATCCTTATTTAGAATATATCCTTGTTAGAGTATAAAATACTCTAATTAGCTTCATTTTCGCCTAATCAAGTTTTAAAAATAGTTTTTGTAATTGTAAAGATATTTTTGTGAAAAAAGTTATTACAGATTTAGAAAGTAGAAAAAAGCATAAAAACAAATTAAATCACTAATTAGTCTAAGAAATAAGTACCATAAACATTTTGATTTATTTTTTAATGCATTTTTCAGAGACTACCATGTATACATAACATATACGCATTTATTTTATATATATGAAAAGCATATTACATATGCAGTTTATATTTTACTTTTCAAAATAAAATAATTATATGAAAATTTATATCATCAAATACTTCAAAATCATGTCCATGATATGGATTTATTAATAGTCCCCTATTTTTGGAAATAGGAATTCTTTCAATTTTTTTACTATAAATAATACTATGATTAATATTTTTATACTTAAATCTATATCTCATGCATACTTTCCTCAATATAAACATCAAAAGTTGAATCGTTGGGTCAAAATTCAGCCTAATTTGATGTAATTTAATATTTTTAATCCTTATTAATGAGGTATTTAAGTATTCACGTATTTACAAGTAGAATTGTGTAAGTTCTTCTGAGCTCTTGTATAAGGGACAAAAAAATTATGATTTTGTTTTGTGGTCAGGAATTACGGTATAGGTAAGAAAGAAGGACTTTAGATTTTAGGCCTTTGAGACAAAAGCTAGTTTTTAACAACCAAAGAAAACAATTGTTATTAATTCCTATCAAGAGAGATTACTTTCATTTATCTCAAAGGTATGGGATTTTAATTACTCTTCAAGTAATAGCAGTATTTTAGTAGACGCAAAAAAATCTAGAGATATATTTAGAGGGGTAATAAAATAAACAATCTTCCTAATAAAACATAATTTTATAAAGATTACAGAAAATATGAATGTAAAAGAAAATTTCCATTGGCTCTTATAGAATCTTAAATTCATGCTAAAGATCTACTTTAGGTGTTAGGTAAGAATTGCAAGTTTGAGTAAGGGAGTGTTCAAACTAGAATTTCAGGAAAATTCTCTGTACTAGTGGTTTCTCTTGAAAAATTTGGGAAAAAAGACAAGGAAAGGAGCAGAGTCCAGGCACAGCAAGGAAGATTAGGAGAAACATTGGGACCTAATATTTGAACTAAGGAGAAGTCAGAAGTCCTTTATAAGTACTCTGTGATAGCATTAGTAATACATGTTCAAGTTCCTAAACTACTTCTGTTAGTATAGTCTACAATAGTGACTAGTACATATTACTTGTTGAAATAACATCAACTTTAGAATGTTCCAAAAAAATACTGTATCAGTATTATTCTGGTATAAGGAATTACATGGCAACTATCATTTCAAATCTTACATTAAAATAATCTTTAAATGTAAGATTCAGCCAAGTCTGTATAATTTATCATTTGCAGGTTGAAAAATATTGAAAAAGAAATTGAAAAGAAAAGAATGAATGTGTTTAATATTCGATCTGTAGGCAAGTCCCTTAGACTTGGACAGCTTAAAGGAAATCACTTTGATATTGTCATCAGAAATTTACAAAATCAAATAAATGATTCTGCAAATTTGAGAGAGAGAATTTTCGAGGCAATAGAAAATGTTAAGGTAAGAAAACTCAATTTTTAAATAGAGAAACACAGGAAAACCTTCCTAGTCTCTCTTTTTACATTGAAGTGAGAAGGGAACCTTTTGTTTTTCTTTTGTACATTTTTATGTGCATGCATAATTATTTTTAAAATGATAGGGTTATTTGGCTTGTTTTCTGTTTTCTTCTTGATACAGTTTTATTATAATAACATAAATATAATTTTAAAAATACAATGTATGGAGATCCCCTAGAGATGGGAGAACAATCTCTTGCTTAAGAAAAGATTTCTTGATTTCTTTCTTCCTTTTTTTTTTTTTTTTTTTTTTTTTTTTAGCATTCTCTTTATTATTTTTGTCAGGGGAATTTAGTTATTTAGTTTTGGAAAGTTTTTTCAGTAATTCTTTTAGAAATCTTTGTTAAATAGTTAATTACTTTTCAAAATTGTGTATAATCTTTTTTCTGTTTAATCTGATTTAAAATTTTCTTATATATATGTATATATATATATATAGTTTATGCACATTTTATTATGTCTTACAATTAAAAAAAATACTTAAGTTTTTAAGTGACTGCCAGGCACTTAAATATGCATATACTATTAGGCGTATTGTCTCTGGTCTAATTCCTAGGTCCTTGATCCACTTTGAATTGAGTTTTGTGCATGGTGAGAGACAAGGGTTTAATTTCATTTTGTTGCATATGGATTTCCAGTTTTCCCAGCACCATTTGTTGAAGAGGCTGGCGCCTTTGTCTAATATAAGATAGCTGAAATTATATGTATTAGTCTCTGTGTCCTCAATTCTGTACCATTGGTCCACCATCTGTTTTGGTGCCAAATCATGCTGTTTTTGTTACTATTGCTCTATAATATAATTTAAAGTCTGGTATGGTGATGCCCCCTGCTTCACTTTTCTTGCTCAGGATTGCTTTGGCTATTCTGGGTCTCTTATTTCTCCAGATGAATTTCATGACTGCTTTTTCTATTTCTTTGAAGAATGACATTGGGATTTTGATTGGAATTGCATTAAATCTGTATAATGCTTTTGGTAGTATGGACATTTTGACAATATTGATTCTACCTATCCAAGAGCAAGGTAGGTCTTTCCATCTTCTGAGTTCTTCTATGATTTCTTTCTTTAGTGTTCTATAATTTTCCTTATAGAGGTCTTTCACCTCTTTCGTTAAGTTGATTCCCAGGTATTTTTTTTTTTTTTTTTTTGGATGCTATTGTAAATGGGGTAGTTTTCATCATTTCCCTTTCAGAGTCTTTGTCACTGATGTACAAAAATGCCTTTGACTTATAGGTATTGATTTTGTATCCTGCTACTTTGCCAAATTAATTTACTAGTTGTAAAAGTTTTCTGGTAGAGTTTTTTGGGTCTTCTAGGTATATTATCATGTCATCAGCAAATAGTGCTAATTTGAGCTCTTCTTTTCCTATCTGGATCCCTTTAATTTCTTTTGTCTGTCTAATTGCTCTGGCCAGAGTTTCAAGTACTATGTTAAATAGCAGTGGTGAGAGGGGGCATTCCTGTCTTGTTCCAGTTTTTAGAGGGAATGCTTTCAAATTTTCTCCATTTAAGATAATGTTATCTCTGGGTTTTGCATACATAGCTTTTATAATGTTGAGATATGTTCCTGATATTCCTAGTTTTTCCAGTGTTTTGAACATAAAGGGGTGCTGTGTTTTGTCAAATGCTTTTTCTGCGTTATTGAGATAATCATGATTTTTATCTTTAAGTCTATTGATGTGATGTATTATGTTTATTGATTTCCAAATGTTGAACCAGCCTTGCATCCCTGGGATAAACCCCACTTGATCGTGGTGCACTATCTTTTTGATATGTTTTTGTATCCGATTTGCCAGAATTTTGTTGAGGATTTTTGCATCTATGTTCATTAAAGATATTGGTCTGAAGTTTTCTTTTTTGGATGCGTCTTTGCCTGGCTTTGGAATTAATGTAATATTGGCCTCATAGAAAGAGTCTGGAAGAGCTCCCTCTTTTTCTATTTCTTGAAAATAGTTTGAAGAGCATTGATATTAGTTCTTCTTTGAAAGTCTTGTAGAACTCTGCTGTAAACCCATCAAGTCCTGGACTTTTCCTTGTTGGTAGCTTTTTGATGACATCTTCTATTTCTTCGCTTGTAATCGATCTGTTTAAATTATGTATAGCCTCCAGATACAGTTTAGGCAAATCATATGACTCTAGAAATCTGTCAATGCATTCAGTATTTTCTATTTTATTAGAGTACAAGTTTTCAAAGTAATTTCTAATTATCTTATGTATATCTGAGGTGCTTGTTGTGATATTCCCTTTTTCATCACGAATGTTAGTAATTTGAGTTTTTTCTCTTCTTCTTTTCATTAGCATCGCATCGCTAAGGGTCTGTCAATTTTGTTTATTTTTTCAAAGAACCAACTTTTAGTTTTGTCAATTCTTTGAATTGTTTCCTTAGTAGAAGAAAATGTAAACTCCAATTTCCAACATGTCGGATTAGGTCCCAAGTTCCTTAATAAAAATCCTGTAGCGCAAGAACTATTACCAAGAATTAATGAATGGGATAGATTTAAACTAAAAAGCTTCTTCTCAGCAAAAGAAACAATCAGTGAGGTGAATAGAGAGCCAACTAATTGGGAACAAATATTTAATACATGCACATCAGATAGAGCACTAATTTCTAGAATATATTAAGAACTCAAAAAACTTAACACCAAAAAAAGCAAATAACCCAATCAATAAATGGGCTAAGGAAATGAAAAGACACTTCTCAGAAGAAGATACACATTTAATCAACAAATACATGAAAAAATGCTCAACATCACTGGCAATTAGAGAAATGCAAATCAAAACTACTCTAAGATTTCATTTCACTCCAGTCAGAATGGCAGCTATCAAGAACACAAACAACAATGAATGTTGGAGAGGATGTGGGGAAAAAGGCACACTTATACATTGCTGGTGGGACTGCAAAGTGGTGCAACCGCTATGGAAAGCAGTATGGAGATTTCATGGGAAAATGGGAATGGAACCACCCTATGACCCAGCCATCCCACTCCTGGGTCTATTCCCAAAAGACTTAAAAACAGCATATTACAGTGACACAGCCACTTCAATGTTTATAGCAGCACAGTTCACAATAGGTAGGTTGTGGAACCAACCTAGATGTCCCTCAGTAGATGAGTGGATAAAGAAAATGTGGTATATATACAAAATGGAATTTTACTCAGCAATAAGAGAGAATAAAATAATGGCATTTGCAGGTAAATGGATGAAGTTGGAGAATATAATGCTAAGTGAAGTTAGTCAATCTCAAAAATCCAAATACTGAATGTTTTCTCTGATATAAAGAGGCTAGTTCACAGTGTTGTTGGAAGGGTGTACATAGGATCAGAGGAACACTAGAATGGTCAATGGAAAGGGAGGGGAAGGGAGGGAGCAAGTGGGGAGGGGGGAAGGAAAAAAATTGGTGGTTGAATGAGATGGATATCATTATCCTAAATGCATGATTGAAGATCTGAATGGTACTTATATACTTTGTATACAAGCAGTTGTATGTAAAAAGATACTATACTTGTGCATTATGAATAAGTAAATAAATAATTAAAAAAAATGCATATACTACCATAGTCTTTAATCATCTAGACTAGGGCATCCACAAATTTTTCTATAAAGGGCCAATAATAAATATTTTTGGCTTTGTAAACATATGGTTCTTATTGCACCTAATCAACTGGCCTTGTGTAGAAGCAGCCATAGATAATACATAACTGAAAGAACATGTCTGTAGAAATTTATTTTTAAAAATGAGTGTTGAGCCAAGTGTGACCTGTGGGCTATAGTGGTTTGCCAACTACTAATCGAGATCAGTAGTTCTCAAACTGGGGAGCCTTTAAAAAATTTAAACAATCAATTTCTACCTCCGAGTCAATTAAATAAGAACATTTGGGGAGTGGCTTTGGCATTAGTATTTTTAAACAGCTTCTTAAGTAATTCTGTTCCGTAGCCAATATAGAAAGACACTGATCTAAGTTTCTGATCACAAAGATCTTTTTGCATAATTTTATGCTTCTCTAATAGGAAAACAAAGTGTGGTTTTTAGCTTCCTTACAGTTGGGAAAATATATTCCAACTAGAGTTTTTAAATTCAGCACTGTCACCTAGGTATAGGAATTCTCTGAATATATGCTGTGTACTTTTTATCTTTTTTTCATGAGTGATCTATCTAAAATTTTTTTTTCTAAAATAACTGTTACTAAAATGATATATCTATTAAAAAATGGAGGGTATTTCTCTGAACTCCTGTAGCATTTATTACTAGTCATCTATCAGTCCCCAGGAAGATACAACTATATCATATTGTAAAGTTTCCATTAGAAATAATCTTAGCTTTAGCCAGCTTGCTTGCTTGCTTTTTTTTTTTTTTTTTTTTTTTCTTCTTGGTACCAGGGATTGAACCCAAGGGCACTTAACCACTGAGCTGCATCATCAGCCCTTTTTATTTTTTATTTTGAGACAGGGTCTCACTGGGTCACTTAGGGCCTCCCTAATTTACAGAGGCTGGCCTTTGAACTTGTGATCCTCCTGCCTCAATCTCCTGAGCTGCTGAGATTACAGCCATGTGCCACTGAACCTAGTTGTACTTTTTTTTTTTTTTGATGGTACATTATAGTTGTACATATTGGTGAGGTTTGTTGTTACATATTTATATATGTACACAATATAATCCTCCAATATAATTTGTCCAATACCACTCCACAGAACTTTCTCCTTTTCTCCCCACCTGTGATCCCTTGGCCCCTTTCTTTTACTGATGTCCCTTTGATTTTTAGGAGATCCACTCCCACCTTACTTTTCCTTTTTTTTTTCTCTAGCTTCTGCATATGAGAGAAAACAATCCTTAACAATCCTTAACCTTCTGAGATTTACTTATTTTGCTTAACATCAATTTTCCTGCAAATGCCATAATTTCATTTTTCTTTATGGCTGAATAAAGAGTGTATATACCACATTTTCTTTATCCATTCATCTATTGATAGACATATGGGCTGGTTCCATAGTTTGGCTGTTGTGAATTATGTTGCTATAAACATGAGTATGCATGTTATCACTATAGTAAGATGACTTTAATTCTTCAGGATAAATACCAAGGAGTGGTATAGCTGGGTCATATGGTAGTTTTCATGCCTAGTCTTTTCAGGAGCCTTCATATTGGTTTCCATAGTAGTTGTACTAACTCACAGTCCCACTAACAGTGAAAGTCTTCCTTTTCTCTACATCCTCTCTGGCATTTACTATTTTTTGTATTCTTGGACCACCATTCTGACTTGAGTGAGATGAAATCTCAGTGAAATTTTGATTTGCATTTCTCTAACTGCTAATGATGTTGAACATTTTTTCATTATTTGTTGGTCACTTATATTTCTTCTTTTGAGAAGTGTCTGTTTAATTTATTTGGCCATTTATTAATTGGGCTATTTGATTCTTTGATGTAAAGTTTTTTGAGTTCTTTATATATACTAGATATGAATCCTCTGTCAGAAGAGTAGCTTAGCCAGCTTTCTTCTAATTCTCATGATCAAAGAAGAGAGTTGAGTAGCCTTGAAAATAAGGATTATTTAAAGTTTTCTTCAGATAGTAATAACTGATTGTTATAAAACTTTTATTATATATAAGTAATTTGGAGGGGTGGTTAAAATTATCCTGGTCATTCTAAGTTACTATCTGATTATTTTATTCAAATTTGAAATAATTAAAAATATTCAACTATGAGATTTAATGCAGTGTACTTACTTTATCTACAGTTGATTTTGTGCATGACATAAAGATGGAGTTCCTTTCGTACCATACTGATAACAAATTGTCTTAGCATCTTTTATTGAATAGTCTTTGAGCTGTTGCTCAACAATAATTATTGGCTGAATAAATATACACTTTATAGCAGTAAATTACCATTTCCTATTTCTTCTGAGTACTATGGCAATTTGTAAACATGGCTTCAAGATTCATCTCCATCAAGAGGTGAGTTCTGTGCCCTACCCTGGAATTTAAGTGCTATCCTGGCTTAACCAATAGAGTACTGCTAGAGTGACACCATGGCATTTTCTTGGCCCAGCCTTTAAGAAACTAGTCAAACTAAATAATAAATGAATATATAAAGGAGCCAAGACTTGCAGAGTTTGAAAAGAAATGTTTTTTGTTCCTAACATGTCCTAACAGCAGAAGAGTCTCAAAATAACAAAGAACCTAAGGGCAGAGGTCAGATCCTGGTGTTAGGTAACCAACTCATTCCAGTTTTCCTAGAACTTTCTTGACTTTAGCAGTGAAAGTTGCATGTCCCAGGAAATCCTCAGTATTGTGAATGGAAAGCTGACATATTTTTTAAGCTTTTTCCACTGATCTATGTGCTTTTAATTATGTGTTCTCCTTTCTATTTATTTGCTTCCTGAGTACATATTACTGATTACAGGATTTTAAAAAAATAAATATGAAGAAAAACATTTGATTATGGTAAATTTTTGACACAATGTTTATATTTACTTATTTTGAATTTATTGACTACTTTGTATTCTTAGAATAAAGGTTTTATGAATTACTATGGACCACAGAGATTTGGGAAGGGAAGGAAAGTTCATACAGACCAAATTGGATTGGCTTTGCTGAAGAATGAAATGGTATGGATTTTGAAAATATAATCTTGTCTATTGAGTCATGTTTACTTATTACATAAACCAGCCCCTTGCTTTCTCAACCTTAGCATATGAACACTTACACACGTAGATTATATATTATTGAACATTTAATTAAGCAATTACTGTTTTCTTGATATTATATTATAAAGAAGCAAACCACATGTGTTGTATCTTTTTTTTTTTTTTTTTTTGTGGTACCCAGGATTGAACTCAGGGGCACTCGACCACTGGGCCACATCCCCAGCCCTTTTTTGTGTTTTTATTAGAGACAGGGTCTCACTGAGTTGCTCAGCGCCTCACCGTTGCTGAGGCTGGCTTTGAACTCACGATTCTCCCGCCTCAGCCTCCCAAAGTGCTGGGATTACAGGCGTGCGCCACTGCGCCCGGCTATGTGTTGTATCTTAATAATACTTATTTGAGACTTGACAAAGAACTAACACTGCTTCAATTCTTAGTGAACTGAATAGAAGATTTAGAGGAAACATAACCCTGTATGTACAGAAATCAGGTATCATATTGTTATGGTTTAGATATGAGGTGTCCCCCTAAAAGGTCCTGTGTTAATGCAGGAATATTCAGAGGTGAAGTGATTGGATTGTGAAGCTGTAACATAATCAGTCCTTCCTCATTTGAACAGACCAATTGGGTGGTAACTGTAGGCAAGTGGGGTGTGGCTAAGGGTATTTCCTGAAATGGTTCATCTTCCCTGTGGCCGCTTCCCCCTTCCTCTCTGCCTCCTGACCACCATGAGCAGAGCAGCACTCCTTTGCCACACCCTTCCACTATGTCGTTCTGTTTTGCCCCTGGATCCAAAGCAGTGAAGTTAGCTGACCATAGACAACCTTGGAAACTGTGAGTTAAAGCTGACTTTCTTTCTAAGTTGTTCTTGTTAGGTATTTCAGTCACAGAGACAAAAAGCTGACCAGCACACAGATCATATAAAAGATATAAGTCCAAAGACTAAAGGGGAAATTTGAAAACAAAATTGAAAACAAAATCTGACTAGTCTCAAATGAAAATAAAAATGTATGTCACAAATAAGAAGCTACTTTTCTCCAATTAAAAGTCTGTGTGTGTGTGTGTGTGTGTATGCACACATATATTTGTATATGTATCTACTTTTAATATGTATATGTATATAATTACATGTTATTTATTTACATATTTTTACATTGGAATGGAGTGCACATAATGGAGGAAAATTAACAAAACTATAAAAATTGTATATTTGAACAAATGCAAGATTATTCATATGATGGTGTAATGCTCACTCATTTGTGATCTAATGTTTTGAGTGGAAGAGAAAAGCAGCAAAACTTGTGAGAAGCATTGTGCATTAAACATCATCTTATGTGGAAGTATGGCTAATAGCTATAGATTTATACCACATCTGTAAAAATGGAGATAACATGTATAGCACAAGATTTTTGTGAGGAATAAGGCCATAGCTTTTGTGAAAGCCCAGACCCATAGCAGACAGTTGTTTAAAAGTTCAGTTGAGGGACTGGGGCTGTAGCTCAGTGGTAGAGCTCTTGCCTAGCAAGGGTGAGGCACTGAGTTTGATCCTCAGCACCACATTAAAAAAAAAATAGTAAATAAAATTATAAAAAATTTATTTTTAAAAGTTCAATTGAAATTTTTTTTTTCTTGGTGTTGCTGGGGATTGAACCGGGGCCTTGTGCATGCAAGGCAAGCACTCTACCAACTGAGCTATATCCCTAGCCCCTCAATTGAACATTTAATGCTCTGGTTCTCTTTTTCCTTTTTTTTTTTTTTTTTTATATTTACTTTACTATTTACCATTTTATTCATTCTTTAAAATTTTTTTTATTGATTCTTTTTAATTATATATGATAGTAGACTCTGTTGATAAAATTATAAATGCATATTTATATCTTATTCTAATTAGGACCCCATTCTGTGGATGTACACAATGGTGGGAGTCACTTAGGTTTTTTTTAATACATGTATACAGGAAAATTATGTCAGATTCGTTTCACTGTTTTTCCTATTCCTATGTCCCCACCCTTCCCTTCATTCCCTTTTGTCCAAGGTACTGAACTTCCTCTTCTTCTCCCACCCCCTTATTGTTGTTTAGATTCCTTACGTTATAAAGAACATTTGAGCTTTGATTTTTTTTAATGATTGAATATTATAAAAGAAGCTTGGTGGGAGATTGTGTTGCATGACCTCTTTTAAGATCCCTTCCTACTATATATATCCCTATATACTAGAAATAAATCTCAGTACTAGAGACAGTGATAAAATATAGGAACTGAGTAGATGTCATTTTTAAATTTAAAATAAAACATTAAAATTGACAATCTTTTCATTAAAATTTTGGCAGTTATTTTTAAGACCAAGAAATTCAGGGAATTAAGAACACAAATGAAATGAAATTAATGGCTTGCTATTTCCCTGTACTTGCTTCCTTCCCTATTTTTTTGTGTGTGTTGAATATTTATGTCATTACTTTATACTTGTGTTCATATCCCAATTTAGGAAAAGAATGACAGAAGTAGAATTATGGAAGTGATTGGGGAAGGGGGCACTTTTTCCAATCTATAATGTTTTAAACCTACCTATAAAATTAGTTTGTATGGGAGGTTTATTTTTATATTTAACATTGACTATTAACTTTTGAAAGCCTACAGAGAAAATTACAGCATCAAATATCATTCATTAAATGCCTATCCTATTAGGGTGTCCAAGAATTTGAATCTTTTTTTTTTTTAAGTAATTTGAGATTTTTGTGTAATATATATTTGTTTGCTTTATTTTTTCAAGGTGAAGGCCATAAAATTATTTCTTACACCAGAAGACTCGGATGATCCTGTAAATAGAGCAAAGAAATATTTTATTCAAACTGGTATGTTAGTTTCTTTATCCCATACATAGCTATACTGATACATAATATAATATGGTATTTTTGTTTTCCTTGGATGAAACCCTCTGCAGAGAGGAGGTCCAAATTTTAAATGGTACTGATGGCAGTATAATTCATTAGAACCAGAGAAGAATTGAAACATAATCTAAATAAAAGTTGATTTTTTATATTCTATACTTTTATGCATTATTTTTGATCTAGTTGTGAAATATTCCTGACTCTCAATCTTTGTAATTTTAGATTAATGTGATGGTGCATATATAGAACCCTTAATGGGCTGCAGTGAAGAAAAGTGGCTATGTGTGAGGCTGCAGTCAAAAAGCATGGGCTTCACTCTTTACTTAAGTACTGTCCACCTGTGTGATCTTGTGTAGGTGATTTAACCCCATTGTTTTCGTTTTCTTGTCTGTAAATTTAAGCTAACAGTGATACATAAAAGGTATTAAGAGATTTAAATGATACTCCTAAATAGTGGCTGGCACATACCCCATACTGAATAAATAGTACTTGTACTTAAATAATAACAAGAGCAACCATACCATTTCAGGTTCATATGTACTAAATTTCACTTACATTGAAACAAAGGACATCAGTTTTCAAACATCTCTAGTCATTATTTTTATTCATATACATATTAATATAGATAATTATTCACAGAAGAGAAATATTTGTGTGCCACACCATGATACATAAATAATATGAACATTTCTGACTTTATGAATAATCTAAGTAATAATAAAAGACATTTCAAGGTGAATTGTTTGTTTATACCTTACAATAGATATAGAGTCTGTGAAGATAATTGTCTAATATCAATGATTCTTAAACTTTAATGTACATTAGAAACATGTAGTGCATTTGTTAAAATGTCAATTATAAGACCCTACCTGAATGAGCATCTTTGCAGTACTGCTCAATAATCTACATTTTAAAAAGTGTCCCATTAGTGAGGCTGAATAGTATACTTAAAGGATCCAGATTGCAATCCTTTCTTACTCTAAAAATTCTGTGTATGTGTCCAAAATAACTCTAAAATCTCTAGTTCCTACTGGCTTAACAGCTTATTTAATTCCTGGGGAATATTTGTTGTTGTTGTTTGTGTTGGCAGTCTTCTGAATAACCTGCAAGTTAGTTTAGCTCTATTCTAAAGGAAGGGACTCTGGCAAGCCATTACTGATGTTGATGTTGGACTTATTTGCCATTTTTTTTTTTTTAAAGCAAGGAAAGTGAAAGGAGGCCCAATACAATGAATGTCTTTCATTAAGGAAAAAAAAAGCTCTAGCTCTTTAAGGATAGCTAGGTTTAATTGATACTGTTAAAAATCATCTTCGGAAAAGTCAGTTCAGCCTCCATGGCAGCGCACACCTGAGGCAGGAGGATCTCGAGTTCAAAAACCAGTCTCAGCAAAAGCCAGGCACTAAGCAGCTTAATGAGACCTTGTCTCTAAATAAAATACAAAATAGGGCTGGGGATGTGGCTCAGTGGTTGAGAGCCTCTGAGTTCAATCCCCAATACAAAGGAAAAAAAAAAAAAAAAAGTGGGCCCAGATCTCAATTATGTCAGCTTAGGAACTGAATTCCTCAACAAGACACCTAAAGTGCAAGAAATAAAATCAAGAATTAATAAATGGGATGTTATCAAACTAAAAAGCTTCTTCACTGCAAAGTAAACAATCAAGAACATAAATAGCCTATAGAGTGGGAGAAAATCTTTGCCACCTGCACCTCAGATAAAGCATTAATCTCCAGGATATATAAAGAACTCAAAAAACTTAACACCAAAAAACCAAATAACCCACTCAATAAATGGGCAAAGGAACTGAACAGACACTTCACAGAAGAAATATGAATGGTCAACAAATATATAAAAAAGTGTTCAACATCACTAGCAATTAGAGAAATGCAAATTAAAATAACACTGAGATTTCATCTCACTTCAGTCAGAATGGCAATTATCAAGAATACAAGTAACAGTAAATGTTGGTGAGGATGTGGGGAGAAAGGTATGCTCATACATTGCTGGTGGGACTGCAAATTGGCAACCACTCTGGAAAGCAGTATGGAACCACCATTTGACCCAGTTATTCCACTCCTCAGCATATACCCAAAGGACTTAAAATCAGCATGTTGTAGTGATGAGGACACATTACTGTTTATAGCAGCTCAATTCACAATAACTAAGCTATGGAACCAACCTAGGTGCCCTTCAGTAGACGAATGGATAAAGAAAATGTGTTACATATACACAAAGAAGAATGAAATTATGGCATTTGGTGGTCAATGAATGGAACTGTAGACTGTCATCTAAATGAAATAAGCCAGTCCCCAGAAATGAAAGGCCAAATGTTCTCTCTGATATGTGGATGCTGACTCACAATAGGCAGGGTACAGGGAGGAAGGAGTAGAGGTTCACCAGATTGGGACAGGATGGGTTGGAGGGAAAGGGAGGTGGGATGGGAATTGGAAAGATAGTAGAATGAATTGGACGTAACTTTTCCTATGTTCATACATGTATACACGACTAGTGTAACTCCACATCATGTACAACCACAAGAATGGGAAGTTATACTCCATGTATGTATGATATGTCAAAACACGTAACTAAAAAGAACAAATAAAAAAGTCATCTTCATATATATGTTGATTGCCTCTGATTTACACAGCATAAGAAAAGCCTTCATAGTGGCCTTTAAATAAAAGAGGCTATCTGATTTGCTTTTAATTTCAGAGGATGCTAAAGGCACACTTTCATTGATGCCTGAGTTCAAAGTTCGAGAGAGAGCATTGTTGGAGGCATTACATCGCTTTGGCATGACAGAGGAGGGTTGTATCCAGGCATGGTTCTCTTTTCCCCATTCCATGCGCATATTCTATGTTCATGCATATAGCAGCAAAATTTGGAATGAGGCAGCATCTTACCGGCTTGAAACCTATGGATCAAGAGTAGTGGAGGGTGATTTGGTCTGTTTGGATGAAGATGTTGATGAGCATTTCCCAAGTAGTAAAGTAAGTATCATTCATCAAAGACATTTAATTATCATATCAGGGACATTAATTTTCAGAACCCTTGATTTTGGAAACACTTTAAAACTAAGCATACTTCATTCAAATTTGAAAAAAAAAAAAAAAACAAAAACTAAGCATAATTTTTATTTATTTTTACTTAGTCTTAATAATCTGCTTCTACTCTCTTGTCAGTTGAGGATCAACAAGTTAGAAAATGGAAAAATAAAAATAGTAAGTGTTATGGAGTGAATGGTATGGGGTACCATTTGAAACTTCCTTTAAAGAATAGACTTAAAAAAAATCACATGGGCAATGCACAAAACAAGAAGAATTAAACCCAAAACATCACAGATGGGCCTTCATTCTTGCAGCTAACCTAATTTGATTCCTTCCTTGCCTCTAGAAAATCAACCTCTGTTACTTGGTATCTGACTTTCTAGATCTTTCTCTTTGCTTTCACATAAATATCCACAGAAAATGGGGTTTTATTCTATTAGTTAACATTGAGAAAAGAATAGGCAAGGCTTAGAAGCACAAAACTTAAAATGTGAAAAGAAAAAGTAAATTTTATAATAATGATATACAGGATATGTAATATTGTGTTTTTTTTTTTCTATAATTATGATTTTAAGTAAGTGCGATTTCATAATTGCCTTTTTTCTCTTAATGATGTTTTTTTGGGGGTCATTTAAAATTTTTTTTTTGTTGTAATTAGTTATACATGATAGTAGAGTGCATTTTTGACACATTGTACACAAATTGAGCACAACTTCTCATTCCTCTGGCTGTACATGTTGTAGTGTCACGCTGCTAACGTAATCATACATGTATATAGGGTAATAACGTCTGTCTCATTCCACCATCTTTCCCATCCCTACACGCCCCCCACTCCCGTCTACACAGTCCAAAGTTTCTTCATTCTTTTCTACCCCCATCCTTGTAGCCGCCTGAAGCGATTGCTGCTTGGAGCAACGACACCGCGGGAACAAGTTCAGAGGCAGACTGGAAACAAACAGGCTTTTTATCTTGCTAACTTCTCTCTCCGGCTCTGACAACAACTCTAACACACACCACACACACCACCAAACAACCAACAACCAAATGGCGCCGACCCGCCCCGCTCTCGGATCGAGTCTCGTGAGATCTTGGGCCAAGTTCTGCGAGATCTCGGGCCAAGTCCCGTGAGACCACAGAAGGCGGCAATGCCGAAACATCTCCATGGCCCGCAGCCAACCGCAATCTTAGCCATCTCCCAAATCAGGGCTCCTGCACATCCCCATTATGGATTAGCATCCACTTATCAGAGAAAACATTCAGTCTTTGGTTTTTGGGATTGGCTTATTTCACTTAGCATGATTTTCTCCAGCTCCATCCATTTACTTGCAAATGCCATAATTTCAGTCTTCTTTAGGTTGAGTAATAGTCCATTGTGTATATGTACCACATTTTCTTTATCCATTCATCTGTTGGAGGGCATATAGCTTGATTCCATAGCTTAGCTATTATGAATTGAGCTGTTATAAACATTGATGTGGCTGTGTCCCTGTAGTATGCTGATTTTAAGTTCTTTGGGTATAAACCAAGGAGTGGGATAACTGGGTCAAATGGTGGTTCCATTCCAAATTTTCTGAGGAATCTCCATACTGCTTTCCATAGTGGTTGCATTAACAATGTTTTAATGACATTTATATTAATGAAATTATAACTATATCATAACAGTTGATCATTTTATTTCTTCTTTGTCCAAGTAGTGTGTTTATCTCTGTGGGTCATGAAACTAGATTCCATAAATTATGTGAGAAAAATTTATTTTATAATATTGTAATAAAAAAGGAATAAATTATTGTTTTCCACCATTATCTTAAGTCAGTCTCCCAAATAAGTTTTAAAGGATTTGAGCAATACTTTTGTACATTACATCATATAAGCAATTGAATTTTAAAGGAGAAAAAAGACTTTAGAGACTGTTTTTTTTTTTTTCCCCTGAGCCGCTGGGATTACAGGTGAGACTTTTTTTTTTTTTAACTCCCATTTTATAGATAAGAATTGACTTATAAAGGCAAGGGGATGGGGAATGAGAGGAATGAGGGAACTTTAAATAGAACAAAGAGGGGGGAGGGAGAGGAGGGGGCAAGAGGATAGGAATAATGGTAGATGAGTTAGACATCATTACCCTAAGTACACATATGAAGACACAATTGTTGTAAAAATACTTTATGTAAAACCAGCAACTCGAAAAATTGTGCTCTTTATATGTAATATGAAATGAATTGCACTCTGCAAACATGTATAACAAATTAGAATAAAAATAAAATTTAAAAAAGTATATGAAAAAATGTTTAAATAAATTAATTAAAAAACAAACAAACAAAAGAATTGAGATCCAGAGTCACAGAAGTAACAGAATTAGAAAGATCTGGCTTCTTGGCTCCTAACCTAAATTGGTCTCTACTACATGAAGATAAAAAAGGGGTCAGCATGTAGAGCTAGATCATGGCCCAGTTTTTTAAAAATTAAGGAAAAATAGATCAGAACTCTGTGTAAAGGAAGTATTATCTAAGCTAATGACAGAATTCTAGATGTGTGTTTTTGTTTCAAGTAAAACTAATTTAAGGAAAAATCACCAGGAACTTACTCACCCTTATGATTGAAAGTCATGATTGATTCAGGTGCAGCTATATCAGAGACTTAAGCAGTGTTCTAAATAATATGTCTTTTCTTCCTGTCATATGTTTTTGATGGCAAGATAGTTATTATAAACTCTAGGCTTATTTCTCATAACTCTACTCATTTTTCTGCAGGAAAGAGGGCTTTTCTTTCCCAACAGTGTGTACAGGAGCCATGGAATTGAATCTTAGTGGCTAAGAATGGCCTGGCCTGGGTTACATGTCCAGACCAAACCAATTAATGTGGACTGGAATACCTGACCAGCTAAGTCTGTGTTCCTGGGACTATGCCACCTAATGTGTATCTGAGAACTGGGAGAAAGGCCCCTGGAAAATGAGGGTGCTAGTACAGAAAAGTGGGAGTAAAGGTTGTACAAGCCAGACAACAGATGTGTGCTTCATTGCTTCATTAAATGGATGGTTTATGAATATTTAGGTAAGAAAGTGATCACCAGGAGACAGCACATATGACTAAGAATGGCTGTTTGATTGAGACAGACTCTCAAACTGTGGAAAAAGAAATTCACCAGTTTTGTAGGTTTTGTGGTTATATCATGTGGGCAAAGATATGTAAGTGATCTTCTGATAAATAATTAAAAATCACAAATTAAAAAAAATAACTTGAGAAAGCTGACTGCTTAAATATTACCTGGGCAGCACATTATTTAGCAAGTCAGTCTTTTCTCATTCAGATTTTTAGAAGTTAAAGATTACTTTCATAAGGTATAGCAAGAATCCCTTAAACTGCATGTTTTATAAGACTTCATTGTTCAATATAACATTTGCAAGGATGGTTTTGTGATCAGGATTGTATCTACTCTTCTTTTTGGAGCTGTAGGAATTGTAGAATTTCCTTTTGCTAACAGAAAAAAATAGACCTTATATATAATTTCAAGTCTTATTGTTTATATTTTATTAGCACTGAGAAAAGAAAAGGCATGACAGGAGGTACAAACTATAAAATATGAAGATGGAAAGGAACAAGAGGGCTGGGGTTGTGGCTCAGCGGTAGCACGCTCGCCTAGCATGTGCGCAGCCCGGGTTCGATTCTCAGCACCACGTAAAAATAAAGGCATTGTGTACAACTAAAACAAATAAATTAAAAAAGAAAAAAAAAAAAAAGGAACAAGATTGCTAAAAATCACATATTAAGCATGCAGTATTGTACGTCTGTAATTAAAAATGGTAGGGAACTAATCTCATTTCCTCTTTTGATGGGTTACTAGAGTAACAGCTGTATCTATTTTGTTACTTGATATGCCTATGGATCTGTGGAAGATAGATTATACTTATATGAATGAATCTATGGAAGACAAAAAACTGGAAGTTTTGATGCAAGAAAGATCATAGTCTGATATAATTTGTCTTCCCCTTGTATTTTGGTCAGATCACATCTGGGTATTCAAACTTTATATCCATTTCTGAGTGTAGTTGTTAAAAGGGGCTGTTTACCAATAATTGAAAAAAAAAAAAAACCTAAAATGAGAAAATGAGGAGGGGCATTTCTGATGAGTAGAAAAAATTGAGGGGAAAGCAAGTATACTTGGGTTGTAGATACCATATTATATGGTGACTGCTTTAGAAATATCAGAATGCTTTCAATGCTTTTAATCTGATATTTTAGAAATACCAGAATGCTTTAAATCCAAGATGATAGCTGCCTTTATACTTGAGCTTTTATATAGAAGAGAAATCAGAATTGTATAGGAGGATCACGAGTTCAAAGCCAGCCTTAGCAACTTAGTGAAGCGCTAAGCAACTCAATGAGACCCTGTCTCTAAACAAAACACAAAACAGGGCTTGGAATGTGCCTCAGTGGGTAAGTAGACTTGGGATGTAGACACTGTCTTATATGATATATATTATGTATAAAATGTTGAGAGCAATATTTTTCAAACTTAATTTATCATGTACATCTCTTTTTTTTCTCCTACCTATGACACCTATTACTATTCTATGAAACAAATGTTGACAAACACCACACCCACATAGAGAATCACGATATTTGTTGGAGACAGAGGTTGGTAGCATTAGAAGGGTTTGTTTTACAGAAGCAGAGTTTTAATTCGTCATAATATAAAACAATTTATAAATCAGGAAAAGATTGTTGGTTATTATGTAGTCTATGTCTCTAGAGACAAATTATGAAAAGATTTTGTTTGCATATTCAGTATAGGAATCAAATTATATACAGTAGAGAAATTTGAGGTAATTTTAACATTTGGGAATCATTTTCATTATTATTATTATTTTTTAAATAGGTTCATCTGGTGACAGAACAAGAGGAATCAGCTAACACATATGCAATACACCAGGTAAATTTGCTTAAAAAACACTTACTAAGATCTAAGTGTAAACCTTGTTCCCTAAAGACAGAATGTTGACCAGTTCCCCTGCTTTCGAGGACTTTTTAAAAACTTTTAAATTAGGTTATAATTTATGTATAAGTTCACTTTACAGTTCTACATGTTTTGATAAGATATGAAGTCATGTGACTGTCATAAAATCAATATAAAGAATAGTTGGGCTGGGTTGTAGCTCAGCAGTAGAGCACTCACCTAGAACGTATGAGGCCCTGGGTTCAATCCTCAGCACCACATAAAAATAAATAAATAAAATAAAGGTATTATGTCCAACTACAACTAAAAAATAAATATTAAAAAATAAAAGAATAGTTTCATCTCTTCCCCAAATTTCCCCATGTACTTTTTTTTTGGCATCAGGGATTGAACCCAGGTGTGCTTACCCACTGACACATCCTCAGCCCTTATTTGTATTTTATTTAGAGACAGAGCCTCACTGAGTTGCTTAGGGCCTCACTAAGTTGCTGAGGCTGGCTTTGAACTCAACATCCTCCTGCCTCAGCCTCCAGAGCCACTGGGCTTTTAGGCATATGCCACTGCACCCAGCCCCCATGTACTTTTATAGTTATCCTCCACTCCCATCTCCCTGGCAACCACTGATTTATTTTCTGTCAAATGGGTTTGCTTTTGAAATAATGTCATATAAATGGAACCACATTTTTTTTTAAGTTGTAGATGGACACAATACCTTTATTTTATTTATTTTTTTGGGGTGCTGAGGATCGAGCCCAGTGCCCCATCATGCTAGGCAAGCCCTCTCCCACTGAGCCACAACCCCAGCCCTAGAATCACATCTTGCTTCTTTCACTTAATATAATGAATTTGAAATTCATTCATGTTGTGCATATTTGATATTTTTTAACCTTATTCCTTTTTCTAATTACCTTCTGGTACTACTCAAACAATCTGTCTAGAAGTTATTGGTGAAGGAGGGAATCCCCACAAAATGCAGTGTTTACTCACAAGTAGCTGAGAAATTAAACCTTTTTGCTGTGATTTGTTTGCTTTGTTGTTTTTAAATAAGAGGAATTTATAATTGTCTCTCAGAATACCAGTTATGATTGAGCAGCAGAGCCCACTCTGTTACAGAAATAATATGCTTTTAGTATTGCATGATTTCATAGAGATTAAGTCTTTGTTGATTATTTAAATATAACTAAACTTGAATTGATTACTGACTACCTTAGTTATTGTGAGTCCTTGATTTTAGTTAGCTTTTTTCTTTACTTGGCAGCATTAAAAATATTGTAGTTTAGTATCTAAAGCATGTTGTAGGCTGACTATAGTATGTATATTTATATACATACATGTGTGTGTATATGTATATATCTTGAATTGTTTTTACAAATGTGGATCCCAGTGATAAAAGTAAAATAAAATATGATCATACATACATCTTTCTGAAGGCTGTTTCATGAATTTTTTTTCCCATTCACAGGTGGTTCTTCCAGTACCTGGATACAATATTCAGTACCCGAAGAACCAAGTAGGGCAGTGGTACCATGAAACACTTAGCAGAGATGGACTACAGACATGTAGGTTTAAAGTACCTACTCTGAAACTGAACATACCAGGATGCTATAGACAGATTTTGAAACATGCCCATAATCTCTCATACCAACTAATGGGAGATCATGATGTCAAAATGGAAGGTTCCCACATTGATGAATCAACTTTATCTCTTTTAATTTCTTTTGATCTTGATGCTTCATGTTATGCCACAGTTTGTCTGAGGGAAATAATGAAGTATGACATTTAAAACTGATGCCCTTGATATGATCATATATGTGTCAGTCTTTGAAGAAAAGGTAGCTAAAATTTCTTGACTGTCTACCATGTATGTGTTAGGAGCTTCATAATTGTTGTCTCCTTTGATTTTCACGCATCTTGAAAAGTTGGGGAATTTGAGGCTTTAAAGTTCCAGGGGACATATAGCAAGTAAGTGTCAGGGACTGAATTTAAGATCTGTGTGAAAGCCTATGTTCTATTTTATCATGCTTCAGTGAACTTTATTCTGGGTCATAAAAGTTCCGATTTTTTTTTTTTTTTTAACTATTAAGACCTTATACCACTGCAAGCTAACACTTAAGAGAAAAATTGTGGAAAAGTATTCATATCCTCTAGCTCCTTCCTTAGAACACAGATGAAACTAGGTTGCAATGAAGTCATTTATGTTTGGAGAGAAACAAATGAAGCATTTTGCTAATTAATGATGTCATTCTGGGCTGGGATTGTAGTTTGGTGGTAGAGCACTTGCCTAGCACGTTGTGAGACCCTGGGTTCAATCCTCAGCACCACATATAAATAAATAAAATAAAAACTATTATGTCCATCTACAACTGAAAATATATATTTTAAAAAAGTCATCCTTTCTTGTTTTTGAAATTATTGTTCATAACTATGTATGAGGAAAATATTATCCCTCTTTATAATAGCTATCCCAGGTTAGTTATTACCCCTTGATGAGATAAATAATCTTTGATAAAACTTGAAATAAACATTTCATATAATTTTTGTATCTCAACATATATTGACCCCTAACTTTTGGGGTTATTATCTAAAACACAGGCTTTAGAGTCAGATCTCTGCTCAGATCCAGCCCTGATAATTTACCAATGACTTTGATTCTTTTTGAGAATCAAGACAATATCATCTTTTTTTTTTAAATATTTATTTATTTGCTTTAGTTGTACACAATGCGTTTTTATTTTTATGTGGTGCTGAGGATCGAACCTGGGCCGCACACGTGCTAGGCGAGCGCTCTACCGCTGAGCCCAAGCCACAACCCCAGCCCCCAATATCATCTTCATAAGTGATAAATAAGAGGATTAGTTTTACTTTTTCTGTTGCTAGAAGAAGAAAACATTTTGCCCATTTCAAAAACTTAATGTTTGTTGGTTTCACTGTCTCACATCATGAATCATTCTTAATGACTTTGTATCAGTTAAATTGTATTTGGGGGAGAAGGACTGATATGTATTAATTGAAAAGAGAAGATCTGAGCATGCTTTTGTTGTATTATATCATGATGAAGTCTAAAAAGCAGTATGATCATTATATATCAATAATAAGGCACTTTTCTCTACTTAAGTCAGTCTAACAATTTAGGGAGAGTTAGCATAAGAAAATAAAATTGAAAAGGAGAAAAACTATATGCAATGCAAAATGTGCTTATTGCAGTATTTTTCTATATAGTAAAACAAATCAAATTCAGTGACTGCATTAAATAACCAATGTAGGTAAAATGAAATATGCCAAATTGATGGCAAACAAGTAGTTATTAAAAATTGTGATGAAGGATTTAGTAACAGAAGATATTGCCCCCTAAAAGGTATTTATTACAAATGCAGTAAGGCATTGAATTTAACTTTTACAAATGAGAGGCATGTTGGCATGATGATTGAAAGCACAAATATTAGAGACAAACTCCCCCAGTTTGAACCCTAGCTCTGCTAATTATAGCATTGGGTAAGTTACTTAAGCTTCTGAGCTTCAGTTTCAACATTTATAATAGGTATGTTAATACAGACTTTACTCACTGCATAGGATTTGTGTGAGGATTTCCTGAGTACTAATATATTAATATGTAAAGTGGCTTTAAGAAATGCCTAACATTTAAGTTATTATTAAATAAATGTCTTAAGGTGCAAGCTTGGAAGAGAAAAAACAAAATGGTCATTTAAAATGATGAAGTGTTTGTTTTTTTTAAAATATTAAAAAGTTACTGTTTTGGGCATTTTATAATTTGGCAATAAATAAATCTCAAAACAAAAAAATTGGATATTATAGTACCATTGGTGTTTTTAAAAGTTGCCTTCAGAGTCTGTTTATTGAGTACTGTTTAGTGAAGTACTTCAGGTAGTAAAAATATTTTTATTAGAAAAAATGTTTTAACTTTATTTCATAAGATAAGTTATATTCTATAAATGTAATTAGAAAATGAGTTGTATAAATTACTACAATCTGGGGCTGGAGTTGTAGCTTAGTGGTGGAGTGCTTGCCTAGCATGTTTGAGGCACTGGGTTCAATTCTCAGCATCACATATAAATAGATAAAAGTAAAGTTCTATCAAAAACCAAAAAAAATTTTTTTTTAAATTTTTCTTGTAAATGTTGAGTATGAAAAGAATACAATTTGCCATCTTATTTACTTTGCCTCTAGATGGCACTATAATTTTAGACATTTATTTATTTATTTATTTAGTAAATATTTCAGCCATACATGAAGGAAGAAATAAATATTTCAGCCATACATGAAGGAAGAAATAAATATTTCAGCCATACATGAAGGAAGAAAGAATCACTTAGTTTATTTCAAGCCACTATAAAATATTCAGATATTATTTATGTGGAAAACCATTTTATGTACCAATAATATTTGCCTTGATAATTTTTTTTTTCAGTTTAGGGACTGTATTATTGTACTTTGGACCAACTGATGACCAGTCACCCAGTTATTTAAACTTTCTATGGGGTATTTCAGGTCTTCATAAACATGACCTTTGATTTAGTTTCAATTTTCAAGGTTGTATTTGTAACTTGAATAAGAGTTCCTGAAGATCAGTACAGGGAAACAATTTTGAGTTCTTCTTATTAAGATAAAACACCTGGATGTTTTGTCAGTTGTAATAAACTAAAGGTTACTTTTGCCCCAATTGTCATGTATTGAGTGTCTGTTATGCACAGTTGGTCTCATTTTGTCCATACACCCACTCTATGGGCCTTCCCTCTTTTTTGTAGATTAGAAACATATTTGAGTGGTTTACTGACCTACTTAAGGTCGCAAAGTTGAATTTGATTATGCTTCCTAGATCAGTACTATTTCATCTACCCAATATTTGCCTTCTGAAGACAGAGTTTTTAGATAAGTTCATTCTGTCAGCTTGATATTGCCTGCCATTATTTAGTAGACATATTGGAGTGTGTCTTGAAACAAGATCCCTTTTGAGATTCATAACTAAAATAGAAATAAAAGAGATCCTTCATGAAATTTCCAAATCACTTTGGAATATTTTGCAAAATATTTTGGGATTTGTATTGTAGTGAAATTCAAAACTATATAGGTCCTAGGAAGTTATTTTAGATGGTACCTAGTCCAATAACATTGAATATATATATATATATATATATATATATATATATATATATATATATATATCATAATGAGGAATTTGGAATTCTCTTTTAGCCTTCTCATCAATTTTTCTGCTTAAAGCTGATCGATACTAATTTACATATATTAGTAATGCTTGCTGATTTAATTTTTTTAGAGAAACAACTGGAATCTTATGCTCAGGAATATCAGCAGCCAGCAACATCTAACTAGAATTTAATAAGATTGTGTGTTTTAGTGAATGTATTTATCTACTTAATATATATTTATGGCATACAACTTTGGTGTCTAGTCTATGTGATAATACTGTATTTCCTTTAAAACTAAATTTAATTTTAAAAAGGGAGAATCAATTGAAAGGTATTCATTCAGTAAATAATAGTGAAAATATAGCAGTAATTATGACAGTAATATGTGAATGATTAAAGTTTAAGAAATACTGATGTAGTTGAGAATCCTCGAATTCAGACAAGGGCTCTACCACTGCTTTGGTATGTGACTTTAGTAACCCACTGAATTTCTCTGTAGTGCTATGTTCAGATTGGAAATAATATTAGTTTCTGTTTTGTCAGTAACAGGCAATGTTATGTCAAGCAAATCATGAAAAATAGACACTATAAATAGAGGTACTAATGATCACATATACCATATCTTAAAATTTTACTGATAAAAGCCACCAGTGGTGGCTTGGGAGGCTGAGGCAGGAGGATCGGGAATTCAAAGCCAGCCTCAGTAAAGGCGAGGCTCTAAGCAACTCATTGAGACCCTGTCTCTAAATAAAAAATAAAAATAGGGCTGGGGATGTGGCTCAGTGGTTTTGAGTGCCCCTGAGTTCAATCCCCAGTACAAAAAAAAAAAAAAAAATTACTGATAAGGAATTCATTTATTCATTTTAGAAAATCCTGTGAAGCACTTAAGAATAGTGTCTGGCACCTAGTAAAACTCAGTAAATTTCAGCATGTGTTTTCAGAGTTATTATTACTTACCTGTGCTCTCTTACAAAATTCTTACAATAAAGTATTTGATGATTTTCCATTGAGATCAAAGTGTCTTTGCATAAAGTCATTAAAATTCACTTTCAGAGTAGGTTTTTTTTTTTTTTTTTTTTTCTTTAATAAGTGGAAATGACTATCTCTAAATCTGGAGATTCAGCAGTTCATTCAAACTATCTAGGCTAGTGTTTCCCAACATTTTCCATCTGGAAACAACCATTAAGAGACCAAAAAGAGCATGAAACCCTGAAAAATCCCATATAGTTAAATGCAAAGTTTTCTTATATTAATGAAAGGTTGAAAAAGAGATTGGAGGAATCTTCAGAAGGTAACAAAATGGGACATTTTTTTTCTCAACTTCTGAAATGTTTGAATTTTATTTTATTTTAATTTTTGGTACCAGAAAATGAAGCCAGAGGTACTTAATCACTAAGCCATATCTCCAGCCCTTTTAATTTTTTAAATTTTGAGATAGGGTCTTTCTAAGTTGCTTAGGGCCTCTCTAAATTGCTGAGGCTGGCTTTGAACTTGCAATCTTCCTGCCTTAGTCTCTTGAGTAGCTGGGATTACAGGTGTGTACCACTGTGCCTGGCTAAATTTTAAAACAAGAATATGGTTAGGTATTAATTCTGCAATTAAAAACCTTGAAGACTACTTAAGGTTCAGAGAGTGGAAGGTAAGGGAATTGATGATTATGATTGCGTTTGTTCAGAGTGGTTATGGTAGTCCATGCCAACATATATTGCCAGGGAGAGAAATCTATGCATTATGCCTTTTAATAATAGTGCCAATGACAGCTTATATAAGTACTCTAGTTTAAAATTTAGCACCTATATTAGGAATTTTTGCTTTCACATTTCTGATAGCGTCCATCTTAGATATAGCTGATGTCTTATGGAACTATTTTAATCTGGTTTTCTAAACGTTCTGCTTTCCATTTTTTATTGACCACCAAGCAGCACCAAATATGATCATAATAATCTACAAATACTTGAATGACCCTAAATTAAAGGCACTCTATTATCTGCAATGGGAAAGACAAAAACAGGATAATAGCCCTGTTTTTGAGGGGTTAACAGTGCTATATTCTATAACTTTTCATTTGATTTGAAATACCACTTGCAAATATAATATGCGGACTAAATGGCAAAAAGAAAAAGAATCAACATCTTTATATTTTATGGCTCACTATATGTTGCTTGCCCTCTCAGCACCCTATTCTAATCCTTAAGTGATACTTGTATTAGCATTACTAAGAAGTTTGAGATGTTCTTAAAATATACTTTGAAGTATTCAGTTTAAATGCTACTTTCTAAATATCTGCTGGTTTCAAGAATAGAAAATAGTGTTAATGGAGTTAATCTTGTGTAATTTCAGTGTGGATTTTCAGAAATACCTCTAAGTAAAGAAAATGACTCTAATCTTCTTAAGCAATTTATTTTCTCAGAGACTTTGAGGCAGGAGTTAATTTACTCTGGCCATATACTTAGACCCTCTATTACTAAAGAAATATTTTGATTATGGGAAGAAGTCAGGATATCCATGAAATTATTTAAATTTAGACACTGAAAAACATTAAAATTATAAGATATATTAAATTATCTACTTAATTTTAAGTCTTCTTAATACATACCCAACTCAGACACCAATGTAGAAATAAAACCCTGTTACAAGGAGGAAAATTAAACGATGAAGGCAAAATGAGAGCTATTTGGTTGTTTTAAAAGGAAAAAAAGATCAAAGAGCTAATCACTCCTTAGCTGAGGGTGTTTGGGCAGCAGGATGGTGTGGAGAATAGGAAGGGGATAGGAACTCAATTCTTTATGCTTTTATACCAAGCCACCCTTTTGCAATAAGCCTTAGTGACATTTTCTTAGAC
This sequence comes from Tamias sibiricus, assembly GCA_025594165.1. Taxonomy (NCBI): domain Eukaryota; kingdom Metazoa; phylum Chordata; class Mammalia; order Rodentia; family Sciuridae; genus Tamias; species Tamias sibiricus. The sequence continues at coordinate 100,536,484 of CM046661.1, read as the reverse complement.
TGGTTAGGTCAGGATTCTGAATTTTTTTGCTACAATAGGGTTTTAACCTTAACTGATTGTTTCCACCCCCCACCCTTGGTCATAAAAGACTAGTGTTCTTTTCTAAAAAGGGAAGATGAAGATTCTATAAAAACCTTTGTAATTCCCTTAGGTTATAATAAAATAGATTTTTTTTACATATGATTTTCAAGAGGAAACTAATTTTAATTGCATTTTTCTGTGAAATATCTTAAGAGAGTCCAATAAATTTTCATGCTATGTAAACAATAATGCAGTTTTCACATTGGGGAACACTTACTTATTCTGATTTCAAAGAGCATTCTCTTTGAATTTCATAGCGAAGCTTTTGATGACTCTATTTTCTATGTTCATATCTTCTCTCCTTTAGATTATTCTGCTAGTTATCTAGCTGGGTGGTCTCTATTCTTTACTATGGCCAGTCCATCTTCTACACTAATGCCAGTAATTTTTCTAAAAGTAGAAAATCTGATCTTGTCATTATTTTTAGGCTACATAATGTTTTAGTGGCTTCCTAATATGAATGGAATAAAAGTCAAAACCCCTCAAAGTAGTACATGTAGACAGAATGTGATGAGCAGTTTTATGCCAAAATTTAGATGAAATGGAAAATTCATTAAAAATAATACTATAATTGAATGATCTTATAACCATTAAATGAACCAGTTTCCTAACATTTTTCTGTATAGAAAAATTCAAGCCCGGATTAATGACTGGTTCTACTAAATATTCAAAAAAGTGATAAATTCAAATCTATACAAACTCTCTCAGAGATTAGAAAAGTGTGAAACAGTCCCCAACTTATTTTATGAGGCCACAAGTCTAAAATAACATAGTTGGCATTCAAGAAATTCTTCATGAATCCTCCCTACTAACAAATCCCCACCCATTGAAGTTATCTTTATTCCAACTATAATGATAACTTTCTTCCTTTTTCTTTATAGCTTTACTACCTCTATATTCATTTACAAAGAAAATAGTGTATGTTAGCCCATTTTTTAACTTTATTTGTGTGGAATCATACATATCGGTATTTGTGTCTTGTTTCTGTCAATACTGTTTCTGGGATCATATTATTTGTTAATATATTGTTTAGGATTTGGGCATCTCTATTTCAGTATGAGCTTGGAGTATAAATTTTTATTTTCAGGCTGTCTTGCAACCTGGATATGGTTACATAAGTATATGCTTTTAAGATAGTCTTTAAAGTTCACAAACACATATTGGGCTTGCATTTTAAATGTTTTAGGGCATTAGTCTTTGAGATAACTCCCAAACACAGCAAAGGAAGAAAACACAATGAGATTTTTGCTTATGGAATAGAAAAAAGTATTTGCAAACTATGCATCTAATAAGGGATTAACATTTAAAATATATAAAGAACTCAACCCAGTATGAAGAAAACAAATAATTAAATTATAAAATAGGCAAAGGCCAGGTACAGTGATGCACTCCTATAATCCCAGTGACTCAAGTGGCTAAGGCAGGAAGATTGCAGATTCAAGACCTGCCTCAGCAACTTAGCAAGATCCTGTCTCAAAATAAAATAATAAAAATAATAATAAGACTGGCAATGTAGCTCAGTGGTAAAGCACTCTTGGGTTCAATCCCCAGCACCTCTCCAAAATGAGCAAAGGACTCTAATTAACATTTCTTGAAAGAAAACAAATGGTCAATAAGTACATCAGAAAATGTTTAACATCCCTGATCATCAGGGGGACATAAACTAATATTACAATGAAATATCACTTTACACCTTTTAGGGTGGCTATCATAAAAAATGAAAGATAACAAGTGTTTGAGAAGACTTGGAGAAAGGGAACCCTTATACACTGTGGATGGGAATGTAAATTAGTTTAATCATTATGAGTTTCCCTCCACACACACACACACAAATACTACCATATGATTCAGCAATCCCACTACTGGATACATATGCAAAGAAAATGAAATCAGCATGTCAAAAAGATACCTGAATTCCCTCCTTCATTGCAGTGCTGTTTATAATAGCTAAAGTATTTTTAATAGTTAATAGATGTAGGTATTTATAACAGCTAAGCTGTAAGTGTCCATCAGTAGATGAATGGATAAGAAAATATGGTATGCATATAAAGTAGAATTCAATTATGCCTTTATAAAGAAGGATGTGTTGTCATTTGTGAAGACATGGATGGTCCTAGAGGACATTGTGTTAAGTGAAATAAGCTAAACATAGACAGACAAGTACTGCCATGATCTCACATGTGGAATCCAAAAAAGTCAATCTCATACAAGTTGAGAGTAGGATGATGGTTACCAGAGGCTGAAAAAGGATGGAGGGTTTGGGGGATATTGGTCAAAGAATACAAAATTTCAATTGGACATGAGAAACAAGTTCAAAAACCTATTGTACAACATGGTGACTATAGTTAACAATTTATTGTATACTTAAAACTGCTTAGACTAGATTTTAATTGTTCTCACCACACACACCAAAATGAGGTAATGCATATGCTAATTTAGCCATTCCACATACATATTTCAAATCATCATATTGTACACCTTAAATATATTCAATACATTTGCCAATTAAAAAATAAAAAAGGAAACCATGAAAAATATTTTGTAAATGAACTGGTATTTCTTTTTTACTTCAACTTTTGTAACATTATTTTGTTTACTGTGTTATCTTAAGAGAGACATTACACTGGGAAGGATTTTTATCTGATTTTCCTGGATAAAGTTATGCTGTTAACTTTAACTCATTTAATTCAGTAATCAGTGCCTCTGGGGAGTAATTAATTTTTTTTTAGATGTTTGAAAAAGTCAAGAGATTCTTAAAACCAAAAGCATTCACCAGAGAGGAACAGCTTCAGCTTAAATGCTGTCCCATTCTAAAAAGCACCATAGATACCCCTTCAGAAAGCATCTTGACTATCTCACTTTCCAAGTACAAATCAATGGTGTTTAGGAAATTTGTCATTATTCTTCCTCCAACACCCATATGATAAATGGCACCCATATAACAAATCAGTGTAAGTGGGCTTAATTTGTGCTTACAGGCTCTCTGGTCTTCCCTAGGACCCTTTCAGTAAGTCTGAGATCAAAAGTAATTTCCCAGTAAGTTGATATGTCTTTTTAATTTTCTCTCATGAGATTCCCAAAAGCTGAATGTTATGTGATACCACAATAGATTCAGTGCAGAAGTATATGGGGAAATATAATTGTCTTTTATTGGTCCTGGTATTAAAGTGATTTTTTTAAAAAATGTAAAACAAAACCACTCTTCTCACTAAATTTAACCAGAACTTTTTATTTTTACTGAATATGTAATGTATTTTAGTGGGTGGTAGGTTTATTATTGTCATTTTAAATGAATTAATATCTGAAAACATTTCTCAGTTTCAATTTCTCATACAGTAAATATGGATACACATAACTGTCAGAAAATGCTCTTTGAGGTCCTGTATTCTTAAGGGTATAAAGGGATCTTGTCAAGGATGCCCACCCTCACCACGCCTATTCAACATAGTCCTTGAAACTTTAGCCAGAGCAATCAGGCAAGAGAAGGAAATAAAAATAGGAAAAGAAGAGGTCAACTTATCTCTGCTAATGACATGATCCTGTATTTAGAAGGTGGAGAAAACTTCACCAGAAGGCTCCTGGGGTTGACGAATGAATTTAGTAGAGTTGCAGGATAATAAGATCAACATACACAAATCTATAGACCTGTAGGAACATAATATACATAAATCAATTTCTTTCCAATCCTCCTATAATGAATCTGCTGAAAAATAAATTAGGAAAACTAGTTCATTCACAATAACCTAAACAACAACAACAACAACAACAAAAACCTGGAAATTAACAAAGATGGTGAAGGACATCTACAATGAAAACAATAGAACACTGAAGAAAGAAGTTTTCCATGTTCTTTGATGGGCAGAATTAATATTGTCAAAACGGTCATTCTACCAAAAGCATATAGGTTCATTACAATCCTCATTAAAATACCAATGACATTCTTCACAGAACTAGAAAAAGCAGTAACAAAATTCATTTGGAAAAATAAGAGAGCTGAAATAGGGCTGGGGTGTAGCTCAGTGGTAGAGTGCTTCCCTAGCACATGTGAAGCACTGGGTTTAATTCTCCATACCACATAAACATAAACAAAATAAAGATATTTTAAAAAAGAGACCCAGAATAGTTAAAGCAATCCTGAGCAAAAAGAGAAATGCTGGAGGCATCACAATATCAGACCTCAAATTATACTACAGAGCTATAATAATAAAAACAGTGTGGTAGTGGCACCAAAACAGATTTGAAGACCAATGGAAGAGAATAGAAGACGAACCCACATAGAGTTATCGGATTCAAAACAAACATGCCAAAAACATGTTGGAGAAAAGATGGCCTTTTTAATAAATGGTGCTGGGAAAACTGGAAATCCACATGTAGAAAAATGACACTTGGCCCCTCACCCTGCACAAAAATCAACTCAAAGTGGATCAAAGACCTAGAAATTAGACCAGAAACTCTGCAACTACTAGAAGAAAATGAAATGTAGACCCACACTCCAACATGTTGACATGGAACCAACTTCCTTAACAAAGCCCCTAAAGTATAAGAAATAAAACCAAAAATCAGTAAGTAGGATGACATCAAATAAAAAGCTTCTGCACAGGAAAGGAAACAAGAGTGTGAAGAGAGAGCCTACAGAATGGGAGGCAATCTTTTCCACCTGCACCTCAGATAGGGTATTAATATCCATAGTATATAAAGAACTCAAAAAACTTAACACCAAAAATCTAATAACCCACTTAACAAATGGGCAAAGGAACTGAACAGACGCTTCACAGAAGAAGAAATGCAAATGGTCAACAAATGTATGAAAAAATGTTTACCAGCAATTAGAGAAATGCAAATTAAAACAACACTGAGATTTCATCTCACTCCAATTTGAATGGCAATTATCAGGAATACAAATAATAATAAATATTGGTAAGGATGTAGGAAAAAAAGGTACACTCATACATTGTTGGTGGGACTGCAATGCACATTCTGGAAAGCAGTATGGAAGATTCTGCAAAAAACTAGGAATGGAACCCTTCTATGGTCCAGCTAGCCCACTCTTTGGTATATATCCAAAACATCTAAAACCAGCATACTATAGAGAAAGCCACATTAATGTTTATAGCAGCACAATTCACAATAGCTAAGCTATGGAATCAACTGAGGTGCCCTTCAATAGATGAAGTGGATAAAGAAAATGTGGTATGTATACACACAATGGAGTATTAGTCATGAAGAAGAATGACATTATGGCATTTGCTGGTAGATGGAGACTATCATGCAAAGTGAAATAGGGAAGACCCAGAAAGTCAAAGGTTGAATGTTTCCTCTGATATGTGGATGCTAGTCCAAAATAAAGACGCAGAGAGAAAAGAAATGGAGAGGGGAAAGGGTTTCATTAAAATAGAAGAAAGATCAGTGCAGCAGAGGAAGGGAATTGATGGGTGAGGAAAAGGGACAGGATAAGGGAAAAACAGTGGAATGAATCGGACCTGAATTTTCTATGTACATGTATGAATATACTATAGTGAATATCACCATTATGAGTGTCCACAAGACACTAATTAAAAAATAACTATAAGTAAATAGCAGAACGATCAGTAGAGTAGAGGAAAGGGAATAGGAGGAGGGTGAAAGTGAAGTACTAGGGACTGAATTAGACTGAATTATATTCTATGTTTTTGTGATTATGTCAAAATGAATAACAATATATAACTAATATAAATGTTGCTGCCTTAGGCAACGATACCGCGGGAAAGAAATCGAAGGCAGACTGGGAATGAGTGGTTCCTTTATTGTTCCTTCTTCTTCCTCTCTATCTTCTTCTCCCTCTGACTCCCCCAGTCTGGTTAAATACTCTATACCCTTCACAGGTACATTTGTTCTCTTAACAAGCATACACGTGTCACAAGCTCAACTTAGAGGTGCGGCACGCAGTGCCCACGAGCACAGAAAAATTCTTAGTCAATTACATTAAGGTCAGGTGTAAGTTGTAAAAAAGTAAACTCCTCCTCTTGGCTCTCAGCCAGCCACCATCTTAGAGCTACTTCCTCATCAAAGGCTCTTACATTTCCTCCCTTCTGTTTTAAAAGAGGGATAGCTTAAATGGATGGGTGACGACCCTCACCACATCAGGATCGACTGTGCCTGTCTTTAGGCGTCTGCATGTGCAACCGACATTCTTACCCATCATCGGATAATCAAGGCCATAAATAGAGTGCCCTTGACTCCTGTCTTAGGTTGATATGTTGGTCACATGAGACTTTCCCGTCTTTGACTACCAGCCATCCAATTGAGCCAACCAAGCATGAGGAGACGATCCGGTCTCTAAGGCGGCTAGCGCATTTCCTATTATAACTTTATCTTTGTGCTGACGAGCATGTATTTTACATAAGCGAGAAAAAGAAATAGTAAGCAAAGTCCAAAAATACCTGCCCATTTTTTGACCCCAAGATACAATATTTTTAAAGAAAGACATCACATCACTAAAGGAAGGCACAGACACTCTTGTGGAATTGACTAAAACTATTTGAGCTCTTAAGGTTCTGGTCAGATTATCAAAGTTATGGTTCCAAGTTCCATTAAGTAGCATACTAAGTTCTCTAGACAAATTAGCTGCCCTACTAAGGTTAAGAAAAGGGATACCCATAAGGTATTGTCCTGTGTAATGTCCTAAACATCCTATGGTAGAAAGATCTGCCAAAATGTCCACTTGCTCTTGGAGAATATCAACACATTGATTGAGAAGAACAATTTCAAAATGTAGATGCTGATCTAGGAGGCCCCGTGCATGCAGAGCAGAGGCCACACTGCTGGTGAGGTTGTTTAATGCTTGAGCAGTAGGAATGCTTGTAGCAATTGTGACCCCTGCAGCTGTAGCAGCAGCAGCCATCTCTTTTATGTCTAAACAATGCCACTGGCAAGTCTTCAGGGCCCGCTAAGACTGGCATAGGGATGTACCTAGGAACTCAAGCAACAATCATTAGAGGAAAGGCAGTGCCATTCCAGCACTGAGTCAAGAAGTAAGTTGTAGGAGTGCAATTCAAACTATCATTAAAATTAGAACTATTAGATCTTAGGTCAGGTGTTTTAGTTCTGAAGTTGATCTCTGCTCATATACATTGCTGCTTGAGCTCCCATGAACATTAGCTGGCAAAATATCACATTTAGAATGGATTAAAGAAAGGCTGAGTTTATTTAACTGACAAAATATTACATTTAAAACAGATTAAAGAAAGTCTAAGAGCATTTAACTTTTTGTGGAAAAGTAGAAAAATATTTTGTTAGCTGGAACTTTTGAGCCTCTGCATACACAGCAACCTTTTATGAACCCTTATATAGAATCACACACATCTGTTTATACCTGTTGAAACTTTAACCTGTTTCGCTGATGACAAAGACCAATTTATGAAAACAATCAATACCTGATGGCATATTTAACAGTGAGCAATTTAACTTTGTAAATTAATCAGCTGTTTAACAAATAAAGTTAATTACAAATAAATAATTCCATGTCAAATACCAAAATATCAGGCTGAACAGTATTAGTCATATTCCTTGCTGAAGAGAAGTCCTAGAGATACTTATGAATTAAATTTGAAGGTACCTTCATTTTTTATTTGTTTACCCAATTTGAATTGAACACTTTTGACTTAAATGAATTAAAGGTATTTGGATCCATTTTTTTAAAATTAATTTTCATGAGCGCTCAGTTTTTGTTATTTGTGACGTCACATTTACATGAAATCTGGACAGATGCACAGACATATAAAAAAAAAAAGCCCACAATTGTGCGCACACTAAAGAGAGATCCTCTCATCCTGGACGGGAGGAATGAGACTTAAGTTGTGAGATTATTGAAGGAAAAAGCACACAGCTTAAAAGTTTCTTAGCTGAAAATGCAAAGATGAGGTCCCCTTGTCGGAAAAGAGACAAACTCGCGTGGGTGCGCGGATTGATAACAAATTACCTCTTTTCCACTATGTAAGGGAATCATTAAGAGGAAGATCCACAACAACTTCATCTTGGCCCTTTTGACTTGGCACCTGTTTTATCAATCTTGATGGTATCCATACCGGCAAGGACGCGTGCTGTGGAAAGACACAAACAGATCCTCGCCCCCAAATTAATACTGGGTCTGGGCCCTGCCATGTGCCTGAAAGAACATCTTTCCAGTAAACCAAAGGTTTATTGAAGGAGACCTAATCAAGGAGATAGCTAAGATTGCGGTTAGCTGAGAGCCATAAAAGGTGTTTAAGTTCCACCTGATATTCATACATTTATCAAAGAATCATTGTATGCCCGTGAACACTGTGTGACGCACCTGTAAGCTCAAGCTGTAAGCACTTGTCCTTGTTAAAGTCAAATGTATATAACCGGGTGAGGTTGGTTAGAGGGGGTGAGAAGAAGGTTGCTGGTTCAAAGGAGTCAGAGCGGTTAGAGTTCCAGAGGTTGCTGAAGCCGGAGAGAGAAGAAGAATAAAAAACCTTTTTCATTTTCATCCTGACTCCGAGTTTTCTCCCGTGGCGTCATTGCTCCAAGCAGCATTCGCTTCAGGCAGCAACAGTTTATGTTGTTGATATGGGTTCCAGTGTCTGTCTCCAGCTGAATATCCTTCGGAATCCAAAGTTAAAAAATTTAAAGTAAAAAGGGCTATGGCTAATCTATCTTTAGGAGTCGCCCAATCTCCTCCTTTTTGTTTTAAAAGCATAAGTTTGAGTGTGTGATTAGCTTGTTCAATTATACCTTGGCCTTGAGGATTATAGGGAATACCAGTCTTATGAAGTATGTCGAATTTGGAGCAAAATTGTTTAAAAGATGAAGAGGTATATGCGGGGCCATTGTCTGTTTTAAGCATTTTGGGAATGCCCAATGCAGCAAAAGCTTGTAAACAATGAGATGTAACATCTTTAACCTTTTCTCCAGCATGTAAGGAAGCAAAAATCATGCCTGAGCATGTGTCTATGGTCACATGATCAAATTGCAATTTTCCAAAACTTGGCTCATGAGTAACTAACATCCATCTGCCATAAATGATTGGGCATTAATCCTCTTGGGTTTACACCATGATGAGGATTGGGCAAATGTGTCACACAAGATTGACAAGCCTTCACAATTGTTCGAGCTTGATCTTTAGTTATTTTGAAACTTTGTTGTAAAGTAGTACTATTAACATGAAATTGAGACTGGAACAAGGTAGCTTGCTGGACTGCTGAAAATATAAAGATTGTTTGAGTAAGGGCATTGGCCTTTTGATTACCTTCATGGAGAGGACCAGGCAAGTTAGTATGAGCTCTGATATGTCCAATAAACAAAGGTTCTTTACATTCCCGTAGAAGGTTTTGAATTTGTAAAAACACTTTAAAGGCTGGAGTATGAGGTGCTATTGGACCTGCTAGCTCTAATTTAGGGACGGCATGTACAATATAATGACTGTCTGAGAAAATATTTATGGGCTGCTCTCTAAAACTTTCAAGAGCTATAATATCAGCTTCTAACTCTACCAATTGAGCTGATTTATGGGCAGTAATATGAATCATATTTTCTTTTTGAGTGACTACTGCTGCAGTACCATTAGAGGACCCAGCTGTAAATACATTTAATGCCTTGGGAATAGGTTGATTTTTTATTACCTGTGGAAATATAATGGAATGATTGATACAAAAAGATAGTATAGGAGACTTAGGAAGATGGTTATCAAAATTTGCAGAAGTAGAGCATCTAACTATAGCCCAATCATTATCATTGAAGCATAAATATTTAACCTGTGACGATGAGTAGGGAGTAATAATAGTAGCGGGGTGAATGCCAAATATTTTAATAGAAGACTTAAGTCCTTGGAGAATAAGTTTAGCCACCATGGAGGTGTAAGACTCAATTGTACTTTTAGGAGAGACGGGCAAATATATCCATAATAAAGGCCCCTGTTGCCAAAATACTCCTGTGGGTGTATATTGTGAAGAAATAATGATCAACATCAGCGGTCGAGTAAAATCAATTGTATCACAGTGGGATCCTTCAATGGTCTTTTCTACCAACTTTAAAACTTCCCTAGCATCAGGAGTCAATGTTCACGGTGAAGATGGATCAGGGTTCCTGCGAAGGATATCAAATAAGGGTCTTAGTTGGCCAGTAGTGAGGCCTAGTGTAGGGCGAAGCCAATTAATAACTCCTAGCAATTTTTGAAAATCATTAAGAGTAGCTAAATGTTCCTTATTTATTAAGATTTTTTGAGGCCTAATAAAAGTAGCCATAATTTGGAATCCTAGATATAATATTGGAGATCTAGTCTGAACCTTTTCTTCAGCAATGTTTAGTCCATATCGTTTCAAGTTTTCTGATATATCACTAAATATGGTGAATAAGACTTCTTGGTTAGGATGAGCAAGCAGAACATCATCCATATAATGGAGGCACATAAGCTCCAGGTATTTGTTCCTGATAGGCTGAATAACTTTATCTACATAGATTTGACATATAGTGGGGCTATTAGCCATACCCTGGGGAAAACTATCCACTGAAATCTTTGGTCAGGTCCGTCATTATTAATACAGGGAACTTTAAAAGCAAACCTAGGGGCATCCAGAGGATATAAAGGAATAGAAAAAAAGCAATCTTTTATATCAATGGCTATGAGCTGAAAATTTTGAGTAATAGCTATAGGATTAGGAAGCCCAGGTTGGGTAGGGCCCATAATTTGCATGGTTTTATTGATTTCTCTAAGATCATGTAACAATCTCCACATTTTCCTGATTTTTTCCTAATCACGAATATGGGGGAATTCCAGGGAGAGGTAGAAGGTTCTATATGTCCTGCCTCTATTTGTTCTTGGACTAGTAAGTGGGCTGCTTGTAATTTCTCTCTAGATAGGGGCCACTGAGGGACCCAAACTGGATTATCAGAAAGCCATGGTATTTTCAAAATTGTTTTCTCAGTGGTCCCTAAAAAAAATATCCTATACCTTTTTGATGACAATTTCCTTTAAGCTCAATAGGGTTAGGATCACCTTGTAGATTTTTTCCTAGTCCTTTACCTGGAATATATCCCTGTTTTTCCATGAGACTCCAGCTTTTACTTGTAACACATACGGACTCAGTTGTAAGGTGTACTCCCATTTGTTTTAATATATCTCTTCCCCATAAGGTAGCTGGCAAGCTGGACAGAACATAAGGCTGAAATATTCCTTGATGCCCTTCATCATCTTCCCACTTTAAAACTGTTGCACTTTGTTCTGGGCTATTGGAATATCCTAGGCCTCTCAAACTAGTTGAAGCCTTCTGTAAAGGCCAATGTTTGGGCCATTGTTGGAAGTTAATAATAGAAGAGTCAGCCCCTGTGTCAATTAACCCTTCCATTTCTATTCCCTGTATTTTAAGTCTGCACATAGGCCTCTCTGAACAATCCTGAACCCAGCAAGCCATAGATCCTGAGCCAGTGGAGCCAAATCCCCTATTCTTCCTATTTTGAGGCATACACTTAAATGAGTCATGTAGACTGGGAAGAAGAAGTAGCTGAGCAGTTCTATCACCTTAGTTAACAGAGCCAATGCCTTGAGGTGAACTGAGCATAATCATGATTTCTCCTTGATAATCATAATCTATCACTCCTGGAGTAACTTGAAGTCCAGATAAGCTAGTTGAACTTTGCCCCAGGATAAGTCCCACAGTCCCTAAGGGAAGAAGTCCCCTGACTCCCGTGGGAATCAGTTGAACCCCCATCTCAGGTGTTAGCACTATTTGGGCGGTGGAATAGAGGTCCAGTCCTGCACTTCCTTTTGTCCCCCTGACAAGGGAGTTAATGGGTAAATGGGATTGTGTCGAAGAATCATCTGGATAGGTGTTTGAGGATACTCCTTCTCTAATGCCCCGTACATTTGTTGGCCCCGAGGCATTGGGCCCTGTGCCCCGTTTTTTGAATTGCCAGACAAAACTGTTACCATTAATATCAGTTTGGGATCTGTACTCACTAGCCCAATGGTTTCCTTTTTTACACCTGGGGCAGTGGCCTGGGGCACGAGACGAGCTTGGTCTTATTTCTATTGTCTCTTGCCTTCTTTGGGGACATTGTTTTTTAAAATAACCTGGTTGACTATACTGATAATAACTTTTAGGTCGAGCCCCTCTTGCAAGATTAAGAGGAAAAGCACCTCTCATGGCTGCTGCGATTACACTACCTGTAATAAATGCATCATTTATGTCCCTGCAAAGCTTTACATAAACAGAAAGGTCCTTTTTAGATTTCCAAGGTCTGATAGCGTCTTGACAATATTTGTTGGCATTTTCATATGCCAGCTGAACAACTAATGGCATGGCTTGATCAACATCTCCAAAAACTCTACTTGCTGTCTGTAAAAGACAATCAACAAATTCGGCATATGGCTCATTGGGTCCCTGAATTACTTTAGACAAGCTACCCTGTAAGTCACCAGATCCTTGCAATGTTTTCCAAGCCTTAACAGCTGCGGCGTATATTTGAGCGTAAACTCCAGGATCGTACTGAGTCTGAACCCGTAAATCAGCATATTGCCCTTCTCCAGTTAACATGTCTATGTTACGATCTGGAAATCCTGCAGCTGCATTTCTCCGAGCGGTTTCAACACAGAGCTCGTGGAATTGAGACCTCCAAACTAAGTATTGTCCCCCGCTCAATACTGCCTTACATAAGCCTTTCCAATCTGTAGGAGTTTAATTCAAAGTATTAAGAGATTCTAACATGCTTATGGTGAAAGGAGCTTGGGGCCCATATGTCATTGTTGCTTCCTTAAAGTTTTTTATAGTTTTAAAATCTAAATGTTGATGGTATCTTTGTTCATTTTGATCTTCAAACACTGGCAGATCCCATAGTTCCTGTGAACTTTGACACTCAAGGGCACGCAAGCGCCTAGAAAGACCCCTAATAGACTCTGCAATTGAGTCATCCCATGGGGGAGCAGAAGGCACAAGTTGTTTCTCTACTTGACGGCCCTCCATCCTGGTCCTTTTTAGTTCCCTTTTGCTCATTTTATCGAAGAATATGCTCTCAAGATCACTTTCACTTAATTCCTCCTCACTAATACTACCCTCACTAGCCCTAACTGACTTAATAACACTTTCCTGAACCCTAGGTCTAGTTGAGAGCAGGCATTCCCTAACTATCTTTAACAAATCTTCAATAACCTTGACAATTTGGTTCCTTGAAATTTCCGAAACCATTTTCCCTCGCCCTTAACCGCTCTGGCTAGAGACTCCTGCGAGGTTCCTCAGTACTTACCTGCCGTGCCGATGAGTTCCCCGTACGGGCCACCACTTGTTGCCACCTTAGGCAATGATACCGCAGGAAAGAAATCAGAGGCAGACTGGGAATGAGTGGTTCCTTTATTGTTCCTTCTTCTTCCTCTCTATCTTCTTCTCCCTCTGATGCCCCCAGTCTGGTTAAATACTCTATACCCTTCACAGGTACATTTGTTCTCTTAACAAGCATACACGTGTCACAAGCTCAACTTAGAGGTGTGGCACACAGTGCCCATGAGCACAGAAAAATTCTTAGTCAATTACATTAAGGTCAGGTGTAAGTTGTAGTAAACAAGTAAACGCCTCCTCTTGGCTCTCAGCTAGCCGCCATCTTTGAGCTACTTCCTCATCAAAGGCTCTTACATATAAACCAACAAAAAATGAAACAAATGGGAGTCTTGAGAAGTAAGGTTTGAGAACAAGTAGTACTGGGCTGGGTTGTACCTCAACAATAGAGTGCTTGCTTAGCACATGCATGGCCCTGGGTTTGATCCTCAGCACCACATAAAAATAAATTAATAAAATAAAGGTATTGTGTCCAACAACAACTAAAAAAAAATTATAAAAACAAGAGAACAACTAGTACTGAATAAAGTACACTTACAAATATGTAGTGTGTGTTAAATATTAACATGGTCAGGGAATTGAGGCACTAAAAACATTTGATCATTTTGCCACTAGGATTTAGAACCAAACTGGACTCCTAAATTTGAAACTTGAGATATAACTACCTGCAGTTATCTGCCTTCCCTAAAACCACTGCAAATTTCTCTCCAACATTACCGAAAGTATCCTTTGTGGCTTGTAGCTGCTGTATTTATTCCATTGTGTTAAGGAATTAAAGGCCTCACTTCAACATATAGTTGAAGGGGCAATATCGTATTTCAGATTCCTAACCTATGTGCTATAATACGCTGAAAAAAAGCAAGATATGGACTCCCTTAAACTTCCAAATCTCCAGAACCTTAAGACAATCATCGTGGTCATGAGCAGCCTTACTCAGGACTTCATGGAGTTCCATCCTGGACTGTGTCTCATGATATATTTTGAAATCACCAAAGATGGCAAGTATGATGGATGATATCTGTCACTAGCCGCTTTTCCTCGGTATGTTGAGGCTAGCCAAAGATTTGTTTTTATCACCTGTATATCTGCTTAATCAGGAAATTGCCCAGGGCCAGGAACCTGTGGACCTAGAGAAAAGTTCATATTCCAGGTGGCTTAAGTATGACTAGTAAACAGTGGGAGAGGCAGTAGCTCCAGGTAGGAGCCTCAGATCTCTGTCTTTCTACATATGAGATTTTCCTTATCAAAATAAAATTCCTTTCCAAATCAGATGGGGCTGATTGGTCTTGTTAGTGTTCAAGCAAAGTACAGATCTAACAATGTATGGCTTATAAATTGGAGCTTCATGAAAGTTTTAACATTGAGTTTTTCAAGAATAGGAAGAGTTGTTAGTTTTTTTCAAGTATAACCTCAACTATTGTATACACAGAATAACTATAAAAATACCAAATATTTTCCTAGAAAATTTCATATACAGTTAAATAGCATTTACTATTTACTATACAGTGTCACAAATACTTTATTACTATTTTAATCATAAGTTTGGGTCAGGAAGTATACATAGCAATTTTATACATGAAATCCACTATGAAATAATTGTTAGAAAAATAAATTTGTTTCTCAATAAAAATTGAAAATAGTTTATTTTGAAATTTTACATAAAGATATTTAGTATCTTCCTTAGTAGTTATGTTTTTATCATAATTATATATAACATAATAAATATTTCATTAACTAATACCACTAATCTCCAGTCTACTTAAGGTGTAATACAAGTATCATTTTTTGCATATGAGAAAAAAGTTGGGGGAGTACCACATGTTCTGGGGCTAGAGAGAGAGAATGGGGGAAGGGTATGAGGCAAAACTCCTTAATATCTTTAATAATTCTTCATTTCCAGACATTAAAACCAAAATTTTTATTTAAAAACAAAAACTTTATAAAATATGCATAACATCCATGTTTATTTCCTTGTATGTTTCTCCTTCATTTTCTCTTCTTTTTAGTTCATGCCCCCATGCTCTCAAGCCTTCTTTTGACAACTGACTTGATCAATTCCATAGCCATGAAAAGGCATAAGTGGTTAGTTTCATAAGGTACTTCTGTGACCTTTATACTGATGATTACTTAGTGTTCCTAAAAGAAAATGCACAGGGGGTTAGCCTTCAACTCCAATGCCTACTCTAATTTCACAGTGAAATATATCCTTGCACTTATAACTTCCTCATGGCTCATTTAATTTTACTAGATATTCTTTATACTTTAGTTCTCTAAGAAAAGCTGGGGACCACCTAACAGTTTTCTCCGCCTATTTCTGGAGTTTCAAAATGTTTATTTTATTATGCAATCACTTTCTAGATGATAAATAAAGTATTTTGATAATTTAATTGCTCTAATAATTGCAGATGAATAGAATTTCTCTTAGTAGGTGCTATTAGGAAATGATTTATATGTCTAATAAGACAAATTAGTTAACTTAGCATTTTTAATCCTTGATTACTGTGTTTCTGATTGTGTTTTATGTTATCCAAGAGAGCAAAAAAATAATGTGTCTGAAGACATGAGTTAGAATATAGGCATCTGCCAAAATACCTTTAGGTAAGGTCTGATATGAACATGGTTGTACAAGTGGGCATTTTCATCTTTCTCAATAAGGAGTAATAAAGGATACTGGCACAACCCCAATACATATACTATAAGATAAATATGTGGAGGAGAGCAGCAAAATTCACCATCTGACTACAAAAACGTGTCCACGAAGAAGGCAAAAATTGTGACAGACCTTTTAATTTTCTTTTTTGGTAAAGCAATAACTTATGTGAAGAAAGACTACAAAAAAGAAATGGAACAAGCAAAAAGAACATAGGACAGATATGATAAAACAAGGAGGAGGGATAGCAGATCTCAGGAAAGGTGCAAAAACAAAATCATTAGAGAAATGAAGATAAGTGGAAAGAAGCACTAGTAACAATGGACAATAAGAAACACATTTTAAGGGACAAGCTAGATTACAAATAGGATACAATTGAAATCTTCCAAATGTTAATGATTAGGATGTCAAAGGACACAAAAGATCTCATTAGTGGTAACAATAATATAGGGGAAAAAGTAAATATTATACTTTTCTTTGGAACTAAAAGAGTGTCTTCGATGTAAGGAAGCTGTGGTAGACTAAGTACTACAGTGAAATGAAATATTTTTAGCCAATCAAAGTCATATTAGTTTCCATTCTTTGAGTAGGTAAACTTAACCTAACTAAGCCTTAGATAGGCCTCAATTCAAAACTCAAATCCTGTTTAGAATCAGACTAAACAGGCTTTCCTCTAATAGCCAAATAAGAAAAAACTTGTACTATTTGACAAAACAAAATAACCCTGGTATTTTATACTTACTGTTGGGAATAAAATTTTAAAAATAAGATATTAAATGGAGCAAGAACATGTAATCCATAGTGAAGAGAAAACTTAATGGTGAAATGTTGAACAACTTCTCCTAAAAGTCAGAGGTAAGGCATTAATATCTGTTCTTACCACTTCCATGTGATTCTAGCCAGTGAGATAGAACAGGACAAGAAATTAAATGTATAAATTGAGAAAGGAAGAAATCAAATTTTTATCTTTGAAAGACATGATCTTATATATAGAAATAATGGAATCTACAAATGAAATTGTAGCTAAAACTAATAAATTCTTTTAGATAGTTTGTGTACTACAAGGTTATTGTATAAAACTCAACTATTTCTACATAATAGCAATGAAAAATTAAACAGTGAAAAACTTTCAAACAATAGCATAAAACATGAAACAGGGCTGGGGTTGTGGCTCAGCAGTAGAGCGCTTACCTAGCACGTGCGCAACCTGGGTTCGATCCTTAGCACCACGTAAAAATGAAAAGAAAAAAAAGGCATTGTGTACAACTAAAACAAATAAATAAATATTTTTTTTGAAAAAAACATGAAACATTGAAGATTGTATTTAACAAGTGATTACCTGTTTTTTTTACATTGTTGACAAAACATTTCTAAAAGAAAAAGACCTAAGTAAGTGGTGAAATAGACCTAAGTAAATGTGAAAGTAAATGGAGAGATAATATGCTGTTCATTGATTGGGAGACTCAGTGTTGTTAAGATGTCAGTTTACTCCAAAATACTATATAGACTTAATTAATACCAACCAACACACAGCCAACTATTGTGAAAAATGATACAAATGATTTGAAAAACCATCAGTTTCTCATAAATTTAACATACACTTACTAAATGACTTAGCAATTTCATTCCTAGATATTTACCAAAGATTAATGAAAACACATGTCCACGCACACACATAAAATAACTTTGTATAAAAAAAATTCACAGTAACTTTATTTATAATAATTAACAACTGGAAATTCCACAAAAGTCCATGAAAGGAAAACACATAAACAAATGGTATATTCATACAATAGATTTAAAAAATTTAAAACAACTAATACATGCAATTACATGTGTGAATATAAAAAACATTGTATTGCATAAGAGAATCCAGAAACAAAACAGAACATGTGGTCTGATTCCTTTTATATGAAGTTCAAAGCAGTCAAAATAAACAATGGTAATAAAAATCAGAGCAGTGGTTGCCTCAGTGTATATATGTGTGTGTGGTGTATGTGGAGGGAGATGGGTGGGCAGAGGGAAGGGGGAGCTGATTGGATCTCATGGCCCAAGGCACCTTTTTTGTGTGTGAAGAAAATATTCTGGAGTAAATGAATTTATGACTTTGTCAAAACTTGTTCACTGTGTACACTTAAGATCTGTGAATTTCTGTATGTTAATTATATTTGAATAAAAATATTATGAAATGTGAAATGTGTGTGGCATCCATAGAGATCTTTCATTCAGATGCTCTTTCATGGGTAAGTCTGCCTTGAGGTGTGCAGTTCAATATAACTTCAAGCTGTAGCACCTCAAGCATGAGCAACAGTATTTGGGTCACGAATGTGTTCTCTCCAGAAGCTCCAACCAGTGATTTGACATAGCAGGGGTATTAAAGCCCGGTCATTTCTACCCAATTTGAGACTTTTCTAATGCACAGTCTTTGTTATGGAACTCCCTGAAAAGTTGGCCATGGCTTTTTCCAAACTGCACTGCAGTATGAGGCTTCTCCTATCAATTGTCCTGTCCTTCCCCTCTTTCTCAAGTTTCAGATCTAATCCATGGTCTAAAGTCTTTGCTGCCTACCCTTGCTCTTTCTATCTGCCACAGGCTTTCCACCCAATACATCTTTTGCTCGTCTAATTTCCTCTCGCCTTCTGATACAAATTGCCAATTTAAATTATGATGGAAATGAGGCCAAATTTATGTCATATCAATACATTTATATTGGATTAATTGACAGAAAAAAAACGTTTTTTAGAACAAATCCAACTTTATGAGATTTATGCCCAGGCTCGCCTGACAAATGCATTCAAAATGGTTAAGTATACAGTTGTGAGAAGGCAAATACAAACAGAAAACAGAGGTTATGATCTTAATAGAAGATTAGGATGAATTTAAACCAATACACATTAAATGAGACAAAAAAGGACGCTTTATAAAGCTAACATTTCCAGATCACAGGATTATAATGGATTTAAATAGTTATGAATAAAGTATTTGCATCAACCAAAAAGCATATAGTATGTAGGTAGGACAAATAGAAATATACTACTTTTAGGACACTACTTCCTTCCACCCATGACAGATTAAGTGGGAAACAATGTGTTTGAATATAGAATTATTTTAACAAGATAAACATTTTATAATAATATGAGCTATATACATAGAATACAGAATTAGGTTTCCTTTTTATTACCAATGTAGTATTCTAGGTAAACTTTATTTTTAAAAATATTTATTTATTTATTTTAGTTGTACCATGCCTTTTTATTTTCATGTGGTGCTGAGGTCCAACCCGGGCCACGCACGTGCTAGGCGAGGTCCAACCCGGGCCACGCACGTGCTAGGCGAGTGCTCTACTGCTGAGCCACAACCCCAGCCCTCTAGGTAAACTTTATGTGGGCTATATAAGCAAAATAAAAACAGTAAGTCACAAAATGTGGAAGGACTATAACATTTTAAAATCACAACTGAATTAAAGAGATAATAATGGACACAACAAAAGCACAAGAAGAAATAACCACCAAAAGAGGAGAAAACTGCCAGGCACAATGGCACCTGCCTATAATCCTAGCTACTCAAGAAGCTGAGGCAGGAGGATCACTATTTCATGGCTAGTTGGGGCAATTTAGCAAGATTTTGTCTCAAAAAATGAAAAAGCCTGGTGTAGAGTGATTGCTTGCCTAGCATTCACTAGGTCCTCTGTTCCATCCCCAGTACTGGGAAAAAAGAGACAGAGAGAGGAAAGAAACTGAAAGAATTGTAATTATTCTTTTAGTCAAACGTTAAGACAAATAAATAAAATTTGAAGAAATGCATGAATATTTGCAAAAGTTCCGAATATGGTTTTATAAATTTCAAAGCCAAATAATATTAATAATGAGGCTAGAATAAATAAAAATCGAATCAAGACTTTACATAGAGAGGGAAAGAAAAAAGAAAATGCTTCTTATCCTTATAGTTTTTGCAAAAGTTCCAGAATCAGATGGTTTTAGAGAAAGATTAGAGCTTCTTTCTTCTCTCTTCTGTCTTCTGTCTTCTGGAATTCAAAAATCTTCTTCTAAGGTTTCCAAATGTTTTCTCTGATCTATGGATGCTAACTCACAATAAGTAGGCAGGTTTGCGGGGTAGGTGGTCAAAAATAGAAGTACCCTTTCCAGGACTAGACTAAAAGGGGAATGAAGGGAAAGGGGGGGGGATGGGAATAGGAAAGATAGTAGAATGAATTGGACATTCCTATATGCATATGTGAATACACAATCAATGTAATTCCACATCATGTAAAAACAGAAGAATGGGAAGTTATACTTCATATATGTATAATATGTCAAAATACATTCTACTCTCATATATAACTAATAAGAACAAATAAAAATACAGAAAATTCTAAAACTATTTATTTCAGAACATAATAAAGACCATTTCCAGGCAAAGAAAAGACAATGACACCTGTGATAAAGGCTGCTAATTGCTCGAGAAAATCTCTCTTCCCTTCTTTCACAGTAACAAACTTGTTCCTGGGCACATGGATCTCCACTAGAGATTCCTTTGTACTTGAGTATGACTACATGACTAGCTTCTTGCTAATGAAATGTAAGTAGGAGAATGTACAGTGCTCCCATTTCTGGGCCTCCAAATATTGAATGTGTACCCTTCAATATTCTTTCCTCTTGCCACATGCCAGAATGAGGCTTCTCACGCAGATTCAACCACAGTGAGAAAAGCAGCATTAGAGGGTTTGTTGAAGAAATAAACTGAAACAAATGTGTCCACATGAATAACCATGTCAAATAGAAACTCCCCATAAGTCTCAAAATAGTGATGTGAGAGACAAATGAACTTTGCATTGCACACTCAGTCCCCCTGGTTAAAGTAGTTTTGCTTTTATTTTAACCAATACCAGCAACTGAAATAGATTGAACAAAACAAAAAAAAAAAATTACTGATCAATGTTACTGAGAATAATTGTGTAAAGATGTTAATATATAAATGAATATGTTTATCTGTTAGCTTATTACCAAGCAGAATCCAGAAGCACATTTAAAAAATAACATACTATAACCTTATTTTTTAAATTCCAGGAATGAGCTGATGGTTTTATCTATATATACAAACCTACTAACATATGTTATCATATAAGTAGGCTATTGAAAACAATATTATTTGGGCATTCACAGATACTGAGAAGATACTCAGAATCTATTTTCTTGATTTTAAAACTAACAGAGAAAAACAATTGGAGTAGAGGAATATTTCCTTAACATGACAAAATACATCTCATTTTAAAAACCATTAGAATGAGAAGAAACAGAGATATTCTCATAACACCAGGAACAAAACAAGGGTTCTCACTGTCACCACTATTACTTAACATTGTACTGGGGATATTAGCCAATACAATTAAACATATTGAAATGGAGAAATATAATCGTTGCTCTTTGATGATAATATGATTGTATACTTGGAAAACCTAACAGAATCAATGAAAAAATGAGAACACATTTAAATCATACTGGAGTATATAACAAATATGTAAATATATGGCCCAGTAATTTACATATATGCAAAAAAGTCAGATTGAAGACATAAGGGAAGTAAAGATTTTATTTACAACATCAACTGAAGGAACAAAATATAGAAATAAACTTAGAAAAATGTGTTAGAATTTATGAAATAAAAGCTTAAACCCACTGAAGGATTCAAAAGAAGACAAACCAATCAGAAGCAATATATCCATTTTTCTTAAAACTAATACATAACTTCAGTGCAATCCCAAATAAATCGTCTAATAGATTTTACTTTAAAAAAAAAAAAAAAACCTGTTTAACCCAATTCTAAAGGTTACATATGTATAACAGAATTGTAAAACTTTGTAAAAAAGAGAAAAAGGAAAGAATGACAATAGCTAACTTGAGTATATATAAAATATATTATAAAGCCTGTTATGATCAACTGTGTGTCAATTTGACTGGCTCATTGGGTACCCAGGTATCTGGTTAAGCATTATTTCTGGGTGTGTCTATTGGAGTACTTCTAGAAGAGATTAGCATTTGAATCAGTGGACTAAATAATTGTGATTGCCTTCCTCAGTATAATAGGCCTGAACAGAACAAAAATGTGGAGAAAGAGAGAATTCACCTGCTCTGCCTGCAGAGCTAAAATATAAATTTAACATTATAATTAACATCGCTATCTTTCCTGGGTCACCAGCTTGCAGAGGGCAGATGACAAGATTGCTAAGCCTCCATACTTGTGTGAACCAATACTTTATAATGAATCTCTTTCTATAGGTATATCATATTGGTTTGTTTCTTTGCAAAACCCTGACTAATAAAAGCTTCAGTAGTTAATGGAGCATAGTCAGAAATATCAGTAGGGTAGAATGTCTAGAAATAGACCCAAATACATGTAGAAATTAGAAACTATAAAGGTATACTCTCAAATTATGGAGGAAAGTGGATTATTCAACAAATAGTTCTGGGATGATGATTTAATCATTTGAAAAACAAAATTATATTGATGCCATGTACTGTATAGTATGAATAAAAAAAAGAACAAAGATTCAAATGTAAAATATGAATTTATTTAAATGAAGAAGATATGAATGAGTGAATTCCTATATAATATTGGAGTGCAAAAGGCCTTCTGTACCACAACCCAAAATCTGGATGTTTGAATATTCAAAAGAAAAGATTTATAAACTCAAGTATATTAAATAAAAATTCTGGATGACAAAACTTTTGGATGACAATGTCAAAATGTAAACAACAAACTATGTAAAAGTGTAAGCAATACATTGGGAAAGACTATTGCAAATTATATATATTCTCCAATACATAGAGATCGTAGAAATTAGTGAGATAGATTGATAAACCAATAGAAAAAGCGGCATAAAATATGAAGTGTTTATATGATTAGACAGTGTTACAGAAAAGTATATACAAGTGGCTCAATAGCTTAGAAAAAGATGTTAAACATCATTTATACTAAGAAAGGTAAATAAAGATCTAAAATACCATTTTCTTTTTTAAATATGGAACGCTTCACAAATTTGCATGTCATCCTTGCGCAGGGGCCATGCTAATCTTCTCTGTATCGTTCCAATTTTAGTATATGTGCTGCCGAAGTGAGCACTAAAATACCATTTTCATCCATTAGATTGGCTAAAATCCCAAAGCTTGATTATACCCTGTTGGTAGATCGTAGATCTGTGTGTGTGTGTGGCTGGGTGGGGAGTCAACCTCCTCCATTGCTTATGAGATGATATACCACGACAGCTATGAAAGCAATCAGGTAAAGTCTACAAAATTACAAATGCATTTACCTTCTGAAATAGGCATTTTATTTCTGTGAATTTATCCTGCAGAATATGTGCATACATGAAAAAGTGTTGTATATCTATTACAAAATTCAAAAACATTAGAAACAGCAAAAAAAAAAATTAGGGGGAGTCTCTTCTATATGGAATAACTTGAAATATTATTTCCATAAAATGAAATACTATATGGTTAGAAAAAGAAAAATTTTGCTATGTACTAACATGTAAAATCTTCACAACATATTAAGTAAAAAAAAAAACATATACAGTGTATATGGTATTTTATGAGTTCTTTTTTATTTCTTTAAAGGGAAGATAGTAAGAATAGGCAGTTCATAAACACATACTGAAACTGAAAATATACTCAAAAAATTAATAAATGATTACTTCTGTGGAATGGAACTGAGAATTGGGAATTGGAGGTAATAGAAGGTAAGTGTGGGAGAGAAATTTTTCTGCATATTTTACATATGTACAAATATATGTATATGAATGTACTGCCTATTGAAAAGGGAAAGGAAGGACCAATGGAAGGAAGGAAGAAACTGAGGGAAGAAAGGAGGGTGGGAAGGAGAAAGTGACTGACTGAAGGAGGAAGGGAAGAAAGGGGGAGAAAAGAAGGGAGGGAGGAACAGGAAAGAGAAGAGAAGAAAGGAATAGAAGGAAGAAGAGAGGGAGAAAAATGAACAAATGAAAGGAAAAAGAGACATTGAGAACAAGTAAGCATGAAATGTTTATCACAGTATTCGCACACTGATAAATTTATCAAGAAATGATTTGGAAGTATAATCTAATAAAACTCTAGATACTATATTACAGACACTTGCAAATGTAGAGAATATACTTATACTCCTTCCCTAGGAATATAAGACATTCTGATAGTAGTAATAATCTACAAGCTCTGTAAAATATTCTGAAGATTTACCTGTAACCCAGGTAAAAGTCAAGTATTCTGCAGTTTTCATTCTTGAATATTTATTCCAGGAGCATGCAATGTTTTAATGGTTTACATCATGCATATCTACTTGTACTAGATCTTAAATATGATGAATAATTGCCAAGTAGGAAAAAGACATAAACTAAATCTCTCATTATCAACCAGAAAGGATATAACAAAGATTTTTATCATATAAGGATATGTGGATTTTTTCCATCTAAAATTATATTTAAGAAGTTTTTAGTAATTTTGTGGAATTGGCTTACATTATTGAAGGCGCATTCAAGACATAGAAATGAAAGTCCATGCAGAAGAACCATCAGTGTATCCAAAATAACATCTGATCACCTAGGACACTCTGGAGATAATTTGTGAGGTGCTACATAAGGACAATATTTCCAGCTGTAGAAACACTAGTACTTTTTTTCCCCTCTTTTAGGGTGATGGTTTAAATTCTTAAAATTGTTATTCAATCCTTGTCATGTTAAAGGAGCTCAAACAAACAATTCAAAGAGGAAATACTCATTTTGAAAGATAAAGAGACATTTCAAATACTGGTGACTTTAAAGGCAGCGGCTGAACTTAAAGGTGAACATAGAGAAAATTTTCCTTGAAAATACATATTTGAACATGTTAGTTGTTCTGTAGTTAATTTAAATTAGTAAACCTATGTGGATGAGCCAAAAATACCAAAATCTATTTCTTATCCAGCTATCTCTTTTTAGTAATGACCAAAATAAATATTTTGTCTGACAAATATTATAATATCTGGTTTAAATAGTTATGCATTATGATTTTCACAGCGATTCAAATTGATTTCTTAGCACTCATATAAGTTGTAATTATAAGCCTTTTTTGAGTGATTATTTCATTAATGTCTTTCTCATCATACTATGAGGTTTCATGAGAACAGTCACAGAGCCTGGCACGTAATAGGTACTCAATAATTCTTATGAATGAATAAATGAAAACTAAAAGACAATAATATTGATATAATTTCTTATGAAGTACTATAACTGAATTTTTTGCTTCTACATGGAAGTCTTTCTGGAAGCAGAGAGATGCTGTTATCATTCTCTAATTCATTCATTCACTCAGCATGGCAGACACTATACTAAGCTTGGAGTGAGTATGGGCAGGACAGTTGCTGCCCCTGAGAAGGTGATTATCTGGCAATAACTTCTTAAACTTATCAACCCTCTATTTCTAATGTTTTATATACACCTGTATATATACAGTTGTAGTAGTGCTCTTTCAGAAGGCTATCTTGATTGTTTTCTTATTTGATTCTAACCGTGTAGATGTTTTCTCCATTTCTCACATAAAGGAGAAGATATGTTTATGTTTATGCTTTATGTTTATGAAATAGTTATTGAATGCCCACTGTGTCAGCAATATTTCTAGGAGCCAAAAGAGACAGAAATGAACTAGGCAGAATGATCCTTCATTTTAAGGGTGGTAAAAAAGAAATGAATAAGAAAAAAAGATAAATTATTATGATATCCTATCCTTCCCCCCTCTTTACTTTATTTTAATCTTGATTCTACATGAGAGAAAACATTTGACCTTTGAGTTTGTGAGATTGGCTTATTTCATTTAGTGTGATATTCTCCATTTCCATCCATTTACTGGCAAATGCCATAATTTCATTCTTCTTTATGGCTGAGCAAAACTCCATTGTATATATATGCCACAATTTCCTAATCCATTCATATATTGACAGACACCTGGGTTGAAGGATAGGATGTTAATAAAGACAAAAGGAAGTTCAGTAGTGTAAAAGAAGGAGACCAAGAGGCAAAATGAAGGGATGGGAAAGGGGAAGTAGTACAGAGTGAATTCTTAAAAAATCATGTTATATAAATATACCACTGGGAATTTCACCTTTATGCATAATTAAAAAGAACCAATCAATATAAGTAAATAGACAAGTGAAAGAAAATCTAGCAGAGTAGAGGAAGGAGAACAGGAGAGGGGAGGGAGGATGGGAGGGAAAAAGGAGGGGGTTGTGATCTGAATTCAAATTCCATGCATGTATGAATTTGCTGGGATGAACCCAACTACTATGTATAACTATAAAGTACTAAATTTAAAAAGATGAATTTTAGTAGCGATAATAACTATTATAAGAGAAATAGAGTGATGTAATTAGAGAGTGACTATAGAGAGGGATTTCAGGGAGGGACTCCCTTGAGGTGGTGACATTGGAACTGAGAAGTGAAGAATAAGAATCACCTACTTGAAGAGTCATGGGAAAAGCCTTCAGAGGGAGCATCGAGTCCAAGGCATTGAGCAGGACATTAGCTTGGTATAATCAAGGATGGAAAGGAAGGGTGATGGTATGGGGACAATGGGTTACATAGTATAACACTCAGGAAGACCCATCCTGCAAGGCTTCCTAAGCCATGGATTCTACTCTTTATGCACTCACACAACTTACTGAGCATGGGTATTCACAGATGAGATTGTTTGGTATTAAGTATAAAATAAGTAAATTGTACTTATATTTGATATCTAAGACAACATAAACTCAATCAAGAAATTGAAAGTGGGAGAGTCCTTGAGGCCAATAAACTACCTTGGAGACACTGAAGGTGATCCCCTTAGGAAGTTGAGGGAAGAGAGGCTAATGCCAGGAGACACTCAGAGTGTCATTTCTGGAAAAGTTCCTTGTTAGGGAGAGAAGGATATAAACTGAATTTTTGGGTTTAGGGGTTCAATGGCAAAACACTCCCAGATTTTTAGGGAGGAAAAAAAAAGACAGCAATTCTGGGCCTTTAGTCTTTAATATGGTAAAGAATGGGAATAGCCCTTTGTGACCTTGGGAACCAAGTGTGGGGCATCCTCAGTGGGATGAACATGTACAATTGAACATACAGTAGCAGGAACAAGTAATGGCAGAACCAGCTTGTGCGCTGGCACACCCCACCCTTCCCCCTCTCTGGCTGAAGAAGGCAGAATGAACTTCTCTTCTACTGGGTTAAGCCAGGGATTTTGGAAAATTCTAAGGAAAAGAGAAGCCCAAAGGGAGATGCCCAATTGACTAATAAAGTAGCAACTTGACTATTAAAGTTCGGATATAAGCAATTAATTGGGAAAATAAAAAAGAAGTAACTTTGTATGTTCCCCAAGTTTATATAGCAATTTGTGTTACATATGCTACCAGTTTCAAGAATTTTGCCTTGTCTATACATGAAAACAGTATTTGTGGTACACAAAGTCATATGAACTATTTGAGATTCAGTAGCTCATAAAGAGTTACAAAAACAATCTGGTCCCAGAATCTATGCTCTTGTCCAACAGTATTTATTTTATTTTATTTTTTTGGTTTATCCACTAATTATTTTTAAAACTCTGTTGTCTTTATGTTGGCATTTTAAAAATTGCCTTTTGGTTTCTAGTTAGTATATTCTATATTCATTCCTTTTCTCCAGTGCTCAATACTGAGTTATTTAATAGTTATGTTCTATGTTCTCAATGAATGCACATTTGCATTATTTCTTTCTGGGCCACTGCCTTTGGATGTCTTGGGCTGCCTCACTTGAAGAACTTCCTTGAAAACTCTTGATTGTAGCAATTTGCTTTTTTTTTTTTTTTTTTTTTTTTTTTTTTGCCTGCTGCCCAGACATTTTTCCCTTTACTAATGTCACCTTGATTTTGTTCTTTTCATATTACTCTTCTTCATTGTATGAAGTCTAAAATTGTATGAAATTCATGCATTCATCCAGTGTATGAAATCCAGGTGCCTGGTTTGCTCAGAGAGAAACCAGAGAAATTCTTTGGATCTTTCTGCCAAATGCTTCTTATGAGCATTGTCAAGAGGAAAGGAAGTAATGAACATGGTCAATCAGTTACTCTCCTGGGACCCTGACTCTTGAGTGAAGTAATGTAAAGATAGGAAAAACAGTTGTTCATATCTATGCACTGGTGTCCATGTGGGATTGGGAAGATCTTTTGAAGTTGTCTGGTTTCACTTTGCCCATTTTTTCCCTCAGCCCTCCCTTAGGTCCCAAGAGCAGTTCATATTATGTTTGCTTTGACTTAAGTTATCCAAGTTTGGTTGCTGTTGTTTGTTACTAAAGAATCCTAAATAATACATAAGCCATGCCAGTGTCTTCTCTATCTTTCCATATAAGTCCTCTGGGAAAATTAGCCCTGCCAGGGAAATAGATAGCTAAGCTGATAATGAATGTTAATCATGGTTTTAATCATAGAATGTATTATTCTTGCCAGATACTATTTGCATTATTGCAACAAATGCTTTAGTGGAAGAAAAATTTTGGTTATAATATGGTAAGTTCTTACTCAGAAGTTTCCCAGAGACCTTCCTGAACAATATTTTTCATTCTTGCTAGTACCACAGACAACATTCAGAGTTCATACTTTTGTCAGAAGTCAAAAAAGCAAAGAAAGATGCAAAGAGATGCAGAAAGCAGGAACTGGTTTAAGATCTATGCTTCCTAAATGCACCTCAAAGCTTTAGTAATTTTCATTTTAATTTAAACACAGATCTTTTCTTATATATTTTAACTGGGTTTCCAGGTTGAGTTTCAACTTACTGTTTGCAAAATCCCCACAAGGTAAAAATAAATTATATAATGCAGTTTTTATACTTTGTAAGTCCATGTTATAATAAGGTTTAATAGTTTTTTAGATAGGACTAAAGTCTTACAAGTAGCCTCTATCAAGGCCAATGGAAATAAACATTTTGGAAACTGTATTTTATTTAACTTCAATTCTGAAAGGAGTTTTAAAA
The DNA here is from genome assembly GCA_025594165.1 of Tamias sibiricus. Taxonomy (NCBI): domain Eukaryota; kingdom Metazoa; phylum Chordata; class Mammalia; order Rodentia; family Sciuridae; genus Tamias; species Tamias sibiricus. The sequence goes on along the minus strand of CM046661.1, from coordinate 100,507,435 downwards.
CTAAGAAACAATATTTTGACTTTTTTTTAAAAAAAAACTACTGTTTAATCTAAATGTAAAAATATTTTAAAAGATTATGCTTATTTTGGCCCATATTTTCTTTTATTGATTTTTTTGTTCCTGGTTGTACGGTATGTCCATAATCATTTATTTTGAAACTTCCTTTAAATAGTAAATAAATACTTTTAATAGCTATATCCTATATGTTGGTATTGAATATTCAATATTTGAAGCTCAAAGTAAGCAGTATTTAAAAATTTTATTCTATCTTATTTTAAAATCTTTCACATAAATGGGAATAAGTAATCTGAATAGCTGTGCTTTATATTTTTAGCCTTTTATTTTACTGTTTTTTTTCCTATTCTTATTCCTTATTCTTATTAGCCAATTTCAACTATGCCCATAAGCATAACTCTCCTTCTTTCTCCTTGGAGGTTTTCTAAAGATATTCCAGTGTAAACCTTCCTGAGTCCAACATTCATTTGACATGGAATCATAGCTCCTTTGTGACCTTTTATTGTTTTATTATTCAGCATTCCACATATTTCTCAACTAGATTGTACATTTCCTGAAATTGGGACTGAGGCAGTATACCCAAGGATTTTTGAATCATGAACTTCATCATAGGTGCACTACCTTGGGCAAATGTCTGCTCTGTCACTGTTTCCCTGTGGGTATATGACTCCACATAAAAGTACTCTAAAACAAATATTTGCTCTTATTTTCAATAATAATAAGCATAATTTACATGTATATTAGATATAATCCTGGTTATATTCTATTAAATAGGTTATTATTTCTACTTTATCTGTGAAGATTCTTTTGGCCAAAGTCAAGAGCCTGCATGAGATGATGAGGTGGTAAGAGGAGCAACCAGTGATTGAACCTAAGACCTTTCACCCATACCACAGTTCTTTGCATTCTAAAGTTACTAAATTAGGTAATCAATGAGTTGTTCTTTGTTTGAATTCCTTTTCTACTTGGTTTGTCTAATGTAGCAGCTGTTAATTTCTTTAAGTTTCTCACCTGTTCATTTCCCTGCAAATTCCCATCTTCCTACTTCAAGAATTTTTAGAATGAAAGACAACAAATTATGTATCAACTACCATCTCACTATGTCTAATCAAACTCTGAAACAAATTTCAGATTTCCTGCTTGACTTGCAAAGGCAATTTCTGTTCATTCATTTTGTACTTTTCTAACCTCTCTTCTCTGATCACATTTCTGTGACTGCAGCTGAGTTACACTTTCCTGTTCACTGCTCCACTGCTTACTTCCTTTCTTCCCCTCAAGCCAGTGCATCTGTCCTTCCTCACAAAATATGTTTCTTGTTGACTGAAATCTGTTTTAAATTCAAGTCTTCAGTCATCCTTCACTGCCTGGAGTACTTACAGCTTGTCTGAAAGTCCCTTGTCTTTAGATTTCTGTGATCTCACTCTTTTTCTCTCTCCCTTTAGAAATCTAGTTCTGTTGATTTTTCTAACAGCATTATTTCTTTATCTGTGTTTGTTCAAACTTTACTATTTTTCTGTGCTGAGTACAGCAGAACAAGTTTATATATTCATATCACGTATATACTGTTAGAGTTCATAATTTAGCTATGTGTAGGTGGAAAAAGAGCCTATCCCTGCCTCCTTTTTTGAATCAAAGTAAATTTTAAAACCAGAATTTTATATTGTTTAATGATGATGAAATTCTAGGAGTAGGTAAAATCTGGATAAGTGAAAAGTTACTATGAAAACTTGGTAGACTTCTATACATTGAGGCAATAAACTGATTTTGATGTATAGTATCTGTAAAAGACTTGAACATCTCTTTGTGTAAAGGGACCTCACAATACTGCTTATTCCTATAGCCTGATTGTTTTTTCCTCATAGCAGTATTCACAGTATCTGTTATGACCTCAGGTGACTCAACTTCTAGGGTGCACATTCTTAGGTTTGAAATCAAATATCTTATTTCAGGTTTCTAGCAATAATTTAGATTATGCATTATCCTTTTAAGACATGAGACTGGTCACCATATACTTAATTCTACCAAAGTAAGAATGTGATAGAGTATCCACTAAATTTATCTATCCCTTCATTTAAAAATTTTTAAAATTTTTAAATTATTAGTTTAATTATACAAATTATACATTGTAGAAATTTGACACATATACATAGTATGTGACTATCAAATCAGAGTAGTTACCATTTCCATTTCTTTAAACATTTAACATTTTTAAAATAACTTTATTTATTTATTTTTATGTAGTGCTGAGGATAAAACACAGTAGGCAAGGCCTCTACCAAAAAGCCATAACCCCAGCCCAACAGTTTTTTGATTGGCATATAAAACATACATATTTATGGAGTATAGTATGATATTCCAATAGGTGCATATAGTATGTACTGACACAATCAAGGTAGTTGATGTTTCTGTTACCTTATCGTTACTTTGAGTTTGGAGCCTTCAAGCTCCTTTCTTCTAGTTATTTACAAAATATGTAATAGATTATTGCAACCCTCACTCTTCTATAGATTACTTTTACTTAATTATTTTTAGACACCCATAATGTAATCTCATACCTTCTTCCTGCCCCCAACTCTTCCCAGTGTCTACCACTATTATACATTCCAATCAACTTTTTAAAAATATCTACATATGAGAGAGAACATGTCATTTTGTGTCTGAATTCTTTTACTTCAAATAATATTTTCTAGTTTTATCCATTTTACTGAAAATGATAGAATAGATTTATTAATGTTACACTGGGTATATAAACTACATTTTCTGTATACATTCATCCATTGATGGGCATCTAGGCTGGTTCCACACCTTAGCTTTTGTGAATAATGCATCAACAAATATGGGTGCATTGTGTGTCTTTGATGCACTGATATCATTTTCTTTGGATATGCATCCATAAGTGGGATAGCTGATTATATGGTAGATCTATTTTTAATGTCTTGAGGAAAGTCCAGACTCTTCTTCATAGTGGCTATACTAATTTCCAATATCACTTTTCTCCACATCCTTGCCAGTATAGTTAATTTTGGTTTTCCTTTTTGGTAATAGCCATTCAAACTGATGTGGGATAATATTTCATTGTAATTTTGATTTGCATTCCCTGACAGCTAATGAAATTGAGTATTTTTCCATAAATTTGGTGGCCATTTGAATTTCTTTTTTTGATATGTGTCTGTTCATATCCTTTGTCCATTTTTATATTGGGTTATTAATTTTTTGTTATTAAGTTCCCTATATTTTTTGGATATCAATGCTTCATCTGATGAATAGTTGCAAATTTTTCCCTTTCTGTCAATTGGTTCTTGATTCTGTTGTTTTCTTTGATGTCCTATGTGTTCCCATTTATCTATTTTTGTTTTTGCATCCTGTGATTTTAGGGTTTAATAAAAAAAATCATTACTGATACCTTAAAATGTTTTGCCTATGTTTTTTCTAGTAGTTTCACAGTTTTAGGACTTACATTTATGTTTTTGACCCATTTCAAGTTTATTTTTTTTTTTATTTTTATTTATTTATTTTTTTGTGTGGTTTGAACTCAGGGGCACTCGATCCCCTTAGAGACAGGGTCTCACTGAGTTGCTAAGTGCCTCGCCATTGCTGAGGCTGGCTTTGAACTCCATCCTCCTGCCTTTCCCAAGTGTGGGATTACAGGCTTGCGCCACCGCGCCCGGCTCAAGTTTATTTTTTATAGGATAAAAGATAGGAGTCTAGTCTCAATCTTCTGCACATAAATATCCATTTTTCTCAGAACCATTTATTGAAGAGGTTGTCATTTCTCCAATGTCTGTTTATGGCACCTTTGTTGAGAATCAATTAGCTATAAGGGCATGGTGCTATTTCTGAGTACTCTATTCTATCCCATTGGTTTTTGTGTCTGTTTTTATTCCAACATCATGTTTGAATTACTATTCCTCAGTAGCATACCTTGAAATACAGTATTGTGATACCTCCACCATTTTTTTTTTTGTTGTTGTTGTTTTGGTACCAGGGATTGAACCCAGTGGAACTTAACCGCTGAGCCACATTCCCAGCCCTTTTAATATTTTATTTAGAGACAGGGTCTCACTAAGTTGCTCAGGGCCTTGCTTAGTTCCTGAGGCTGACTTTGAATTCATGGTTCTTCTGCCTCAGCCTCTCTAGTCACTAGGATTACAGGTGTGTTCCACTATGCCCAGCTTACCTTTGTTCTTTTTGCTCAAGATGGCTTTAGATAGTTGGGGCCTTTTGTGCATTCATATGAAATTTAAGATTTTTCTCTAATTATGTGATGAATGTCATTGGTATTTTGATGAGGATTGAATTTGTAAATTACTTTGGGTAGTATGGACATTAATTATTCTAATCCATGAACATGGGAAATCTTTCCTTTTTATTTTTAATATTCTCTTTAGTTTCAGAGCTTTAATATTTTCATTGTGGAGGTCTTTTACTTCCTTGGTTAAATTTATTGCTAGTTTTTTTATTATTTTAGTTATAGTTGGACACAATACCTTTATTTTATTTCTTTTTATGTGGTGCTGAGGATCAAACCCAGGGTCATGCATGTGCTGGGCAAGTGCTCTGCCACTGAGCCTCAACCCCAGCCCAAGATATTTTTTGATAGCTATTGTTAATGAGATTTGTTTTAATAATTTCTTTCTCAGCAATCTCATTATTGATGTATAAAAATGCATTCTAGAGAAAACTCCATGTGCTAATGAAAAAAAATGTGTATTTTGTAGCTATTGATGAACTATTCTGCAAATGTCTGGGAGTCCATTTGATCTATATTATAGTTTAAATTTGATGTTTCTCTGTTGATATTTTGAAGTGTCCCACTATTATTGCATTGAATCCTATCTCTTCCTTTAGCTCTAATGAGATTTGTTTTATGAAATTGAGTGCTCCAGCATTAGGTGAATATACATTTATGATTTTCCAGTCTTCTTGTAGAATTGACCCCTTGATCACTATATTGTGACATTATTTGTCTCCTTTTTATAGTTTTTGTCATTAGGTCTTGTTATGATTTAGATGTGTGTGAGGTGTCCCCCAAAATCTCATATGTGAGATAATGCAACAGGTTTAGAGGTGAAATGTTTGGGTTATAAGACCCTCAATCCAATCATTAATTAATTGCCTAATAGGAATTAACTGTGTGGTTGGAAAAGGTGGATGCCTAGGGGGCATGCCTTTGAGGTTTATATTTTGTCCTGGTGAGGAGAAGCTCTCTTTCGCTCTGCTTCCCATCTGCTTTCCTCCGCCACACTGTTTTGGCATGATGTGCTGTCTCACCTTGTGCTCTAAGGAATAGAAGTAGCTTGTCTGTGGACTGAGACTTCTGAAACTGTGAGCCCCCAAATAAACTTTTTCTCCTGTAATTGTTCTTCTCAGGTCTTCTTGTCTCAGTAGCAGAAAAAAAAAAAAAAATGACTAAAACAGGTCTGTTTTGTCTGATGTGCTTTCTTTTTGTGTGGAATATCTTTTTCCATCCTTCCATTTTCAGCCTGCATTTCTTTACTAGTTAAGAGAATTTTTTTTTTTTTTTTTTTTTTTTTTTTAGGCAGAATACGGCCAGTTCTTGGGTTTGCATCCATTTAACCAATCTGTAGTTGTTGAATTTAGTCCACTTACATTCTAGGTTATTATATATCTATAAGGACTTAACTCCCAAAGTCCATTCATGGTTTAAGTTCACTGCTCCATCCATATTCTACCAGGCAGGAAGAAAAACAGACCAAGAAAAAGTCATAAAGTGTGTGCCATCATTTTTTAAAAATTTTTGTTGGTATATTTTAATTATACATAATAGTGGGATTCATTTTTACATATTCATATATGCACACAAGATAACAATAATAATTTGGTAGATTTTATTCTCCAGTATCTCCTCTTTTATTTTATATTTTAAATATTCTTTTTTTAGTTGTAGTTGTACACAATGCCTTTATTTTATTTATTTATTTTAATGTGGTACTGAGGATCAAACCCAGTGCCTTGCATGTGCTAGGCAAGCACTTTACCACTGAGCCACAACCCCAGGCCCTATCTCCTCCTTTAACAGAAAGCTGTTGTTCACATATTCTTGCGAGAATTCACTCATATGCCACATGAAGCTACAATGGATGCTAGAAAATGCTGTTTTTATTTTGGATTTTAGTTAGCTTTCTATCATTTTAACAACACCTGAGATAATTAACTTATGAAGAAAAAAAAGTGTGTTTTGGCTCATGATTTTAAAGGGTGCAGTCCATGATTGGGTAGACTGGTTGCACTTAGGACTCTGGTAAAGATGCCAAATGACAATAGCCAGAAGCACAAAGCAAAGCAAACTTCTTACTTATGGCCAGGATGCAAAACAGAATGAGAAAAGGATTAGGGTCTTCCACGATTCTCTTTGAACGTGCACTCCCTGCCACCTAAGAATCTCCCACTAGACTCTCCTCCTAAAGGTTCCATCATCTCCTAATGGCTCCACCCTGAGTAATAAACATGTAACACATGGTTCTTTGGTGGAAATTTCAACATCCAAACTATTGCAGCATTCATGAATCCACCTAGAAGGTTAGAAGTTCTTTAATTATAGATGAAAAGAAGTACTATTGGAGGCAATGTGGAGTGTGTCTTTTACTGTATGCAAGTTACTTTAAGCTGAAGATGCTCTGAAAATAAAATTGAAATATTTCAGTTAGTCGTGGTAGATAGTCAAGATAGTCTGTGATATTTTAATATAAAAATCACAATGTGTTTATGTCTTATAACCTGCCATGTTTGTTTTCAGCATAATAAATTAAATATGCTTGGAATAAGACATAAAATGTAGTAAAAATAAAACATTAGCCGTATGTGTTGATTGTTTATTTACCAAACCAGGTCATGTACAAAAAATAAGAATTGTTCAAAATTATCTGAAATTGATATGAATCTCCTTAATCAATTAGCATTTCAGTAATTTTATATTCCTGTATTGTTGCTTTGAAGGTAAAGAAAGAAACAGGTACATGTTTGAAACAAGTGAGGCGGACTAGGAATTCTGACCAGCATCGTTTAGCAGAAAGTAGGAACTGGCTGGGACAGCATAAGAGACAATTAGGAATATATCCACAAATTATAGAACAAAAACTATAATGAAATCTTAGTGCAACAATCTTAGCTTCTACATGTCTTTGGTATTTTGGTATCATGTATGAAAACATTTTTAAAATGAGGAATAAATGTCAAGAAACTTAAGTTTAAAGAGAATATTAACACCAGACAGTTCCAACTTTACTGATCTTTTAATTCATTGTTTATATTACTTGTTTTCCACAGTTTTCTCCTTTTTCTTGCATCTGCATTTTCAATATAGAAAAAAATGTGCTACTCTCCCCCTCTTTCAGAAATGCTTTATTCAATTTATACTTTACTTCTTGAAGGGGATTTTAGAGTTCTCAGTGTTTTTACACTTGAAAAGATTGAATTCTTTAAAGTTACTTTCAAACAGATGTCATTTATTAAATAATTATATTCCTTCACTAATCTTAGCATTTTTCTCATCTCTTCTGCTATGAAATTTTAACCAAAATAAAACTTTAAGGATTGTTCAAGGCATCTACTGCCCACTCCCTTCCTTTCTTTGCTTCTAGAAGCAGCTGTGTTTTAGAATAAGGTGGGGTGAAAATACAAAGAGGTCTTTCTTGGTCTCTTTCTCAACCATAGCCAGGAATTTATAATAACGTTGATATATATTTTGTAGGACACAAGAATTATCAGTTTGCTATTAACACTCTGTGCAGTAAAATAAGATTTCTACAAACTACCCTTTCCTCTAATTAGAAATTAAAATTATTTGGAAAGTTTTCATCCTTTATTTTTCCTTTAGCTTATTGGGGTGATATCCAAGAGCAACAAGGATGCTGACATGCCAAGAGAATGCATTTCCTTTACTTTTAGTGGGGAGAAGTCTCAAATACTATAAGGGAGAGGGAGTGTCTTTTCAAGAGTGAAAAGGGATAGATCCTAGTTTGCTGAAGCCTGAAATTCACTTAATATGGTGGTGGGGGTAGAGAATCCTCTATAAGAATGCAAAATATTTTTTCAAGCTTAAAAAATGATCATGCATCCACAGTTCTGAGGTCCATCCTGGAGTCTTGGAGGCTGCCTGTGCAAGTGAGAGGCTCTGAAGCTTTTAGCATCACAGAGAGTCTGGTCCACAGTGTTCACATGTATTTTTAAAGGCTTTGCCTACACTTGTTATACTTTATCTGATCATCCCTTTTTACTTAATAGATTTTCTTGGTATTAAGCACTGTATTTACTAAGTGACAGAATATAAGTTGGACAGTACATACCAGGCTTCTGACTGTTCATGGGTTCTATGTCAGTCCATGTGCTAGAACTTAGAGACTGCCCTTTTGTTTTCTCTTTAACAAGAGACCATCTGGTTTCTTTTCCAAAAGGTAAATGATTAATAAGGGATTTTCCTTTTGTAAAGAAGGAAATATGTTAAATGATGTCTGTTCATCCTATATATATTGATTATCTGGTATGAAAACTGTTTCAAGTACCATCAAATCTAGTGCTCACCTATAATGTCTGTGAATTCCTCATAAATTAAATTATAAAATAAAAAGTTGGGTGTTGGGTTAATTGGATTTTCATCACTGTAACAAATACCTGAGATTATCAACTTAAAGAAAGTGCCCATTGTTTTGGAGGTTTCAGTCCATGGCTGGTTGGCCTGTTGCTTTGGGCTTGTGTTGAGGCAGCACATCATGGAGTACTTGGAAGAGGAAGCTACTCATGGCATCTAGGAAGTTAAAGAGAGAAGAAGAGGAGGGTCTGGGGTCCCAATATCCTCTTCAAGGGCTTCTCCCCAGTGACCTAACTTCTCTTAGGCCCAACCTCCTAAATGATACACTGCCTCCTAAAAGCACAACAGGCTGGAACCAAGCCTTTAATACTTGGGCCTTTAGGATACAAAGATTTTTTTTTTTTCCCCCCAAGATCCAACATAACAGATGTATTTGTGTGTGTGAATGTATTTTTACTTAAAAAGTAAATAATTTCTCAGAACTTTATATAATTTAACTATAAAGTAATGGGATTCATTTTTAGCTAAATATAATTTTATTTTAAAATGATTTGTTTCTCCTTTAAAATAGAGTCATTTTTGGAAGTGACATACTTATTTACTTATTTCAACAGTGCTTTCAATAAGTAGAATTTTGGAATTTTCTGCAGAATTTATTTTTTATCTACATACATACAAACATATATGTACATAACACACATACTTATGTATGTGAGTTTTTTTCTTCAAATAGCTCTATGAACTAGTTATTGGACATATATGTATATAGTACACGCACATACATACAAAATTCACACTCATGGACAAAATTATTTCTATGCAATGACCGAAATGTGTAAAATGACAAAATCTGTTGTTGTATTCATGTATGTAGGAACATAAATGGATAAAACAAATAAAGGGGAATATCACATAAATTGTTGTTGGAAACTATCTATATGGTAAGAATGTAATTTCTCAATATATCACTCTATAATTAAATATATTTCCAAGCCTTATTTTTGTTAACATTTTACTTTACAAATTGAAGATGAAAAAAAGTATTATACTGTGGATTTTGGGAAAAGATGTGTGAAAATAGTGAGGCAATTTTTCAAAAAATAAAAAAGTGTAATAATCAGGGAAGTTATCTATCATAAAAATTTATTTTAAAATATAAGACTTCAGTCATTAACATGTATTATATTAGCATGTATTGTGTAATTAAATTAGTATTGTAAGAGTGTGAAGCTGGCACAATGGGAAATATGCCAAAATATCTCTTATGAGTTAATATATGAATGCAATGGTCATTGGGAAAGATCATATTATAACAGCATTTATTGCATATTCACTATGCGTCAGGTGCTAGTGGAAGCACTTACATATATGATTTGATTGTTACAATAAACTGATGAGGTTGTATTAGTACCATTTATAGATGTGGATACTAAGACATAGAGTGCTTAAAATAAGACCATATAGTTGTAAGTGAAAGAGGCAGATTTTTAAAAAATATTTATTTATTTGCTTTAGTTGTACACAATGTGTTTACTTGTACGTGGTGCTGAGGATTGAACCTGAGCTGCGCAAGTGCTAGGCGAGCGCTCTACCGCTAAGCCACAATCCCAGCCCGAAAGAGGCAGATTTTGAACCTAGCAGTCTAGCTCTGAAGCCAAGTGCTTCACAATAAGGTATTGCTGTTCATGTTGCCCCTTGGCAGATTTTGGATACTGATTATTTTGAAACATTGTTGATATAATGGGTGAAACAATTTTTTAAATTCCTTATTAAAATTATATTCTTTATTAATGAGATTGAACTTTAAAAATGTAGCATATTCATATTTCTGTTTTGGTGAATTGTCTTTTCCCAATGATGTAATCAAACTTTTCCTACTGATTTGTAAGAATTCTTCTTCATATAGCAAAGATATTTACTCTTTGTCCCTAAAAATGTATATCTCCACCCAAAGTGGACTGGATTAATTTTCCTGTGAATTACGTATTCTATCTTAGCACTGGTTCATCTATTGTACTGTTTCGCTCTTCCTGAAATACATTTTTTTCCAGTGTAACCGCTGTTCTTCAGAATCTCAGTTTAAATACCTCTCAGGAAAATATTCACTGAACCCCTAGACTGAGAACCACTTTTTCTAGGCAATCAACTATGCTTCCCCTCTCACAAACCTACACTTATTGGCCCAAAATCTATCCATATAATGGAAGGTACATTATCTGAGTATAAGCAGCATCTTGTCAACCTGGTTTACCTCTAGGCCTGAGCAGTACTTGGCACTCAATATTTGGACAATAATATGAATGGTCATTTGGCAAAACTTATCAAAAACTCAACCTTTAACTCAGCAATTTAGTCCTACAAATATTTAAAAAATAAATAATTGGACAAGTTTTCAAAGATGCAGGTATCAGGTAGCTTGTTGTATTACCATGATAATAGTAAAAGCAAATTTGAACCACACAATTTCTAACAAGAAGTTGATTAGATAAGTTGTGGTAAAACCAGCAATGAAATTTTATGTAGCCAATAAAATTAATGTGTTTGTGTGTGTATGTGTGTGGCTGTATAAATGTTCATAAAATACTTTCAAATGGGGGCTGGGGTAGTGGCTCAGTGGTAGAGCACTTGCCTTGCGTGTGTGAGGCACTGGGTTTGATCCTCAGCACATATTAAATAAATAAAGGTGATTGTGTCCATCTACAACTAAAAAAAAAATTTAAAAAATACTTTCAAATGAAAAAATTGGTTATAATTGCAGTAATAATAATAATTACTTACACTTAAGTAGCATTTACTTTTTGTTACAAAAAGTACGTGTGGCTTGATAATAGGCTTAGAAATATATACCTACATAGAAAAATAACTGAAAAGAGATATACCAAATCATTCCAAACAGGAAACTTTTTTGCTAGGTTGATGGAAATTTTTCTTTTTGCTTATTTATTTCCTAAAATAAATATGTACAGTCATCAGCGTTTGTATGCTACCAGATGGATTTAATTCTTTAAAGAGCTGGGAATCATCTGGGACTAAGTCTGATGAATGAGGCAGATAATGCTACATTGTGTGTAATTATGCAGCAGTAAAGTTGATTTTCTTGCTAATTCATAAAGAGATTCTGAAGATATGTCCAAAAGTGGAGTTCCAGAAATATATTGAGCAAGAGCTGGATAGTGGCAATGAGTGTACTCCTCCTGGGAGGACCATTTTAAAACATAGCACTTACTTGAATAAGTAAAATCTGCTGTGTTAAAAAAGATTCATTTTTATTTATATTCTGATCTTATTTCTTTCCTTTTACTAATTTAGGGTCTGTTTTTAAAAATTAATATTTGTTCTTGTTTTTCTAGCTCCTTGAGATGCAGTAATAGGTTGTTTATTTGAGATCTTTTCACTTTTTTGATGTAGACGTTAATTGCTATAAACTTCCCTTCTTATTAATGTTTTTGCTTTATCTAGTAGTTTTGTTATGTTGTGGTTACTTTTCATTTGCTTCAGGAAAATTTTAAATTTCCTTCCTGATTTCTTCCTTGATCCACTGGTTGTTCAAAATTAAATTTCATGTGCTTGTATAGTTTCCAAAGTGTTTCTTGTTGAGTTTTACTTGTATTGCATTGTGATTGAAAAAGATACTTTATATGATTTTAATTCTAAGTATAACCCATCTACTTTTTCTTTAGCTGTGTGTGCTTCTGTGTAATATGTAAGGAATGAACACCTTTTTCTCAGGTACAAATTTACATTTCTGTTTTCTTTCAGGATTTTTGTGGTTGTAATGTTTATACTTAGTTACTTGGTGCATTTTGAGCTAAATTATAAACAGGTATGCAGTAAGGGTCTAACTTGATTCTTTTGCATGTGGATATCCAGTTTTACAAGTATCTTTTTTTTTTTTTTTTTTGGAAAAAAATATTCTTTTCTTATTGTATTTTCTTTTCACCCTTGCCCCAAATCCATGGATATAAGTTTATTTCTGGACTCTCATTTATATTTCATTAAGCTGCATTGCATTTCTATTCCTATGCCATTACTCCATTGTCTTAATTATGTGGTAAATTAAAAGGAACAAATAAAAAAGAAGACAAAGTTAGAAAATAAAAAAGTAAGAATTCTTTAACTTTGTTCTTCTTTTGAAAGATTGTTTTGTGTATTCTGGGTCCCTTACATGTCTATATGAATTTTAGAATAAGCTTGTCTATTTCTCCAAAAGAGTTAGATGAAATTTTACAAAGAATTTCATTGAATCTGTGGTCAATTTGTGGAGTACTGCATTTGAACAATATTGTCATTCAATTCATTTATAAGCAATATGTCATTCATTTATTTCTTTAATATGTCTCAATGGTATTTTTTATTTCAATTAAAAATTGTTTTTCTTAACTGTTTTGTTTTTATAATACTTTATTATATTATTGTAATTGTAATGTTTTTGGGTTTTGTCTATACATTTTGAATTATTTAATGAGTTTTGATAGACTTTATAAATTTACTCAGTCTCTTACCCAATATTTCAATTGTTGTGTTTCTACATAGAAAAAGTCATCACAATATCAAATGAGACAGTTTAATGTGAAAAGCCAACCATTCTATGTTGGCATTGCTTTCTTGCTAATTAGATACAAAATTCATACTCCAATCAAATGTTTTCCAAAGTTTATTATCTTCTTTCTATCTTCATATCTACCTGTCATTTAATATATTTTTAAAAAATCAAATTATTTTTTAAACTCTAAATTTATCTAAAAGGAAAATTTATATCATTGATCTAAGGATCTAATCCACTAATATCTTCTACCACGTCTTATAATAAATTTACAACTATTAAAGTTGAAATGTCATTCATGTACTACCTTGAATTAGTTTTAGGTAATCATACGTTTACTACCCTTTTGGAAGCTCTGTTATAGCCACCTTAATTAATCAGATGAAATAGAAATTTTCCTACAGTTGGTTTCTTGGTCACTAGATTTTCCCATACTGAAATGAAGCAGTATTAGAACACCTATGCAAAAGAAAGGAACAATTCCTCCATTTCTTGACTGTGCTTTTCTAGAGAATATCTAAAGGATATGTATTAGTTAGTGATACTTTTATGAATAAAATCTGCTCTCATTCAGCACTGCATGGATTACATCATGCTGCTATCTGATAAATATGAGTAATTTCCTTCTAGAGGGTAGGGACTGTGTCTATTTAACTTGCCTCATACAGCACGCAGCATAACATTATGTTCATTTGGGCACTTAATAAATGCAAGTTGATGATATAATGCATTTGTTAATCACCAATCATCCTGAAAAATAATGATGTACCCAGAGCTGATGGGTCCACCCCAGAGTTTTCTTATTGAGGGTTGAACACTATTGAGAGGCCTCCACTTAAAAGGAAACACAGTAGAAAATTGTTCAGCTTTTCAACAAAATGAGGGGGCTTTTGTCCTTGATAATTAAATTTCTTTCAAAGCTCAGAATTACCTGAATGTTTATTTGACTTGGAGAATAACAATATTTATTTAAATACCCACTTAAAGCATTTCACGTAGAAAAGAAAAACTTCTGGTCTGTATTTTTAAGCAACCTTTCAATAAAAAACAGGCCCCAGAGTCCTTGACAAGAAGATTCAGTTAAGGATTAAGTGGTAGGAAACAGAGACTCTTGGATTATCCCTTGACACTAGAGTTTTGAAACATTTAGGAAAAATATCACACTAACCTCATTCCAATCCCCCTGTCACTTCTGCCTCAAATTCTGGGTCTGTGGGGTGAGGGACAGTCTCCAAGAGTGAAAAGGGCTTTATCGTTACTCCTGTAGTTTAGGAATGTGAGAGTTAAGAGGTAATTTAATTCTCACTAGGAACTGCTTGAGAGGAATAATTCTCGAAATTTGATTTTGAACACAAAATTTCTTAGGTGTCAGGAAAAAAACAATTAGTACAGCAAAAGAAGGTGTGGGGGTAATTGATTAATAACACAAAATTATCCTAAAAAGATTTATAATCTAAAATTAACTGAGAATTAGGTTATAGACTGTTGCTAGACCGTGGTAGGCTGGAAGGATATGCCTGTAATGAATTTTAGTGTGGTTTTTAAAAACTTTGTGATTTTGTTAAAGAAGCAGTGAGCCTTTTCACTAACAGCAAACAGTTCATTGTAGTGTGTTTTGATGTGACATGGGTCTTTCCCTCCTGGCAAATGCATGCTTCTCTGTCTCTTTTGGTTGCATTGTAATCTTGGCTGAAGAATTGTTAGTTCGATTAAAAAGATGATAGGGTATCTATCTGACTGGTAATCTAAACAGAAATTCCTGCTCCAAGGTGACAGGAAACTCCTTGATCAAATGTCCAGACTAAAGATATTATAATTATTTGTCTTCCTGTTGAAAATTTCTTCAGATAATTGAATGGAGCAATTGGGATTAATGAAATGATTGGTATTCTAAAATCCAAAATTAAACATCTTTAAGATCATAATTCTATTTGTTATTTTAAAAACAAAGAAGTTTGTTTGTAGTATCAAATCTAAAATCAAGGAGAAGATGAAAGGCTTTGTAAAACTACAACCCAATGTATATTTCCTTTCCTAGTTCGTTTTTTTTTTTTTTTTTTTTTTTTTTTTTTTTTTGTGCAGAATAGCATACATACCAAGCAAGAAAAGTAAAGTAGGGAGTTTTTGTGTATCTGTGATACTTGGGATTGAACCCAGGGCCTCATGCATGCAAGGTAAAATCTCTACCACTGAATTATATGCCCCATTCCCAAGTCTTTGTTTTTTAAATAGAAGAAAACTAAGGCAAAGGATTAAAAATCTCAGGTCTAAGGACTCTTGGCAATGGGAAACACCCATTTTTGCCAGCCCTCATATCCTTTTTCTCTGATGGTGAAGTATATTTCCTTCCCCACTTTGAGTCTCCTTGGTATTGGCCACAGATCTGGCCCTCCTTTGTCCACCCTCCTTCTTTGCCTTCCTTTTCTTATTCTTTACCACAATGTCCTGGGTTTACCTCCTTCATTAAAATGATAACTTTACAGGGTGGAAATTCCGCAAAAAACTAGAAATGGAACCACCATATGACCCTGCTATTCCACTCCTCAGTATTTATTCAAGAGAACTAAAATCAGAATACTGTAGTAATACAGCCACTTCAATGTTTATAGCAGCACAATTCACAATATCCACAATATGGAATCAGCTCAGATGTCCATCAGTAGATGAATGGATCAAGAAAATGTGGTATATATACACAATGGAGTTTTACTCAGTCACAAAGAAGAATGAAAGAATGGCATTTGCCATTGAATATATGGAACTGGAAAATATCCTGCTAAATGAAATAAGCCCAACTCAGAAAATCAAGGATCAAATGTTTTCTCTCATAGATGGAAGCTAAAGCAAAATAAGGGAAAGAAGGCCGGGGGTGGGGATCGGGTGTCATAAATACATAGGGAGGAACAATGGAGTAGAAGAAGGAAAATAAGAGGGAGGGAGAATGGAAAAGGAGAATAAATATAAAATGAAGTAAGAAAAGCACATTACATGCATATATAAATATACAAAAGAGAATTTCACCTTTATGTGCATGTAGAAAGAACCAATCAAAAATAAATAAATAAATAAAGGTGCAAAAAAACGATAACTTCAGAGCCATACTAAATTAAGTGCCTGTCATACTTATTTTCCATAAAAATGTATATATAATTTGGGATTTAACTTCTTATGTTCTATGATCATAAGCTTTAAGCTTAAAAAGTTTCTCAATTATTATAATAATAAATACACAAATGATAAAAACATGAACATATGCATTTTTATACGTGAGTGGTAAGAATAAAAAATAAACTGTTATTGGTAATATGGCACTAAGTGAGATGAGTAGAAGACTATTTTCCCTAATTAGCTTGTATCCATAGATGAGCATTAGTTAATGCTAGGGTGTTTACTAAGGCAATATACATTGTAAGATTTAGGGTGGGTGAGAATATTATCTTTTCTTGCAAGTGAAAAACTAACTTTCCCTTGAAAAGTAATATGGGGAAGGAAAACCTGCTTTTTAGCAAAGGCACTTTTTCAGTCAGGGTCTTAGCATATTTTAGGATTCCTATAAACATATTCACCTGAAAAATATCCTTGTGTTTGTGCTATCTGGGTGTATCTGGGATAAACATATGTCAATTTGAAGACTGTTAATATTAGCCTAGTCCAGTCCTCTGCTCTCCACCAGAAGCCAATGACCTTCTTTGATATAGAATCCCTGGGCCAAAGTGAGCTCTCTGTAGTCTAGGTCTGTGGAATGCTAATTCTAAAGTGTCTGGAAACAAGCAAGAGACCCCAAGAGTATTATAGAGAATCCAGATTTTCTTCATGATATTCCAAAGACTTTGAACTTATATAAGAACTAAATTAATCTAAAGGCAATGGTTTTTTGATTTAAGGACATTAATGAATTTTGAAAATAATGTAATCTTTAAATCAATTTTCTATATTCAATTAACTTATCTGAGAAATTTAGCTCCAAAGTGAAACTTTAATGTTAAAAACTCTAATTTTCTCACAATTTCTCAGAGTGATTCTCCTTCTCCTCCTCCTGGGCCTGTCTATTGTTGTCCTTTTCCTTTTTTTAAATTTGAAATATGAGAAAAGGAAGAAATTAATAATGACCACATTTCATGACCAGCTGTTAACATTTTGGCTTTTTTTACTGTTCCCTTTTCTCTGTGTATTCCTTTAAAAGATTGCATAAATAACATTGTATTAATTTCCGGTGACCACTATTAAAAATTTATCACAAACTGGATGACTTCAAACAACAGAAATTTATTCTCTCATAGTTCTGGAGGCCCTAAGTCTGAAGTCAGTTTTACTGGCCTGAAATTCAGATGTCAGTAGGGCTGTGCTGCCTCAAGAAGCTCTTAATATTCTCTTCCCTGCCTCTCCAGGCTTCTGGGAGATGCTGCCAGTCCTTTGCTTATGGTTGTATCACTTCAATCTTCAAGGTCAGCATCACCAAATCTCTCTTTGGTCTTTCGTCTCCTCTGTGTGTCTGTGCCAAATATCCCTCTACTTCTGTTATAAGTAGGCTGAGATTACCTTTAGCACCCATCCAGATAATTGAAGATAATTTCTTCATCTCAAGATTCTTAATGTAATTATATCTGCAAAGTGTATGCTATGGTTTGGATCTGGAATGTACCCCAAATCTCATGTTGAAAGCATGGTCTCCAATGCAGCAAGGCTCAGAGGTAGGACTTTTAGGCAGTAAAGGGATCATGAGGGCTCTGATGTTATAAGTGGATTAATCCATCAGTGGGTTAATCCGTTGGTAGCTGAATGAACTACAGGGAGAATGGATCTAGTTGGAAGAAACAGAACACTGGGGTGTGCCCTGGAAGGGCTTATCTTCTTCCTAGTTCTTTCCTCTCTCTCTCTGTCTCTTTGCTTTCCAGTTGCCATGAGCTGAGCTGCTTTCTTTTGCCACACTCTCCTGCCATGTTATTCTGCTTCCCTCAGGCCCAGAACAATGACTATTGACTGCAATGCCTAAAACTGTAAGCCAAAATAAATCCTTCCTTCCTCTAAGTTATTCTTGTTAGGTATTTGAGTTACAGCAGTGAAAAGCTGACTACTGGTTTGCCATATATGGTTAATTAACAGTTATAGGGTGGGACTAGAACCGAACAGGCTAGTTTTGGGAGTGGAACATATTCAGCCCTCCACTTATGTAAATATATGGTCTATTTGAATTAAAATATAGGGTACAGTTAAAGCTAAAAATCCCATTTGACTGCTGTTCCCAATTTTGGACATCTCCACAATTTTCAAATAGCACCATCATATTTAGTTCAATATTCTAGTACTTTTTTTCCTCTGTAATAATGTTTAAATTTGTAAATTTGTTCTTTTTAGTTATATATGACAGTAGAATGTATTTTGACATATCATATATACATGGAGTATATTTTCCCATTTTTGTGGTTGTCCATGATGTGTAGTTACATGGGTCAGGTATTCATTCATACACGAACATAAGAACGTTATGTCTGATTCATTCTACTGTCTTTCCCATTCCCATCCCCCCTGTGCTCCTCTAACCCTGTCCAATCCAGTGAACCTCCACTCCTCCCTCCCTCATGCCTATTGTAAGTCAGCATCCACATATCAGAGAGAGCATTTGGCCTTTGTTTTTTGTGAGATTGGCTTATTTCACTTAGCATGATAGTCTCCAGTTCCACCCATTTACCAGCAAAACCCATAATTTCATCCTTGTGACTGAGTAATATTCCATTGTGTATATGTACCACATTTTTTTTTATCCATTCATCTATTGAAAGGCACCTTTGTTAGTTACATACCTTAGCTATTGTGAATTGAGCTGCTATAAACATTGATGTGACTTAATCATTATAGTATGCTGGTTGTAAGTCCTTTGGATATATACATAGGAGCGGGATAACAGGGTCAAATGGTGGTTCCATTCCAAGTTTTTTGAGGAGTCACCATACTGCTTTCTAGAGTGGTTGCACCAATTTGCAGTTCCACCAGCAATGACTAACCTAGTACTTTTAAAAGCCTTTACCATTCTTATACATTCACATCCATAGAAAATATATAGTACTGTTTTCTTGTGTTTATGTGCACATGATTTAAACTCTCCAAATGTTAACAAGCTATGTAAATTATTATGCATCTTGGCTTCTTTTTCACTCCAACTGTGTTTGAAATAAACTTACATTGACATAGTTAAATATACTTTATTTTAAAGACAGTATTTCATCTTAAATATGAACCATATTTTATCCATTCCCCTATTTATGGATATTTGATTTTTTCTAGTTTTTGCTATTGCAGGTGTTCTTTGATTTATGATGGGGTTAAATTCCAATAGGCACATTGTAATTTGAAAATAACATGAGTCAAAATATGTTTAATACAATTAACAAAGCAAACATGATACTTTTGCTTTGTCTACCTTTGGTGTGCTCAGAATACATAAGCCTACATTTGGTCAAAAATCTTCTAACACAAAGGCAATTTTATAACAAGGTGTTGAATATCTCATGGCATTTATTAAATAATATATTGAAAGTGAAAAACAGAATGGCTGTTCTGTATCACTCATCTGCAAAATTCAAAATTCCAGGTATAGTTTCTACTGGTTGCATGTTAGTGTCACATCATTGTAACGTTGAAAAATTGCAAGTCAAACTATCATAAGGATCATCTGTGTAAATAATGTTGCTATTATAGACAGTATCCTGGAATAGGGATATTTCTGTATAAATGTAGTATTAAAAAAGAGTGTGAACAAATAAAAGAAATTTTTTAAAGTGTGTGAAGGAAGATCTTTTCTCCACAACCAGACCTATTCTTCATGTTCTCTTGTATTTTAATTTGTGTTCACATTATTGATCCATCTAGATGGTATTTGTGTGTATTATGTGAGGTAAAGTTGTAATTTTGTTTCTTGAATTTTGTTAGCCAGTTTTGAAAAATTGTTGAAGCTTCCAGGTTTTCCCCATTTGCCTCATGTGTCAGGTATCAGTTTAGGTTATATGTTAAGGTTGTTGATTATGTTTCTAGAATATAAAAATATTTCACAGTCATTCTATTTGCCATTCTCCATAGTACTTCTTTACACTTAATGTGCATATTTGTTCATGATCTCTTTCCTGCTACTACACTTTAAACTCTATTGATTTGTTAACTTTGTTTCCCCAGCACATAGAACAATTCCTGTCACAAAGTAGATGCTCAATAAACATTTATCGAACAAATGGGCCAGTTTGCTTATACAGAGTAATTTTAAATGATATTTTCTCTGATATCGTGTGTGTGTGTGTGTGTGTGTGTGTGTGTGTGCATGTGTGTATCACTGGATGTGTAATTTATTTAGATACCTGGACTTAAATTATATCTGAAAACTGCTTCATAATGTTTGAAGACAGTTCTCTATAGATCTCTTATATTGTTACATATCTGTAAGCAGACAACTAAGTGCCTTTGTTTCATACTATATTTTCAAAGATATTTTTATACCATAGATGGCCATGGGTCAGGTCAATTGAACTTAAAATCTGTTTTTTATAAATAAAGTTTTATTGGAACATTCCAAGTCCATTTATTTATATATTGTCTGGTTTTGCTTTTTTTTTTAATATTTATTTGCTTTAGTTGTACACAATGCTTTTATTTGTACATGGTGCTGAGGATCGAACCCGGGCCGCGCACGTGCTAGGTGAGCACTCTACCGCTGAGCCACAATCCCAGCCCTGCTTTTATATTATAGTAGCAAAGTACTAATTGCAACAGAAACTATATGGCCCAGACAGCTTAGCAACTTTTCTATCTTGTAAAAAACAGTTTTCTGACCCCTGGTATAAGAAATGGTCTTGGAAGACAGAAATAGTAGGCTTCTCCAGAGCAAATAGCAGGTTT
This sequence comes from Tamias sibiricus, assembly GCA_025594165.1. NCBI lineage: Eukaryota > Metazoa > Chordata > Mammalia > Rodentia > Sciuridae > Tamias > Tamias sibiricus. The sequence continues at coordinate 100,486,445 of CM046661.1, read as the reverse complement.
ATTTATTATGCAGCATACTAAATATGTCACTCTTAAGTGACAATGATAATATTAGGAGGTGAGGCCTTTGGGAGTTGATTAGGTCACAAGGATAGAGCCCTCATGAATGGAATCAGTACCTTATAAAAGAGGCCTGGGAGCCTATTTACCCTTTTGCCATTTGAGGACACACAGAAGGGGACACATAGAAGGAATGGACCCCACCACATACTGAATATGGTGTACCTTAATCTTGTGCTTCCAGCCTACAGAGCAGTGAGAATAATTTGCTGTTCACCATAAATAAATAAATAAATATATAAACAAACAAATAAATAAATCCCACTCAAAACCATTCAAGATAAGTGATTTTATTGTGGAATAAGAAATAGTGAAGGAGATCCTAATTCAAAAATAGATTTTTATCTATTTCAACATTTGAATGAAATAACACTTTTCTAATAATAGACTTTTTTTTTTGTGTGTGGTATTTGGTGTTGAACCCAGGGCCTCATGCATGCCAGGCAAGCATTTAACCGTTGAGCTACATCCCCAGCCCTAATATAATAGACTTTTTTAAAACGACAGCCAACAAATAGCATAATTCGAGATGTTTAAATTAATATGAAGAATACATTCCAAATAAGAAAGCTATTCCAAAGAGAGAGAATTATCTTTATCTCTTTGAGCAATATCAGAACTGGCTATCTGAAATCTAGTTTAGGTTTTCCTGGGACTGGGTAACTTTGAGCTCATCAGCCATTTTACTTTCTGGTTGCCAAAGGAATTGTCATTCAGATTAATAACTAATGGGGGAAAGATTCTTAGAGGCTTTAAAATAAAATATGTAATTATACTTTGTCAGTAAATGTTGCTAAGTCAATCTGTAACCATTAGTCTACCTAACAGCTAAATGTCAACATTAACCATAGATCGCTATTTTGAGACCTTGGGATTTGGCCAGTATTGTTGATTCTCTCTTCTTCTTTAAGACTTTCAAATCGTTTCTTTAATGTTAACCTCTTCCTTTGTATAACTTTCCTGAAAAGTGGTGAATCTGTGTAGCTTCTTCTGTGTTTCCCACAGCTATGCGAAAAGCCTGCAGTTAGACCACTACACTCATTTCTTTGCTGCCTGCTTGGCATATGGACAATATATTTTTGCTGTAGGACTATCTGGAAATTCAACCATCTTCTTTTCACACAAGCCAAACCCAGCTTCAATGATGACAGCTTGGCCACATGCCAAGGTCTTGCTTTTAGTTATTCTTGCCTGGTTATTTACTATGAAGAATGTGTCACGTGTAGTTCATTAAGAAAATGTTACCAACTGTACAGAATTAAAGCTGCAACAATTTTAAAATGTGGCATTAGAGAATCTGCTCTCTGATTAAAACTAGAAAATACTGTTTGATAAGTTAGAATCAGATAATAGAAAGCTAGGACTTGTAATAGAATTTACTAAATAATGACAGAGAACTTTTCATTTTTGTGATGTTTTTCATGTGTGATCCATACAATAACCTCAAGAGTTAGGTAGTTTTTGTAATTCTATGTACAATTGAGAGCCTGAGAGAAAGACTAAATTACTTATCCTAGGAGATACACCCAGTGAGTGGCACAGAGGGTCAAACTCTGGCACTTAACCTTTTCTATGGCAATGTGCCAATCTGAGGAATGAAAAAAGAAATAATAGTACAAATGCAGAAAAAGGGAGGGAAAGATACTCAGTTTTCACCCAGTCTCAAAATCTAATTCTCCTTTTTTGGCCAGAAATATTATTTTTCTCTATTCCAAATTATTGTTAAAATGTATTTATTTTTGTGGGGGTTGGCGGCTGGTTTTCAGGGTTTTCTATCTCTCTCCATGAGACAATTTGGAAGAAGTAGAAGAGAAAGATGAGGATGGAGACAGACAGTTTTAATAGGAGACAGGGATTTGCCTTGAGGGGGGTTTAGTATTGCAACCAGGAAGATGCAGAAAGAGGCGAGTGTGAGGTTGTAAGGTAATGAGAAGGAACTCAGATAAATTTAGACTATCTACTGTGGTAAAGGCCAGACAAGAAATCTGGGATGGAAGTGAGTCAAGGTGAGGGTCAACAAAATGATAATGTGATTCAATTTTCTTTCCTGCCTCATTCATCTTATCCTAGTTCTGCTAGATTTTTAAAGTCATAGCCAAGAGCCAGGGTTACAGGCCTGGTGGAGCACTTCTGTTCATGTCAGTTAATAGAAAAATCTATTGCAGTGAAGATTGACAGGGCTGAACTGGGGTGGTGGGAGGCATGGGCACTAGCTGCCTCTAGTACTTTGTTCTATCATTAATGGGAAACAGACATTAAGATACCAGTTGAAAATGCTCAAATTTACGTCAGCCAGATATGTTAGGCACTCTTATGGTATCCCTTATTCTGTCTTTATGTTGTGACTATGAAGGAAGACACTTACAAAGAAGGCACCATCAGTTTTGCAAAACTCTCCACTAAATGAAGACTCACAGGAATTGAAATTAGTGAGCTCCTTCTTAGAACTGGGTTATATGCTAATGCACATACATATTTGTGTTTTTCAAGCCCATTCTTTACAGTGACCCAAAGGGCAGCTAGGCATTTTATGTAGGAAGAAAGAATTCTTTGTGACAATGGCCTCATATTTGGTGAAGAAATTTTACCTAAAACCAAAATATAATGAAAGAGTTATAGATTCTGTTTCAGTTTAATAACTTCATGTCCTTCAAAACAGAAAAAATTTATTTATAAACCTGAGCTATACCATTCCAAGTAGATAACTTTTCCACACAAATTTCTCCTCATTCATTAAGTTTTTCCTATTTAGAAAATTTTCATTCCTTAATAACTTATATCCATTTAATGAAAGGATTATGTGACAATTAGAGATAAAGCAAAACTAAAGAATAAAAAATATATTTTTATTAGAAAATGTTTACAAATTATTTTTAGAAAGATTTAAAAATTTTAAATAAACATACTAAATTCCGTGGTATCTTTTCCTCTAATTTTGTGATGGACTAGATTATTAATCAGCAGGCTATAATTTATGAGAGGAGTCAATACCCATAATAATTTGTAGACAAATAGTAGAAGTGCTTTACTTGGGTGAATTCAACATATATTTTCCTATTTTGTAAGTTTGCCAAACTCAATTGTAAATACTGCTTTTAGGGAATTTACCAGAATCATATATATTAAGCTTATGAATGGTTACTTTAATATAATAGCTGTCCCTTAATTTGAGGGGACATTTAGAATTTAAAATGTACTTTGAGTTTACAGTGAGGTAAAGAACACTGCTTTTCTGACCCAAGACAAGTGTTTGACAAATGTAAAAACTGCTATTTTTTTTTTTTTTTTAAACCGAAGGACAAGTTAATTTAAATACTATCAGGTACTTATGAAAGTCGTAATTTTCTAACATCTGGGTCAGTTCTCTCTTTGCCCATATTCTGTACTCTCCTTTTAATTGTAGACTTATAAATTCATGTGTAGTTTAAGTCAGTTCAAAGTAAGGGGAAAGCTTTAGGCTATTAGGTAGAGATTACAATTATGTTCTTATTTCCCATGTAGAAAGGGCCAATTGTAGTTCTTTTAGAAAGAATCTATCCCAGTCTCTGAGTTGTATATGAGATTGAAACTCTGGTGATTAGCTGCATTGTCTTTGAAAGATCTGAGGGAGGGAGAGTAATGTAGATTTTGTTAATCTTGTCGTTTTTCTTTTGAACTCTGAAAATTCTAATTTATCTTGAAAGCAACAAAACAAAGCAAAACAAACAAACAAACATTAAAAAAAACAGAGGCAATCCTTCAATTTTCAAAATATGAGCAAAATAGAAGATTAAATTTGTGGCCATTTCCTTTCTGGATATTATTATTTATTTTAAGGATGATAATACAACTTCTCATCATGCATTTAAAATTACTTCAAATGTTTCAGTCAATGGAGGTGGAGTTGGCAGTAATTCTAATTGATTTAGACCCAGGCAAATTCATTAAATCAGAATTTCTGGTAACATACTAGTACATGTTAGATTTTATTTCTAGACTATTTAAATTTTTGGTAATAAGTACATTCATAGTGAAATAGAAGGTAATATTTCACCAACTTAAATGTCTCTTTAAAGCTTTAGTATAGCAATTATGGGTGTGCAAATTATTTTGCTAAATAAAAATACTGCATTTAAAAAGTTGAACAAGACATCTATTTCAAAATATATTCAAATAATTCTACTTCTTGTGTGAAGCCATAAATTTGTTTTTCTTTAGATTTTTCTGAAAAGATGTTAGCTTTTTGATGCTGTACTCATCTATAATTTGGACACTCCTTGGGCCCTTGAAGGAAAGATAAGAAATAGTTAGAAAAGGAAGGATCCAAACCGGCAGAAAGACACTGATTAGAAAGCCAGACGAGATTATTGTCAAGGTTGTCAAAGGAGTACTGTTTCAAGAAGCAGTCCATGTTGACAGTGTTAAATGCACCAGAAAAGTCCAGTAAAACAAAGACTAAAAAGCTCCCACTGCATTTGGCAATTGGGGCTTCATTGGGGAAATTTCTGAGAGCACTTTGATTAGAATGCTTGGAAATCAGATTGCTGAGGCTGAAAGAGAAAATGCAAATTGAAAAATTAGCGACAAAAGATCAGGTTAATTTTTTTAAAGTCCTAATGGTTAGGGAAAGGGAATAGAGTGGCAGAGGAAACTGCAGGGGTGCAGGAGAGTTCTGAGGAAGAAAGGTGATTGAGCATGCTCACATGAAGAGGGTAAGCCATGATCAGGGGAGAGATTAAAAGGCAGTTGGAAGAGAAGCATCTAACATATGTTAGAATGTTGCCAGAAATTCTGATTTAATGAATTAGCTTTAATAATCTGTGATTTTTAACTGAGGTATTTAGATATTTTATATTAACTTAATTGTTGGTATATCTAACTTAATTCTATCATTTTCTTGTTTTTTTAATTGGTACTGGGGATTGAACTCAGGGGCAATAGGCCACTGAGCCACATCCCCTATTTTTTGTATTTTATTTAGAGACAGAGTCTCATTGAGTTGCTTAGCCCCTCACTTTTGCTGAGGCTGGCTTTGAACTTGCAATCCTCCTGCTTTAGCCTCCCCAGCCACTGGGATCATAGGAGTGCACCACTGCACCAGCCTTTTTTGTGTTTTTTATTCCCTTTTCTCTCCTTCTTTCTCTAGAGTTAATCAAACAATTTTTAAAATCATTCTACTTTTTATGATGTTTAAGAAGGAAAAAGATGAGAAATTGTGCTCACTTTTTAATGTGGTAATTTTGTGCTTTCATGGAATCACTTTTTTTGTCCTCATTTTTCAAATAGATATTATAAAAATAAAGCTATCTGATTTGATCAGAATTTCTGAAAAGTTATTTTGGACAGTTTATTTTAGCATTTTCTAGTATCTTCAAGTGAAACCAGTGAAGGGTGTTATCTGGAAATATTTCCAAGTTTTTTTTTTTTTTTTTTTTTTTTTTTAAACAGGGAGTCATGCTGAAATGAAATATGTAGGCTTAATTTTTGCTATCTCCTGTGGGTGAGAAGTGATCATGATTAAATTTTATTGCTGCCAATTAATCATTAAGATTATGCTTCCTTTTATAGGAAAAGTCTGCTTCAAATCAACAGGATAAAAAGTAAGAAAAATTAACTTAAAATAGCTATTATGTTATTTTTTTAAGTATATAATAATGGAATAATAAGCTATAACCATCTCAACATGTAAAGGGTCTACTGCTCCTTAAATATTCCAGTGGTAAGCACATGATTATTGTAAATTTTGAGTCTTGGTTTTGCTACTAAATTAGATTAAAGAAACTGTGACAAATATATAAGTCTTTCTTTTGTTCCAATGCTTTTTCTATTAAACTCTAGGCAGGGTAACTCAATGTCATTGAATTTCAGAATTGTGCTTCATTCTGTCAATCTGCTTGGACAGGAGAAGGCAATTATGAGGTTAATGTAAAATTTGAATTTATTTTGTTTGTGAGTCCCTGAAATTTTTGGTTTTTATTGAAGTCCTCCAATCAGTTGATGCAAATTGAATTTGGGTTATAATTCAAGCCTTGTCCCAATAGACTTTAAACTTGGCTTTATTTCGTCACCTGTTGGTTAAAACTTAATAAAATATTTGCACGTGCTTATTTCTGTGAAGTAAAGTAACTTTAGTATGTTTTATGGTTTCCCAGGAACCAGAAATGCTACATCCCGAGGGAATTTTCATGCTATTCATGTAGGAAAAGCAATGATGTAATATAGATTACTTACCCTCCTTTGTTTTTGTCTTGTTCTATCCTCAAATGAGACCAAACAATATAAATAGTCTTCTGATGTATAAGACATGTTAAGGATTGATAAAGTGGTACCAACAACAACAACAAAAAAAAAATTGGTAAAGCAACCAGGTGTGGTAGTACATGCATGTAGCTGGGATTCCCACTATTTTGGAGGCTGAGTCAGGGGAATCCAATTTTGAGACCATCATGAGCAATTTAGTATCACCCAGTCTCAAAAAGAAAAAAAAAAAAGTCTGAATAGTTGAATTGCTCAGTGGTGAAGTGCCTCTGGGGTTCAATCCTTAGTACAAAAAAAAAAAAGATAGAAAAAAAAAAAGATAAATCAAAGTTATCTAGCATTTACCACATGCCAGACCTTGTACTAAATAAACATTTCAAAATGTCAACTCATTTTAAACCTCCTAACACTCCTAAGAGGTAGATACAATTATTATTACCCACATTTTACGCATGGGGAACTTTGGCATTTCAAGCTGGGATTCAAATTCACCCATCTGTGTTGTCAGGTACATTGTTGTTCTGTCTGTCAGAAAATGATAATGAATTTGCTGCATTGTTTTGAGTTAAAATTGATGGCCTGGTAGATTGCAGTCTTTACAGTGAATTATTATAAGTGTGTAGCATACTGGCCCGTCTCTCTTACTAGATGGTAAGAAATATGAGAGCATAAATATGATTTGATCCACATTTGTATCCTCTGAATTACTTATCAAACAACAACATAAAACACTTAACCTTTTGCACTACGTAGTATTTGCAGATAAATGAATAATGCCAGTTACTATCCTTGTCTTACCCTTCTGTTACACCTTTAACTTCTCAAAGTGCCCAATTTCCCAGAAAATTGGCTTAAGGTAAGTCCACTGTATTAAATAACTCCAGAAGGTGCCACTCCCATAGCCTACATGACCAAAGCACAGCCTTTATGGCCAAGAACTTTGGCCCTATTTTATGAATCAATATTCTTTAATTTAAGTTATATCCCTGATTGCAGTTTATTATAGCAAAAGGTTACAGGTTAAAATGGGCAAAGGAAAAGGGCACATAGGGTAGATTCTGGTAGAGATAATGTACAAGCTTTCAGATGTCCTCTTCCTGCGGAATCACAACATAGCAGATAGCACTTAATTCTCTCAGTTATAATGTGTGGCCAAACAGAAAATTCACTTGAGTGTTGGTGTCCAGGGTTAGTGTTGGGGGTCAGTCATATGGGCATGGAGTAACCCATGACCAACATTAGCTTCTCAGTCTACAGTTTCCTCATGTCAAACAGATATGGAATGTCTTAAGGACCCAGTGAACAGCAAAAAGTATTCATCATCAATTACATTATTAGTTGAAACATTCTGGCACAGAAAAAGTTTCAACTAATAATGTAACTGATGATAAGTAATCAAACCCAGGTATATAAAGATGTTGTTATTAAGCAAGATATTTCTAGAGCTTACCAGTTATTGCCCAGGAGACAACTGAGGGCCAGTCTTGAAGATATGTACAAGATTTGGACAGCCCAGGCCTGAGTTAAGCCTTTACTGCACATACATATTTACTGCATATACATATTGCTGTGGTCTAACCTCATCACCCCAAAATTCATGTTGAAACACAATACTTCTTCTAATTGTGTTATTAGGTAGGACTTCTGAGACGTGATTAAGTCTTGAGGGTTCCACCTTCATGAAAGGGTTTGTGCTCTTATGAAAGAAGTTGAAGAGAGCCCTCCAGTCCCTTTTGCCATATCAATTACCATTCTCTCTCTCTTCCTTGCAAGGACACAGCAACAGGTGCCATCTTAAAGCAGAGATCAAAATCTCAGTAGACATTGAATCTGCTGATGCCTTGATCTTGGACTTCACACTTCCAGAATTGTAAGCAAATAAATTTCTATTATTTATAAAATAATCTATGGTAATTTTGTTATAGTTGTACAAATGGACTAATTGAAACACACATGTAAATATATATACATATGTATATAGTTTCAAGATTTTGTGAGGATGGATGTAGGAGAAAAATCATTGAGTTACCAATTTTAAGTTTTGCAAATAAAGCTATTAAGACTCTATTAAATTACTACCATAATTTCTTAAAACAAAGATAATTTACCAGCAAAAAAATGTGGAAGGACTCAAGTACAGAATAAAAATGACCTCACAGGAAAAAATATTCATGCACACACATACAAATATGCAACACAGTGCAAAAATATTATTAAATATATGTTTTATAATATAAAAAATTTATTTTATTCTCTCTATAATTATTTTTTTGAAAATTGTTAATTTGGAAATCCATATTTAATTCTACGTCACAAAGTAGAGCTCATTCATTTAACTTTATGCTATCCTCCTACATTATTTTTTATAACGTAATATAGAAAATACTATTTCACTTAGATGTGTTGTATTCTGGGAAAACTTTGAAAGTTAAAGAAACTATTGCCCTATGCCTTTGGCTGCAGTTTGGGTGGGTTGGCCAGTGAAGACTACAGAAGTGGGGCTCAAGGGTTCTCCTCTCACTGAGCACAGTGAGCATGGGGAGGGAGAAGGATTGTATACCAACTGCCTCCAAGAGAAGCAGTCTAGAATGTATCTGAGAAGCACAATTTGCATAAGATCATGGAGAAGAGTTTGGAAACCACTGGGCTGGAGGAACTTCTTGAGTCTTAATACTTATTACATGATTTGTGAAAATAAAAATTAGCTACAGAACTAAAACTAACAGAAATGAAACAAAACAAAATAATTAAATGCTAACTAAATGGACCAACTACATAGCATTTGGAAGGCCTTAGAATGACGGGAAATTAAGGAAGATGTGAAATTCTGATCATTGGAACTAGTAGGATTTGGAAATTCAGAAGGAGAACAAATCTTTCCAAGTAGGAGGAAGAGCATGAACTGAAGCACAGAGGAGTGGGGAGTAATGATAAGTTTGTGCCAGCACCAAGGGTGGCTGTGCCAGCTTAACTGGAACTTGGTCTTACAAAAAATGACAATAGATCCTCAGGATGTGCTGTGCCAGGAGCCCCAGGTTCCCTGCTGCACTGGGGTTGGAAGAGCCATGGGGAGCACACCTGACCCCTGGAGACCAGGACATGACTACATTAGAATCACAAAGCTGAAGAATATGAATATTAAGAATGAGTAAAGCCGGCTTTGGTGGTGCACACCTGTAATCCCAGCAGCAAGGGAGGTTGAGACAGGAGGATCTCAAGTTCAAAGCCACCCTTAGCCTCAGTCATTATTGGTTCCCAGCTCGGCCTGCCCATCTCGGAGCAGCAGCAGCACCACCGCTGCCACTGCCACTGTCACAGAGGCAGGTAGGAGAAGGAGCCCTGGCCTGCCCACCTGCCTGTCCCCAGCTCCACCCATCCATCTCTGAGCTGCCTGTACCTGCTGCCTCTGCCTGCAGGTCAGGGAACAGCCCCAGGGACCAGGAACAGGGAGTATTACAGGGGGATGCCTATCTCTTGTTTCTCCTACTAACACCCAAGTTCTCATGATTACCTTCTCACTAGTCAAATAATCTAATACCTCTATTTTCTCACATCATACTTCACAAACATCTTAATCAACCCCTAAGTCCCCCCTTCTACCTACCATTAGATACTGCAAACCACCACACAAACATACTGACTATATGGTAGAAGTTAATTGATCTCATAATTTATGTTTAAATTGTCAAAATTGTAAATATAAAAATTAGAAACTAACTGATATATGGCAACACATTGGCTTCATTGAATGCTATAATATTGATCTTTACTTTGAAAATGAGGCATCAGGTAACCTGTAGGGATGCTATAAGACAATAGGGAAGAAGCAGTAATACCTCAGACTTACACTGCAAGAGAGGAAAACACATAGATATCATGAAAAAACAAGGGAGGAAAATGCCCAAAACAAACCAAGATATTACAGCAATAGAATCCTTAGAAAGCACAGTAAGTGAAATGTTGGAGAAGGAGTTCTGAATATACATAATTAAAATGATTCAGGATTTAAAAAATGATCTAAATGAGCACATACAGGCAAAAATTGATCTCTCCAACAAAGAGATAAGAGAACAAATACAAGTAGCAAAAGATTACATCAAGAAAGAGATAGAGTCTGAGAGAAAACCAAACAGAAATACTTGAAATGAAAGAAACAATAGGCCATATAAAAAACTCAATAGATAGTATCACCACCAGATTGGATCAGTTGGAAGACAGGACCTCAGACAATGAGAACAAAATATATAATATTGAAAATAAAGTTGACCTCACAGAGAAGATAAGAAAACCATGAACAGAACAGCCAAGAATTATGGGATACCATCAAAAGACCGAATATAAGATTTATTGGAATAGAGGAAGGTGCAGAGAATCAAACCAAAGGAATGCAAAATCTCTTCAACGAAATTATATCAGAAAATTTCCCAAGCAAGAAGAACGAATTTGAAAACCAAATACAAGAAGCATACAGGATGCCAAATATACAAAATTACAACAGGTCTACACCAAGGCACATTATAATGAAAATGCCTAGCATACAAAATAAGGATAGAATTTTAAAGGCTGTAAGAGAGAAAAATCAGATAACCTATAAAGGAAAACCAATTCGCATCTCAGAAAATTTTTCAACCCAGACCCACAAAGCCAGGAGATCCTGGAACAACATATACCAGGCTCTAAAAGATAAGGGATGCCAACAAAGAATCTTATACCCAGCAATTTAAGCTTTAGATTTGATGATGAAATAAAAACTTTCCATGATAAACAAAAGCTAAAAGAATTCACAACAAGAAAGCTGGCACTACAGAACATTTTTGCAAAATATTCCACAAGGAGGAAATGAAAAACAACAATGAAAACCTGCAAAGGGAAGAACTACAATAAAGGAAAACTAATCATAGGAGAAATCAAGTCAAGCTAAATACCAAAAATAAAATAAAATTAAATAAAATTAAAAATGACTGGTAATACAAATCATATCTCTATAATAACCCTGAATGTTAATGGCCTAAACTCACCAATTAAAAGACATAGGCTGATAGATTGGATTAAAAAAAAAAAAGACACAACAATATGCTGCCTTCAAGAGACACATCTCATAGGAAAAGATGCCCACAGACTGAAGGTGAAAGGATGGGATAAAATATACCACTCACACGGACTATGTAAGCAAGCAGGGGTTTCCATCCTCATATCAAATAAAGTAGACTTCAAGCCAAAGTTAATCAAAAGAGATAAAGATGGGCATTTCATACTGCTAAAGGGAATCACGCATCAATAAGAAATACCTGTCATAAATATATATGCCCCAAATAACAGAGCATCCACATTCATCAAACTCTGCTCAAGTTCAAGAGCCAAATAGACCACAAAACAATAATTCTAGGTGACTTTAAGACACCTCTTTCACTGCTGGATAGATCTTCCAAACAAAGAAACCGTAGAACTCAATAATACTATCAATAACTTAGATTTAGCCGACATATATAGAGTATATTATCCATCAAAGAGTCAATACATTTTCTTCTCAGCAGCACATGGATCATTCTCTAAAATAGACCATATGTTATGCCATAAAACAACTCTAAGCAAATACAACAAAATAAAGATACTACCCTGCATCCTATCAGATCATAATGGAATGAAATTAGAAATCAATGATAAAATAAGAAACAAAACCTACTCTAACACCTGGAGACTAAATAATATGCTACTGAATGAACAAGGGGTTGCAGAAGACATCAAGGAGGAGATTTAAAAATTCCTAGAAGACAGGAAATAATTAAAATCAGAGCCGAAATCAATGGAATTGAAACAAAAAACACAATTGAAAAAATTGACAGAACCAAAAGTTGGTTTTTTGAAAACATAAATAAAATTGATAAACCATTAGCTATGCTAACCAAAAAAAAAAGGAGAGAAAAAACTCAAATTACCAATATCTGTGATGAAAAAGGAAACATGATGGACACTTCAGAAATAAAGAAGATAATTAGAAATTATTTTGAAAATCTATACTCCAATAAAATAGAAAACAAGGAAGGCATTGACAAATTTCTAGAAACATACGATATATCCAAACTAAATCAGGATGATATACACAATTTAAATAGATCAATTTCAAGCAAAGAAATAGAGGACACCATCAAAAACCTACCAGCCAAGAAAAGCCCAGGACCAGATGGATACACAATCAAGTTCTACAAGGCCTTTAAAGAAGAAACTAACACCAACACTTCTCAAACTATTCCATGAAATAGAAAAAGAGGGAACCCTTCCAGTCTCAGTCTATGAGGCCAATATCGCCCTGATTCCAAAACCAGGCAGAGACAAATCAAAGAAAGAAAACTTTAGATCAATGTCTCTAATGAATATAGATGCAAAAACTCTCAATAAAATTCTGGCAAATCAAATACAAAAACATATCAAAAAAATAGTGCACCATGATCAAGTGGGGTTCATTCCAGGGATGCAAGGTTGGTTCAACATAAGGAATCAGTAAATGTAATTCACCACATCAATAGACTCAAAGATAAAAATCATATGATCATCTCAATTGACGCAGAGAAAGCATTTGACAAAATATAGCACCCCTTCATGTTCAAAATGCTAGGAAAAATAGGGATAACAGGACTATACCTCAACATCATAAAAGCCATCTATGCTAAGTCCCAGGCCAACATCATCTTAAATGGAGAAAAATTGAAAGCATTCCCTCTAAAAACTGGAACAAGACAGGGGTGCATCTCTTTCACCACTTCTATTTAATATAGTTCTTCAAATTCTAGCTAGTGCAATTAGACGAAAGAAATAAAAGGGATATGGATAGGAAAAGAAGAACTCAAATTATTACTATTTGCAGACGTTTTGATTCTATATAGAGAAGATCGAAAAAATTCCACCAGAAATCTTCTAGAACTAATAAATTAATTCAGCAAAGTGGCTGGATATAAAATCAGTACCCATAAATCAAAGGTATTTCTGTACATCAGCAACAAATCCTCAGAAAGCGAAACTAGGAAATCCACCCCATTTTCTATAACCTCAAAAAAATAAAATAAAATACTTGGAAATCAACAAAAGAAGTGAAAGACCTATAAAATGAAAACTACAGCACACTAAAGAAAGATATTAAAGAAGATCTTAGAAGATGGAAAGATCTACCTTGCTCATGGATAGGTAGAATTAATATTGTCAAAATGACCATTCTCCCAAAAGCACTATACAGTTTCAATGCAATACCAATCAAAATCCCAATATCATTCCTCATAGAAATAGAAAAAGTAATCATGAAATTCATCTGGAAAAATAAGAGACCCAGAATAGTTAAAGCAATTCTTAGCAAGAAGAGTGAAGCTGGTGGCATTACTATTCCAGACCTTATATTGTGTTACAAAGCAATTGTAACAAAATCAGCATGGTATTGGCACCAAAATAGACCAGTTCACCAATCGTACAGAATAGAAGACACAGAGACTAAACCACACACCTGCAGTTATCTTATATTAGACAAAGGTGCCAAAAACATTCATTGGAGAAAAGACAGCCTCTTCAACAAATGGTGTTGGGAAAACTGGAAATCCTCATGTAATAAAATGAAATTAAACCTCTCTCTCTCTCCATGCACAAAACTCAACTCAAAGTGGATCAAGGACCTAGGAATTAAACCAGAGACCTTGCACCTAATAGAAGAAAAAGTAGGCCCAAATCTCCATCATGTTGGGTTAGGCCCCAATTTCCTCAATAAGACCCCTATAGTGTGAGAATTAAAACCAAGAATTAATAAATGGGATGATGCAAACTAAAAAGCTTCTTCTCAGCCAAAGAAACAATCAGTGAGGTGAACAGAGAACCTACAGAATGGGAGCAAATCTTTACCACAGGCACATCAGACAGAACATTAACTTCAAGGATATATAAAGCTCTCAAAAACCTTTGCACCAAAAACAAACAAACAAACAAACAAACAAAACAAAACAAAAACAACCCAATCAATAAATGGGCTAAGGAACTGAACAGACACTTCTCAGAATATGATATACAATCAACAAATATATGAAAAAATGTTCAACATCTCTAGCAATTAGAGAAATGCAAATCAAAACTAAGATTTCATCTCATGCCAGTCATAATGGCAGCTATCAAAAACACAAACAACAATAAATGCTGGCGAGGTTGTGGGGAAAAGGGCACACTCTTACATTGCTGGTGGGGCTGCAAATTGGTGCAGCCAATCTGGAAAGCAGTATGGAGATTCCTAGGGAAACTTGGAATGGAACCACCATTTGACCCAGCTATCCCACTCCTTGGTCTATACCCAAAAGACTTAAAAACAGCTTACTACAGGGACACAGCCACATCAGTGTTTATAGCTGCACAATTCACAATAGCTAGATTGTGAAAACAACCCCGATGTCAATCAATAGATGAATGGATAGGGAAACTTTGGTATATATACACAATGGAACACTACTCAGCACTAAATGAGAATAAAATCATGACATTCGCAGGTAAATGGATGGAGTTGGAGAAAATAATGCTAAGTGAAGTTAGTCAATCCCAAAAAACCAAAGGTTGAATGATTCCTTTGATATGATACTGAATTATAATGGCAAGGGAGGAGGGATGAGAGGAATGAAGGAATGTTAAATAGAACAAAGGGGAGGGCGGGGAAGGGAGTGACATCAACCTGATAAGTACATATATAAAAACACAAATGGTGTGAAAATAATTAGTATAAAACCAGTGACTTGAAAAACTGCTCTTTATATGTAATATGAAATGAATTGTACTCTGCAAGCATGTACAACAAATTAAATAAATAATTTTTAAAAATGACAACAATATTGACTTCATAGAGAAGAACCAAGTCAGGGAGGTCTAGAAAGTTAGGCGATAAATTGGACTATAAGTGTGGTAAGTGAGAGTTTTGAGTAAGATAGTGTCTTTAATTTATTGGGCAAATGCATATCAAGTGTTACTATGTGTCAGACCCTGTACATAGTGCCTGTAATGAGTGACTACTGTGTGATTTTTGCTGTTACATGTTTAAGAACTGGTTCCCTGGGGAAAGCCCTAATTTATATGTTTGCTGATTTCAATGGCATAAATACACGCATAATGGACAATTTCAAGCTATCAACGTGACATGATTGAATGTGAAGTTTGAGAAGAAATGCTCATAGTCCCTTTTCTCCACCTGGTGTGAGACTGCTCCAGCACACCACTGGAAGATCCCAGC
The DNA here is from genome assembly GCA_025594165.1 of Tamias sibiricus. Taxonomy (NCBI): domain Eukaryota; kingdom Metazoa; phylum Chordata; class Mammalia; order Rodentia; family Sciuridae; genus Tamias; species Tamias sibiricus. The sequence continues at coordinate 100,470,907 of CM046661.1, read as the reverse complement.
TCTCATAAATCTTAGAAGTGATACCTTTGGAAGAGTTCTAGAGTAGTATTGCTGAGGGTGACTGGACAGAGGAAGGGCATAGCAGACTGAGGGTGTCTGCTGTAGGCAGGCATAGAGCAATAAAAGCTACACTGCAGTGGCAGCTGTGCAAGTGAGAAGGAAAGTGTGGATAATGAAAATGTTTTAAAGGAAGAAATAGTGGAATTTGGAAGAACAACTATGAATGATTAAGTCAGAGATTGACTTCAGGATATTGAATCCAGTAGAGGAGAGGCTATTATTAGAAACAGACTGGTTGATATGTTATCTATCTTATCTCACCACTCCCGTAACCTTTCACCCCAGCAGCTGAGGTTCTTTCACTTCTTTTTTTGGTTTAATCCCATCCCATGCTCTGAAACTAATCCTGGCCTATGCAAAGGAAGTTCTTAAAAACTTTATGAGAGGCAGCTGTGTGATAAAATGAAATGAGTCCTGGGTTCAGGAACTAAAGCTTTGGTTGCCAATCCTTGCTCTGCTACTTGCTAGTACTATGACAATGAGCAGTTTACTTTCAACTAGTAGCTCTCAGTTTCCTCATCTGAAAATGTCATGATAATTTTTTCTTTAATAGACACTACCTCATTGAATCCTCAAAACAACTTGTACAAAGACTAATCAGATATTATTAATGCCCTGTATTACTTATGAGGAAAATGCAAGGCAGAAAATCTTGTATTGTCCAGGACTCAGATAATTATAGAAATAGGAATTCAGGTATTTTGATTACAAATATTAATGATAGTTTTGGTATTTTGAATCCTATGTATGGGCCAGGGATTTTATACCTGCTAAGTGAATTACTTTTATCACCTTTATTTTTCTTACAATCACATTGTAAGTTACTATCATTTTTTCCTTTTAGTTAATGTTTTTATTAGTGTTATTACAACTACACATAGTTATGTAGTTCATTGTGATATATTCATATATACACATAACAAAATTTACTTTAATGCATCCTTGTTTATAGAAACTGAGGCTTAGAATTTAGGTAAGTTGCCTATATGGAGATACACTAAATACTGAAAACCCATACTTTCTTCTCAACACACTAGCTGTCTTCTAAGGGATGATTGATGTATCAAATGTTCTAACAGAAGTAAAAGTACTTTGTAAACATAATTCCACTGTGTATTCCATGTTGTTATTGTTTTGGTATTATCTACCTTTTAAGTTAAACCAATTCTTTGATCTCATTTGAAATTAATCACAAATATTACAAGAATGCAAAAAGAGTAAATAGATTTCAATTTATTTACTGTATTTTAATAAAACCATGACTTTACTACTCAAAAACCAAAGTATAAAATTATATTTACTCATAACACATTTTAATCAAATGATTTTTATTAGAAGCATGAATATACAATTAGAATTTGAAAGTTAACATTAAATTGATAATATAGTCATAAATTTGAGGATATGATGTTTTGCACTTTAACATGTGTATTAAAACCATAATTTTTTATTATCTGAAGTTATTTGTGCATTTCTGGGAGTTACAGGGGTGACCATCATTTAAGAAAATTTGGGAAAGTCTCCAAAAATCAAGAAGTAAGTTTAAATAATGTGATTAATAGATTACTAAGTTTGATTTCTTTCAAAGAAAGTATTTCTAGGTAGTGCCTGAGGAAAATGCTATCTGACCAAAGCCCATCAAACCTCCAGGATGCAAGAACAAACCATTGCTACTTTAGGAAATTATATTTCAGTTGCTTAATTACCAGTTTTTCCTATAGCTCTAATTAAACATAATTTCAAGAAGTACATACACTTATAAATTTATACAATTACAAGTCTGCTTGCAAAATTATAAATCATTGGAAAGAAGTCAGCAAGGTAAACAAATTTCTTTTTCTTGGTTTATGGGACAAAATTGCTCTTAGTGTCAAATTTAAAATGTATTGTCTGAAAATTCAATAATGTCATACCAATGCCTTTACTTAGAAATATTTGTTTTCATCATGGCACTGAAATAGCTTTATTAGATCTATTTGGCTAGATTTAATGAAAACTTCTGATAACTAAGTAGAAAAGTGTTACTAAGGCATATTTTACTTCTTAGATATCTCTTGAAAAATGTTGCAATATAAGAAAGTCATTACCATATATTTTCAATGTTTTCTGTGTATTTGATCAAAATAGAGAGATATGTTTTAAAAAGAACTAAATACAGTTCCACGTACTTGAAAATCAAGTACATTCAAAACACTCATTAAGGCATGTTATTGGGTTGTCCGCATGGGAGCAAACAGATTGAATTTCATGCTCTTCACTTGGGACAGGGGAAGTGGGAACCACTGGAGGAGAAAGGTTTTATAGTAGAAAACTTTTGAAAAAGACACAAAATGTGTTTCCTCCAGACTCCTCTCCTGTATGAAGGCAACCCTCTGTTGCAAAGTGGGGGTCTTTGGGGAAACATCTATAAAAGAGACATTGTGTAGGCAGATAGTGACTTTCTCATTGTTTTGTGTGTGGAGCTTGGCCTCAGCATAATGCTGCAACTCTTTATCCTGTCTGCTCACTTTCTTGAGCTACGTGTGTACTTCTGGTAATTTTTGCATACATACATGTTCTTCTTACATGTTCTTCAGTTGTTTCTGTCAGTAAACAATCCTCTTATTCTATAGATTACATCTATGTAATATTTTTAAAAATCGCTCCAATGTCACAAAACAACAGAGTACAGAATGTTATCATTAAAAATAATTCAATTGTTCCAGTTTCTATCATTCCTTTTGAGAGGCCCTAAGCAACTCAGAGAGACCCTAAATAAAATATAAAAAAGGGCTGGGAATGTGGCTCAGTGATTAAACCCCACTGGGTTCAATTTCCAATACAAAAAGAAAAATTATGCTAAAACCAAAAGTTGAGAAGCAAAGTCTGTAGCATTTTTATATTTCATATTGAAGGAGCTTCCTTCCAGAAGTCAGGCAAATCACTTTTTTGTAAGTCTTGCTTAATTATAAAGCCCACCCTATCACCAACAACCACATTTACCCTCTCTCTTCAAGTCAAGGGAGGACAAGAGTCATTAAACTTTGGAAATGATAGTGTCCATGAAGGGAATCTGAAGGGACAGGGCTGTTTCCAATCTTCTATATCAAGGAGGAGTGATCTAAGACAATTGCTTAAGATTGAGGATTTAGAGAGATAGGGAGACTGGAATTTTATTCTTTGGGTGGAAGTCAGCTACTCAGCAACCTTTGTTGATTTAACTTTGGATCTTCTGAGCAGAGAAAGGGAGAACTGGAAGGAGATGTGAGGCTTACGGAAGTCTGAGACCCTCACTCTCACTTTTTGTCCTGGCATGCATATACAAGTTTCTCACAGAAGAGATTTGCTCTTGGCCTATGTTGCTGATATCTCTCTTTCATGAAAAACCTCAGCAGCAAGAGGCTGCAGGCAGTCTTCCTATGATGGAGTCTGGGGTATAAGGACAAGATGGAGCTGATTTCCTATTTTAAGGAAATTGTTCAGTGGTGGCTTAAGTGATAAGTGTTCTGAGGTCACTGACAGCTGACTCTGGGCATGAAAGAGTGACATCTCCAAAAGTCATGAAAGATTTCAATAAGCTAGGAGCCATTCACTTCCTTCATCTTCCTTGGTTCAGAAATCAGGACTAGAATGGGTCCTCTCCTAGTAATGCAGATGTTACCAGGAGATTTGACTGATCCAATGTAGTCTCCTATTTTGCTGATTCCTACTTTGTGAATCAGAGCTGAGTCTACAGGTGTAAGGTTCTCCATGATTGCAGCTGGAGACAGATTGCCTGCGTTTATATAAAATTCTGCCTTACTAATAGCATATCTTGGGAAGATTAGCAAATAATTCTGTGCTCCAGTTTACTTAACTATAATTTGAGGGTAATAAAAATGCTATGTTATAGTGTTGTTGTGAGGTTTAAGTGCACATAGTTCTTTCAGATTACTCATCCTGGAGCCTGGGATATTGTTTGTCGTCAATTGTTGACATTAATGTTTACTATTAATGAGTGCAGTCACAAATTGTTGTTTCATTGTTTCATATTGAGCTGTTCTATGAATCTGTAGCTCACATAGTTGGGGCTTTGTTGACATCCTTCTCAACCTTTTCAAGGTAATTGAACCTGTTTTTTGGATTCACAACCACTGGCTAAGGCCAAATCAAATTCCTGTGTGCAGTGGTACACACCTGTAATCCCAGCTACTTTGGAGGCTGAGGCAGGATGATTTCAACTTCAAGGTCAGCCTGGACAACTTAGTAACACCTGTCTTAAAAAAAAAAAAAAAACTTAAAAAGGACTGGGGATATAGCTCAGTGGTAGAGTGACCCTGGGTTCTATCCCCAGTACCATAAAGAAAAAAAAGTAAGCCTATCATTGCCATTTTCTTGTCTAAGACCAATGATTTCCAAAAATCATCTACTTAGTTGGGGAAGCTTCTAAAAATATGGATCTTCATAACCCACAGAAATTCAGTACATTTGGGGTAGAGCTCAGAAATTAGTCCATATATCACACTTCCATAAACTCTGGTCTAGAGTGGCATTGTAACATTCTGTTGGTGGTAATCCCTCATCTTCCAACACCCACTTGAATACTGATGTTAGTCTAGAATTGACAATTATTTATGGAACATCTACTGTGTGTCAGACACTTTTATAAGTGTCAGCAATATGATTCTAAATAAGATATTGTGCCAGTCCTCAAGTAGTTTCCAGTGTAAGAAGGCAACCTACTATTCAACCTGTTGTGATTTCTATTTTTTCCCCTTTGACCAAGTTAACACGAATTCATGCTTATTATGGTTCCTTCCTGGACCTCCTTGGCTAGTTCAAATACTCATGTTATTCTCTCATAGCACCATGTTTCTCATTTGTACTTATTTTCATTGTATAACTTTGTATTTTTCCTTATTTAATTGTTTTTCCACATTAGACCACTTTTTAGCACATAATTTGCTTGTGCTTACTTACCTTTATATTCCAAGCACCTAGCATTCAATAGTTATTGATTGAATGAACATAGGATGGGATAAATTCAGTGATAAGAGAATATAAAAGATAAGACAGAAGTATATAGGAAATATATTAGAAAGGGTCTTCGGAGGCTGGAGAGGGTTCCTCAGAGAAAGTACTACCTCAGTCTGAACACTGAATAAAATTGAGCCATGTGAGTATGTGGTCGGTCAAGAGTGATCTAGTAAGTGGTTTGGTGTATGGAACAGAGGCTGAAAAATTTGATCGCCATGAGCATACAAATAATAATTGAAGCCATAGGAGTGAAGAGTATTATGCAGTAGAGTACAAGAATGCATAGTATAATAGGCTAAAAAATGGTCAGAGGACAGCCGGGTGCGGTGGCGCACGCCTGTAATCCTAGCACTTTGGGAGGCTGAGGCAGGAGGATCGCGAGTTCAAAGCCAACCTCAGCAATGGTGAGGCACTTAGCAACTCAGTGAGACCCTGTCTCCAAATAAAATACAAAAAAGGGCTGGGGATATGGCCCAGTGGGTGAGTGCCCCTGAGTTCAATCCCTGGTACCACAAAAAAAAAAAAAAAAAAAAAAAAAAAAAGTGGTCAGAGGACAGATTTCTGAGGTTATAAGAGATGTCATCATATCTAAGTTAATGCACCTCTTTTAATCTTAATATGCCCTATTCTAACAGGAAACTCTCAGTATAACCAAAATGTTTAATAAGCAGTGGTCTGTATAGACATTTTTACTGTCTTATTTAATATGTAGAGTGTTTGAGATCAATAGTTTTACATAATAAAACGTGGAGCCCATTTCCAGGGAGCCACAAAATGAGAGATTCCTATATATGCCTTGTATAAGCTTTGTCTGTATTTGACCAAGTATAACAGTTTATGATTCCAAATGTTCATAGACTCCATGTAAGACATGGGCCATATAGTTCCCTCTTTTTTTCACCTGGTCTTGGTCCACGTGGTCAAGTAACAATATACAGATTTCTACATGTGGAATATATAGTTAGACGATCACTATGAAAGATTTTGCCTTCAATATCTAATCCAATATAAGTTAAATAAAGGCCTCACCCTATGCAGGTGACTCCCTCCTCTCTGGCTCCCTAATTTGTTATCCTTCAACCCATCCACCCATCACCTCCAAAAACTGTAGGGGGGAGTATGAATGAAAATGATAAGATAAGGACAGAGATGGAGTACTGAGGTAGGGGACTTGAACCTATGTCCATGACTCCAGGAAAGCAAGCAAAAGCTCTGTGAGCTCTGAAAGGAAACTAGAGGGTTCCTTCTGCAAAACGCTCTTCTGTAGTTTCCCTTCCAGTAGACTGTTTAGATGTGTCACTATGTCATATATGAATTCAACTTCTGTGTGAATTAAAACTCTGTGTTAATTATGGTACTAGATATTTTCTAGGGTATTGAAGATCGGGTCTTTTGCCTCTGGAGCTGGTCCCATTGTATAGAGAGTCACTTATAACCAAAGTGTTCCATTTTACTAGAGATTGCATGCAAACCTCTCTGAGCTGAATCTATCCTTATGCCTTAATAAAATCTTATATTCATTGGGTTCATCCAAAAACAGTTTTGATGTGAAAACTTGGATTTCTGGGTTCTTTTAAAATATTAGAAATTCTGGCAATTCTGGTCTAAATACTTCCTCATGGCAAAAAAAAACAGTGTCATTGTAGGGAACCATGGAAGCAGCTGTCCCTTTTAGATGAGACAAGTCTTCCAGTGCCTGTCACTCAGACAATACACCTGTTTAGCTAGCATCTGTGGACTTATGAGTTTGTAATTTCTACGTTGCTCTTCATGAACTGTAAATACCTTCTCCAGCTGTTCCCCAGTCAGCAGTGTTTAAGCTCTTTCATGCATGAAGTCCAAAGGTCCAGTTTATCCCTCTCCAAGGCACCAACTAGTTCCTCCCTTTTATCATCCAGCTGTAAAAGAACTTTGGGGCCTCTTTGTAGACCATATTTTCCCAAGTACCTGACTCATTTCACACTTGAGTGAGGCAGCTTTAAAAAAAAAAAAAAAAAAACCTCAAAACAGTGTTTTATTATATCCTCTGACAGAACAATGGCATTGCTAGCTGAACATTTACATACCTGTGAAAGGCCATGTCAGAGATTCTCTGCCAAATAAGCAAAATCTCTCTTTAAGGCTATTTATCCTTTGCTTAGAATAATGAGGACCAGGAGCCATGCATCATTAAGGGACAAATGAGTCTTCACAAAACAAAGTTACAAATCTGTGCTCTCCTGGATAATGCCACTAATTCTTTGCTACACTTGTAAGGAGAGAACTGCAACAGTGTGAAGAAGATATTATGAAGATCTGAGCTTAATACTTGAAATTTAGTTCATACACTTTAATAGACTCATTGACCAGTTAATATTAAAATACTGAACGTTTTCCCTGATGATTTTCACTTATAAATGTTAAAACTTATGGAATCTTGCTTGAAAACAGTAGCAATAATTCTTGAAAAACTTAAAGTATCTACATTCTAGCTGTTTGTCATAGCCTTGTTTGTCATTGCAAGGCGAGGTGATATACTCCATTCCTATTGGAAATACCAACTTGAAGGTATACAGGTCCTCTTAGTTCTTATTTCATAACGTAAAATTTACAACAATAAAGCTGAGAGAATCTTCAAAGATCATTTGATATAGCCAATGTATTTCATTGTTGCCCATTAAACTCTTGACAGAGGTCACATGTTTTCTGTCATATGTGGAAGCTAGAGAGGAAAAAGGAAAAGAAAGCAGGGGGCAGGAACCTCATGAAAATCAAAGGGAGATCAGTAGAGGAAAGGAACCAGGGGGTTGAAGGAGGAGAAGGAGGTGGGAAGTGTTGGGGAGTGGTATTGGCCAAGTTATATTGTGTGCATGTATGAATATTTAACAACAAATCTCATCATTATGTGCAACTATAATGCACCAATGAAAAATGTGAAAAGAAAAAAAATAAACCCTTGACAGAAGTCTTAAAATCTAGTTATATTCAATTCCTTTCCATTATGTTGGTAGGCTTTGATCTGGAGGATTCCTTATCTGTGGTGTACACAGGATGAATCAAAAAATCATCCCCTTTCATCTCCTGTGAGTCTTGCCCTGTGAATCATTTACTTGGCCCTGCTCCTTTTTAGATGATGATTGTTCCTCTCATTGGTTCCTGGTAAGGATTCTTTTTTCTTTGATGAACCAATTCCTTTATCCAATTCTACAAAAGGGCCCAACAGATGTCACTTCACATTTGTCAAGCATAAACCACATAATCTTTTTAGTATGGGATATTTTACAATCTCTTCCTGGGTCTTTCCTTTTAAAATGTTTAGTTAATCCCCCCAAATTGCTAAATAATTGAACTACATGATCAAGACATATTGGGGAAAACCTTGTGAAGGAGGCACAAACTCTATATTTCATTTTCATATATAGGTAACATTCTATGAATGATTTGGGATGGTTCACACAGTTGTCTGAATTTATAGTTTCAGAACTTAGGGGAAGCCATATTTTAAATTTAATCACCAAATTTATAGGATTTAGATATTTAAGTCACTATTTTAATGACACTGTAAGGTGGCATAAATATTGTAAGTTAATACTTACGTAAGACAGTATTTAATAGTTACTGTTAAGTCAGTCTATCATGGTGGTAATAACAGACAGAAGTTGAAAAATATTTTTCCTTGCCTTTGGGCATAGTTCCATTATTCCATCTTTTGTCTAAGTTCTTATTAAACCAGTGTAAAGCATGTGGTTAATACTTCACTATAATTGTTCCCTAGGAGAATATATAATTTATTCATATATGCACAAGCAATTTAAAATATATATTTCCTAGAAATCCACAAACATTTAAAAGAATTTTATAATTTAAAGTTTAAAATTGGTTCTGCTTTTAAAATTATAGTAATCTGTTCCAAATATCATGTTCAGTTCTTAAAATGATAGTGTTATTTTTTAAACAAAAGCTTCAAAGACAATTTCTTCATAGTTCACTCATTATGACTTTGAAATAACAAATTGATAATGTGTTTTTCTCTATAATTGTTGTGTATGTAATACATTTTCCCTCTGTGATTACCTTCCAAGTTCTGTGTACAAACTCCTAAGGAAAGATAAAAATCTTTTTTTGAAACTATTTTGAACTTGTTTTTGTGGGAATGACATGTGAATACAACCTATATTAAATCTTAACAACCTAGAATTAATCAATACAAATCTGAAATAGATGCCATTGAGAAAATGTATAAAGTCTGAATTACTAGAAAATTCTATTTGGCTGTATCTTTAGCCATCCCATATCAAGTTTTAGCTGAAAGTAAAATTTTCTGATCAAGTTATTAATTTCTAAATGTAAGAAGTTAAAGGAAATGTTGACAACACATAATTTAATCATTGCAGAGCTAATAGTTCTAGTTTAATTAAAGGCTAGTTTAATTCAAAGATTCTATAAAATTTACTTAGTTTAACTTTAAGAGCATGTTTATAGTGTGGTTTGTTTGATTAGAAAGGCTCTCTCTGTTTTCCTCTGGTGCAATTTTAGTATCTCTCCAGGAATATATGTTATTACCAATGTACTAGAAGGTACTAACAAAATTTGTTATAACCCAGACTCAGAAAGTTTAAGATATCTCCAAGTATTTTGCTACTGAGATTTACTGAGTGAAGATTTCCATATGATCTGTTCTTCCTAAAGTTTTACAGATGTTGGAATAAATTTTTTATTGAGTTTATGAACTTTTTTAATAAATAGAAGGTCGTGTGTTGTTTTGCAAGAACTAATTCATTATATAACAGTCTAGTCAAGTCTAGTCAATTGCTGTTAATTTAGACCAAGTTATTTATTATTGTGATATTATCCAAATGACCAAGTTATTTATTATTGTGATATTATCCAAATACTTTTAACAAATTAGTAACATTCAACATGTTTAAGAGAAGATAAATATCCTCATGTTTATGAAATACACATTGTGATTCAGTTTGTATGGATTGCTTAGATGCTTATTCCCTGTGTTTTGCCAAACTTCTAGGACTTTTCATGGCCTGATTTGTGGGCTGAATCACTATTTCCACAGCTCTCACTTTCTTTTTTTTAACATTTGGCATTAAGAAACCACATGTACTAGAACTTCTTGTGAGTACATGGACTCCAGTGTGCCTGGATACCATCAGGGTAGATAGAGTTCTAGGTAGAAGTTGTCTTTCAGGGTCTCACTGGGGCCTGGGCTAATTCTAATCCTGAAAGGCCCTGAACTCCTGAAGCTAGTTCCAAAAGTCCCATAGGACCCTAAGAACTCTTGAGTTCAGGATCACCATGATGAACTTCTCCAAGGGATTTAAGAATTTACCTCATTTTTCTGTGAGGACTGAGGAATTGTTATGGGATGGTCAGTTTCATTAGAATGAAATCCCTAGACACTCTAACCATTGCTGCTTCAACCCTGAACTTTGGGGGCAAGGAGAATTCTGATGAGCCTTAGTAATGCTACTGAAGTAAAAATTCTATTATATTTTTTAGTTGTCTCTGATATTTTTTTCAGGATGAATAGTGATATTGACCCACATTTGCTATTAACCATTTTGTACTTTGAGTGCTTCACAACCACATTTCATCTGCAACAATGGTACCCACAATATACATATGATGTACTTTTATATTAATTATTGCACTAAGCACATAAATATACTATAAAAATGTTCACTTAGGGACAAAAATTAGGATTAAGTAATTTTTTATTGTTAAAATGTATATGTCATTTTTACTCTATATGTATGCAAGAGAGATAGAGAGGAAGATAGAAAACAAGAGGGAGAAATAGAGTAGAAAGAGGAAAGGAAAGAGATAATGTGCTGACTACATTTATACATATAGAATCAAATGCTACTATAACTTCAGAAAACATTCATGACCTGCTAATCCAACCCCTTCAATTTGTACTACAGCTAAGAAGCTTCAGCTTGGTTATATCTTTAATCACCTGGAGTTTTTTAATTCGAGAAAATTTCAGAGACTATGAGAGAAGAAATGGTAAGAAATGATCAGTGCTAATTGGGAGGCCTAATGTATTTTTACCTGTGAATGATCTAGAATTCAGTGAACAAGGTTTTTATATGTATGTTAACTTTGCCTATAATCTACTAGTCTTCCTCTTTGGAAGCTTATTTAGAGCAGAGGTAGAACCTCTGCAACTTGTGAACCTTCTCTTTTCTGTGCTGTATTACTCTCACCAAAGCAACACTCTAGAGTAAAGCAGAGATGAAGAATATAGGGAACAAAAACCAAGGGTGCACCTTTTGTGAGTCTGTTCTGAAAACACACTTCTACTTCCAAGTTTCCGTGAATTTTGCTCCAACTTCTCCCTTTATTCACATTCTTTTTCTCTGTACATTTTATCAAAACCCTGCTTGTGTATCAGCATATAAAACAAATGCCAATGTGGTGATGGTGTCCAAAACTCCTAATAAAATTTAACTTTTCCCAATTTCTGCCCAGTTATTTGCATGTCTGTCTCATCTCTTAAGTCACAGAGCTGCCTCTGGAACTAAGGGATGATTCAAAGGCAGAGCCCTGGAGAAGTGGAGTGGGTAGGATTCAGACTCTTAATGCTATTTTAGCCAGAGACATTTAGCTCTGTGATATGTATCAGGGAGACCCAATATGATTTAATCAATACAATTTTTTAACTGCTAGCAATCAAAGCTTAAGGATGCAGAGGAGAAGAAAAAGAATCAGGGCCCCTGGAATTGATTTATGAATAAGGGTGATGAGACTTTATGGAGTGGAAACTAACAGATGGTCCAAACTTCTATTCATTCCCACAATTGCCCCTCCTTGAGCCACTCTTGGAACATACATTCTGTACTAACACAAAGCCAAAAAGCTCTTTGGAAGATCTGCTGGAGTCATGTATGTAAATAGCACTTGGGAACCTAACAGTGACAACTCAGCATCCTTAGTCTCCAGATTCATAGTTGTGGGTATTGTGGGTGATGAATTTTTTATTCTACATAAAGGCTGTCTTACCAGACATGATTTATCGGAAGCTTGGGAGTCACAGGTGTGCTTTTTAAGCTTCTAGTCTAGACAGAAGTTATGAAAACATTAGTCAACTACCTCCCAAATTCACTTAAATGAGTCATGAGTCACTTTCCTCCAAATGTATTTAATATACCTGTCACTAATTTTTTATTCTTAAAAATTGTATATAACAATGCATCCTTCTTCACATTTTGGTATTTTTGTTAAAACAAATTTGCCTTTAGGTAACATCTACTTCATAAGCCAGTCAAATCATTATCCAGTACCACTTGTCAAATTTTTTCTCTTTTGTTCTTTTATTATTTTTTATTCATTCTTTTTAGATATACATGACAATAGAGTATATTTTGATATCAAGCTACAGTCTTCCTACAGGAATGATGCTACAGTAGATCAATTATTGCTTGACCTTCTGAGAAGCTGGGGAAGTTTAATTTCCCCCCCAGAAAAGATCTTCATATATGTGAAGGTTCATATGATGCCCCTGCTTACGACTTTCTTCTTTTTTACATGAAGCACACATACTTCAAAACCATTTCTCATGTAATATAGATTTCTGAGCCCTCACTATTCCAGTCACATTTACTAGGAACATTTTCAAATTTGTCAGTATCACACCTAAGTTGATGATAAATGGATTTTTATAACTCTTTTTTTTTTTCAGTGAGCTCAGATATGTCCAGGGATCTAAGGTCTTCGGATTTAAAACAACATCAATACAGCATCAGTTATATTAGAATAATATAAAAGGAATGGTAATTCTGAATAGAAATAGCAGGAATTTAAAGATCAATTCATTTAATGATGATTTATTAAATTCCATGCATACAGTAGACATAGGTGAAGACATATTTTCCAAGGTCTTACAAAAATTTGGGCAAGATGGGTAAATAGGTAACTAATTACAACCCAACATGTTCAGATTAACAATATAAATACAAAGTACTATGTAAGACAAGAAAAGGAGAGGAAATCACAAAGAATGACACCAGTGAGGAAGCCACTTTTAAGTTGTCTTGGATTATGTGAAGAATTTGAGGAATAAATATGGAAAGAAAATTGTAACAGGGATTGGTAATGTTGTTTTTTGGAGTGAAGTGGGTGGTGGAAGTTTAAAATGAAACACTTGAAAGTGAGATAGGGAGCCTATCAAGAAGGCCATGCAAATGAGAATTGTTAAATTATTTTACATAGAGAAATGACATAAAAAGACTGGCCTGAAGACTGTTGGAAGGATACCTAGGGAAGGAATGAGGAGCCAACATGATCCAGGTTAAAAAAATATATATTGCACATTAGTCAGATAAGAGGCCACCAAGACCTTAATGAAGAGAGTAGCAGGGGAAGAACAAGATATGGAAAAAGAAGAAATTAATATGGTCAAATTGACAAGATTTAATAAGCAATGTGTAGAATTAGGTGATTGTGTAGGATTACCTCTAGATTTCTGAATTAAGTGGCTCAGTAAATAGGTTTGAGTTAGATAATATGGAGGACAAAAGAACACAGATTTAAAGATAAATTCATCCAGTTTTATGTATGTCGAGTTTGAGAAGGTTGTGAGGCATCCAAGTGGTTTTATTTCAAGGAGACTAAGAAATACATATAGATAAACGTGGGAGAGACATGAGTAGATATTAAGGTTGGTGGTCATCAGCACACATATTCATTCACCTAAACAGCAAACTATTATTGAGTACCTACTTGATAACAAGCATTGTGCTTTTGGCACTTAGGGTACTGGATCAAGATATCCTAGTGAAAATATGAAGAAAATAAGATCCAGGCTCTGCAATAATACCAATTTAAAAAATCTATCAGAGGAAAAAGAACTGACAAAGTAGATTGAAAATGGCATAAAAAATTTAGAATAGCAAGACATTAGAGAATATCATGGCGAAGGAGATGTTTAACAGTATAAAATTCAGTAGTAAGATAATTATACATATACAATATACATTATACAAATAAGATAATTATAATAAGAACTCGAATCAACCAGATTTCTCCCAGGAAACCTCTATCCTCTTCAAATGGTATAACTAAGAATAGAATGTGTTGGGGTGGTATTTATAGAAGGCCTCGAAATGTAGGTTGTGGTCATAAGCAAAAACATGGTTGCTGCCAAAACGTGGTGTGTCAGGAAGGGGCTGGGGGAACACATACCATCTTCTGGTCTCCTATGTAGCCTCTTATTGACAAAAATCCAATTAGATGCCAGAGGAAGGAAGAGCTGGTGATGTAGTTCTTATAGGTCAGCTTCTCTCAGCAAGACATTGTACTTGGCAATTTGGAGATCAAAGGTATGGTGAGAAGAGCATCATGGAATGAGGGTAGGAGGCAGTTGAAGTAGGCTGAGGGACAAATGAAAAGTCTGAAACTATGACTACACCTGAGACTGTCAAAATTCTTAATCGGGAAGGGAAAGAAAAAATAAGAATCTAGAGAATCAGGTAACATTTTAATTGTGCTCAAAAATAATAAAAGTCCAAGCTGTTGCAGTAGTACATGCCTGTAATCCCAGCAGCTCAGGTGGTTGAGGCAGGAAGGTGACAAGTTCAAAGCCATGCTCAACAACTTAGTGAGGCCCTAGGCAGGCAGATGCAGTGCTGTGGGAGCTCCAGAGAGACAGTTTTAATGATAAAAGCTGAGTAAAAAGAGTAAATGGGGAGATGTGTACATAGCGAGGCAACATCTAAGGAGCACAAGGGAACTGAGGTCCAGAACAGGAGAAAAGAGTCAATTTGGACATATATTTCACCTAGTAAACAGGTTCTGTGAGATTGATGATTATGAAAATATTATAGCAAAGAGGATAATGAAATGCTTGGCCAGGATAATGAGTCCTATGGAAGGCTGCGGCTATTTCCTTGGCATGCTTAATGCTCAGTCTGATGTAGCTAGCCCGTATAGTCCCCAATAGAGACAGAATGCCTTGAAACTGGTCCACTGGCCAGCAGAGGTTTGCTTTTTTTGCACAGGTATGATTTTTGAAACCTCATCCTTGAAGGAATTCCCCAGGAAAAAGTCAATGATTTCAGAGTTCTTGATGTGCAGAAAGATGCAACTTCTCTTTATAGTTTAGGTTTTAGTTCAGTCATCTTTGCTTTTCTCCATGCTTCTGTCCTGCCTCCTTTCAATTTTTGTTACTTACCTTACTCAGGATTGAAAATGGTTGACAACTCTCTAGCCATCTATAGGCTGGAGAGGTGGAAGCATAGGGTGCATTGTTCACTAAGCAAAGCTATGAGCATCAGAAGATCCCCTCAGAAGAGAATATGAGTAGGGTAGGTATTCCAAAGCACCACCATTTCTCTTTATAAGAAGAATTTTTATTTCTGCTTCAAATCATCTATTTTATTGCATGGATAATATTGGTTTTATTTAAGAAATTTCACTAACCTTTGAATTTAAAAGTTGCATTTTCAGGCTTGGTACTTGAGGTATATTAATTCCAGTTCACCTCAGTTTTATGTGATTGGCAGATTAGATTAAAATGATTGTATTCATAATACTGAGTATTCTGAGTAATAAATGTGTAAGATTTTGTTATTGTAAAATAGCAGTGTAGCATTGTGGACAGTAACAGTAATTTAAACAGTCTAGCACATACTTAGAGTTGGCACCACATATTGGCTCTGTTTCTGCCTCACTTAACTGAGATTAAAATTTGAATATGATCTCCTTGTCCTTGAGTTTATCTATCTCTTTTTAAGAAAACAAATGATTTCTGTCCAAAGTTAATTATGATTTACATGCAATAGATTTACTAAATTGCTTCCAGATCTGGACTTAAATAAGCAGACTGGAAAGAAGTATTTTCCCTGTAAAAAGAATCTTTGTTTTTGTCCAAATGTACATTTTCCTTAACTACATATGTTCAGTTAATTTTCTCTATGACCAAAAATGGTGCCTAGAAAATCTTGAAAGACTTAGAATGGACATTGACAAGTGCCTCGATATTTTATTGCTTTCTCCATCAACTATTATCTTATAGAAATGCAATTTCACTTGTAAAATTTGGAAAAGTACAACTTACTGGGAAAGTTTTTGCCACTAACCAAAAATGCAGAAAGCAAATGTTTTAATGATTAATTGGCATTGGCTGCCTTAGGGCTGTGGTGAGACAGATTTTGAGAATGGGGGATATAAATTATGGGGAGCTGTTCAACTCATGATCTCTGCTATAATCATGGGTTGGGAAGCTGTACTGAGTAGCTTTCATCCCAATATAAATGCCTTACTAGAAACAAGTGAGCAGCATTTTTCCTAAAAAAAAAAAAAAAAAAAAAAAAGAGGCATATCTGTGATAAACAAAATGTAGGATAGGAAAAAAAGCATGCATGACTGTATTTGCTCTCATGTATACCTGTGTAAAAATTTTTGACTCTCTTGGATATTGCCTGTCCAATAAGCAGTCAGAGGCATTTGAAGTGAGCAATGTACTCTCATGCCTCTTAACTAAACTCTTGGGGGCTAATTGGACGTGAAGCTAAGAGGGCCTTTATTCAAAGCAGTAGTCATTAATAGGACTCCTAGTATCAAGTTAACAATGAGATGCCACAACTTCCATATTTGAATATATAACATTTAAAAAACTGGCCATACTAATTATTGTTGAGGATGTGGACCAACTGAAATTTTCATTATTACTGAAGGGGTTATAAATTGGTAGGACCTCTTTGGAACATTTTGGCACTATCTTAAATGAACATACACATGCCATATGACTTCAATTTTTACTCCTAAGAATATCCTCAGTAGAAAAGAAAGCATAACTCCATATGAAGATTTGTACACAATGCTTCATGGCAACCACAAACCATGTCAAAACAAGAGCAGATCAACAAATTGTTGTATATCCATCAAAAGGATATTTCTCAGAAATAAAAAAAGAACATATTAATATAAATATCCACATGAGTGACTCACAAAATTGTTATGCTGAATGGATAAAAGTAGGAGAAAACAGTATGTATTTACATAAAATTTTATGTATTTACATAAAATTCTAGAAAATTAAAAGTGATCAGTAGGGACAGAAAACAGGTCAACAATTGCCTATGGCAGGGGTGAAGGGAGTGATGGAAAGCAAAGGGGCACATGAAAACTTTTGGAGAGGATTGAAGTGTTTTTTTTTTTTTCCTTGATTGTGGCAAGAGTTTTACAATTGTATACCTAAATTGGATATGATGTAATTACAATATTGAAATTTATTTACCTTAATTAAATTGATATAGTTATAAAATAATTCTGCATGAATAGATATTCCATATGGTTCAATCTTAGACAAAGCAAAAGCTGTTTTCTCCTTTGAAACATGAAAGAAAATATCCTGAAACATTAATTTGCGAATCACAAAAAAGAAAAGAAAATCCAAACCAACTAATCATGAGCAAGGAGATTGAATGAGTATTAAAAGTCTCCCTTTGAAGAGAAGCCCTATATCTGATAATTTAGCTGATGAATTCTACAAGATATTTAGTTGTAATTGTTCCAAAAATCTGCCATAAAATTGAAGAAGAGGGAACACTTCCAAATTTGTTTCACGAGGCCAGAATTACCCTGATACCAAAGCCAGACAAGGACATTCAAGTAAAGAAAATTTTAGGCCAATAGCCCTGATGAACATAGAGGCAAACACTCTCAATAAAATACCAGAAAACTGCATTCAATTCAAAAAAGATCATTCATCATCATAAAATGCAATTTATCCTAGACATGCAAAGATATTTTAACATACAGACATCTACAAATGAGATACACTGCATCACAAACTGAAGGACAAATACCCTATGATCATTTCAGATACATTTAACAAAATTCAAAATTTATTCATAATAAAACATTGTCCACAAGTTAGGTATAGAAGATATGTACTTCAATAAAATATAAGCCATATATGATAAGTTCACAGCTCATATCATAATCAGCCATGGAAATTTGAAAGTTTTCCTTTAAGATTTGGGTCAGGATAAATATTTTCACCACTTCTGTGCAACATAGTACTGTAAGCACCTGTTAGAGAAATTAGGCAACAGGGAAATATAAGAAAGGAAGAAGTTAAATTGTCCCTTTTTTCTAATAACTCATTCTTTATATAGATAAAACTATAAAGATTACACACACGCGCACACACACACACACACACACAAATTGCAACCTAATAAAATCAGTAAAGTTGCAGGATATAAAATCAGCATACAAAAATCAGCAATATTTCTATATACCAACAGTGAATTAACTAAAAAGAAATCTAGAAAACAATGTTATTTATAATAGCTACAAAAATAAAATACGTAGGAATGAAGTTAATCAAGGATATGAAAGATCTATTCACTGAAAACCATAAAATATTGATGAAAGAAGACACAAATAAGTGGAAATATATAGTATGTTAATAGATTGGAAGATTTCATATTATTAAAATGTCTATACTATCCAAAGTGATCTGAAAATTTGAATCAATCTCTCTTAAAATTCCAGTTGCAAAATGGAATTGGAATTGCATTAAATCTGTATAGTGCTTTTGGTACTATGGCCAATTTTACAATTTTAATTCTGTCTATCCAAGAACATGGGAGATCTTTCCATTTTCTAAGGTCTTCCCTAACTTCTTTCTTTAGTGTTCTGTAGTTTCCATTGTAGAGGTCTTTGACCTCTTTTGTTAGATTGATTCCCAAGTATTTTACTTTTTTTTGAGGCTATTGTGAATGGGATAGTTTTCTCTTCTCTTTCAGCTATCTCTCACCCTTCACAAAACTCAACTTAAAGTGGATCAAGGATCTAAGCATTAGACCAGAGACCCTGAGCCTAATACAAGAAAAAGTAGGCCCAACTCTCTGTTATGTCAATTTAGGAACTAACCTCAATAAGACTCCTGAAATGCAAGAAGTAAATCAAGAATCAATAAATGGGATGGTATCAAGCTGAAAAGCTTCTTCACAGCCAAGGAAATAATCAAGAATGTTAACAGAGTGCCTAAAGAATGGGAGAAAATCTTTACCACCTGCATCTCAGATAGAGCATTAATCTCCAGGATATACAAAGAACCCCAAAAATTTAACACCAGAAAACCAAATAACCCAATCAATAAATGGGCAAAGGAACTGAACAGGCACTTCACAGATGAAGAAATATGAATGGTTAACAAATGAAAAAAATGTTCAATATCTCTAGCAATTAGAGAAATGCAAATTAAAACTACACTGAGATTCTATCTCACTCAAATAAGAATGGTAATTATCAAGAATATGCGTTAACAGTAAATATTGGCAAGAATGTAGGAGAAAAGGTTCATTCATACATTTCTGGTGGGACTGCAAATTGGTGCAACCACTTTGAAAAGCTGTATGGAGGTTTCTTAGAAAACTTGGAATGGAACTCCACCATTTGACACCCCCTGTTATCCCACCCCTCAGTATGTTCCCAAAGGACTTAAAATAAACACAAAACAGTGACACAGCCACATCAATGTTTATAGCAGCTCAATTCACAATAGCCAAGCTATGGAACCAACCTAGGTGCCCTTCTACAGATGAATGGATAAAGAAAATGTGGCATATATACACAGTGGAATACTATTCAGTCATAAAGAAGGATGAAATTATGGCGTTTGCTGGTAAATGAATAGAATTGGAGAATATCGTGCTATGTGAAATAAGCCAGTCCCCAAAAACCAACGGCTGAATGTTCTCTCTGATATACGAATGCTAACTCATGAAAGGGAGGATGGGGAGGGGAAGAATAGAAGTTCATTGGATTAGACAAAGGGGAAGGGAGGGGAGATGGGAAAACGAAAGACAGTAGAATGAATCAGATATAACTTTCCTATGCTCATATATGAATACACAACCAGTTTAACTCCATAACATGTACAACCACAGAAGGAGATCCTAATTAGAATAAGTTATACTCCATGTATATATAACATGTCAAAATACACTCTACTGTCATGTGTATCTAAAAATAAAAAATAAGATTCCAATAGTATTTTTCAAAGAAAAAGAAAAATCCTAAAATATATAATGTAACCACAAGATTCCAAATAGCCAAAGGAATCTTGAACAATAAAGACAAAACTGGAGTCATTACCACCTGACTTCAAAATATACTACAAAGTTATAGTAATCAAAACAACATAGTACTGCTGCTAAAACAGACACATAAAGTAATGGAATAAAAATAAATCAACACAGAAATAAATCCATGAATTTATGGTCAACCGATAGTTGCAAAACATGCCAAGGACACCTGATGGGGAAAGGAAAGTCTCTTTAATAAATGGTGCTGGGGAAACTGAATATCCACAAGCAGAAGCATGGATTTGCACCCTCATCTTATACGAGATACAAAAATCAAGTCAAATAGATTGAGGATTTAAACGTGAGACCTGAAACTGTAAAACCTACTAGATTACAATATAGGGGGAAAGCTCCATGACACTGGTCTGTGAAATGATATACTAGAAACGAACCCAAAAGCACAGACAACAAAAGCAAAAGGAGACATACGGGATTACATCACACCAAAAGTTTTGGCACAGCCAATAAAGCAGTATATAGAAGGAGGAGATAACATAGGGAATGGGGGAAATATATCTGATAAGGGGTTAATACTTAAGATGTATAAGGAACTTGAACAATCCAATAGCAAGAAAAACAAACCAATTTATAAATGGATGAAGGGACTGAATAGACATTTCTCAAAAGAAGACAAATAGCCAACGCTTATATTTTAAAATGTTCAGCATCCCTTATTTGAGGGATTACAAACTGACACCACAATGAGATATCCCCTCACACCTGTTAGAATGGCTGTCATCAAAAAGACAAAAATTAACAAGCATTGAGGAAGATGTAAAGCAAAAAGGACCCTTGTACACTGTTGGCAGGAACGTAGGTTAGTTATAGCCACTACGGGAAACAGACTGGAAGTCCTCAGTAAATAAATAAAAATAGAGCTACCATGAGATCAAGCAATGCCATTCCTGGGCATATATCTAAAGAAAATGAAATCAGTATGCCAAAGGCATATCTGCACTTCCATGTTCACTTCAGCTTTATACACAATAGCTAAAGTATGGAATGAAATTAATGTCTAATAGTAGATGAATAGACACAGAAAACATGGTATATATACACAATGGGATACTATTGCACCTTAAAGAGAAAGTTCTGTCATTTGTGATAACACAGATGAACCCGAAGGTCATTGTGCAAAGTGAAATAAGCCAGGCACAGAAAGACAAACACTCCATGATGCTACATGTGTGATCTGAAGAAGTTGAACTGATAGAAGTAGAGGGTAGATAAGTGGTTACCAAGGGCAGGGGATATGGTGGTCAAAAGGATACAAAATTCCAGTTAGGAGGAATAAGTCCAAGACATCTATCATGCAGTATGGTGAATATAGTTAATAACAATGCATTATATATATTTTTAAACCAACCTCAAAAACACATTTTAAGTTCAGCCTTACAGCACCAGATGCAAGATCTGGGAACAGACCTTGGCTACAGTGTTGTGTGGCGACCATGCATTCATGTGGCTCTGAGAAGGCTTCCAAATGGGGGCTTATCTTCAGGGGCTGATCCAAAGGAGAAGGGGCAGCCCCAGAACAGGGGTAAGGGCAAGCCTGGGGAAAAGGTTTTACTTCTTGGCAAAGGAGATCTTCATGGCGTTGTTCTGGGTGATCTTAAAGCCCTGCAGGGCATCCAGATCTGCTCCTGCTTGCATCTCATTGTCAAACTCCTCAAAGGCAATGTCATGCTGCCTGGGGACCAGGTGGACCTCCTTGAAGTCAGAGAACTGGTTGAAAAGCATGGATAGCATGATTAGTAAGGAACAAGATATGATTTGGAGCAATTTTGGGAAAAGGTTGGACAGATGGCATCTGCCCTGGTATAAGCTGTTGTGGGGGCATGGCCCTGGTGGAATCTCGTCTGGTGCAAGGCCTGGCAGTGGGATCATGCCGTGGGGTAGTATGTAGGGAGGTTGGCCTGGCCTGGGGAGCATGATGCTGGCAGCCTGAGTCACCTGTGGCATGCCAGAACAGGCCCCTGGACAGCTTGTACCCCAGGAGCAGCTGCCCCACCCTGCACAGGCTTCTTGGCACCTGGGATCTCCTGGCTCTTGGGGCTTCCTCTTTTCTGCTTGTGGTCCTTCTCCACAAAGGTGTCCTTCATTTTAGCATTGATATTAATTAGTCTTGGCCTACTGCATATGCATGAGCTTGTTATAGAAAAGGAAACCCTTCATGGAGTGCAGGACATTTGTGACACTGCTGACCTCCTTGAAGATAACAAAGGCCTGACCCCTCATCTTCAGGATCCATAACACCAGGATATCCAGGTTCTGGCCAAACAGGGGGGAAAGTGTATACAGCGATTTCATCAGCTCATCTTTCTTGATCGTCTCATTGAGATTGTTGATACAAATAACACGGTCGGGGCAGGTCTCAAGAACTGCCATGGAGAGAGGTACCAATGTACAGTGACAGGGTCTCTAGTTCCTCAAGTGTATTGTATTCTT
The DNA here is from genome assembly GCA_025594165.1 of Tamias sibiricus. Lineage (NCBI taxonomy): Eukaryota > Metazoa > Chordata > Mammalia > Rodentia > Sciuridae > Tamias > Tamias sibiricus. The sequence goes on along the minus strand of CM046661.1, from coordinate 100,448,306 downwards.
GCAAATCATTAAGAGGATTTTAAATGTTTTACCACGAAAAAAAAGTATGACTTTTCTGCATACATATGTAATTTTATATTGTCAGTAAGTTATAACCTCTTGCTAGGCAAGGAGCATGTCTTTCACCTATCTTCCACTGGACATGTGCAGTGATCTTAATGGGTTCTTAATGCCTGTTTTATGGAAACATCTTTTATTAGACTACAAAAAAAAAATGGGATTGGGTCATCCACCTTTTCTGATCAAACTCTGCTGCAGATTGTTTAAAAGAATAAAATGCATAAAAACATTTTAAGATTAAGAAAGGGTAGAGAGGGCTGGGGTTGTGGTTCAGTGGTAGAGTACTTGCCTAGCATATGTGAGGCACTGGGTTTGGTACATAGCACCGCATAAATAAATAAATAAATAAAATTATAAAAATCAGAAGTAAGTAGAATTTTTATTTTAAAAAAAGAAAGAATGGAGAATTACCCAGTAGTATTAATAGAATCAAAAATGAATTTCCCGAGACTATCAGTATCATATCAGGACATGAACTTTATAAAAATTTTCAACATATATATACACTAGTACTACTACTACTTTTGACTTTGCAATAAAGAAAAGGAGAATCATAAATTGGAGACCCCTCACACTATATTTAAAAGCAACCTACAATTAACTTTAGAACATGTTACTTTAACTGAAGGGTAAAAGCTTTGAAAAAACCCAGCTGTTCCACTCAGTACTTTCATGCATTTAAGTAATAAGACATGTAGCGATGCTCTGTTTCCTGCCCTACACCAAGAAAACATGTGTAATGCTGCTGTCTAACATCCTCTCCCCAGCACATTTGCTAAGTGACTTCTAGTTGAGGATCTCTCTTGGTCACTTAAGATTTTCCCCTCTTTTTTCTATTGTTTTTCTTTGGTTGACAGTCTCTAAATACAAACTTCTGGAGAAATCCTACAGCAGAATAATTTCCTCCTAATGCTGATTTTAAATACCTAATTGTGGAGAAGTTTGTCCTTTTCATTTGTTGACTTTTAACTCCTCTGGCTAGCAGTGCAAAGACTGAAGCTACTGGATTTGTCTCAAAACAGAGGGTATTTGTATACAGTTTTTATAGTACACAGTACATCAGACATTTCAAATTCCAAAGTGTTGTTATAATTTTTAAATAATACATCACTGAAATTTTGTCTTAGTGTAGAACATTCCAGTCCTCCACAAACATTTATGAGCTCCATTTTTTTCCGCTTATTAAATAGCAATCTTCCTGGCACATGTATAGTACTGTGCGTCCTAGCCAAATAAACCACTGTCAGATGAAATTAGTTAAATTCAATGCATATTTCATGCAATGTTACTAACACATTAAATTTGCACCTTCTATAAATAAGATCATTGGATGTAAGCATGTAAAACTTTGGTTATCTTGAATTTTGAGTCTTAATAATTTAATTAAATGTAGATTTGTGAAAATATTGTGCATTTTGATTGCCACTAAAGTTAGTGATAGGATACACAGAGGCTATTTTGCAGCTGTGGAAAGGATTATCAGTAGTTTTGCCCTGCCAACAGTTACCATTCTGAAAGAGCATGAAATACTACAGTTCATTGCTCTGTGTGAACACAATCATGTTAAACTGAGCAGCCTTGTAAAGCACTGTGATCTTTGAACTCCAGGAGCTGCCCAGGCCCTGCAGAAATGAAAGAGCAGTTAAGTGGGAAAGTTTTAAAATCAGCATTGCAAAATAATATTCCTAAAATAATTGCATTGAAAGAAATAAAAAGGGAGGAGGGGCCCGTTTCTGGTCATTTCTGGTTTTTGAGACTCAAAGAATGAAATTATGAAAGTAAAATTTCAATTTTCTATCAAAGTGCAAGATTTATTTGGGGGGTTTTTATAGCTCTTTCAGATACCTTCTTTTTTCTCATCCCACTCCCACCTGCCATTCAAGAAGTACGAGAAAAAGCAAGTTCCATGTTCAACTTGTGGACTGGCTGTCAAGCTGCTCTGTGAAATAGAACAGAGAACACTTGCCTCAATAGTAAAGGCTCCTAGGAGTCTACACCACATCCCCCAAACACCCTTTATATTCTCTGGGATTCCAAGCTCACTGATGAAATTCAGCCTATTATCAGGCAAGGTTCTGACCTGCCAGGGAGAAAAGACTGCCTGACTTAGAACTTCCATAGACCACAAGCATGGCAGGAATTTGTCAGTTAAATTGATCTCATTTGTTCATAAAGCAATAGCTGTATGTTCATTCTACCAAGCAGTTTGGAACAATTTCATCCCACACTTCACCCCACCCTCTTTCTTCCTTTATTCTATTCATTTATTTCATTTAAACCCAACTGGGGTTTTTCCCTTTAAAATCATTTCCATGTAAAGAAAATATGGTATATATACAAAATGGAATTTTACTCAGCAATAAGAGAGAATAAAATAATGGCATTTGCAGGTAAATGGATGAAGTTGGAGAATATAATGCTAAGTGAAATTAGTCAATCTCAAAAATCCAAATACCGAATGTTTTCTCTGATATAAGGAGGCTGGTTCACAGTGTTGTTGGAAGGGGGTACATAGGATCAGAGGAACACTAGAATGGTCAACGGAAAGGGAGGGGAGGGAGGGAGTAAGGGGGGGGTTGGAAAAAAATTGGTGGTTGAATGAGATGGATATCATTATCCTAAATGCATGATTGAAGATCTGAATGGTACTTATATACTTTGTATACAAGCAGTTGTATGTAAAAAGATACTATACTTGTGCATGATGAATAAGTAAATAAAAAAAATAAAAAATAAAATCATTTCCATGATGAACTATAAAACAAAGGATGATAGTTTGAAGGGAATTTCAAGATCTAGTTCTTCATTTTGCAGTTGAAGAAATGAGGATTCGAGACATTAAATTATTCACCTGCTCTTGCTAGATAGTGGCAGAACCCATGTCCAGCTTTCTGCCTCTCTAGCTTGCAATTGAATGTTCTTCGTCAGACCCTACCTGATCTCAGACACCTGATCCCTCCTTTTAAAAATTTGAGCTAGTTCTTTACATAGGCAGACTTGCATGGGATGATTTAAAGGCATGAGTAATACAGTTTGAAGCAACATTTCTTCACTGTTGGCCAGGATGCAGGGAATTTCCACTATTAGATGATCAAAAGAAGATCTACTGTTTCTTATGAATGGACATGGGTCTGACACAAAGATTTGCTCTATTTGGAACTCCTACAGTGATTTTTTTTGGCAAAAGGGTATTCTATTCCTTGATCCTAACCCACTGACATTCCTCAATTCCTCATCTCATCAGATACAAGGAAAATCATAATCACGCTTTCTGATGAAGCTGTGGCCAATCTGGAAGATAGTACAAGGGAATTTCTTATACTTCCTGAGTATGAAGATCCCACAATAATTCAAACAAAGGGATATTTATGGGATGCTGTATTAATGATTTAGAAGGAATTGGAAGGGTGGAGGGAAAGAAGAAACATAGGAAGGATGGGAGGATGAGAGGGATGAAGGAAAGAAAGATAGTTGACAATGCTGAAAGTAAAGATGATTATATAAAGAAGAAAAAAGAGACCATGAAAAACCAGGCCACTGAAAGTCTAATTATCATACTTTTTATAGACTTGAGTTTTTTTCTAACCTGCATTTAACTATGGTGACAAGTCCTAGGGGCAGACAGAGCCACACAAGATTTGTTCAAACTACTAAAAGAAGAGGTTTTCATCAGATTATCAAATAATGTTCTTCTCTGAGTCTTTAAGAAGAATAAAGGAACTGTAGTAAGGATTTTGCTAAAATAAAAATAACCATATCAAATAATTAGGGAGCTCATGAGCTTTCACCATTGATAGAAGGGGCCCATATTTGGTCACAAATATGTTTTGATTGTAAATTGGCTTATTGATTACTTATTGCTTCGCCTATTTAAGACAGGTATAATGATAGGCATAAATTATTTTTGGAGAAATGCTTATGGAGAATGAGCTCATGGTAGGGATGGCTTTGTCAGTGGGTACACTTTGAAGACTGACTTTTTCCACCATTAAACAATACTGGAACAGTATTGTTTATTAAACAATAATAGTATTGTCTAATACTCTCCTCATTTTCTTCTGGGATTATCATTTTAAATATACTTTTTTTTTTTTTTTTTTGGTACTGGGGATCAAACTCAGGGGCACTCGACCTCTGGGCCACATCCCCAGCCCTTTTTTGTATTTTATTAGAGACAGGATCTCACTGAGTTGCTAAAGTGCCTCGCCATTGCTGAGGATGGCTTTGAACTCACGATCCTCCTGCCTCAGCCTCCCAAGTGCTGGGATTACAGGTGTGCGTCACTGTGCCCAGCTTTTAAATATACTTTTGTGAATGATCAATCTTCCTTCAGTTATACATATTATTGCTTGAGATAATTTGATACTTTTTTCCTCAAACTTTAATATGCATTGAAATTACCAAGAGATACTGTAAAAAAAATGTAATGTAGTATTCTTGGAATGGAACCCTAGATTCTACATTCTCAACAAGCTTCCATTATGTCTGTGCAGCTGGTCCACAGACCACACTTTGAGCACCAATAAGTTAATACATTTAATCAGGTGATCCTCACATCTCATAGGCCTGGGAGCCAGACCGTCTCTTTCAAGAATATAAATCTCACATTCTTTCAGGACTAACTATAAAGAATGTGAGGCCCATGTAGTACCCCCCATGTGATTCTACCTGATACTTCTCATCACCGCCAAAGGTAGGGGCTACAGATAACCCCAAGGTAAAGGTCCTTATCTTTGATCAGGGAGCATGATATATCTGAGGTGAAATTGGACATGTCTATTGCGTATAACAAAGGTTTGGTAAAGTTCAGAATTAACAATTCTGGGATTACTAACATGATAACATGAGGAACACAGCTTCTGCTTTCAGAGCATTGTGGAAACAACATGGGGACCATTCTAACAAGGTGGAGTTTGGAGGAGAAAGAACCAAACTTGTTGACACTATTTGTCTTTTCTTCTATTTTGTCATAATCATATGCCAGTTGGTAGATTTAAAACTATACTGAACACAGATGATCTGGAAAGACAGGAAAAATAAGGTAAATAAAAACCAAAACCTCTTCTCTGTCCATCATCTTTTATTCCCTTGTACTTTCTGGTAATTTTTGCTCAGAACTAAACCAAAACAAACCATGAAACTATATATCTGGCTTATAGTAAATAGAGCATATGTTTATGATGGATTTTATCAATTTGATTTTTGTGGCACAGCAAGTGTCTTATCAAAAATCCAGATGTACTGGTATGAAAGTAAGTTTGCTAAATGAATAACATATAAAGTGCTCAAAAAACCATATTAGATCTATTAAGTATATTGTATTTGGTAAATTGGATGACTGGCAGTTAACAAATATCTGTGATGTAGAACTATAATAGTGCATATATTTGAGAATTTGTCTAGTGAGATAGCTCCAATATTTGTAAAGGACCTGAATTAAGGCAATCAGGGGTGACAAAAGAGGAGGAGCAGGATCTCTGGTCTTGCTTGATAACAGGTGAATGATAATGGAATTCACCAGGTAGAGTACAGTGAAGGTAAAGCAGGCTCCTTCAGGAGGTAGGGATTCATGCGGATTCAAGATGGGAAGTAACACAAATGTGGGAGATTTAGCAGGCAGCCACCCATATGAAGCTGGAGCTCAAGTAAGAGGAACATGGTGAAGCTGTATATTGGGGATCACAAGTCAATTGATGTAACTGGTGTTATGAGAGCACCCATGGAGACTGTGCAGTTAAGAATTAATGAGGACAGAAAACTAAAATCTGGAGAAACCTACATTAAGGAAATACACTGAGAAAAACACACAGTTGATTCCTATGGTGAATTTTTTACTAGTTGAATTAAAAATGATACCTATATCATATGCTAATATTCCTGATTCCCCACACTTTGATTCTTTTAAAATTAACATATTAGCCGGGCATGTTGGCACACGCCTATAATCCCAGTGGCTTGGGAAGCTGAGGCAGGAGGATTGCAGATTCAAAGCCAGACTCAGCAATTTAGCAAGACTGTAAGCAACCTGGTAAATAAAAAATTTTTAAGAAGGGTTGGGGATGTGACTCAGTGGTTAAGTGCCCCTGGGTTTAATTCCTGATACCAAAAATTAAATTAAATTAATATACTATTAAATTAGCACCAAATGATTCCATTCCTATAAGAATATGTGGCAACATCTTGTAAAACAACCGAGAAGTTTTAAGGGGTAGGGGAGGGTGGATCTGATTGGTTTCCTGCCCAACATTGGTCACATATATTAACTGCTATCTCCTTAGCCTTCCCAACATGTCTGCAACGGGTGTCAAAGTAGCAATCTGACAAGCTGAAAGTGGATCTCAGTATGCTGGAAACACTTCACCCAAAGTGTAAGGAGTTAATCTTTCTTTTTGCATTCCCCATTGGGGCTTTTATGTCTTAAAAAAATGGCAAAAATATTTCAAGGACATAGCTGTATCCATGTTATCAGCTAATATTTTTGACCAATGATTAACAACTAAAGTTAAAAGTGATAAGCATATCTTTGAGTCAAAAGCAATTATGCTGCTTTTAGGAAATGTGAATGACTGACACAAGCAGAACAAGTAGATCCATGTGGGCAATTTGTCTAAAATAATTCAGAACAAGAAGTTAAAGGAGAATGGGGTGGGAGGGTGGAGAAAATGGTAGAAACAAATTCAAGGAGATAGCAGAAAGTAAAGGTGAACTATATCAACCACCAACTATTATTTGGTTATGCCCTGGGGAATAAAAAATTTTTTTCACACATTTTAGAAATATTTTAAGCATTTGCTCTGGAAATTTAATGCAATAATAGAGGAGAGGTTTTTGATATTGTCATAGAAACACGTCAGCAAAATAGGATATTATTTAAGATTAGAAAGACATTTGATCAACTTCTATAATGTAAGTGGGGGGCACTCAGGCCTCTTCCTTACTCCCACATATTCAGAATCATTGTCATGCACCAAGGTTTATCTATATCAATTTGGAAGATCTTAGGAGAAGAAGAGCAAGATGCACTCCTTTAAAATAGAAGTGAAAGTGAATAATGTCCATTGACTAATTCAAATTAGGTACAAATTAATAAAATACAAATCAATTCTGAATCACACAAGAGAAAGGATTATACACAATTCACAAAATGTCTGCGACTGGATAGCTTCACAGTCTTTGGTGATAGCTCAGCTCGTTTGAAAGTTATCCAAGCCCTGTGGCCCTGTCCATAGTTTTGTCTGTGCTGACAATTTGCTGAGCTTGTGTACATTGAGCAAAGAACATAACCTGTCAGGGGGCCCATGAGGACAAGAGCACACAAAACAATGTTCTGTGCTCCACAGGGCGTGACCAGTGTGATGCTCTCACTGTCATTTTTGCAAGGAACTGGAAGAAATCTGATTTCTCAGTGTTCCTAGTATGACTAGAAACTTTTATCTTAAAATAATTTGTCTTTTATTTTCAGATTATCTACATTGGCCAAATAATTGTTCCGGAAATTATTTAGTATTTTTTTCAGAGTACAGTGGGTCATTATTTAATGTTTTTGAGCAGGCTGAAATTACAAGAAAAATCCCAAGAATTTTATGCTCAGATAAACCAGTCTTATCTAAAGTGGCTTAAATATATACACTTTCTTTCCATATTATGTAAGAGAAATTCTAGATCTAAATGAGTAGTTGATGGTATCTTTAGCGCTGACTTTGAGGTACTTCCCCCCAGTAGTTTAGTTACTGTTGGATATTAGGTGGATTATTTTCTGCAGATACATTGTTGCAGACTCTCTGGCCAGGTCAACTCATCTCGCTCAGTCTTGCTGCACTGCCCAGAGCTCCTTGTTTAGGCAGCAGCTGTTCTGCTGTAAGCCAGTGTGATTAGTGTTCTGGGGGCCAAGCCATCCCTGCTTTGAGGGAGGCACAATTTAGCCTATTGTTTGTATTTTTAAAAAAAATGGATGTGATATCCATGTGAAGGGAAGATCCTCTCCTCTCTAGCATTCTGGTAGAATAGGGTATATTTAACATTATTTCCCAAAGCTCCTGTGTGAGCAAATGTGTCAATGAAATAGACATCCTTCATCATCCAGTTTGAACTACTACTTTTTCATTATCTTATTCTGGTCCATTTTGCTTAATACTATTTGAAGTATCTAATACATGTTTGGAAGATGTAGAACTTATTTATTAAGTCACATAAGAGAAAAAGGATTTTTAGGGATTTCTTGATTTTATGATCTAAAACATAGACCCACTCTTTATTTCTTAAAAATTAAAATTACTCATTAGTGACATTATGTACTGGCATTTTTTTGTTGTAGAATATATGTTCTGTGAATATACATACTATAAACAAACAGCTTTTCATATTTGGTAACAAACAGCTTTTCATATTTAGGGGAAATTAGACATTTATTTTTGTGTCCCTGATATGAAACAGAAAGGGACAAAATATGGAAACAGAGCTGTTTGGTCTAGGGGAAATCATGTATCCTTGATTCCATCTTGCCTTTCTGTACATGGAAAATATTACCTACCTTCCAGTTTATGATGGTGCCACAAGAAGAAACAAGGGAATGGCCTTCTTCTCTTCTTCTTATCACTTACATATAGTTTAACTTCCATGTCAACATTCTTTCTAAATGCTCCAGATTATAGTTACATTTTGAAAGGAACTTTGTCTAAATTGGGTGGCTAATCTATAAAGACCAATATATCAAATATCTATAAACATCTTAATTTTACTTCCTGTACCAGTAGATAATCTAATTTCAAGACACACTATCTCAATATGAAACACTGTAAGGCAAAGTACATTCTGCATTGTACATTAGTTTGTACACATGCACCAAAAACAAATCCTGAGATATGGAGATATGGACATATTCTTAATCATATTATCAATATTTAAGACTATCAGAAACAATTTTATTTACCTCTTGGTTTATTGTTTCCCTTTATTAATGTGTAAACTCCAGGAAAGCAAGGACTTCTGATGGTTTTGTCCACTGCTGTAGACTCAGAGCCTGTATCTCTAGCACCCGACACAGACAAGACACCTAGTAAATATCACTTGAGTGAATCAATGAATGAGGTCCTCAGCATCTGGAGCCTGAAAATCTAAATATTTCTTCCAACCATTTCATTTTACAGTTTGAAAAAAAAAGAATCTGAAAAATGTAATGTAGTTTGCAGTGAAGCTACTTGTGATATTAATGATACAGCTGGGACTAAAATATGATCTCCGAATTCCTGGTCTAGTTCACATTCAGATACACTTCATCTATGAACTGTGCAGATTATTTATTTGCAGAAGGCAGAAATTCTTTCTCACTGACACTGTTAAACCAACTAGGAATCCTAGTTAGCATACGTTGTATTAATTAGTATCCAATAGGAGTCAATGGATTTAAATGGTATGAATTTGATTTTCTCTATGACAATAAAGTTAGTAAAGATGATTTAAGTTTTGGAAATTCTGACATTGAAATGTATTTATTTTTACTGGTATGTAATAATCATACAGAAAAGTGGATTTCATCATGGCATTTTCATGCAAGCATATAACATAATTTGATCAATGTGTCTCTTCTGCCTCCTTCAGCTCTGGTTGGGAGATATTCTGAAAATAAGTATATTTTAGTTTTGCATTCCTTCCATTATTGTTCTAGCTTCTTTTCAAAGAGAAGTGTTACCTTCTGGCATTGTTTTAAATATTACTTAGAATTATTTGGGTTCTTTTTTCAAAGTCTTTACATCACAGTATAAACCTCCACATATAAAATTGCTCCTACTATCTTCTGATAAATCAGTCCCAGGCTTCTTTGAAATCTCAAGTCCATTATTTCTATCTATGTATACAGATGTTCCTGCCCCCAAAGAAACATATTGTTATTGTACATTAAATGGAGCATTAAAAACATTGTTTTACATGATTTTTTTACTATGGTTACTAATATTAAGATAATAAATAATAGTTTCAATATCACAAAAAAACCATTGTCTTACATATAGTTTTCAGTCACTGCTGGTAGGTAAGTTACAATAAAAAGTTCTCTGATAAGTCTTTCCACAGTGTAATGATGAGAACCTTAAAAAGAAAACTAAAATCTGCATTCCATTCTGAGTTTATTCCAAGACATGACATGCCTGAGTTAAATTTCTTTACTTTTAACTTTTGTTCAATAATCCATTAGCAGAACTTTTAAATATATTCCAAACTGATTTGACACCTAGTAAAATATTGTGATATACAAATTGAAATTAAAGAAGAAATATATTGCAAATTATCAATTCTATACCATCTTATTTGATTTTCACTTTTTGATTATTTGAGCTGTCAATATTTTGAGAATAAATCTATGAATATCCAGTGCTGACAGGTCAAAGTCCATATTCTTTCACAGACATCCCAGGCTGCCTTTCCAAATTTCCCTGCTGTGCCCATTTCTCTCAGCTCCTAAACACTCCTATGCTGAAGTATCACTTGCCTTACCCAGGATACCTCATGACTGGTCAGCTGACCTTGCCACACTTCTCTTGCTATTTTGTCTGCTTCAAATTTTCTTTCTCTATTTCTGACCAGCAACTCCTATTTGTCTTTTAAATATCTATTTGAAATATCACCTCCATTGTACCATAATCCCTAACTTCTCCTTTGTCCTGGGTAGAATATTTTTTCCTTCCTTTCCTACCATATAATATCTTGTGTTTATCTCTACTCACATTCTGTAGTTATTGATAAAATGTATGTTTACTGTAGTAGCCAACTTAATAATTCTGGAAGAGTCAGAAACAGATTTGTTTCTGCTTTTCTAGTCTAGAACAATACCTGGAATACTGTAGGATCTCAATAATTATTTCATGGGTCTTGGGTACATGAAAGAGTTCATTAATAATAAAAGTCAAATGATATATTATTTTTATTATTTTGCTAAATGAGAAAGCATGGTAAGTATAGAGATTCCTCCCATATGATTTAATACCCTTACTCAGGAAAATAATAACAAATACCAGGAAATAAAATACCAAGAAAAAAATTAGCATTGTTTCAGTTTGGGACATTTAAATATAATGAACACAGGCTAGAATTTAGCAGCTTAAAATAATATGAAGAATTAGACAATACATTACCATCTGTTCTTATGCAAAACTCTGGTAATTTTTCACAACTCACTGTCCTCAATAGTTTGAGTATTATTTTAATAGTAAGAATAAAGGTCAAGGGAAGTTGACTTCAGTAGACTTAACATCAAACGGACCAAGCATATCTGCTGGAGGTTCAAATTGGAATATAAAGGGGGTTTTGCTACAGTTAATTTATGTAGAAGGTCTGTTCTATTTCCTTGAACTTTTCCTTACTTGATATCACTGTCTCTTTCACTTCATGTCCCATTTCCTCTTCACATATGTGTACAATATGAGAAAAAGTAATTTTTCCTGGTGTTTGTAGCAGACATATATAGGAATATGTATTCATATAATATGTGTATATGTTTTATATATACTGTGTAGTGAATTTTGTGAGTAATATGTAATAATAGTGGTTTCTCTCCAGTTAGTACTGGTATAATATGAATGTCTGTGTCCCCCTCAAATTCATATGTTGAAATCCTAACACCAAGATGATGATGTTATGAGTTAGGGCCTTTGGGAGGTGATAAAATCACAAGGGTAGAGCCCTCACATGTGGATTGATTCCCTTCACAAAAGAGACCCCTGACAGCTGCCTTCCCCTTTTCACTCCATGAAGACACCATTAGGAGGTACCAGGTAGGCATTAGAAAGTCGGCCCCAAAGGACACCAAAGTTACCAGTGCCCTATACTTGGACTTCTCAGCCTCCAGGACTACAAGAAATAAATTTCTGTTGTTTATAAGCTACCCAGTATATGACATTTAGTGATAGAAGCTCAAACACACCAAGATAAAAATTTAATATATGCTAAGTTTGTGCCAAAAAATTACACCAAATCTCATTTATTTCTTATAATATCTCTTCATGAAAGGTACTGTCCCCATTTCACAAACCAAAGTTCAGAGGTATTAAACAATCTGTATGAAGAGGAACATTAGATAGGTAATACAATGGCCGATTGAAACTTTTGCTTTTTTTTTTTTTTTTAAACCAGAAAATAATCCTTTAAAAGCTGCTCAATTATCTGTCTTTAGAGGTGGAGCTTTCAGTTTACAAACAGAAAAGACTGATTTGGTGCCAGAGGTTGTGGGAACTACCAGAGGCAGTACCTCACTTATAGATATGTAAGATAAATATTGATCTATTGTTCTTGGAGAAAACCATGAAGCAACCATGAACTTAGAAGCCAATACTTCAGGTGAGATGTTAAAACTTCTACTTAGTAATAAATAATCTTTAGGGGAACTGTTCCATAGACAGAGAATTCTCTCCTCTCTCCCACTAAGTCTGGTTTTAGGCTACCAAATGCCAAAAAGCATTGAATATTTTGGGAGATATATATTTGTGTGTGGTAGAGAATATTCTTTTTCCAAACATTGCTACTATGTGGTCATGATACTAGACCACAACAGAAAAGAAATGGGGACCTGCTTTCATCTAACTCTAGGAAAGGTTAACAAAGGAGCCAGATTACACTTCACATACTAATTTGACTTGGCTTTGGTTTTCCACAAATGTTGCTAATATTATCATTGGTACTGGGGATTGAACCCAGTGGTGCTTTGCTATTGAACTACATCTCCAGTCCTTTTTATTTTGAGACAGGGTCTAACTAAGTTGAACTTTGAGTCCTCCTGCTTCAGCCTTCCATCACTGGGATTACAGGTGTATGCCACTACACCTGGCTGAATGTTGTTATATACGACTAATTTAGCAAGCCTTAGGAAATGTACTGTTTCCTTGCTTAGACTAGGTAGTTTAATCACACCTGACAGGTGCAGGGAGGTTGTTTGTTTGTTTGTCTGTTTTCCTGAAGAAATGTATATTCCATTGCCATAGACTCATAGAGGAAAGGTTTTGAAGAAGGGGAGGTAAGGAGGGAGAGACAGGCAATGTCAGATATGGAAATGGGGGCATGGGGATAGAATAAGGAATTTGGAATCTGCCTCATTACTCTAGAATCATAGGTGGTTGATATGGGATCTGGGGGTGACATTGATGTCTACTTTATGGGTGGAAGTAGAAGGAAGTCTGTTGGCTTTGGCCACTTCTAGTGCTGTGTTATACTTCCACTACTGCAGGGTATCAAGCATTTCAGCAGAGACTTAGCTGTGCCTACTCTTGAGTAGAAATAGAATGATGTGTGTTTCAACAACTTGGCAAAAGCACCTGGAGCAAGAGTGTTCCTGAGTAAGGGACAAACTCAAATTGCAGAGCATGTGGGCATTATTTAGCATGGTGTTTTTATATTGTGTCAACTCTGTGACTCAGAGATGGAATTTCCCAGAATACATTTTCTCTATGACTGCAGATTAGAATTGGCCTTAGGAGAAACTTGTGAGGGATTTGGAAGGCATAAGCAAAGCAGCAGAAACTGTGCTCTAAAGGTCTGTGGAAGGGGCCAGGCACTGCTGAAGCTCGTGTACTTGTTGTTGATCTGCTGGCCCAAGTCCTTATTGTGTGCCAGTAGTTGGCCTGCAGTTCTTCCCATGTCTTCCTTCAGGTTCTTGAGTCCTGAGCAAGCATGTGTGCAGCCCCATAGAGAAGCAAGAGAGTCCTTTTTTCAGGTGACCCCCATCTCAAGATTGGAGACAGTGAGAGACAGATGTGGGGGTTTATTTTGTACTTACAGTTTTCAGGTTCCAGTTTGTCCTCATCCACCTTTGCTTCACATCCATTCTGTCAGCCCTATTGACCTACAGAGACTTCAGGCCCACGCAGAGGGAGAGACAATGGCTTTCCATAAACATCTTCATCAGTCCTACAGTTTCATAGGACCTAAACCCTACAATAATTCCCTTTTTCCAAAGCAATTCTAATGATTCTACTTCCCTGATAACTCCTAACTGACATATAGGAAAACTTGAAGACCAGGGTGATGTATCTAGGTTGCTTATGATTTCAGTAAGTGTTTTGGAATACTATAGCTCTCTGCAATTAGAAAGAATGGTTAATAAATGTGTGAATCATGGCTCTGTTATTCCCTTTGAAGGGTAATCATTTATTATCCTAAGTAGGACTGTATATTATTTGTGTCAATAATATCTAATGATAAAGGGCTGGGACTGGGGCTCAGTGGTAGCGCACTTGCCTGGCATGCGTGAGGCACTAGGTTTGATTCTCAGCACCACATATAAATAAATAAAATAAAGGTCTATCAACAACTAAAAAAAATTTAAAATAATCTAATGATAAGCTGGGTATGTTCCGTAAGATTATTATTAAGTTCAAATTTAAATATATTATAATTAAATAGAGCTGTTAATCACTCAAAGAAAGATTTTTGCTTAAACACAGATTATAGTTGTTCCATTCTGTGCAACTTTTAAACATATTCTCTGTTCCAGGCACTGTGTCAATTGCTAAGAGCTTAATTATAGGCTAAAAAAAATGTCATAATCCTTGCCCCCAGTATATTCAATACTTGGAGGTGGTATCTGACCCCTTACAACCCTTTAAACTAGCCAGTTTGGCCATTCATCATCATGACTGACAGCTAAAAGTAAAACTCAGAAGGCAACATCTGTTGAGATCATTTTTCCAGGCCTTTGCTCTGGCTCTTTACTCCCAGGATTTTAAATCCCTGGCTCCACACTCTTGGATTCCAAACCTGCTTCTGCTACTCCTATCTGGGGACCTTTGATTTTTAGCTTCTTGGATTTCAACTTTTCATTGAACTTTGCTTTCTCTTTGCCTCTGGAACCTCCTAAAGCATGTTTCTAGTTATGACCTGAGGAATTCAAGGAATAGATTAGCCCCAATAAATCTCCTTACGGATGGAGTGGGGATAATAAGATAAGTGAGGATACAGAAGTGAAATACAGAATTGTAATACCATAAAATAAGCTTTGTGCTCTTCCTTTACAACAAGGTACACATTCATTGATGGTGATGTAATCAGCACTGTAAAATATGGCCTCTGTCAACTTCCTGCCCTATAGCTACATATCTATATCTGTACTCTGTTATTCTTTCATTCATCCTACAAATATTTATTATGAAATCACTCATGTGCCACCCACACTCATTGCTCTTCTTCTATCTCACAGATTTCTCTTTTGTTATTTCAGGTTACCACCCAGGCTTTGGAGATGCAATATAAAGTTGTGATATAGTATATGGAGTTAATCAGTTTGGGTTCAAATTTTATCTTACACTTTGGCATCTTAGATTTTTCATCCATAAAACAGGAATAGATCACACCTATGTCCTAGAAATGTTAAGGTTAATGCAAATAATGCATTGAAGTCCCACTCAAATACCTGGAACAGTCTTTAAATAATGTATGCAGCTATTATTATTGTCAATTATCACATCTTTTCATCTGCTGTAAGACCACTTTTTCATTTTGCTATATTTCCAATCTCTTTGGCTGGTTTGTTACCCTCCATATTGTCTACAAATACATGCTTATGTTTTGTGTCTCACCAAAGGTCTTCCATTCTATATATCTCCCTGGTAACTACCCTGATCATTCTCCTTTCTTTTTAAATACAAATATTCATGTTTATGAGCACTCACTATTTTTATTTTCTTACATTTAATTCTCTTGTCAACTCTTCCAATCATGCTGCTGCCCCTGACTAATAATCCTAATTTCTAAATCCAAAGGTGATTTTGGTCCTCTTTCATTTGAGTTACTGTGCCATCATGAGACTTTTCTTCCTTTGACTTTGGCATACTGCTCATGCTGGCTCTTTTACATTTTAACCATTTCTTTTCACTTGTTCAGATTTCTCCCATTTATACGCAATTGGTTGTAGAGGTCCACCATTTCTTTTTTTGTTGTTGTTGTTCTTTTTTTTTTTTTTAATTCAAAGTTGTTGTATTTATAATACTAGTATGCATTACAATTCATAATACACATATAGAGCATCTTTTTACATAACACTGTATACAAAGTATATTCGTACTATTCAAGTCTTCAATCATGCATTTAGGATAATGATATCCATCTTATTTTATCACCTTTTTATCCCCCTCCATCCCCCCTTGCTCCCTCCCTTCCCCTCCCTCCCCTTTGACCATTCTAGTGTTCCTCTAATCCTCCTATGTACCCCAACCCAACACCACTGTGAATCAGCCTCCTTATATCAGAGAAAACATTCCGTATTTGGATTCTTGAGATTGACTAACTTCACTTAGCATTATATTCTCCAACTTCATCCATTTACCTGCAAATGCCATTATTTTATTCTCTTTTATTGCTGAGTAAAATTCCATTGTGTGTGTGTATATGTATATGTATATATATACACACACATATATATATGTATATATATATATATATATATATATATGTATATATATATATCACATTTTCTTTATCCACTCATCTACTGAGGGACATCTAGGTTGGTTCCACAACCTAGCTATTGTGAATTGTGCTGCTATAAACATCGAAGTGGCTGTGTTGCTGTAATATGCTGTTTTTAAGTCCTTTGGGAATAGACCCAGGAGTGGGCTGGCTGGGTCATAGGGTGGTTCCATTCCCAGTTTCTCAAGACATCTCCATACTGCTTTCCATAACAGTTGCACCAGCAATGTATGAGTGTGCCTTTTTCCCCACATCCTCTCCAACATTTATTGTTGTTTGTGTCCTTAATAGCTGCCATTCTGACTGGAGTGAAATGAAATCTTAGTTTTGATTTGCATTTTTCTAATTGCCAGTGATGTTGAGCATTTTTTCATGTATTTGTTGATTAATTGTGTATCTTCTTCTGAGAAGTGTCTTTTCAATTCCTTAGCCCATTTATTGATTGGGTTATTTGTTTTTTATAGTGTTAAGTTTTTTGAGTTCTTTATATATTCTAGAAATTAGTGCTCTATCTGATGTGCATGTATTAAATATTTGTTCCCAATTTGTTGGCTTTCTATTCACCTCACTGATTGTTTCTTTTTCTGAGAAGAAGCTTTTTAGCTTGAATATATCCCATTCATTAATTCTTGATATTAATTCTTGTGCTACAGGACTCTTATTAAGGAATTTGGGGCCTAATCCTACGTGTTGGAAATTGGAGCTTACTTTTTTTTCTATTAGGCATATTGTCTCTGGTCTAATTCCTAGGTCCTTGATCCACTTTGAATTGAATTTTGTGCATGGTGAGAGATAAGGGTTTAATTTCATTTTGTTGCATATGGATTTCCAGTTTTCCCAGCACCATTTGTTGAAGAGGCTGTACATTTTCTCCACTGTACATTTTTGGCACCTTTGTCTAACATAAGATAGCTGAAATTATATGTATTAGTCTCTGTGTCCTCAATTCTGTACCATTGGTCTACCAGTCTGTTTTGGTGCCAATACCATGCTGTTTTTGTTACTATTGCTCTATAATATAATTTAAAGTCTGGTATGGTGATGCCACCTGCTTCACTTTTCTTGCTCAGGATTGCTTTAGCTATTGTGGATCTCTTATTTTTCCAGATGAATTTCATGACTGCTTTTTCTATTTCTTTGAGGAATGTCTTTGGGATTTTGATTGGAATTGCATTAAATCTGTATAATGCTTTTGGTAGTATGGATATTTTGACAATATTAATTCTGCCTATCCAAGAACAAGGTAAGTATTTCCATCTTCTGAGATCTACTATAATTTCTTTCTTTAGTGTTCTATAGTTTTCTTTATAGAGGTCTTTCACTTCTTTTGTTAAGTTGATTCCCAGGGTTTTTTTTTTTTTTTTTTTGATGCTATTGTAAATGGGTAGTTTTCATCATTTCCCTTTCAGAGGCTTTGTCACTGATGTACAAAAATGCCTTTGACTTATGGGTATAATTTTGTATCCTGCTACTTTGCTGAATTCATTTACTAGTTGTAAAAGTTTTCTGGTAGAGTTTTTTGGGTCTTCTAGGTATATTATCATGTCATCAGCAATTAGTGCTAATTTGAGCTCTTCTTCTCCTATCTGGATCCCTTTAATTTCTTTCGTCTGTCTAATTGCTTTGGCTAGAATTTCAACTACTATGTTAAATAACAGTGGTGAAAGAGGGCATCCCTGTCTTGTTCCAGTTTTTATAGGGAATGCTTTTAGTTTTTCTCCATTTAAGATAATGTTAGCCTGGGGCTTTGCATAAATAGCTTTTATGTTGAGATATGTTCCTGTTATTCCTAGTTTTTCTAGTGTTTTGAACATAAAGGGGTGTTGTATTTTGTTGAATGCTTTTTTTGCATCTATTGAGATGATCATATGGTTTTTATCTTTAAGTATATAGATGTGATATATTATATTTATTGATTTCCATATGTTGGAGTTCCACCATTTCTAAGTTCTCAGTGTATCTTTGTCTCCTTTCTTCTTTTCTCACACCACAGTTGCCTTAGCCAAGATCCCTATTATGTCTTATCTGAATCATTGCAATAGTTTTCAAGTTGCCCAAAATGCTTAGTTTCTTGTCCCCGATCCACATTTCCTCACAGTAGTGACTTTTTCCAAAACATTGTATATTTCCCAGGTCAAGATAATGGGGAAGTAAAAATGGCACAGCAATACCACAATAGTATTTCTCTTTCTCAAAATTTATAACCCTGGTCTCACCATGAAAAACATATCAGACACATTCTAATAGACTTGGACAATGCCCCTCAAAACTATCAAGGTCATCAAAATCAAAGAAAGTCTCAGAAAATGTTACAGTTCAGATAAACTAAAGGAGATGTGACAACTAATTGTAATGTAGTGCCCTGTGTGGGATTGTGGAGCAGAAAAAGGACATTAGGTAAATATTAAGGAAATATGAATAATCTATGGACTTCAGTTGGTAATCATGTATCAATATTCATTAAGTGTAACAACTATACCATTTTAATATGAGATGCTGATAATAGGGGATACCGCAGAGTGTGAGCATGTGGATACTGTACCATCTGTTCAATTTTTCTATAAATCTAAACTGTTCTAAAAACAATGCATATTTATTAGAAAGTAGTATTTCTCTCTACTTGTTTTCTTTTTTTTTCTTTTCTTTTTTTTTTTTTTTTTTTTTTTTTTTTTTTTTTTTTTGTGGTACCAGGGATTGAACTCAGGGGCACTCGACCACTGGGTCACATCCCCAGACCTTTTTTGTATTTTATTTAGAGACAGGGTCTCACTGAGTTGCTAAGTGCCTCACCATTGCTGAGGCTGGCTTTGAACTCGCGATCCTCCTGCCTCAGCCTCCCAAAGTGCTGGGATTACAGGCGTGCGCCACCGTGCCCGGCTACTTGTTTTCTTTTAACCTACATTCTCTTTGAAGGAACCTCAAGATCCCTCAAATTCTTCTCTAAGTACAGGAGCCCTGAATGGACAGTGATTTCATGTGTGACCTGAAATAGTCTTTTTGTTGTCCACTATTTTTCCTCAGTCTTGTTCTGGATTTCAGAGAGAATAATGCTTTCTGCTGAAAGATCTGGAGTCCTCAGCAGGGCACTGATGCCAGTGCTGGTGTCCAAAGTCTAAGGTGCCAATGTCCTTGCAAAGAAGCCAGTATCTTGCTTCCTGCCAAATTACTAACTTGAATCACTGCTGCTGATTCAATGATATTGTTTTGGGATCTGAGATTCCCATGGGAATCTTGTGAAACACTCCTTTTAGTTTCTTTACTGGTCATTTCAGTTCCTTCTTCTTGGGGGTCAAGCATCCATCTGTGGGGATTGGGAAGTAGGGCAATCAGAGGGGCAGACCCTGCATTGCTAAGATTAAAACCATTGCTTTTCTGTCACTGACTCCAAGAGTCTTTGGAACACTTGCTTTTTATAGACTCACTATTTACCAAGAAGTTCCTTGACTACTCATGCAAATATATTACTGAGTGCCTGGACCTTTCTGGACATGTGTGAATGTGAGGGAGAAAACAGTGCAGGTTCATGTTACACAGAAATAATCATGTTGTTCTGTTTACAGTTCTTTAGGGACTCCTACTTAGCATGGCCTTCTGAGGCACTCTCTTACCCTGACTCAGAACATCTCTTCATGCCCACCAGCCCTTAGCAAACCACCCTCAGACTCTTTAGGCCAGCCACACTCAATTGCTGTAAGCCCCTACATTTCAGTAATTCACCAGGCTTCTCATGTCTCCATGTTTTACTCATGACATCCAGACAAGGCAGACCTTCCCTCACCATTATCCCAAAGAATAATATCTTTGTGTATTTCTGCCACTGCAACACTCCATTGTACGCAATATCAATTGGTATTCAACAAATTACCCCCAAACTTAGTGGTTTAAAAGCAACAAATTGTATCACAGTTTCTGTGGATCAGTAATCCAGTCACAGCTTAACTGGGTCCTTTAAGCCAAAGCCTATGAGCACAGGTGTTGGCATAACAGTGGTCTCCTATGAAGGCTTAATGAAGGAGGGTCTCCTTCAAAGCTTACTGGCATGTTGTTGGCAGGGCTTAGCTCCACACAGGCTGATGGAATGAGGGCATCAGTGAATAGCACCAACTATTCACCATGGGCCCCTCTCAGTTTTTTATTATGTGGGTTTCCTTATGGGGTACCTCAAAACAGTATAACTGACTTCCATTAGAGCAAGCAAGAGAGCAATACCAGGTAAGAACAAAGCCAGAGTCTTCATGGTAATGTAATTTCAGAGTGGACTTCCCAACACTTAAGCTATATTCTATTTATTCAAAGCCAATTTCTAGGCTCAGCCCATTTTCTGGTGGTGGGGATTATGCAAGGACATGAACAGAAGGAGGCAGGGGCCATTGGGGGTATTTTGTGGTTGCCCTGTAGAGGTCAATAAACACACATCCATAATTGGTTCCGATGTCAAGGCTGATGATACCACACACATGCATCAAAATGGTATGAAAAGATTTATTGCTCACATAATGGGACTTTCTGGGAAAAGCAGAACAGGCACAAAGCAAGTCTGGAAAGTCTTAAGTGAGAAAAGAAACCAGTAGCTTTGGGTTTTACTGTGGTGAAAGGGTGGGGCTGTGGTGAGAATTCCCACGGGAACTGGGTTTGGATGATTTGAACTTTTCCATCAGCACCAAGGGATGGAGCCCTAAGGCCTTCTTATCATCTTGCCCTGCCATGAGACAAAAGGGCACCGGGGAGGGTATGGCATGAAAGTGATAGGGGTCAACATCAAAAACTGGGTTGGAGTCAGACTCCTTATTATAGAGGCCTATTTTATATTCATTATAACTTAATGGTTTACAGTCATTGTAACTTAATAGTTTATTTACTTGTTTGCCTTTTACAGGATAAAGAATGTAATTTATTAATCTTTATGTTCTCAGCACTTGGTGCATTTCCTGTCATATCATGATGACTCAATAAATGTTGATTGAATGAATAAATGGACTGTTTCTTCCCTATTGATGATTACTTATATACTTCTTGCATCTACCTGCTGATCTAGTAATCCCTATGTCTAATTGTCTTGATAATTGATAATTTGGTATGGTATCCCCAATAAAAACCTAACCTACTTTTGATTTTAGATGCATATATTAGCATAAGATTATTGAAAGAAAAGAAAAGAGAACCTGTTGTGCCTAAGCCACAAAATGGACACAGAAAATAGTTTTTCCTGTCTCCCTGGACTGATTTTATAGAAGTGTATGATATTCCCAATAGTATTTTTTTTAATCTAAAAGAATTATCACAAATTTCTTATGCCAAGTCTCAAAACTATCAACACTGAGTGTTGTGGGTTAAATTTTTTTGTTGTTGTTGTTGTTATGGGGGATTGAATTCAGAGGCACTTAACCACTAAGCCACATCCACAGCCCTATTTTGTATTTTATTTAGAGACTAGGTCTCGCTGAGTTACTTAGCACCTCACCATTGCTGAGGCTGGCTTGGAACTTGCGATCCTCCTGTCTTAGCCTCCGGAGCAGCCACTAGCCATTTGTGGACCACTGTGCCCAGCTTCATGGCTTAAACTTTATGATCAAAGAAAAATGTTGCAGAAGTTACAGCTTTACTATTTTTCTTTTTCCAACTGTGTGAATTGAACCCAGGACCTTACAGTTTACCATTGAGCTACATACTCATTTTTTAAAAAAAGTTTTCTTGTAGTAGATGGACAGAATGCCTTTATTTTATTTGTTTATTTTTATGTGGTGCTAAGTTTAGAACCCAGTGCCTCACGCATGCTATCAAGTGCTCTGTCACTGAGTTACAGCCCCAGCTGTCATCTTTTTTTAATTTTAATTTTAAAAAATGTAAATTTTGATATATGGTCTTTCTAGGTTGCTAGGCTG
The DNA here is from genome assembly GCA_025594165.1 of Tamias sibiricus. NCBI lineage: Eukaryota > Metazoa > Chordata > Mammalia > Rodentia > Sciuridae > Tamias > Tamias sibiricus. The sequence continues at coordinate 100,425,918 of CM046661.1, read as the reverse complement.
ACTGCATATTTCTGATTCTCTCTCTCAGCCTCCCAGGTAGCTGGGATACAAGCCCACACCACCACATCTGGCTCAGACTGAACTATTTTCATGGGAAACGCTGAGAAAAAGAAGTAGACTTGTTTCAAGATCTTTGGTGTTCCTAGTTTAGTTGGACTCTGGGATATTCTGGTGAGAATCCATACTCTTTGCTATGGTTTTAATATGGTTCATCCCTGCCAAAATTCACTGGGTTTGATTTCTAATGTACCAGTGTTGAAAGGTGGAAGAGCCTTTTAGAGTTCATGCTCTCATGAAAAGATTAGGGTAGTTCCTGTGAAAGTGGGTTGTTATAAACTGTGTGGACCACTTTGTCTTCTTTTCTCCTGAATGTACCTGTTTCCCTTCTATTTTTTGCTGAGACCCTCAGCACAAGCCAAAAAAATACTGGCATCATGCTCTTGGACTTCCAGAATTATAAGCCAGAATGAACTTCTTTTCTTTTTAAATTATTCAGTCTCAGGTGTTCCACAACAGCAACAGAAAATAGAATAAGACATTCTTATACACAGCAAAAATCACCATTGGCTAGTGGGGCAGAAAATGTCATGGAACAAAGATGTTCATTAGCTACATTTTAAAGTGTCTATTGCCCCTCTATGGAACAGTCTAAGCATTTTGCATGGAATTTGTTTCCCAAGGGTTTCTAGCAGTAATCTCAGATTCCACTGAATATTTTAGTGTGGCTCTCCTTTTAATGCCCCAGTTTTTCTCAGATCTCTAACATAATATCAGTTGTAATTTTAGTATTGTATGATTAATGGAAATGCAAAGTAACAAGATGCTATTCTGAATTCAATAAGCCTTTTGTACGAACTTAGTTTGTATGAATAGCAACAGCATCTGCACACATTTTAAGACACTTGTACTTTATCTGTAAAAGTAAAGGAAAAAAATCACATAGAATGGGTCATTTACATAAGTTACTCAAGGTTATAGAGTGTTTCTATGGTAGAGTAAAACCTAGAACTCCTCACCTTTAGATCAAGTAATATAATCCTCAAATACACAAAAGAATTAACATCAATTAATATGGTGGCAAAACTAAATTAAAATATTTATGTTAAATGGTATGATGAATCAGTTCTACTCTTCAAAAGGTGCTCTCAGACTTTGAACTTTCTGGCATATTTGAAATACATTGGGCTCTATATTGCTGGTAAAATTTAAAAATCTTTTTCTGATTTTCACTGTTTGAAACAAACAATACATAAAGCTTAGAATCTATGTAAAATAGATTTTGTTTTATATGCCCAAGCACTTCATTCACACTATGATTTAGTTGCTTTTGCGTAAGTTTTTCCCTCTTTGAGAATAAGAAAGATAGAATAAGGCAAATAAAAGCCAGAATAGCTTGGCTTGTAGGAAGAGGAACTAAGAAGGGTCAGAAGGGTACACGTTTGAGATGCTGAACCTATGTGCAGATGGCTCTGTTCCACCCATCCAGATGAAGGAGTGTATTTGAAGTGGCATAATAATTAGGCTCAAAAATTTACCCTCAGTGTGCCCTTCAAAGAAAAAGCCTGGGTTGAACCTTGGGGCAATTCATTTCAATGGTTTTTAGACCTCTGTAGAATACAGCTGCAGATGAGAAATCTCAAGAGAACTGGTTTTCTCCTCTTGATAGCAAATACTGTATACATATTGTGAGTAATCAGAATTTTGGTGAAAGCAACTTCCTTTTAAATTTCATATCATTATTTCATATATCATATTTTATAATTAAACCAGTACTCCCAAAATTATGGAATAAAATTATAATTAGACTTCATTTAGGTTTTCTGAAACTTACATCTTATTGTTACAAGATAACAGAAACTTTAAGTTATTATACAGATTCTAAACTCTGTGTATCATTTATTTCGAATAATAAAAACTAGGAAAATTATAAGCATGTTGCAGTATTAAGATGTATACAGCTGTCACTTCTTTATTTAAACATAGCAAATATTTTCTTTATTTGATTTGTGGATGAGTTTTATAGTTCATATAAGTTTGATTCAGATGACATAAAGGTTTAGATGTTATTGCCTTTAGAAAAATGTTAACATAATCTTATATACACCAGACAGTCCATATTATTAATGAAAAGATCTTAAATATTTTTAAGGGAGATGGATTTAAACAAACAGTCACTTGCTGACACTCAAGATAAGCACTTTAGAAGTGTATGAGAGAATGTAATGTTATGTTCTGGAACACAGCCAGGATGTTTTATTTTCTTAATAACATTTTATTTCCCTGAACTCTAAAAGAAGTGACAGGTTATTTTGTCTGTAATGGTGGTTATTTTCAACTTCAAAAACTTTTCTGTGATCTTAAAACCTTATAATTTGTTCACAGTTACAAGTTAATACAAGCACCAAGCAGCATCTGTATGTAATTTTAGCTGAGAGATAGAGTGGGAACTTTTAGTTCTTCTAAACTTATTTTTTAGACATGCATTGTCTAGAAGTCTTCAGCTAGCATAGTACTGAGTTAGTTGAAGTCCAAATTGGTGACAGAAATGTGGACATTCACATCTTTTGGTGTATGTTGGGGGTCTCACGTCAGGTTGGTTCTCTTGTTATGTGTAGAACTCAGAAGGAGGGAAGAAAAGGTGGAAACATCTGTACCAGAATGTGTTAGACCAAGCTTGGAGTCCTGCTTTGCCACAAGCTACCTCGCTTAAGTCTGAAGAAATGCTCATCTCATTGACACAAATCTGTTCAGTGTCCCCTTTACTTGATGTTGCCAGGATTCTCCTTCCCTAGGTCTGTTCTCCCTGAGTAGCATCTGGCTCTGTACCATTTCTTTTCTTCTCCTCTCTTCTCTTTCAGGGTTTTCCCCAAAGTATGACTGTTGCTTTTCAGAGAAAACAGTACTTAATACCAAGTAGTCTATAGAGAAAGAAAGAAAAACAAAAAATGAAAAAACAAAACTGAGTAGGACTCCTCAGAGCACCTCAAATTACAGAGACTAGTCTAGCTTTCATGCAGGAAAACAATCCCATCAGTTGTCCTGTTGAAATGAGGGGTAGAAATTTTCAAAAAGAAAAAAAAAAGATTTTGTTTGAAAAGAAGGGAAAGGAAGAAAAAGTTAAATAAGTGTTATTGAAGTCCCAATTATAAAAAATGTATGGGGTTAGGAGGCATCAGACTTTGGAATAAAGTTGGAGAGAATTTATCTATTGTTTATGTGAAGCTAGGGTAACTAAATTTGGGCAATATCAATTTGAAGATTGCAAGTTGGAGAGAAATTATGGGAATGTCCTGCATTTTTCAAAACTATCTGCCTTACATGTTCAGCCTTTATGTTACCAGTTGTCTAATGTGAGTAAAATCGTGTAAGTAAATTTTATCTGATACCTTATTAGACAAACTAATTAGATAGAATTTTGGATGAGAAGCTTCTTTGTAAAAGTCTAAAGGTACATTCTTATCTTTTAAATACAAAACCAGGGACTCCCTGTTATCTTCCATGTAAGGTTCTTGCAGGCTGGCAAAAGAGACAGACTGGGGTGCTTTGTGGTGGCAGCAGAAGGCTGGCAGTGAAAAATATATAACAATGCCTCTGTTATCTGTTTCCAATTCTTGCAGCATAGAGCTGGAATCCAGAAAATTTGCCGCCTTGAATAATTCAACTTTCAAATCTGTTGGTGTTCAAGACAACTTTGATTTACTTTTCTTCAACATATTATTCTTTGCCTAGTTTTCATTCCAAGATTTCCCTTTTCTACTTCTACTTTAAATTCTTTGATTTTTAGAATCACTGTAGCGATATATTTTATAAATATTAAGCAAGACTATGTAGTCAGAAAAGGATACACAAAGAAAGATCCCATGAGAAATAAAAACTCCTAAAATAAGGAACCTGCATTTTACAAAACTTTCTGATTTTATAATGGCCGTTTTACCCCCACTCTAATGTCCTAGGAGAGCTTTGCTTGGAATCTCCTTTGTAGATAAGAAGCTTGACATGCTTTAAATATTTACAGTGGGTCTCCAGAGTGTTACAGAAAACAATGCAGCTTCTGGCATAGGGACTATGAAGCTAGAATCTTCATTAGTGTCATATGTGGTGGTAGAGTAGAACTAAACAGTCTAAACTACGCAAGGCTGATGAGGCTGGATTGGCTAAATGGTGATCAACAGTCACATGTGTCTTCCCGATATATTTTATTATATGTGTTTTGATTTCTTCTGATTTGAGGAAATAATTTTTGTTTCAGCAGCATGAAATTGTTCATAAAAATAGAAACATAAAATATTTAAATTATTATCTTCCTAATAAAATTTTATTTTCTTTTCCTCCCCTGTCTCTTCCTCTTATTTCTCTATTTGTCTGTCTCTCTCTCATACACACACATACAAGCTTGTCTTTGCTAGTCTTCATTTTTCCTTCAGACTAGCTTTCTCCACATGACAGAGAACATAGCAGGTAGTAGAAGCGCCAAGATTATAAACATGACAGCTTCATGACCCTGAGGAAAGACAGGGCTTCTCTCTCCCTCCTTCTGTATATACCATTTCTATGGATAATTCTGATTAACCAAGCTTTAGTCCTGTGTGAATCCTAGACATCAAGCCCTATTGCTAAAACAACAGGACACTTTGAATGACTGCTTCATGTTCCCATGTCTGGCAGCCTCCCAGTGTCAAATATTTGGAGTAGGGAAGGAGTTCCCCAAGAGAAGAAAGTTGTGTTTATGAAGAGGAAGAGAGAAGGGGCACATTCAGCAGATAAAAATATAGATATCTACAACATGGAAAATTTAGGATATAGTGAAAGAACAAGAATTACTAAAATTACTAGCTATGCTGTTGTACAAGAACTGGTAGTGAAGCTTCCTATAGAAAATGACCATGTAGGGGCTGGGGCTATGGCTCAGTGGTAAAGTGCTCATCTTGTCATCTTGCATGTGTGAGGCCCTGGGTTCCATTCTCAGCACCACATAAATAAAATAAAAGGTATTGTGTCCACCTAAAACTATATAATATATATATATATATATATGTATATATATGTATGTATAACAAAATTGACCATGTGTTTATTATTTATTCAATAGACATTGTGTTAGATTTCCACTGTGAAGAATCAATTTATAAAAAAGAAAAATTTATTTTGACTCAGTATCAGAAGTTTTAGCCTGTGGTCACTTGGCTGCATTGCTTTTGGGCCTGTGGTGAGGCAGAACGTAATGTAGGAAGTCCATAGGAGAGGATATCTGCTCACCTCATGGTGGCTGGGAAGCAAACACAGAGAGAAAGGTAAAGCCAGAGTCCCAATATCCTAATCAAGGACACACTCCCAGTGACCTAACTTCCTTCCACTAGGCCCCATTTCCTAAAGGTTCCATAACCTCCCATCAGGGCCATAAGCTGGCGACCAAGCTTTCAACACAAGAGCCTTTGGGGGGACATTTAAGATGCAAGTCATTATAGGCATTTACTAAGTGTCCACAATTACAACTCTTTACATTCAGTTTCTCCTCTGTTGGGATATAGGAGTGAGACAGCTGAAATTCCAATCCAAACCCCTTCTCCTGGTGGAGTGGTTCATACACGTGTTCTTGTGACTTTTAGAGTAGACCCCTGCAGCCACAAGTGGTTGTTTCTGTATTGAAGGAGCCCTAATTAGGAAGGGCTCTTGCAGCTAGCTGGAAGCCATAAGTTCCACCTGATATGTATGTGACGCACCTGTAGGCACCCGCAAAGCTGAAGGTATATAACCGGGTGAAAGCGGTCCGAGTTAGGAGAACGAGAATTCAGTCAGTCGGGCAGTCACTCGGTCGGTCAGAAGAATCAGAGCGGCCAGAACGTAGGCAGAGCGGTTACAGAAGAGAAACCAGAAGACAGAAGAAGTAAACTGGTCAGAGTTAGGCCGAGAGGAAGAAGTAATGACTGGTCAGAGTTAGGCCGAGGCTCCTGAGGAAGACAGAAGACAAGAAGAAAAGAAGAAAAAGAAAGAAGAAAGAGAAGAAAGAAGCTCTAATCTTTACTCTCTCGAGAGAGTTTTTCTGAGACTGAGGCATTCTGACAATTCTGTAATTCATCTGAGATGAGGATTTGCAATTCATAATGTTGCAGGCACGACTGCCACGTTCATTCCACTAGTACTATGCCTGTGTGTACACTGACTCCACACGAGATATCGCTAAGCACCTCATTCCCACCGCCTAGGTTGACAGCTCTCAAATTGAGGTTTGTCATCTTCCCTTTGGTTTCATGCCATGTTCTTATGTTTTGAAATATTTGCCTTTCTTCATCACCTTCATCATCAAGAACTAGCCTTTTCTGAAATGAAGTAACATCCCATTCACAAACAGCATTCTATAGGGTGTCCTGAAGATCATAAAATCCTTTATTAGGCTAGATTTCTGAAAATTCTTTTCCAGCTGCTTCTAAACTCATTGTTGGTGTCTGGAATTGCTCACTATTGTTTCCACAAGTTCCATCCCTATTACACTTGTGTTATTGCTCCAGGACTGAGGCCTAGTACTTCTACACAGCCCACTCAGGTCCCTGTCAAGAGCTTCCTCCTCACAAGTCAGGAAGCTTGTTTGAACCTGGGCTTGTTCAAGAGTCTCAATCATATCTTCCAAGCAGCCTTTCTGGATTTGCATGCAACTAAAATCTTCCAAGTTTTAAAAACTTTCCTTGTTATGTCTAAAATTTTCCCTTTTGGGCTTTGTCTCCCACCCATGCTATGTGACTATAATATGAAACAGAATGAAATAAGATCAAAACCAAAATAATACATCAAGGAGCTACAGACAAAGGACTAACTGATTCCAATGGGGGAATCAGGTAGTCTTAAGAAGAGGTGATATTTGAGCTTAGCTTTGAAGCATGGGTTGGATTTAGATTTGGAGTATGAAAGCATTTCAGATTGAGAGACTGTTATAGATCTTAGAATTGTGATAGTCATGACAATTTTGGAGAAATAAAAGCACATGGTCACAGGACTTTGGGGGACCAAAATTTATTCTTAAAGATTCTTTTAAAATGTTCCCCTTCACAGAGGGTCCATCTATTAGTCTAAACACTTACATGTTGGAAAGTGAATACAGAGAAAGGATTATTGAAACCTGTCCAGGAGAACTGAACAGTTATGATTTAATTGGGAGAGAGCAGGTATCATGAGAGAGTCTGAGCAAAGAAGCAATATATTTTAGAAAAATGTTGACAGAAATAAAATTATTCATTAAAAAATTGCTAGATTGTGGATAAGGAGACCAATTTAGAAACTGCTGCAGATAAAAAGGAAACCAGTTTATTTAGTAGACTGAATTCAAAGGGAGTTGATCAGTAAATAATTTTGGAGATCAGGAGGAGAAGAGGGTCTGCTCATTGACTGATGTTGCTTTTGCTAGCTGGCTGCTGGTGCCTCCTGTACAGCAGAAGCTCAAATGATGCACTTCCCCTGATGCACGATATTTTTGTAGCTACCATTGAGGCCCATCCCCAACATTGGAGGAATTCTACATTGTACTATTCTCTGTTGTTAATGATATTCTCTGTGTCTTACCTTGCAGGGCAACTTTCCATTTTTTTAGGCTTCTGTCCTAAAGGTAGACCTCATACAAACCTTTTCTGCTGAATGTCTTTCCCTATCAGATAACACTCTTAGGCTGGCTTCCTTGGTGACATTCTTTTGCTCCATTAGAATTCATGCATACTAGTGCTTTCATATTCACACTCCTACTCCTGCCCATTCCTCTACTCACTCAGCCACCCAGGGCAACTACAGCCATATACCACATCCATCCGGAGTGTTTCAGCTAAGAGTTACATACCTATATTCTCTAGCCACCCCAAACTCCAAGGATTCACTAGGTTTTTCTCAAAGACTTTCATACTTCATTAAAAAAAAATTTTTTTTTAGTTGTTGATGGACCTTTATTTAATTTATTTATTTATATGCAGTGCTGAGAATCAAACCCAGTGCCTCACACATGCTGGACAAGTGCTCTGCCACTGAGCCACAACACCAGCCCTCATACTTCATTTTTAAATTAGCCGTGGATGAACCAAATAGTTTCTGCAGTACAGGAAGTATCCAGCTGAGGAATGAGATACGTTCTGACTTCCTCTATGGGTATTAGTTTCCCCCTCCAATCCAAGATCTTCCAAGATGGAAAATGGATCCACACACTTAATTGGGGATGATTTTTGGTTCATTAAGTTGATGAATTGAAGTTGAGTAAAATTTAAAATATGAGAAATTAATGAGTCAGTGCTTATGTCTTTGAAGAATGTATAAGAGATTGCTGGACTAGGAATGAAGAGACCTGAATTCAGTTCATGGTTCAACAGTTAAAAAGGTACATAAAGGTGCACAACTTATGTTATCCTCTGACCTCAGTTTCTGCTTGACAGATAAAGACATTACACTGGATGAGAAGAGTGTGGTAAAGAGAGTAGACTCTGGCAGTAGAGAGAACTGGATTCATATTAGTTCTGTCATTTACTACATTTCTTGTATTTAAGAGCAAATTACCTAACCTCTCTGAACAACAGTTCCTTCATCAGCAAAAAGAGGATGCTAATAGTGCCTGACTCACAAGGTTGCTGGGAAGAGTAAATTACAGAATTTATCCAAATACTGAGCCCAGGTATGGCACATAATAAGTGCCTCAGAATGTTATTTATTATTATTACTAAAAGTAGTTCTGGTTTTATTATTAAGTTCATGCACCAACAATAAAGGCTGTGAAATTTGTATTTGTACTGATAATATTTTTTGAAATCATCCTTGTCATTTGGCTATTGTCTTACTTATATTGCTTACCGATACTTTAACTCAATTCAATGATCATCCTTTTAACAAGTACACTTGGGTCTCTTGTAAATGCATATTCTTGTGAAAAGTCAACCAATTGAGAGCATATTTAATTTCCAATAAGTAATCTACTGTCCTTTTAGTTTATTCTAATTACTTTTGGTCCCTAAGACAAGCATCCAAAGTTTTATTTTCACAGTGGATTTAAAAATCCAAAAATTTAGCATTGATTTCAATAAACATTTATCAACATTTATTAAGTCTGCTATGTACTTGTGTTATTTGGCCTTGTTAAGTTCCTGGGGTGTAACATCAGGAAGATGTGATCTGTGCCTCCAACAAATTTATAATGATATTTCTCACATTGTCCTTTGGAAGCTTTAGTATTTATGTCTTTAAATTGGTCTTAAAGACAGGAAAAATTTATGCAACGTCCTTTAAGTGGTTTAATCTTATTTTAAAAGACCTTTTTGTTTTATTTTTAAGCTTTTATTTTAATGTTTTATTGAGATATAAATGACGTTCAGTAAGCTGTACATATCTGAATTTCTCCCTCTCTCCTGGATCTATCCTATCAACTTTAAATATGTTCCAGATGCTTTTGTCTTTAAAAGTTTAAAACACACAAGCGCCTCTAGAACTATGTCACTCAGAGGCCACTCTCTCTTTATAACTCAGTTGCATGAAAGAGTGTCTGGGCTCCCTGCCTCCCTTTCCTCACCTCTTGGTCCACTTTCAGTCTGTACTAGTGCCACACCAATGGCTCCTCCAAGGTCATCCATGATGCTTTTTTGTGAATACAATAGATATTTATCACTCCTCATTTTATTTGACCTTGCCCCCATTCTTAGTTGACTACTTGGGTCCTTCAAAAAATACATTCGTTCTTAAATAACCTAATTTTGACTCATATTTAAACTTTTTTTTTCTAATTCATTAAGATGGTATCTTGGAATGAACTACATATGGTTTGGGTATGTACCAGAGTACACCTTTTAAGTATGTATAAGTACACTCTATTATATTTATATAACAACATCCCTAATGATGCACTTCTCAGAATGTATTCCTGTCATTAAGCAATGAATGACTGTATTTTATAAAAGGTCTTTCTTATTTCATTTTTTTGGTAAAATGTATACAACTTTATATAAAGTATATTTTGGTTTTATTTGTGTAAGAACATGCAATAACGGAAGCTGTATTTCTATGATTCTATTTCAGTTTTTATCTCTCTAATAGTTAATTCTTTTTATATTTGTGTGTAGCATAAGGATGGAACAGAATAAACCAATGTGCATGAATTCCATTCCTACAGAAGATTTCAAAATCAATCATGTATTATATACCTTTTCTCTTACCTGTTTGTTGAAACTTGATTGTCTACATGTAATTCAATGGAACTTCACAGACCTTCTTTGGCTGTCAAAATACTGATTTCAGCCTTTGGCTTTCCACCTCATTTTGTTTCATCAAGGAACAAAATATTTCTTCAAGCTAAGGACCCCATTCACTTTTTTTTTTTTTTTTTTTTTTTTTGCTGCCCTCCCTTCATAATTAAGATTCAATATTCATATTGTCTTTCTTTAGCTCATGCATTCTTCCATTCCTTGGTGATCTTGTATATGTTATATTTTCTTCCATATCATAGAAATTACACAGCAATAACATGTCAATACTCCCAGAAATTTTCCATTCCAATTTTCTCATTAAGAGAAAGATTTGTAAGATAAGAAAACAAAATGAGACCGTGAAAGACAAAGATACTTGACATATTTTTCCTTTGATGTGCTAATGTCCTTAACATCACTCTAACTAGTTCATATCTTTATAAAATAAGTGGTTGTAACTTTTGAAATATGTGGTGATGCAAATCAGAATGAAAAGTCCTGGATGAATTTTTGCCTGGTGTCATATTCTCCTGAGTGCAGACGATTACTTGGCTCTTGCAAACTAGACTCTTATATTTAAACCATTCAATCATCATCATGTTAGCTTGATGGATTTCCAGGCACCTCCCCAGTTAGAACAGAGTTGTAATTTTAGCTCCTCCCATTGCTTCCAGAGTTTTGTAATGCTCCCTTCTTCTGCTTCTGGCCTTGGAATGAAGCTGTCCTTTCCTTCATTGGTTTGATGAAGTGTTCTTGCCTTATTCTCACTCCAACCTGGTTTTATTCCACCTTATTCGACATTCAGTTATGTCACTGGGTAAACTCCAAGATTGGCTCCTGTATTCTCTGATCTTCTGCCATTCCCGCCCCTTGGGAAAATCCTCTAATAGCTTAATGCCACGGAATGTCCATTTTTTATTTAACAACTCCTTAAAATAAAGTTAATCTTGCCTTTTCTAAATATCATATATCATTGCCTTAGTGTAGAATTTCAAAAGTCTTAGGGGTAATAATTCTTTTGACCTTTTCTATCCCTAATAGATAGCTAGAATTTTGTCACATTTACAAAATGAAATGAAGAATATACTACTTTTGAAAAAATAATTTAGTTGTAGATAGACAAAATGACATTATTTATTTAATTTTTATGTGGTACTGAGGATCAAACTCAGAGCCTCAAATGTGCTAGGCAAGTACTGTACCACTAAGCCACAACCCCAGCCTATAATATACTACTTTTTAATACTTTGTCTAGAAGGAAACATTTTACATGAGCCTTAGACTATAAGCTACTAGGAATTGTTTTTTAAAATACTTGGCTAAAACACCAGTTTTCAAAAGCAAGACATATCAGTTCATTATGCTTTGCACCATTCCAATATAAAGAGAATATAAACAGAATCAACTGTGCAGTAGTTTGGAAAAAGTTATTTCCTTGTAGAGCAGCCTTCCAATTATATATAAAACTTCTCGTGGAGTATTACAATCACTCTATAGAAAGTCAGTTTATACGTTCAGTATAAATTCACTGTGTGAGAAAAAAAAACTTCTACATAAGAACTCTATAATATTTGTAAAATGAATAGGTTATAGACCTTAATATGTGGAAGAATATAAAAGATCAAGTTTTAAAGAAGGTGAAACAATGATGATCAGCTCCATCAGGAGTCTACATTTTTCCTGGGTAAACTGTGCATTATGTAGTTTAAAAGAAAACTAGTGAATGAAATCTAGAAGACAGTGACAAATTTCTAGACACACATGACCTGCCCCAATTGAAGCAGGAAGATATAAAACATCTGAAAGACAAATATCAAGTAATAAAATTGAAGCAGCAATTAAAAGCCTTTCCACAATGAAAAGCCCAGGACCTGATGAATTCTCAGCTGAGTTCTACCAGACCTTCAAAGAAGAACCAGCTAGTCTTTCTCACAATATTATAGGAAATTGAAAATGAGGGAACATTCCCAGGTATATTCTATGAAGCCAGTGTAAGCCTGATACCAAATCAGACAAAGACACATTAAAGAGAAAAAAACTATAGACCAATATCCCTGATAAACATAGATGTAAAAATCCTTAATAAAATATTAGTAAACCACATTCAAAGATAGTGCACCATGAACAAGAGGATTTCATTCTAGGGATGTAAGTTTGGTCCAAGGTACACAAATCAATAAAAGTAATTCACTGGGCTGGGATTGTGGCTCAGCAGTAGAGCTTTCGCCTAGCACGTGCACGGCCCAGGTTCGATTCGCAGCACCATGTAAAACTAAAAAGACACATTGTATACAACTAAAAGCAAATAAATAAATATTTTTTAAAAAAGTAATTCACCACTTAAATAGAATTATGGGCAAGAATCACGTGATCATCTGAAGAGATGCAAAAAAGGCCTCTGATAAAATTTACCACCCATTCATGTTAAAAATTCTAGAGAAACTAAGGTTGGAAGGAACTTACCTCAACATTATAAAGGCTATTTATGACAAACCCAAAGTCAACATCATCCTTAAGAGATTAAAACTGAAAGAATTTCCTTTAAAATCAGGAACAAGACAAGAATGTCCACTCATATCACTTCTATTCAATGTACTTGTTGAAAGACTAGACAGAGCAATCAGGCAAGAGAAGAAAATCAAAGTGATACAAATAGGAAAATAAATCAAACTATCTCTGTTTGTTAATGACATGATCCTATATCTAGAAGACCCAAAAAACTCCATCAGAAAACTTCTAAATCTTATCAGTGAGTTCAGCAAACTGGCAGGATACAATATTGTTATGGTTTAAATATTAGGTATCCCCCAAAAGCTCATGTGTGAGACAATGCAAGAAAGGAAATGACTGGGTTATGAGAGTCTTTGCTCAATCAATGAATTAATCCACTGATAGGGATTAACTGGGTGGGAATTGTATGCAAGTAGGGTGTGGCTTGAGGAGCAGGTCTTTGGGGGCTTGCTTTGGGGTAAATATTTTAACTCTAGCAAGTAGGGTTATAGAAATAGAAAAAGCAATCATGAAATTCATTTGGAAAAATAAGAAACCCAGAATAGCCAAAGCAATCCTTATCAAGAAGAGTGAAGCAGGAAGCATCACAATACCAGACCTTAAATTATACTACAAAGCTATAGTAACAAAAAATGGCATGGTATTGGCACCAAAATAGACATGTAGACCAATGGTACAGAATAGAAGACACAGAGACAAACCCACATAAATACAGTTATCTTATACTAGACAAAGGCACCAAAAATATACATTGGAGAAAAGATAGTCTCTTCAACAAATGGTGCTGGGAGAACTGGAAGTCCATATGCAGCAAAATGAAATAAAAACCTCTCTCTCTTATCATGCACAAAACTCAACTCAAAGTGGATCAAGGACCTAGGAATTAGACCAAAGTCTCTGCAACTAATAGAGGAAAAAGTAGGCCCAAATCTTCATCATGTCAGAATAGGCCCTGACTTCTTAACAAGATTCCTAAAACACAAGAAATAAAATCACGAATTAATAAATGGGACAGACTCAAACTGAAAAGCTTCTTCTCAGCAAAAGAAACAATCAATGAGGTGAAGAGAGAGCCTACATTTTGGGAGAAAATTTTTTAGCCACATGCACATCAGATAAGCATTAATCTCCAGGATATATGAAGAACTCAAAAATCTTAACACCAAAAAAACCAAACAACCCAATCAATAAATGGGCTAAGGAGCTAAACAGACACTTTTCAGAAGAAAATATACATTCAATCAACAAATATATAAAAAAAGTTCAACATCTCTAGTAATTAGACAAATGCAAATTAAAACTACTTTAAGACTTCATCTCATGCCAGTCAGAATGGCAGTTTTTAAGAATACAGACAACAATAAATGTTGGTGAGTATGTGGAAGGAAAGGCACACTCATACATTGCTGGTGGACTGCAAATTAGTGCAACCAATCTGGAAATAAGTAGAAGATTCCTTAGAAAACTTGGAATGGAACCACCATTTGACCCAGCTATCCCATTCCTCAATCTACACCCAAAGGACTTAAAATCAGCATACTATAGTAATACAGACACATCAATGTTTATAGCAGCTCGATTCACAACAGCTAAACTGTTGAACCAACCTAGTTGCCCTTCAATAGATGAATGGATAAAGAAACTGTGTATATATATATATATATATATATATATATATATATATATATATATATATACACACACACACACACACACACAATGGAATATTACTTAACATTAAAACAGAATAAAATCATGGCATTTGCAAGTAAACAGATGGAGTTGGAGAATATCAAACTAAGCAAAGTAAGCCAATCTTCAAAAACCAAAGGCCGAATATTCTCTCTGAAAATGGGTGCTGATCCATAATGGGGATGGAGGGTAATGGGAAAAATGGAGGAACTTTGATTGTGCAAAAGGGGAGGGGACATTGGTTCAGGAAAGATGGTGGAATGAGATGGACATCATTACCCTAGGTATGACCGCACCTGTGATGAGATGCTACATCATTTACAGAGAAATGAAAGTTGTGCTGCAAATTATGTACAATGAATCAAAATGCATTCTGCTGTCATATATACCTAATTAAAATTAATTAATTAATTAATAGAAAAAAGAAAATCAATGCAGGAAGCATCACAATACCTGATTTGAAATTATGCTACAGAACTGTAGTAATAAAAGCAGCATAACATTAGCATCAAAATAGACACAAAGACCAGCTGAAAAGAAGACTCAGAGATAAGCCCACATATTTTCAAAGGTGCCAAAAATATTTGTTGGAGAAAAGACAGGCTTTTAAACAAATGATGCTGAGAAAACTGGATAGCCATATGTAGAATAATGAAACTAAGCTCCTATCTCTTACTCTGCACAAAAGTCAAATCAAAATGGATCAAAGAAAGACTGAGAAATTGGACAGAAAACTTGCAACTGCTAGACAAAAACACAGGGTCAACACTCCATCATTATAGGTGCAACACTGACTTCCTTAACAAGACTTCTAAAGCACAAGAAATAAAACAAAAAATCAATAAATAGGATGCCATCAAATAAAAAGCTTTTGCACAACAAAGAAAACAACTAATGGCATGAAGACAGAACCTACAGAATGGGAGAAAAATCTTTGTCAGTTGCTCCTCGGATGACATTAATATCCAAGAATATATAAAGAATAAATTTTTTTTTTTTTTTTTTTTTGTACCAGGGATTGAACTCAGGGGCACTCGACCACTGGGCCACATCCCCAGCCCTTTTGTGTATTTTTTATTTGTTTTGCCTATTGCTTGGTGAACTCGCGATCCTCCTGCCTCAGCCTCCCAAATGCACCTACCCGGCTAAGAATAAATTTTTATTTATTTATTTGTTTTTAGTTGTATACAATGCTGTTTTTTACATGGTGCTGAGGATTGAACCCAGGCCACACACATGCTAGTTGAGTGCTCTATCACTGAGCCACAACCCCAGCCTCAAGAATAAAAAATTTTAACCCCCCCCCCCAATTAATTCTGCCTATCAAAGATCATGGGAGATTTTCCCATCTTTTAAAGTCGTCTTCAATTTCTTTAATGTTCTGTAGTTTTCATTTAAAAGTCTTTCACCTGTTTTGTTAGATTGATTCCCAGGTTTTCAGTGTGTGTGTTTTTTTTTTTTTTTTTTTTTTTTTTGTGTGTGTGTGTGTGTGTGTGTGTGTTGAGGCTACTGTGAACAGGATAGTTTTCCTAATTTCTCTTTAAGCACCTTCATCATTAGTGTGTAGTTATGCAATTGATTTATGCATGCTAATTTTATATCCTGCTACTTTTCTGAATTGTTTGAGTTCTAGAAGCTTTCTGGTGGAGTGTTTTGAGTCTTCTAAATATAGAATAATGTTATCAGCAAATGGGGATAGTTTGAGTTCTTCTTTTCCTATATGTATCCCTTTAATTTTTTGTCTAATTGCTCTGGCTAGGGTTTCAAGGACTACATTAAATATAAGTGGTGAAAGAGGGCATCTTTTTCTTGTTTCACTTTTTAGAGGGAATGCTTTCAATTTTTTTCCCCCATTTAGAATGATGATAGCTTTAAAGAACTCAAAAATCTTAACACCAAAAATCCAATAACCCAGTCAATAAGTAGGCAAAGGAACTGAACAGGCACTTCACAGAAGAGGTACAATTTGTCAATAAATATGTGAAAAAATGCTCAACATCTTTAGCAATTAGAGAAATGCAAATTAAAACTACAGAGATTCCATATTATTCTAGTCAGAATGGCAATTATTAAGAACACAAGTAACAATAAATGTTGGTGAGGATGTGGGGGAAAACGTACACTCTATATTGCTGGTGGGACTGCAAATTGGTGCAACCACTCTGGAAAGAGGTATGGAGATTCCTCAGAAAACTTGGGGAATGGAACCACCATTTGACCCTTTTATCTCACCACTTGGTATATACCCAAAGGATTTAAAATCAGCATACTACAGTGATGCATCCACACCAATGTTCATAACAGCTCAAATCACAATAACTAAGCTATGGAACCAAATTAGGTGCCCTTCAATAGATGAAGGAATAAAGAAAATGTGGTGTATATGTACAATGGAATATTACTCAGACTATCAGGCTAAGTGAAATAAGCCAGTCTCCTCCCCCAAAAAAACAAAGGCCAAATGTTCTCTCTGGCATGTAGATGCTAACACACAATGTTCTCTCTGGTATGTGGTGTAGAATAGAAGTTCATTGCATTAGACAAAAGGGAATGAAGGGAATGGAAGGGGGATAGGAATAAGAAAGAAAGTTGTGGAGGGTAGTGACTTGGATCATGGTCTTTGCCTTGGAACTGTGGCTGCACTTTGCTCTGGGAACTTTCTGTGCAAAAGTGCAGGACAAGATTGCCCAAAGCCTATGGTAAAACCCTGCCTGAGGAAGTTCTGTGCAAAGGTATGGAACAGTCTTGATCTTGAGCACAGACAGCAGCTGCTGGGGATAGAAAATTCTGATCAGAACAAGATAACCACAATATCTTGCAAGCACTGCAATTTTCAAGCCAGCCTGCTTTGCACAAACTCTGGACAACGGGCTTCCTGGGTGCAGCAGGATAATAACATGATGTTCGTAGCATTGCAACAGTGGAATAGCAACAAAAATAGTAACAGAAAGTTCTGTAACTTTTCAATGCACAGAGAACAATGACCCTATAGTTTTAACTTCCTAATTGTAAGACCTTATATAATAAATGCACTGAGCTAGCTCTGGGTCACTGTTCCTCCATCAGAGATAGGTATCCCACCTGGCCCCAGTTTTCTCTTTATTAGTGGTTGTCTGTCTTTCTTAATCCCCTGTTGCCCATCTCTGGTTTCTAGGGTTTGGGGGTACAGGTTGTGGCAGACAGTAGAATGAATCAGACCTAACTTTCCTATGTTCATATATGAATACATGACCAGTAAAACTCCAAAACACGTACAACCACAAGAATGGGATCCTATTTAGTATGAGTTATACAATATATCAAAATACACTCTACTATTATGTATATCTAAAATGAATAAATAAAAAAAAAAAAAAAAATCAAATAGGCCAATCAATAGATAGGCAAAAGAACTAAACAGGCATTTCTCAAAAGAAGAAATCAATGGCTAATAAATATGTGAAAAAGTGTTCAACATCTGTAGCAATCAGGGAAATGCAGATAAAGACTACATTGAGATTCCATCTCAGTCCAGTCAGAATGGCAATGATCAAGAACACAACAATAATAAATGCTGGTGAAAATGTGGGGGGAAAGGTACATTGCTAGGGGGACTGCAAATTGATGCAAACACTCTGGAGAGCAATATGGAGTGGAACCACCATATGACCCCACTGTCCCACTCCTTAGTATTTATCCAAAAGAACTAAAATCAGCATACTATAGCAATACAGCCACTTCAATGTTCAGAGCAGCACAACCACAGTAGCAAATTATGAAATGAACCCAGATAAATGGATTAAGAATTTGTGGTAGCCGGGCGCGGTGGCGCACGCCTGTAATCCCAGCACTTTGGGAGGCTGAGTCAGGAGGATCGCGAGTTCAAAGCCAGCCTCAGCAATGGCGAGGCACTTAGCAACTCAGTGAGACCCTGTCTCTAAAAAAATCAAAAAAAGGGCTGGGGATGTGGCCCAGTGGTCTAGTGCCGCTGAGTTCAATCCCCGGTAAAAAAAAAAAAAAAAAAAAAAAAAAAAAAAAAAAAAAAAAAATTTGTGGTACATAAACACAATAGTGTTTTACTCAGTCATAAAGAAGAATGAAGTTATGGCATTTGGTGGCAAATGGATGGAAATGGAGAATATCATGGTAACTGAAATAAGCCAGCATCAGAAAAATCAAGGGTTGAATATTTTCTCTCATGTGTAGAAACTAGAGTAAAATAAAGGAAAGGGGGAGGAAAGGATAAGATATTATAAAGAGATAGGGGAAATCAGTAGGATAGGCAGAGTGGAGGGATGGGACTGGGGAGGCAATGTGGGATGAATTCTTAAAAAATAATGTTATGTACATATATAAATATATATAAATATACCACAGGGAATTTCACCTTTATGTATAAGTAAAAAACGAAGCAATCAAATAAAAATAAATAGAGGAGTGAAAGGAAGTCTAGTAGAGTAGAAGAAGAACAATGGGTCAGAGGAGAGAGGACAGGAGGGAAAACGGGGAGAAAAAAGGGGGGATTTTGAACCGAAATTCAATTCCATGCACGTGTAGTTTTGTTCGGATGAACACAAATACAATGTGTAACTATAAAGTTCTAATAAAAATATTGGAACTAGAACTATTATATGATCCAGCAATTCCACTGTTGTTTATAGCTATTCAAAGAAAATGAAATCAGTGTCCAAGAGTCATCTGCACTCACATGTTTCCTGTAGCACCATTGGCCTTAGCTATGAAATGGAAACAACTTGCATGTCCATCCACTGATGAATAAAGCATACATGGTGCATATATACAGTGGAATGCTATTTGGCTATAAAATGAGTGAAATCCTATAATTTACAACAACATAGGTGGAACTATAAATCATTATGCCCAGTGAAGTAAGCCAGGCACAGAAAGATAAAGACAGCATGATCTCACTCATATGTGCAATCTAAAAAGTTGCTCTCATGAAAGTTGAAAGTAGAATGGCAGTTAACAGATGGTATGAAGGATGAGAGGAGGGAGGGATGGAGACAGAATGATTACTGTTACCAGGGTGCAGTTGGATGGGAAAAATAACTTGTTCTATAGTATAGTAGGAAAACTATGGGTGACAGTAGCTAGTGTATTTTTTTTTTTTTTTTTGTGGGAGTATATGTGTACAACTTGAATTTTATTCGTTTTTTATTTATTTGTTTC
Source organism: Tamias sibiricus (assembly GCA_025594165.1). Classification (NCBI taxonomy): domain Eukaryota; kingdom Metazoa; phylum Chordata; class Mammalia; order Rodentia; family Sciuridae; genus Tamias; species Tamias sibiricus. The sequence continues at coordinate 100,406,350 of CM046661.1, read as the reverse complement.
TCTTTTTTTATTCAAAGTTGTTGTATATGACAGTAGAATGAATTACAATTCATAATACACATATAGAACACATTTTTACATATCTTTGGTTGTATAAAAAATATATTCAGAGATAGATATCATTATCCTAAATGCATGATTGAAGATCTGAATGGTACTTATATACTTTGTATACAAACAGTTGTATGTAAAAAGATGCTATATATATGCATTATGAATTGTAATACATACTACTATTATAAATTCAAAAAACTAGAGAAAATAACATCGCAATTAAAAAAAAATATATATATATACATATATATATGTCTTCATACCATTCTTATCTTCACACATGCCCTTAGGGTAATGATATCCATCTCATTCTACCTGCTTGACCCCTCCCTTCCTCTCCCTCCCCATTGACCTTTCTAGTGTTCCTCTAATCCTCCTATTCTCCCTGTCCCAACCCCACTGTGAATCAGCCTCCCTATATCAGAGAAAATATTCGGCATTTGGATTTTTGAGATTAGCTAATTTCACTTAGCATTATATTCTCCAATTTCATCCATTTACCTGCGAATGCCATGATTTTATTCTCTCTTATTGCTGAGTAATATTCCATTGTGTATATATACCACATTTTCTTTAGCCATTCATCTACTGAGGGACATCTAGGCTGGTTCCACAATCTAGCTATTGTGAATTGTGCTGCTATAAACATTGATGTGGCTGTGTCCCCGTAGTATGCTGTTTTTAAGTCCTTCGGAAATAGACCCAGGAGTGGGATGGCTGAGTCATAAGGTGGTTCCATTCCAAGTTTTCCAAGGAATCTCCATACTGCTTTCCATATTGGCCACACCATTTTGCAGTCCCACCAGCAATGTATGAGTATGCCTTTTTCTCCACATCCTCTTCAACATTTATTGTTGTTTGTGTTCTTTTAATAGCTGCCATTCTGACTTTGGAGTAAAATGCAAATCTTAACAGTAGTCCCTGTTTTTTGAATTGCATTTCTCTAACTACCAGTAGATGCATTTCTCTTGAACATGTTTTTTTCATGTATTTGTTGATTAATTGTATATCTTCTTCTGAGAAGTGTCTTTTCAGTTCCTTGGCCCATTTATTGATTGGGTTATTTGTGTTTTTTTTTTTTTTTTGGTGTTAAGATTTTTGAGTTCTTTATGTATTCTAGAGATCAGTGCTCTATCTGATGTGCGTGCAATTTTAAAATACCTAATAGAGAAGATTTTTCATGTTTCCAATGCATACACACAAAGATAAATGTCTGAGTTGACAGACAGGCTAACTACCCTGATTTGATCATTGTGCATTATATATGTATAATAAAATGTCACACTGTACCTGTGTGTACAATTACTATGTATCAATGAAATAAAATATATTTTGAAAAATACATAAAAATAATAAAATACCAAAAAAAAAAAAAAAAAAAAAAAAAAAACCAAACAGGAAACACAATGGAGTTTTACATGGCAATAAAGAAGAATGAAATTATGGCATCTGCTTATAAATGGATGGAGATGGAGAACATCATGCTAAGTGAAATAAGCCAGACTCAGAAAGTAAAGGGTAGAATATTTTCTTTTATGTGCAGAAGGTAGAGCAAAATAAAGGAAAGAAGGAGGAGAGGATCAGATATCCTAAAGATATAGGAAAGATTAGTGAAATGGCAGCAGGAGATTGAGAAGGAAAAAGAAGGGAAAGGAAAGGGAAGGAAATTGTGAATGAATTTTTAAAAAATCATGCTTTGTACATATATAAATATATCAGAGGGAATTTCACTTTTATGTATATGTGGAAAGAACCAATAAAAAATAAATTAATAGACTAGCAAAAGAAAGAGCAGTAGAGCAGAGGAAGGAGAATGTGGAGAGAGAAGAGGAGAGAGAGGAAAAGACAGTAACTTGAACTGAACACAAATTCCATGCGTTCATGATTTTGTCAGGATAATACCAAGTACTATGTATAACTATAATGCTCTAATAAAAAATTAAATAAGGCAAAATCTAAAAAAAAAAATAAGAAAGAAACTTCGTGAATGATTCAGGAATCCTTCAAAGACAAGGGAAGTTAGATGTTCTTTTTTCCGCCTTATTTTTCTTTCTTTTTTTATAAAAACTCATGGTACATAAGGAAAATGCTTTTAAATGTATTTTAATTAAATAAAGGTATGTACCATATAGTTATCAATGTATTTTAGTCAAATAAAATACATTCTTTGTAAGAAATATATGAACCTTTTCCTTTTTTATGTTTAAAAGAAAAACTGAATATGTGGATAAGTGTCTAATAAATATGCATGGGGCATATTTTTGTCAGAGTCTCTCTGATATTTTTGGCTTGGGCGATTATATTATTGGATTAAATCATATATGAAAATATATATGCACTTCAAAAATATTATTTTAATATTTAATTACCAGAAGTTCTTTAAAACTTTTTCACACATTAAAGGAGTGCTATTTTTAATATTTTTAAGTTGTTATTTATGATTTATTTATTTATGTTCTGAGGATCAAACCCAGGGCTTCACACATGCCAAGCAAGTGCTCTACCACTGAGCACAACTCCACCCATTAAAGGAGTGTTTTATTAATATTAAAATATCTTAATTTAAAAAATTAATATAGTATTAAACACATATGCCAAAAAATGAACAAAGGGAGGGAGATGCACAACAACTCACTTGTACAACTAGAATCCAAATCAAGGAACATCAGGTTAATAGTCTTAAGAACCCACTCACTTTTACTCTAGTCTCTTATTCTCTCTAACCCAAGGATTTAGCCACTACCCTGACTTCTAATAATATAAAGTTGTTTTGCCTGCTAATTTTATATATTGCATAGATATGGAATCATGCAATACTACCCTGGTGGTCCGTCCGGGGCTCGGCAGGCAGAGAAGAAAAGCTAAGAAATAAGGAGAGCAATGAAAAAGCATAGCCTCAGACTCAGTTGAGACCAAAAGCCATAAAAAATGAAGAAACTCAGTTGAGACCAGCAAAAAGAGTAGAAACAAGAGAGCAGAGCCTCTGACTCAGTTGAAGCCAGTTAAGAATTAAGCCGAAGCAGAGTAGCCGGCCAAAAGCCATAAAAAATATAGAGAAAAAGCCTTGAGCTTTAGTATAAAGAAAAAAGCCATGAGCTTAAAAGAAAATAGAGAATTAAATAGCATGGTAAAAACCATGTAGAAAAAAAGCCATTGAGCTTTGGCAAGAAAGCCATAAAGAAAAATAAAGAAGAGGAAAAATAGAGAAAAAGCCTTGAGCTTTAGTATAAAGAAAAAAGCCATGAGCTTAAAAGAAAATAGAGAATTAAATAGCATGGTAAAAACCATGCAGAAAAAAAGCCATTGAGCTTTGGCAAGAAAGCCATAAAGAAAAATAAAGAAGAGGAAAAAAAAAAAAAAAAGTCAAAGCCGCTTATGCAATTGTGCTTAACTAAGTGCGTTAGCTGCTCCTCAGCATTAGGCTTCCTTAAAGCCACAGCACCTTCTCAAAAAGGGCTCAAATATCCACCCTTTCAAAAATAAAAGGTGAAAAGCTAGGTAGGGACAAGAAAATAAAAGAAAATAGAGAAAATAAAATAGAGAAAATAGAACAAAAGCACCTTTTTAAACTAAAGGGAAGGAATATGAAGGAGCCCTAATTAGGAAGGGCTGTTGTAGCTAGCTGGAAGCCATGGGTTCCACCTGATATGTATGTGACGCACCTGTAGGCACCCGCAAACCTGAAGGTATATAACCGGGTGAAAGAGGTCCGAGTTAGGAGAACGGAGAATTCAGTCAGCCGGGCAGTCACTCGGTCGGTCAGAAGAATCAGAGCGGCCAGAACATAGGCAGAGCGGTTACAGAAGAGAAACCAGATAGAAGAAGTAATGACTGGTCAGAGTTAGGCCGAGACTCCTGAGGAAGACAGAAGACAGAAGAAAGAAGCTCTAATCTTTCTCTAAGCTAAGCTCTATCTTTCTAACTCTAACTCTATCTTTCTAACTCTAACTCTAAGACTCTAACTCTAAGCTAAGAAGACAAGAAGAAAAGCTCGCTTTAATCTTTCTCTCTAAAAATCTTTCTTTACTCTAAGCTCTCTCTAAGAAAGTAGAAGTAAATGTAGTAAAAGCTTTACTCTGCCTCCGAGAGTTTTCCTCCCGGTTTACGGTACCAGGCAGCTTACACTACCCTTTCCTGTAGGGTATAGTTCTGTCTCTAATTAGTATTTTTTGAAATCCATTTATGTTGTGGTATTAATAGCAGATTGTACGTTTTCGTTCTGTCTAATATTCCATTGTGAGAATGTAATGACAATTTTTGATATATTTTACTGTTGGTTGACTTTTGGGGAGCTTTTGAGCATGGGCTATTACAAACATAGTGTTGATGTGAACATTATTACATATGTTGCTTCTTATAATTATGGATGTGAAGATATACTTACAAGTCACATACAATGTGTATGTGCAACTTTCAGATATATTGCCAGTTCCCAGTGTGTTTATAGCAATTTGCATCCCTACCACCAGTGTCTGAGAGCTCCAGCTGCACCATATCCTTCCCACCTTTTGGTATCCTTCATTTTTAAAATTTGTCCCTGCTATGGGTTTGTGGTGGTATCTCATTGTGTTTTCATTTCATTTCCTTGATGATTGGTGATTTCGAGGAAATATATATTGGACTGAGACATGTGCAGCAGCCTGCTAGCCTCTCTCATTTTCAGCTGTCACAGAGGCAGACTGTATCCTAGAGCTCTGACTTCTCTTTGTTATTTGTGTAACCTACTTCCTATGCTTCTCTGGACAAAATTTGGTCCAGGACAACTTCCGCTGACTACCTGATAGAATACTCAATCTCTGAAGTTCCACACATGGAATATAGTGTTCCATAAAACAGGATCAGCTCTCACCTTCAGAAAGCGTGTATTTTCTTGTTGCTACTTGATATCTGCTCCTGCTAAGCCTTCTTGCTTTTCTCTAAATATATTTTTTTAAATTTCCTCTACATGGTTTCCTCCTCATTTGCTTATGACAACTGTTATATGAACTGAGAGTTCTCTCTCTCTCTTTACTAAAAGAAATTTACAGGACAAGGCGAACTGTCCTGATGCAGGGCTATTCACACTGCAGCATCTTTTAAACACTTACAGTTAAAACAAATAAACAACAACAAAAAACAAGCGGCAGCAACAACAACAACAAAACACCTCTACAACTCCCAACATAGAATATCTGGGGTGGGGGAGGGGATCAAAAAAAGAGGCAAAATGGAGACTTAAAGACACAAAAATTTAAAGATTTTATTACCAGCAGACTTTGCCTATCAGAAATGATAATGCAAGACTTTCAATCATAAGGGAAATTGTACAAGATGGAAATGAGTATTTAATAAAGTAGCAACAATACTTAGGAATGGTAACATCTAAATGTTAAATGTATAACAACAACAGAACAAAAATTGGGAGGGAAGAAATCAAGTTGGCATGCTCTTACTTGAAGGTGGACAAAATAAAGATGTACACTACAAATCCTAAAGTAACAACTTACATAAAAAAGACATAGTTATAGATAACAGGGAGATTAATCAGAATCATAAAACATATTCATCTAAAAGGAGATGGGAAAAGAGAAAAAAGAAATGAAGAAACAAAGTATTATAGTACAAATTAAAAACAAAAAGCAAGATGATAGACTTGAATGTAACCATATCAATAATCATGCTAAAAGTGAATGGTATAACTATTTCAATTAAAAGACAGAGCTGGTAAGATTGGATGGTAATTGGCCTAATTATCACTAGGTTATAAAAATTTAATGTTAGTATTTATATACTTAATGAACATTTAATTGTTTCCTATTCCATGGGGCCCATACCTTTAGTACTGGTGATACAGCCTCGAATACTTTTCTTAATCCGTCCTCACATGACCTTGATAATGAAGTGTTGAAAGAAGTGAAGTCAAAAGACAATTAGAAGAGAGTGTGATATGTGTTAGAGTAGAGAAGTTTGATTCTTCTATGCATACTTGGAAATAATGATAATTCTTTTAAAATATTCACAGAATGCCCATGACTTACTTTGCTTTGCTTGCATTGATGATCATTTTCACACCTGCTAAAAAATTCTTTATGTAAAGAGTTTCTGCTAAGCAGTTGGCCATTCGTAGTTAAGAATGGAGCAGTGTCTATGTGGTATCCTCCCAAACACACTTTTATGCATTTACTATTTATGAATTCTCACCCACTACTGTAGCAGTGGTTTTCAACTGGGACCAATTTTTTTCCCTTGGGGACACTTAGCAATGTCTGCAAATACTTTTGGTTGTCACAACAAGCGTAGGGTGCTACTGGGCATCTAGTGGTACAGGAAATGGATGCTGTTAAACATCCTACAATGTACAGGGAAAAATCTCAAAGAATTGTTCAGCCCCCAAATTCAATATTGTCTTGGTTGAGAAGCTCTGAATTTGGACGACCAATTTATCTTGGTGTTCTCAAGACTTTCCAAGTTTTGGCACCGAAGGTCTTGCATTTCAGGATCTCCCCACTCTTAGTCTGAGGTAAACTGTGAAAATTGGCCACCCTCAACTTCTAACCCTTTATACTAGAAAACCATTTTATGCAAACAGTTGTTCCTTCTGGTTTGAACATTCAGACTCCTATTGTAATGTGATGAAAATAATAATCAGCACGACTGTATTTTGTTCAGTATTATGCCAAATGACTGTATTATTTTTTTTAATCATCATAAAAACTATGTAAATTACTATTTCTTTATTCTACAATGGATAAGAGTAGGATTATATTAGGTAAATTGTTCAACTTACATACTAGTTACAGAATTAGAATTGTAAAACAAGGTATATACAACCCCTGGGTACAGTGCACATATTACTACTTTTCAAGATTTAAAATATTTTCAATGTGCCAACCTGGCTGCATTGCTTGTATTTATAAGGATAACTGTCTAAATTACAAATCAAAACAATTGTATTCGTTATAAATATGGCTATCATTTTCTGATTTGTTGTTGGCTACAACTGTGCCTCAGTTTTGAGCTGGTATGAATAGTTCAGCTGTATTCTATGGAAAGTATGGAATTTGAAACCAAAGAAATATGAGAGGGGATCCATAGTGAATTATTTAAATTCTCATGGGTGTAACAGGTAAATTAAATAAGGTAACCTTTCTAAAGTCTGCTACACAAGCCTAGTATAGCAGAGGAATTCCGTAAGTGGTATCTCTAATGCACAATATGAGGAAACAGCTTGATTTAAATAATCATAGATTAGTTTATTCATGACATTTTAATTAGTAGGGAAGAAATATAATATTAATATTCTGATATATTGGAAAGGCATTTGAATATAGAAAGTATTGGCAGAAATCCAGCTTAGTTACTTATATACTATATAAAATATAACATTAATTTTCTATAAAATTAGGAAAATAATACTCTTTGCTAAACACTTTAAAGACTATAATGACACAGAGCTCACATATCACACATCCTCCCGTTCTTAAAAAAAATCAAATGCTCCCTTGCAAATACTGTTTTGAATGACAAATATTCAGTGATGGAAATGAAATAACTGCTTTGTCTGTAGTCAGCAGTCAGACAGCCAATTAAACAGGTGCAGTTCTGTTTTCTGTCATTTGTAGGAGAAAAAGCCTGGCTCCTAATGTAAAGATGCATTCAGAATTGCAATATAATTAAAATCACCAAATTATAATATACTGAATAGACAGGTGTAAGAAAAGTCCATTTTTGTTCTGTGAAAGCAATAGTAAGCTTAACTTAGTGGGAAAAACTCTACCAGAAGTCTAAAGTTCTCTGATGAATGAAATGGTATTTGTAATAAAGGGGTACAAAGGGAGGGTAGCAATTGTGAAAGAATTACCATGGCCAAGCAGGGTGGTTTCTTTGGGAGATGTAAGATTAAACTCTCCATCTCTGAAAAAGATTGTTCCACCTTTGTGGTGAACAACAGATGGACCAAGAATACCACATAACAGTGAAGAGGCATGCCATCAATGTCATTCCAAAGACACCAGAATTTCCATTGTTGAGAGCGTAGAGGAAGATGGGGTAACCAGGTTCTAAATTAGAGTGTATTCCATTCTCTTTGGAAGATTTACCCATTTATTCCTTTACTTTTCCTCTCATATTCTTTGTCTCCCTTGACTGGATTTCAAGCCAATCTGACCACTCCTTCTCCTTTTGTTTTCATTCTGGTTACAGAGAGAAGTAAATATTGAGTCTGTAAATCAATCATGTAGATTTAGAACAAGGGCAAATAGTACTGAAGTTATGATTGCTTTCTCTTCCCACTGAGGTTTATTCAATTTAACAGACATCTGGCCACAAAACTGGATTCAGAGCTACAATAATTGTTGAGGAAGATGACTTGTGGATACTTGGGTTCATTGGGGTATTTGAATACTGTGGAATGACTAGGAGAAACTAAAAGATAATGACCCCTAGGCAGGGGTAAATAATTTTGTGGATCTTATTGTTTACGTAAATTTGAGGGGGGCTTTATAAAAAATTAAGCACACATGCAAAAAGAGTATGTAGAAAGAAATAGAAACAAGTGTAGCTGGAATTTTGGAGACTAAATCCTTTTCATGAATTTCATTCAGAGGTGCTTGTTGATTTCAAACTCAGTTTCCTTCCCACCCCCACCCCCATAACTCTTTAAGCCCCAGAGACTCCTGGCATTCACAGAGGCCCTTGAAAATGAGGCCTGGTCACCAAGCTCCATTGGTGGCTTCCTCTACCTACCAGAACTTCCCAGTATAGCCAGTATAGCTTATTTATTTTTTGTTTGAAGAGTCTAAAATTACTGTGAAACATAGGAACAGAAAAAATTTTGATCTAATACTTACCTAATACTTGCCAGCACCTCTCATCTCTCTGGATGCTTGTATCACACTGAGGTTTGTAAGTTCAGGGTTGTTATCCAGGCAAGCCTCTTGCTGCACATTACATTACATGCTTACAGCAATACCGCCCATCTCCTCTCTCTCTCTCTCTCTCTCTCTCTCTCTCTCTCTTTCTTATTAGAATATTATAGTTATACATAATAGTTGGGTTCAACCCAACAAAGTCATACATGTGTGGAATTCATTTTCTGTTCAAGGTTGCCCCTTTTTCTCTCCCTTCCTTCTTCCCCTGAATCTCTTTCCTCTACTCTTCTGATCTTCCTTTTGCTCATAAATTTATTCATTTTTGATTGATTATTTTTACTTATACATAAAGGAGGAATTCCCTGTGGTATATTTATGTATGCATATAGCACTATTTTTTAAGTCCATTCACAATTTCGTCCTCTTTCCCATTCCTCCTTTCTTCCTCTCCCCTCCTTCTACTTTACTGAACTTCCCTATATCTTTAGGATATCTGATCCTCCCCTCCTTCTTTCCTTTGTTTTGCTCCAACTTCCACATATGAGAGAAAACATTTAACCCTTGCCTTTTTGAGGCTGGCTTATTTCAGTTAGCATGGTATTCTCTGTTTCCATCCATTTACCAGCAAATGCCATAATTACATTCTTCTTTATGACTGATTAAAACTCCATTGTGTATCTATACCACAATTTCTTAATCCATTCATCTTTTGATGGGCATCTGTGTTGATTCCATAATTTAGTTTTTGTGAATTGTGCTGCTATAAACATTGAAGTGGCTGTATTGCTATAGTATACTGACTTCAATTCTTTTGGATAAATATTAAGGAGTGAGATAGCTTGGTCATATGGTGGACCATTCCTAGTATTTTGAGGAATCTCCCTACTGCTTTCCAGAGTGGTTGTGTTAGTCTACAGTCCCACCAATAACATGCCAGTGTAACTTTCCCCCCTTATTGTTTGTGTCCTTGACAATTGCCCTTCTGACTGGAGTGAGATGGAATCTTGGTGGAGTTTTTATTAGCATTTCCCTGATTGCTAGAGATGTTGAACATTTGTTCATATGTTTGTTGGCCATTCATGTTTCTTTTTTTGATAAATTTCTGTTTACTTCTTTTGCCTATTTATTGATTGGGCTATTTTTTAAAAATATTTTTATTAGTTATTGATGGACCTTTATTTATTTATTTGCTTATACGTTGTGCTGAGAATTGAACCCAGTGCCTCACACATGCTAGGTAAGTGCTCTACCACTGAGCCATAACCCAGCCCTGATTGGGCTATTTATTTGAGTTCTTTATATATCCTAGATATTAATCTGTCAGAGGAGCAACTTGCAAAGATTTTCTACTTCATAGGCTCTGTCTTCAAGCACTTAGTTATTTCCTTTGCCGTGCAGAAAATGCACAGCAAAGTTTGATGGCATCCCACTTATTGATTCTTGGTTTTATTTCTTGAGCTTTATGGGTCTCCTTAAGGAAGTCAGTGCCAGCACTGACGTGATGAAGTGTTGACTCTATCTTTTCTTCTAGCAGTTGCAAGGTTTCTGTTCTAAGTCTTTGATCCACTTTGATTTGACTTTCGTGCAGGGAGGGAGATAAGAGTCTAGTTTCATTCTTTTACATATGGCTATCCAGTTTTCCCAGCATCGATTGTTTAAAAAGCTGTCCTTTTTCCAACATTTTTGGCACCTTTGTGGAGCATCAGATGGCTAAATAAGTGTGCTTGTCTCTATGTCTCCTATTCTGTTCAACTGGTCTTCATGTCTATTTTGATGCCAACACCATACTGTTTTTGTTACTACAGACCTGTAGTATAATTTCTGATGAGATATTGTAATGCCTCCTGCATCACTCTTCTTGCCTCAGTAGGAGCAGCAGCTCTAAAGGATAGAAGTCCTAGTGGGGCTGGGGGAGCTGGGGAGGAGGGGGAGCGGGCCGGGTCTCATGCTGATTGGCCCGGCCAACCCCTAGGGGCGGGCTCTACCCCGACGCTTGCCTGGCTGGAGGAGGCTATATTGCCACGGTTCCTGCTAGGTCGAGTCGCTTCCCCGCGCAGAGCTGGACTTAAGGAGAGGGATTCCGAGCGCGGTGTGGGCGCAGAAAGGGGAGCAAAGCTGCCGAGAGGGAGCCGGGGGCTGTGGGGCTGCAGTGCGATGAAGCTGCGGCTCAGGGAGAGGAGGCTGGCGGTGTGGCGAGACTGGCCGGCGCGGGGCCCGGGCTGCTTCTCGGGAGGCTGCTGAGGCGCCGGGGCGGCCGGCGGGAGAGCGGAGGGCGCGAGGGAGGAGAAGCAGCAGAGCGCAGGGGAAAGCCGGCTGGGCGGCCTGTGGCTCCGGTTGGTCTCCCCGGTTGGGATCCCCTGGTGGAACCATGCGGGTGGCCAAGTGGCTGACCGGGCTGCTCTACCAGCTCTCGCTCTTCATCACCAGGTCTTGGGAAGTTCATTTTCACCCCAGACAAGGTAAGGTCACCGTGGGGGCACCTTCGGCAGCAATGGGGGCCGAGGCCAGAGTGGGACATGAGTATGGAGGGGGCGAGCAACTCTGTGGGTTAAGGGACGCTGGAGCTACAGGAAACCCCGGGACTCCAGGACCATTTAGTCCTAAGCATCCCCAGAGATCTTGGTTGCGCCGGATTTCGAGGAATCGCGCGCACTGGGGACACATCTTATTTCCCTGACCACGCGGCTGGGGCGCGTGGGGCAGGGTGGCCCATGCACCCGGAGGGCACAAGTGGGTGGCGGCAGAGAAGCCAAGAGGGACGGGGTAAGGAGGTGGGCTGCCCAGGGCCATAAGTGGCAAGGTCTTTGCTTAGAACAAATTGGGGGTGTGGGAAAACAGATCACGAACAGTCACAGCGGGTGCGTGTGGGTGTGTGGGTGTGTACGCTATCCCCTGCTTGAGTGCATTTCTCCTGACCCTGGGTGTACCGGGATCTTGGGACCTTTAGCGGAGATGATTGGTTGAAGAAATTTGGGGCTGATAGCGCATGAGGTTTCAATGGCTTTATCGCTGTGGCTGCAGAAGCTCTGGTGAAAACACTAGCTTCCTACGAAGTAGTGACCCCGGCTCGGGTCAATGAGTTCGGAGAAGTGTTCCCTCAGAGCCGCCACTTCAGCCGGAAGAAACGCAGCTTCGAGGCTCTGGAACCCACTCCGTTCAGGACCCACTACCGTATCAGCGCCTACGGGCAGCTCTTCCAGCTGAACCTGAGCGCGGACGCGACCTTCCTTGCTGCCGGTTACACTGAAGTGCACTTGGGAATCCCCGCGCGCGGCGCGCAGGAGCGCAGCGCTGCGCCCCCAGACCTGCGCCACTGCTTCTACCGCGGCCAGGTCAACGCGCGGGAGGATCAAACAGCGGTCTTCAGCTTATGTGGAGGACTGGTAAGCTTGCTCTGGTCCCTGGGCATTTTCCTGGGAGCCGGACAGCGGGTTTTTTTGCGTTGGCGTTTGATGACTTAGGAGTTCATAGTGGGCCACCAGAGGAATTAACAGAGATAAATCCAAGCCAGAGGCCACTCCAGTGGAGAGAGGAGTTTGGAAGGCTTTAATGCTGGTGGGTAAAATCACCCCTCTGAGCAAAGCTGAGAGAGCATCTTTACTGCAAGTATCAGAAGATGGAGTGCTGATAGGCCACAGGTAGTGTGGCTTATGGGGGTTGGGCTATAAGTGAAGTCTGATTTCCAACAGCAGGGCTGGCTATTTTATTTAAATGCACCTATACCTGGTCACCTGCTGAGGCAGAACCCTCTACATATACTTGAATTTGGTAAATTTACTGGAATGTAGAATGATAGGAAAAGAGAATGAATATGTGTGAAATGAAAAGGTTCACACTGGCAAGGTTTGGAAAGAACTTTGTTTCGTTGATAGTATAGGGATGACCAGTCATCTGCAAAGTAGAGAATAGGGAGATAGAATCTGTTTAAAATGCATTGCACCTGCAAGGTACAAGTTATCTACCAAGACCTGCTTCCTGAAAATGAGAAATGATCATTAGTGTGAGAAGAATAAAGGACAGAGTTAGTTTTAAAAGTTTACTGAGGAGAGAGGAAATGAAATAAAATATTCAACTATTTGATTTGTTTCTCTCCCACTAAAACATATTCTTAACTTTTCCCCCCATGAACATAAGTAGTCTGCTTAAGCCCAGAACCTCTTTTCAGTAATAATTTTAAATGTACAGCATACATAATATTAAAAAGAAAGTCAATTAAATTTATTAGTCAAAATATTACGAAGCCAATTGTGTAGTAGTAATATGTACTTGCTTATTAACACATTAAATAATAAAAGCTATTAGTCTGTTTACTTTTTGTGGATGATGAATGTAAGCAATTCAGCTAGCTACATGAACTCTAATGTAATATGAAAGTGTCAATTTATTGTTAACAAAGCCACAATGTCTGTGGTTTCACTTACAGTCATACTTAGAGGAAATGTCCAGCTAAAGAGGTTAGTGAAAATGAACATGTAACTTTTTTTTTTTCCCATCCAGTTTCTTGAAACCCCAGGTTAAGGACGCTTACTCTAAAACAAACAGATCTTAGCTCACTTCATCAGTGACTCTTTTGAAAAATATACACTCAAGAAGAAACAAGAATTAAGAATTCGGTTAAAGGGTATTCTAGTGTTCTCAAATACTGTCAATATTTTTAAGCAAAAAACAGATCAATAAACCAAAACAACCATGCTTTTAGAAAGGTATTCAAAGATATTTTTAGAACATCTTCACTATTTATCATGTGATTGAATAAAAATTTAATAACAGTTCTCTCCAAGCCAAATGAAATACTTCCTTTCAGGTTTAAGATGTCTTCTTGGGTGAGTGTTGGCCACTACTAAGTAAATTTGGAAAGTTTCTTTGCTCTTTTTCAAGCTATTATCTTGAGTTGTATTTACACAAAAATGCCTTGAACAATTTCCTTCCTTTCTGCTTTAGATAAATGTAAAATATCTGCAACATCAGAAAAGCAGAAACATACTCTAATATTTACACAATTATACTTCAAAGGAAAAAATTCTCTTTTCTACAGCCTTTTAAAATAATGTTTAGTTTGTCTGGAAAATCTAGATTTACTACCACAAATTTGTCATGGTCAATATATTTTCTTGATTTAGTATTTTAGAGCATTATGGGAAAAACAGTCCAGATGGGAAACAGTATTAGGAGTGATGTTTTTGCTCATTTTGATTCACAATATTGGTGTAATTCAAATTATTTTTCCATATTCCCTTTTAGAATTCATCTTTTCTTGTCACTGTGCCAGATTAGATATAGTTGCCTAAAGTCATCATCCTGCATTATTAATCCTGTTTTTAAATGCTATGTGGTTTTGATAAATTTATTGATATTTTCAGATTTTTTGACTTAATATTTAAAAATTAATTGCATACCTACATAAAGATAAAAATTTTCCAGTGATAGAATAAATAAGTAGAGGTACCAAGATCTAAATATATAATTTTTCAGTAGTGTGATCATAACCAATTTTAAGTCTGAATTAGTAATGACTTTAGTGGCATTTCTTTGAGTTTTCCTACTTTTGATATTAGCATTAAAACTCTTAATCACTACTTATTTATGATTGTGTATATTTGTTTCTATCCTGATCTAACACTTACCTTCTTCAGATGAATAGTTTCATCAAAGAGAAGAACCTTTGGCAGATTTTAGAATCCATTTCACATTATATCAGATTCATCTTTTTAGTCTCAAATTAGCCTTTAATCTTTATATCTGGATAAAATTGTGGTATCCAAAGCCTGGGCCTGGTGAGTTGTTTGTAGATAGATGTTGATATAAAGTCTAAGAACTTAATAATACCAACCGTCTGGTCCTGCTCCTCACTTCCTAACTTACCTTTGTTACCTTGCATACTTAATAATGATCTAGCTTGACCACTGTTAATCCATTAAACACTGTTTGCAGTTTGCTGAGGGACTTTTAGAGCTGTCTTATTAACTTAGAAATCTCTTCTTTTTCTACTTACTTTTTGCTTTGCTTTAGTTTTGCTTCAAATTGTGATGTTGCATTGTATTAAATGCTTTTCCTGAATATGTTGAAATGAGCATTTGATGTTATTTTTTTCTACTAACTTTTTTTGGTTATTTTTGGTTTTCTTTTCTTTCTTTCTTTTTTGTTTTTGTTTTCTTTTGGTACTGGGGATTAAACCCACAGAGCCACATCCCCAGTTCATTCTCTTTTTATTTAGAGACAGGGTCCCACTAAGTTACTTAGGGCCTCACTAAGTTGCTGAGGCTAGCTTTGAACTTGTGATCCTCCTGCTTCAGCCTCCTGAGATACTGGGATTACAGGAATGAGCCACTGAGCCTGGCTTAATGTATATTATACACTGTTGATTCAAGCATACATTGACCATTGATGACAACTGACCATACACAGGGGCATAAAATGTTCCCAGATATTTGTATTATTTGGGGCAAATGTGAGGAAATTGTACTGTTTAGTTCCTTCAAGTTCCTGGTGATATCCTTCTGCCACAGTCTGTTTGAACCTTTCTGGTACCAGCAACTGAGTTATGGGCCTGATAACTTAATGGACTTTCCTTTCTTGCTCAGTTACATCTCACTGGTCTTGCTTGCTGAGTTCTGACTGTAATACCAGTTTGATTTCTTGTCTGGCTGATGCTTTGTACAGTCCTAAGACACGGGGTTACTTAATTCCTGGTGCTGTACCTTCTCCAGTTAAGCTAGTTTGGTGATGCTATTGTAATCCTCCAGATTTCCCTGAGGGCGTGAAACCTTCTGTGGCATTTGAGAGTTAATGCCATAGATAATAGCTTGAGTTTTCCCTTTGCCAAACTCCTCTACACCTCCAGTTTTTCTCTGTGGGGAGAACTGTTTCAGAAGATCCCTTTTGAGTCCTATATATTAAGGATGCTAGAGCACTTCTCTTGGCTGTCCATTTCAACAATGTAGTATACCTTCTGATTCTGGGATTTTAACCTCCATAGGAGACATTAGCACACAGACATCTTACCATCTCTTTCTTTAGCTTCTCTTGCCTTTTTCTACCCAAACTCTATGGATTTCCTCTTTTATATTTTCTTTAGTTGACCCATCACCTTTCCATCTTCCCATTTTGGGTAAAGCATCTACCCTTCCCTCCTCTGATGGCTGCTGGGGAATGTGACTTTTAGAGGAAAGGAACACAAACTGAGATCAATACTTTTAAAATATTATCTCTGTTCAATCATTTGTTCAAACTAATACTTCAAAATTTTTATCGATTCCATTTAGTTTCAATGTTGAGTTGACCTAAAACATGTGAACTAATGTTTTCTTTCAATCTCTATGTTGTCTCCTTACTTTTTCACTTTTTGAAGTCTTTGTATTTACATGTTTTCTTTTTTACTAAATCACTGAACCATGACTACTATTGTTTAGTTTTCTTCCTAAGAGTCGGGCACAACTACCAGAAGGGGCTGAGTCTACCAGAAATTTTCTTTGTTTAACATGTCTAACTCTTGCTTTTCTAGTCTTTCCTTCTCTATAATTGTTCTTTCCCACAAGTATGAGTATTTATTTATGTTATGCTATACACTTTTCTGAACAGAGATTTATTTATACATTTCTAAATATATGGTAGCTATGAAAAATGAAGCTGAATCTTAAAATTATCTATGAGTAGTGTAATAGTTAATCAAAATCCATTATTAACCAATTGATAGACTGTCAGAATGTGTAGTTATTGGGACTTAATATTCCTATATCCAACTGTAAACTTATTTTTCATATAACATTGACAAATGTTCTTGCCAAAGTTGGGGTCAATATTTAGTAAATTGCAGTGTTATTGGCATGTACTTGCCAAGGTGTGATGCATACATTTTGTGGAGGTTATTCCTGATGATCCCCCTGTCTCTGGTAGCCCTCTTCTCATATTACCTAGGGGTTCCCTTCTTCCAAAGTCCCTTAGGGACTAATTTGACCACCTAGTCTGCTAACTTCACTATTTCTTGGTGGGATTTGAAGCAATGCAGTCTTTTTGGTTGAAGGAAACAGTTTCCAGATGTCATAAAACCAGACATTGCATCTGGCTTATACAGTTTTCTCAGAGAGCAGCTTGCAGTGGCTGTGTGTACTTATTTGCAGTTTCACATAGGAACCATTCTACAGCCTGTCAGGCTCTACTGCTCTTGGATGACTGATTATTGAGTTGCTCTAGTAATTTCTTGTTCAGACAGGAAATAAAAGTATGGAAACTATCAATGGTGTCTGTACCGCTTTTTGTCTGTTCTCGAAAAATTAAGTTTTGTCAGTTCCTAAACTTCCTACATTCGCAGAACTAATATAGCCCCAGATCATTACATATGCCATTCTTTATTTATATTTTTTGTTGGAATAACTTGTAATGCTTTTAGTTATTCATGTGCTTGCTCAAATATTCGATCAAACAACAATAGAGAGAATTCCCTATGCATCTACTTTCAACATTCTAGAGTGTTGTAGTTCAGGTTTTCAAGAAGCAAATGTCAAGATAGAGTTTTGTTCAATGGAAGTGCCTGTGCTAGAGAAACTAAGGAGAGAGCTGGAGTTAGGGTTATGTAAGTCTGAAACAGGTGAAGCCAGAGGATGAAAGTGCTGGGAAGAAACATCCTAGCCTGCTTGGAAGTACAAGCAAGGTTCAAAGCCCTCCTTGAGCCAGACACTGCTGGGAGAAGAATCTCATACCTCCTCAAAATAAGTCTGTTCGGTATCCCTGCCACATTTGGTTACTGACTGTGAATAGCTTTGGGAAATAATGGAGAGGTAGCAAATATTGATGGGTTTCAAAATGCCCTCGTTCACTTATGTTTGACATTCTCAGAGCCACCACACAGTGACACCATGCACATAAACATTTAAGACACAGTCTGTTAAGTACTGTTAAAAGACATGTATAAAAAGTTCCGTGTGAACTTTGAGGAAGGAGGGGTTAAGGGAGTTGTTGAGGCCTGTTCTGGGGAAGACTTCTCTTATGGTTTAGATAAGAGGTGTCCCTAAAACTCATATGAGAGACCATGCAAGAATGTTTAGAGGTAAAGTAATTGGGTTTTTAGAGCCTTAAGCTAATTGATGCATTGATCCACTCAAATGGGTTAACTGGGTGATAACTGGAAGCAGGTAGGGTGTGGCTGGAGGAGGTAGATCACTGGGGGCATAATTTTGGGGGTATTTATTTTGTCCCTGGCAAGCCAAGCTTAGTCTCTCAGCAGCTTGGTGGTGATATTCTGAGCTGCTTTCCTCTGCTATGATGTTCTTCCTTATCTCAGGCCCAGAGTAATGGAGCCATCCATCCATCCATGACTGAAACCTCTTAAACCATGAGTGCCAAATAATGTTTTCCTCCTCTAAAATTGTTCTTGTTGGGTCTTTGGTCACAGGGGTGAAAAAGCTGACTAAAACAGCTTCTCAACTAGACTTTGAGGGATAGTGAGCAATAGGGTAGATTTCATGGTAAGGGTTAAAAGTAGGGTTAGAATCAGATTGTTAAGAGCCTTAAATATGTTTTACAGAGTTGTAGATGCTTGAATTGTATGTTGCAGGATATTTCTGTGTGTTAGGAGGCACATCTCTCCTCATGCAACATTGTGCAAGCTACAGAGAAGGCAGTGAATCACTGAGAACCACTGTTGTAGTCTACTATGGGTGAGGGAGAAAGGTTGCCTGAGTAATATGATTGTGGTGGGTAAGAATAGGCATCTATGGAAGGTGAATTATTATAGACAGTTGTTCTTTCTTAACTGTGGAGCAGTTTTGTCATTTGGCAGTGTCTGGAGGTGGTTTTGGTTATCATAAAATAGCCTGTGGGGGCATGAGAGGAGCATGGTACTGGCCAAGCATGGATAGAGACCAGGGATGTTGCTAAACATCCCACCATCCTTAAAAAGCCCTGTTATAGCAAAGGTATCAAACTGTCAGTAGTGCTGAAGGGGTGCAATCTTGCAGCTGACCCATTAGAGTTTGCACCGTAAGAGAAGTAGACCAAAATGATTCTAATGATAAGGTTTAGATGAATTAGTGATCTTGAGGCCATTAACCAAGAAAGGCAGTGACACAGGAGCAGGTGATAAAGAAAAATTCTGGAAACGTTTGTTTGATTCAATCAGATTTCCTTTAGTCTTCATAATTATTTGAATTTATGTTTACTCTTCTCTCTACCTAGAATGTCTTTTCTTTCAAATTCTTACCTATTCTTCATGATCTTTTTGAGCCTTCCTTCCTTTTCCCAATCTTCTCGGGGCAGTGTTGATCAGGCCTTTGTTCTACTACTATGCAATATATATTGCATGTATACTTTCATTATATATTGAATTGAAGTTACTTGTCTACATTCCTATCTCATTTATAGAATTTGAAGGCAGAAAAGATAGTCATATTTATTTTAGCAGCTAATGCATTATATAGAAATGCTTCATATAGAAATGCTTAATATATGTGAATGAATATGCTAAAACAGTTAAATTTCATTAATATGTGCCAAATATTTAGCTAGTTCTGCTTCATATTAGCCATTCAATTTTCAGCAGGAAAATTATTTTAGCAATTTTAGTTGAAGTATTTGGACATTTTTATAATTTGTATATGATTAAATCTTTTCAGATAATACTTAAATTAATTGCATTCCATTTATCACATTATTCATATGGGCTTACATCACACCCTGGAGGTTTTATTCTTGTTTTTCTTATCATAATTACACTTTTCTATAAAATATATTGCAGCTATTCAGTCACACTAAAAGGAAGAAATAAATACTTATCATTTAGTACCTAGCAACCACTATTAGGTATTGGTCACATAGGAATATCTTTCCAATTGGAAAAATATTGTACTTTTAAATTAAAAATACATCCATGAGCTAGATAAATGATTTATCACCATAGTAAAAGCATAGAGAAGGCATACTGTGTAAGCTGCCTGGTACCGTAACCCGGGAAAAAATCTCGGAGGCAGAGTTAAGCTTTTACTACTTTTACTTCTACTTTCTTAGAGAGAGCTTAGAGAGGGAAAGAAAGATTTTCTTAGCTTAGAGAAAGATTTCTTCTTGTCTTCTTAGCTTAGAGTCTTAGAAAGAAAGATAAAGAAAGATAGAGCTTCTTAGAGAAAGATTTCTTCTTGTCTTCTTAGCTTAGAGTCTTAGAAAGAAAGATAAAGAAAGATAGAGCTTAGAGCTTCTTCTTAGAGCTTAGAGCTTAGCTTAGAGAAAGACTAGAGCTTCTTTCTTCCTTCTTCTTTCTTCTGTCTTCTGTCTTCCTCAGGAGCCTCGGCCTAACTCTGACCAGTCATTACTTCTTCTATCTGGTTTCTCTTCTGTCTTCTATCTGGTTTCTCTTCTGTAACCGCTCTGCCTACGTTCTGGCCGCTCTGATTCTTCTGACCGACCGAGTGACTGCCCGGCTGACTGAATTCTCCGTTCTCCTAACTCGGACCACTTTCACCCGGTTATATACCTTCAGGTTTGCGGGTGCCTACAGGTGCGTCACATACATATCAGGTGGAACTTATGGCTTCCAGCTAGCTACAACAGCCCTTCCTAATTAGGGCTCCTTCATATTCCTTCCCTTTAGTTTAAAAAGGTGCTTTCTATTTTCTCTATTTTATTTTCTCTATTTTCTTTTATTTTCCCTACCTAGCTTTTCACCTTTTATTTTTGAAAGGGTGGATATTTGAGCCCTTTTTGAGGAGGTGCTGCGGCTTTTAAGGAAGCCTACTGCTGAAGAGCAGCTAACGCACTTAGTTAAGCATAATTGCATAAGCGGCTTTGACTTTTTTTTTTTTCCTCTTCTTTATTTTTCTTTATGGCTTTCTTGCCAAAGCTCAATGGCTTTTTTTCTGCATGGTTTTTACCATGCTATTTAATTCTCTATTTTCTTTTAAGCTCATGGCTTTTTTCTTTATACTAAAGCTCAAGGCTTTTTCTCTATATTTTTTATGGCTTTTGGCCGGCTACTCTGCTTCGGCTTTTGGCCGGCTCGCTTCGGCTTTTCGCTGGCTACTCTGCTTCAGCTTAATTCTTAACTGGCCTCAACTGAGTCAGAGGCTATGCTCTCTTGTTTACTACTCTTTTTGCTGGTCTCAACTGAGTCTGAGGCTATGCTTTTTCGTTGCTCTCCTTATTTCTTAGCTTTTCTTCTCTGCCTGCCGAGCCCCGGACGGACCACCATTTGTAAGCTGCCTGGTACCGAAAACCGGGAGGAAAACTCTCGGAGGCAGAGTAAAGCTTTTACTACATTTACTTCTACTTTCTTAGAGAGAGCTTAGAGTAAAGAAAGATTTTTAGAGAGAAAGATTAAAGCGAGCTTTTCTTCTTGTCTTCTTAGCTTAGAGTTAGAGTCTTAGAGAGAAAGAAAGATAGAGCTTAGAGCTTCTTCTTAGAGCTTAGAGCTTAGCTTAGAGAAAGACTAGAGCTTCTTTCTTCTCTCTTCTTTCTTCCTTCTTCTTTCTTCTGTCTTCTGTCTTCCTCAGGAGCCTCGGCCTAACTCTGACCAGTCATTACTTCTTCTATCTGGTTTCTCTTCTGTCTTCTATCTGGTTTCTCTTCTGTAACCGCTCTGCCTACGTTCTGGCCGCTCTGATTCTTCTGACCGACCGAGTGACTGCCCGGCTGACTGAATTCTCCGTTCTCCTAACTCGGACCACTTTCACCCGGTTATATACCTTCAGGTTTGCGGGTGCCTACAGGTGCGTCACATACATATCAGGTGGAACTTATGGCTTCCAGCTAGCTACAACAGCCCTTCCTAATTAGGGCTCCTTCAATACTGGGTTTTGACTGTTTCAACTCAAAGAAGACACATACCATTTCTTTGTATATTCTGTTGATGAGAACTTGTTTCCTGGCTTTACCATGATGCAAAAAGTCTGGGAAATGTGGAGTAGTAGTATTCCCATGAAGAAGACAGGAACATAGATATTGGTGATAACTAACAGTCTCTACCACAGGCTGCCCTTCCATTTACCAAACAGCCCTTTGTTGTTCTCTTGCTACACAGCAGACATACTCTTCTTGTCTATGAGTGCTCACAGTTGCACATATTCTGACTGAGAGTCTGTGATCTCTAAGTAATGCACAATATTCTCTATGAAGTGCAAATGTAGATCTTTTGTTACTTGGCACTTTATGAATTAAAAAGACCAATTATGTGCACCCCCTCCAATCGTAGCATGACCAGCATGGGTGGTACCCTAACCTTAACTTCCTACAGGAAGAAAGGGAAGACACCTAGTAGTCACTGATTTATAGAAATTTTTTACTCCTCCTGGGGAGGAATTGTGGAGACCATTTGGTTGGCAGGAGAGGAGTTCCTTTATTGTGTTTTGTGATTCATTTTTCTGGGAAGTCATCAGTTACCTGCCTTCTATAAGGGTCTTGTCCTTTCTCTTCCATCACCTTATCTAAATGGGTTCTGAGGGCGATGCTGGCTGGAAAGGAGGGAGGCTTCAGGAATGCTGGGGTAGTTCTGAGGGCCTATAGTTTATTTTACAATGAAACCTGTCAAACACTTGTGAGTCAGGCTCATGGTTTCTTTGCTAATATAATCTGTCAAAAACTGATTCAGCTTCTCACTGCAGATCAAGTTTTGGTAATTGCTATGAATTATTTTCCTGTGACAGTTGCCAAAGACATTTATATTAAATCCTAAAGTGCCAAGAATCTATTTTAGGGAAAAACATTGTATTGAATTCTCACCCTGCTGGTAAGACAAATAAAACTATTGCTCTATTAAAAAAGTAAAAGGGGCTGGAGATATAACTCAGTTGGTAGAGTGCTTGCCTCACATGCACAAGGCCCTGGGTTCAAACCCCAGCACCACAAGAGAATGACAATATGTTTATAATCTTTAGGTAGGGGAAATACAAAGGGAATGAAAAAAATGGATTTGTATAAGTATTACATGTCAAGATAATTATGAATAAATTTAAAATAAGCTAGAAAAATATATGCTACTAATAGGACAGATGGTTTGGTATATTTGTAGCACGTCTCCCTCTAGTTAATCTGTGTATTTTTTGTCTTTGTTTTTAAGTAATATTGCTTTATAATATTTTGACAATATATCATGAACATATTTGTATTATATATCTAAAAAATTTTAATGGTTTCTTATCATTGTTGTAATTTCTCACTGTATGATGATTTTAGATTTTATGTCTTTGTTGACATTTTAGGGAGAGGTTGGGAGAGGATGACCTGAGGACTGCTACCCAGACCTTACAAGAATATGGCTATTTCCTTGATAATTGTCAATTTTGTTGACGTTCGTATGACTTCAGAAACACCTCAATGCTTACAAGAAAGAGAAATATTACAGAATTTATTCCTCATTATTGAGGTTGCTGGGATTCAATATTTGAACTTGAGTTCTCTGGCTGTATAAATCTTGGGTAGATGAGTTCAGTCTTTTTTATTTTCTTGATCCTGATGGGCCAGGATTTGGTAAAAGACCAATCTCTTTAGGTGAGGGGTTGGCCAAGCATTTCCTTCCTATTTTTTTTTTTTTTTTTTTTTTTTTTTTTTTGGTACCGGGGATTGAACTCAGCGGCACTAGACCACTGGGCCACATCCCCAGCCCCTTTTTTGTATTTTATTAGAGACAGGGTCTCACTGAGTTGCTAAGTGCCTCGCCATTGCTGAGGCTGGCTTTGAACTCGCAATCCTCCTGACTCAGCCTCCCAAAGTGCTGGGATTACAGGCGTGCGCCACCGCGCCTGGCTATTTCCTTCCTATTGTCTCTTCTCTTTTTTTCACTGGAGATCTGGAGTTGGGGAAGGTAAAGAATGGTACCAGAGAGAAAAATAATAAACTTTACCATAAATTTTCTGCTTTGTTCTTCTAGATCCAATTCTGATGTTTTCTTTGTACTGATTCATTCATTTATTCAATACACTATTTCCTAAACCTGATCATTGGTGTTAAAATGAGGATTTGTCAGGGAGAGAAACCTTTATGCATTGAACAGACTGTTCCAGAATAAAAATCAATCTCAGTTTATTGTTGTGATCTTTTATTATGGAACATTTGTACTCTACCTATGGTGATAAGGGCAACTGTAATGTGTGTTTTTAATGGAGAATTTTTCATCCTGTTTGAAAATATCTTCATTTCTAAGACAGTTATTGAGCTCCTATTGTGAACATTATTTTAACATATATTACCTTTTGTAGGAAATGGGATAAATAAAGTTATGCAGATAATTTGTCTTTTTAATTCACATAGTGCCAAGTGATGAAGATCTATATTTGCACTTTATAAGTGTTTTATAGATGATTGTAGTGAGGGTCAGAGATATGAAATAACTTGCTCAAAGTTCCATGAGTGAAAACGTAGTACACATTCCTTGTCTTTCTTATAGGTATTTTTAGGATATGGTGTATGATTAAAGATGGAAAGCCATTACATATTTTAGACAACAGTTCAACAGTACCTTATTTTCATATGTTGTTCTCCAGTTTCTAGTGCTTAATATGAAAACTGCAAATGATTTGGGAAAAGAGTTCAAGGGGTTTGTATTTTGTACTTGTTTTTACCCTTTAATGAAATCTGAGAGCACATTATTGGTTGTAGCAATGGTACATGTGTTTGCCATGTATTTGAAAAAAAAAAAAATACATGGGTGAATGTCACAATGCTGAAATAAGAATATTTTAGAAAAACAATTGTATAAAAATCTTCTAAACATAAGACTTTTGGCCTATGGGAATAAATTGGAACCAGTTGTATAATTATTTACTGCCTTTCAAAGCAGCTTGGCCAATAGACAATACTTATTCTAAGAAATTAGGTATCCTTGCCCAAGTGGAAATTTAGATTTGCAGATTTTTAATAGTCATTGCAAGAAAGTATTTGGAATCTGATTGACATTTCTCATAAATTGAATTGCAGTGCTCATCTGCAGATATGTTTCTAAAAATATGGCATGATCTAAATATAATTCTATGAACCACCTGTTTTGCTTAGTCCTCAAATTCCTTACCAGGTTCCTTTCCAAGTTTAAAAAAAATTAAGTGCTTCCTTAGGAGCCTTTAGGCAAAAACCTTAATATTTTTTATTATTTGCACAGGAAGTCCCCTTTAATGGGGTGGATTATAGAAAAACTGGTGTAAGCATAACACTTCTAGGTCCCTCACTAATAATTAAAAAGAGAAATCACTTTAAAAAAAGTTATTTGACTTTTTTCCAAAAAATTTTATATTTTAAAACATGAAGGTTTTGTTTAAGAAAGAAACTTTTAGTTGTAAAGGCACTATTCTTCACAAGCTGTTCTAGCTGTTCTAAAAGGAGGTGCTGATGACTCTGACTGAACTGTATTTGCTTTATCTGATATGGGAGCATGAGTTGGACCCATGTGCAGTTTTATTGGAATATTAAAATAGAAGTACCTCATAGTCAAGATTTTGAGCCAGGGGATCATGAAAGAAATTCCATAGGTATAAATATTTTCAGTAATACTTGGGAATAGTATGATGTTCTTCAAAGTGGTTTTGTAGGTGCAGTAAGCTAAGTAACAGGCTAGTTCATGTCTATTTGTATCTTTTTCCAAGATAGTATCACATTTCCCCTCTTCAGCAGGCTTTTTTAAAAGGCAGAAAGGGATTTTTGCATGGATCCATGCACTCAGATTTCAAAACCAGTGTCTTTGTTACTTCTTATAATTACAGTTGAAATTAGTTTTCTGGTAAGAAAGAGAATGCTGGAATTTTGATACATACTGAAAATATGTGATTGTGGTTATATATTGGTAGCATTAATGAAATATGCTAGGGGACAGGCCACTAGGGAACTATCAAGAAAATAGGTAAAATATCTTAATATGCATAGTTTTGCTTTTTACCAAAAAGACACTGATTTCAATGCTTTATAGTCAGTATATCTGATGGAATTCAATTTTTAAACCATTTAAAATATACAATCCTAATATATTAGCACACTAAGAGTCCCTAAACATTTTAGTTTTCAGCAATGAAAGAAAATTATCATATAAATATATCCCAGACAAGTCTCAAGGCTACCATAACTTAAGAATGTTTAGAAAAAAAAATCAGAGAATTATTAAAGGGAATATGAAAAAAATCTCAGATACTATCTTGGTTCTCATCATGTTCATTTTTACAGAAATATAGAATGTCCATTTCAGGCAATGTTTTAGTTTGAACTGTAAAAATAGTAAAAAGTCTGATCTAGTAATAATTATTGTAAAGAGAACTTTATGCCTACAATTGCCATATTATTTAAACGGCATTAGTGATTTTTCCATTAAAATAGCAATTTAAAATATACCTTTATTATTTACAATGGAATTTAAAACAACCATTTTGACGTTATCTTTAAATGATTTTAAGATATTTATAATTAAGAAATGGAGTGTCATTCACTAAAACTGTGCCTATAGTATTACCTGTAATTAGGTAAATCACTTCTGAAGTGGTTCTTTTGCAGACATATGCTTTTCTAGGTGGAAAAATGCTTAGTTTTAAATATAGGTACATATATATTTGTATATTCTGAGGTATGATGATGAGTGCTTTTCAAAGTCAAGCAGTGCAACTGGCCTCTGCTGATCTAACCCCATATCCTAGTTCATCTTTCCTGGTTGGCACAGCTTCAGCCTTACCATTTTCTGTCTCTTGGACTTGTCAAGCTTTCCTTGTCTCTAGGCCCTTTGGTTCCTGTTTGGAATGTTCCCTAGAGTTTACCTCCTTGTTATTCCAACCTCAAGCTTGCTCTCCTGTTATAGAGTTTCTCCCCATTTTCCCATGTGTTATTTTCTATCTCTTTGGTCTATTTTTTTTTAAATTGCACTTATTAGTGTATTACATTTTTATATGTTGCCTGTCTTTTCCTATATAAGTTCTTTGAAGGCATGGATTTTGTTATGTTCACTTTTGTATCTTTAGCTCATAAAACTATGTCTGGTCCATAGTAGATACACATGAAATATTTGTTGATTTTTTTCATAGAACTTATCAAAATTGGCATATGATGACTGTATAGTGTAATGAGTTAAGGTATGAATTGTTGAGCTGTGATCTTCCTCTTGTCACTTACTAGGTGTGAGACTTGGACAAGTGTCTTAACCCCTCTGCTCCGTATTTTTCTTACCTATAAAGTGAGGAGTATATTATAACCTGTTTCAAATTCACATATGAGCTAGCTCTGTATTCATTTGTTTTGTTTTAGTGTTGTCATTTTCATATTTTAATGCTAAGTTCACACTAATTTCATAAAAATCATTTGGAGTTTTTCTTTTTTATATTTGGAACAGTTCAATAATGGTGAAATTTTCTGCTCTTTCAAGATATGGTGGAATTCTTTTGTGAAATCATCAAGGCTGGAATTTTTTTTTCTTGTATGTGAAGTAACTTGGTTATCTTTTTCTTGGTAGAAAGGGACCTGTTAGGATATTTAAACTTTTTGGATTCTTTTTAGCAAATTATATCCGCCCCCATCATCTCTATCACTCTTCTCACTGTCTCTTTTTCTACTTTTTTCAGACATTGATATCTTGTAACCAATCTGTTCCATTGCCAAACCATCACCATCACAATTACTGTTATTCAGGTTTTGTTACCTCTTCTGGGTTATAGCCTGTCTTGTAGTTGCTAGTTTTTTTTTTTTTTTTTTTTTTCCTATCACCTATAACATCAAATCTTATTAGATTAAATGTCATAGCTTATGGTATCAAGTATTCATTCATTTAGTATATATTTATTCAGTATCTGGTATGTGGCAATCATACAGAGAAGAGTACAAGCAAAGCCCTATTCTCATGGAGCTTATATTTCAATGGATAGTATCAGACAAGTTACAAAGAAACATAAATACAAATGTATCAGGTGATAAATGAAATCAAGAAAGTGAACTGAGATATAGGGACTAGAGAGGAGGTTGAATGCCATTTTATGTAGGGTGACAAATGTTGAGTGGAGACCCCAAAGAAGTGATAAATGGGAGCCCCCATGGAGAAGTGCTTGAGGCAGGTTTAGTAAGCACAAGGGCCCTGAGGTGGGACTCTGTTTGTCATGTTTGAGAAATAGCAAAGGCACCAGGAGTGAGCTCTTGGGTGAGATAAGGTAAAAGTAGTAGAAAAGAAAGCCAGAGCCTAATTGTTGTCAGTGTGTGCTTGGAGGGATGGAGTGGTGCAGAGGGGTGACAGATCACACAGAATGTTAAAGAACATTGTAAGAACTTTTGATTTTATTGAGTGACCATCATTAGTTGTATTTTTTTCTTTCCTTTTTATCCAGGGAAGTGACATGATCCAGACTTTCTTGAAAAAAATTACTATGACTGTCTATAGAAGCTAGATTACAGAAGGCTGTTGATTTAGTTCAGGAAAGTAAGACCATTAGATTTTATCATAGATATAGTGGTAATACAGGAGAAGTCATTGGATTTTGGTTACACTTTGACAGTTAAGCCATCAGAATTTGCAGGTGGACTAAATGTGGAATTTGAAAGAAAGAGCCATTCTTGATTTCTCTCAAAGAGGTTTTGGTCTCAGCAATCTGAAAATATTGAGGTCATTTACTGAAGTAGGGAGTGTTTTTTAAAAACAACAAATTTGGACCTGGAATCTAGAGTATGGCTAGTCATTGTAGTGCATGCCTATAATGCCAGTAATTCCAGAGGCTCAGACAGGAAGATCACAAGTTCAAATCCAGCCTCAGCAATTTATTGAAGCCCTTTGCAACTTAGTGATATCCTGTCTCAAAATAAAAAATAAAAAGGCTGGGATTTGGCTTAGTGGTTAAGTGCCCATTGGTTCAATCCCTAGACCAAAAATTTTTATTTTGTTTAAAATAAAAATTAAAGCATAAAAAAGAAAAAAAGAGTATGGTTTTCAACCTCTTAAGGTTGGGGAATGTTGTGTAAATGATGTCAAACAACAATTTGGGTGCTAGATTCTGGAATTCAGAAGACAGGTCTTTGTGAAAATTCTTTCATGGCTCTTCATTGCTGATGAATCCCAAATTTCTATCACCACATCCAACAACTTTGACCCCAGCCTACTTTTTGGTCTTGGTCTCACATTATTACATTACCTGGATTAAATCAAACAGGCTTTGCTATTTATAGACTATTCTATACCTATCTTTTTCCATTTTGAGGACTTTGCTCGTGCCATTTTTCATATATGGAATACCTATCATCGCAGCTCTGTCTATTGGAATATTATCTAGTTTTTTTGTGACTTTAAATATAAGAATGGAGAGAGAGAAGAATGAGTCTTGGAAAGGAAATTTTTATGTTCATTTGTGGTGTTTTTGAACAGGCTCTTCTGTTTTACTTCTGTGTGCTTATTTTTATTTTTTTTGTCATGCTAAGGATTCAACCCTGGGCCTCACTCATGCTAGGCAAGCAACCACTCTACCACTGAGCCACCTCTAGCCCCATGTGCTCATTTTAACCTGTGGTGCAATGTGTCTTCTTAGTGACAGTTGGGAAAATGTTGACTTTTATTTTCTTTCTTTTCAGATGGGAACATTTAAAGCACATGATGGTGAATATTTCTTAGAACCTATCATGAAGGCAGATGGGAGTGAACATGAAGAAGACCACAACAAGCCACATCTTATATATAGACAGGAATTGAAGAGCTCTTTTCTACAGTCTCCCAGACCTTGTGAAGTTTCAGGTAAACTATAAAGTCAAACTTTTCTGTTAAGTTGTGATACAGTTCTAATCTTCTTTTTTTTTTTTTTTTTTAAATATTTATTTATTTGCTTTCGTTGTACACAATGTGTTCATTTACGTGGTGCTGAGGATCGAACCTGGGCCGTGCACGTGCTAGGCGAGTGCTCTACCGCTGAGCCACAACCCCAGCCCCAGTTCTAATCTTCTTATGGTTTAGCTTTTACATATTTTCCTTAAATATTTAGTTATTTTTAATTGAGAAATAAAAATTATACATGTACTTAGGGTTATGATGACCATCACATTCCAGCGTCTTTCCTACCCCTATTCCCCCTCTTAAATCCCTTTTTCCTCTCTGCCCTATCTAGAGTTCATCTAATCCTCCACCACCACCACCACCCTTCCCTGCCACAGCATATTATGAATCAGCATCCTTAAATCAGAGAAATCATTCAGCATTTGTTTTTTTGGGATTGGGTAATTTTACTTAGCATTATATTCTCCAGCTCCATCCATTTACCTGCAAATGCCATCATTTTATTCTCTTTTAATGCTGAATAATATTCCATTGTGTGTATATACCACATTTTCTTTATCCATTCATCTACTGAAGGGCATCTAGATTGGTTCCAAAGTTTAGCTATTGCAAATTGTGCTGTTATAAACCTTGATGTGGCTGTGTCCCTGTAGTTTGCTGTTTTTAAGTCTTTTGGGTATAAATCGAGGATTGGGATAGCTGGATCAAATGGTGGTTCCATTCTAAATTTTCCAAGGATTCTCCATACTGCTTTGCATATTGATTGCACCAATTTGCAGTCTCACCAGCAATGTATGAGTGTGCCTTTTTCCCCACATCCTCGCCAACACTTATTGTTGTTTGTATTCTTAATAACTGCCATTCTGTCTGGCATGAGATGAAGTCTTAGAGTAGTTTTGATTTGCATTTCTCTAATTGCTAGACATGTTGAACATTTTTTCATATATTTGTTGATTGTTTATCTTCCTCTAAGAAGTGTCTGTTCAGTTCCTTGGCCCATTTATTGACTGGGTTATTTGGTTTTTCGGTGTTAAGATTTTTGAGTGCTCTATCTGACGTGTGTGTGGTAAAAACTTGTTCCCAATTAGAAGGCTCTCTCTTCACCTCACTGATCGTTTCTTTTGCTGAGGAGAAGCATTTTAGTTTGTATCCATCCCATTTATTGATTCTTGATATTAATTATTGTGCTATAGGAGTCTTATTAAGGAAGTTGGGGCCTAATCAGACATAGTCATCTTTACCCTAAGTACATGTATGAAGACATGAATGATGTGTCTCTACTTTTTGTACAACCAGAGATATGAAAAATTGTACTCTATATGTGTAATATGAATCGTAATGAATTCTGTTGTTAGATATAACAAATTAAAATTAAAAAATAACTTATGTTTCTATGCATTGTAAAAATAAGTTGCTTTAAATACTCTGCCTGATATAAGAAGAAATTATTTAAAATATATATATGACATGTATATATACATATATAGGAAGCAAGTTTCTTTACTTGAAGATAAGATTATATACTTTGAAAATCAAACTCTAATAAAAATACTAAAATTTAAAAAATTATATATGTATATATATACACACACACACACTGTGTACAGCCTCTTGTTTTGAAATATGTGCACATTGTGAAATGGCTAAATCAAGATAATTAACATGGATTACCTCACATATCTTTTTTTTTTTTTTTTGAGGTGAAAACACTTAAAATCTTCCAGAATCTGATACATTTCCATAAACTATAGTCACTGAGTTGTAAATAGATCTCTTGAACTCATTCCTTCCATCTAACTGAAATTTTGGTTTCCTTTAACCAACATCTCCCCAACCCTCCCCAACTGCCCCTGGTAACCACTGTTCTACTCTTTACTTCTATGAGTTCAACTGTTTTAGATTCTATATGTAAGTGAGATAATATGTTATTAAATATTGAAAGATATGATATTTTATACAATCTTTTGACTTGTAAGTATCTATTAGAAATTTTCTGTCTATAGGTAATTTTTTTATAGTAAACTGTTTAAATTCAAAAAAAGGGATTTTGTGAGGGATTTATAGTTAACAATCATACGGAATTTTATGTTAGTCTGTTATCTACAGTAGTGTCATTTAGTTGGTCTCAGCAGAATTTTAGATTAAAAATACAACTGAACATAAATAACAATATCACATGGCTCAGTTTTGCATGGTTTTAACATTTTCATAAGTGGAAATAAGTTGCACATAGCTGTGTCTCTTCCTTTTTGCTCAGTATTGTTTCTGGGATTCATCTACATTAGTGTGTGTAGTTCATTCCTTGTCAATGCTGCGTGGTCTTCATTTTCTGAGTATATCAGACACTGGTATACTAGTTCCTGCATTTGTTTTCTTCTTGAACTTGTGACTTCTTTGTTGTTTTTGCTAATACAGAAGATACCACTGTGAATGTTATTGTCCCTATCTCCTATGTTTGAGAGTTCCTCCATGGTATATAAATAGACACTAGATAATTTCATGTTGTTTTATGGAGTGTTTTTTTTTTAAATCATATTTATAGTTCCAGCAATATAAGAGAGAGGTATATTTTCATCATATTTTTCCTGCAAAATTCAGACTACTGAAGATTTATAATAGATTAGAATCTGGAAGTCATAGATTACTAAAGGATAAATCTGTTACCAGTAAAATACTTTACTTATACATTGTATAAAAGTTGTTTTCATTAAGAATTGTGTCTGTATGTGTACATGAATCTTCATCATTTATAAAATGGTGTACCATAATATAGTGGAGAAAAGGCACCTGCAGTTATCATCAAAGTACAAAATCTAGACAAAAGAGTGGGATTAGAAAGGATTTATTTGTGATTGTAGGTGTCCATAAACTATAGTTCCAAACACTGTGATGCCATCTGTTTTGGGATATAATGATATGTAGGCCTTTGAAGGTTTTCCCTGGGAATGCACTTCTTAACCTTTGCTATTATAAGGGTGCCAGTTTGGAGTGGTTCTCACTGTGTCTAAGGCCCTGTTTTAAATCTATTGACATAATAGATGCCTTTCTTATGCTTTTAATATGAGCATAAGGGTTTCATTTTTATGGCTTCAAAGAAAACACAAATGGGTACAGCTTCACAATAGAACTCTACAGAAGGCAGCTTATGCTTGTTCTGATCTACCATTCAGGAGCAGCTTGTTTAATGAATTGTTTAGCTTCTTAAGAAGAAAACCACCAAGTAGACATTCTGAATGCATAAATGTTTCACATAATGATATGCAGGGTTTCACATTCATGATCAGCATTCATTATCAGCAAGAAAATAATTCAAGTAAAGCTGGGTTCTTTTGTTTAAAAAATATTTATACTAAAGATTTGTTATTAAAAACTACAAATAATAAAACAAATGCAACTCTATGGAATTTAATTTTAATCAAGATATACTTTTTTTAATATCTGTTAAAATGTACAAAGTGCTATTCATTCTTTTCAATAATTAAATTTCTCCATTTTTTGGTACAATTAACATGTATAGTTTTAATCACTAATAAAGGCAATCAATTAATGGCCTAAAATTAGCTACTAATCATCATTTTGTTAGTAAAAGTGAAGAGTTGTGAATGTAATTAGTGAAATGTCATCCAAGGTGTTTTTTCCTTCCCAATTCACACATTGTTCAGAAATACTTGCAGGGTTTTCTTTATTCTAGTCAGCACACCTTCAGGAGAATCCTTCAAACAGGTGGGCCTACTGATTTAGCACATGAGCCAATGTGATTAAATGGAGAAGAAAAGGTGACTTCTTTTTTTCGTTGTTCTATGGATGGTTTTAATTCGTCATGACCCTAACGTGTTACAATTCATAGTGGCTTCAGCCTTGATGAATTAGATTAAATTTTTTCCAAGGCCAGAGTTCACCATGTGTCTTGAAGCCATACAAATTCAATTTTTGGTAGCCAGACCTAGCCATTGTGTATGCCATATTCTTAGATGTTAGATATACTCTAAGTAAAAATCCAGGGGAAACAGCAAAGCAAGCAATTAAGAAATCCCACAGTATCTAAAAAATATCAAACAAAAAACCCACACATATCACCACCCAAGCAAAATAAAATAAATAAAACTGAAGGGGAATGAAAAACGTCTCTGAATTCTGTCGAGTGTAATTCTGTTATTGCTTATCCTCAAAGGGCCACTCAAGAGACTTTGTGATCCCCAACCCCTGTCCCACATCTGAATGTCTTGGTGTAGGAAGGAGGATCAGATGTGAGTGAAAAGTGAAATGTTTTTAAATGGGCTTTAAGGATGTTGACTAATTTTTAAATTTCTGTGTTTTTCTCAAATTTTTCTAAATTTCTAATATTGAGTCCTTAATATTACAAAGTACATGAAAATTGATTAGAACAGGGCTAATCAATTAGACAAGAGAGAGTAAAGCATTTTGCATCTTCAGAATCCTGATGTGTGGGGTGAAGAGTTACCCATTTATCATTTCAAAAGAGCAGAGTGCAAATGTGTATGAAGTCCTGGGAGGCTCTCAGGGCCACAGACCTGAAAGAACTTCAAGGATTTCACTGGGTTTATTTAGATAGATAGATAGATAGATAGATAGATAGATAGATAGTATAAATCAGTTGGTATGGTGTCTTTTTTTTTCCCCCCAGATGGTTTTGGAGCAAATTATATTCTATGCTTGTATAATTATATAAAAATGAACCCCAATGTTATGTATAACTATCATACACTAAAAAAGATAGTTTGGGATTTAAATCAGAAAGAGACTGAAGGAAGAGAGACTAAAATTGAAAAGAAGCAATCTATCAACAAAGTATTTAAATTATCAAACAAGTAAAGTGAACATTAAAAAGTAAATTGAAGATAATTTCCTTAAGCATTTTTTAAAACATTGATAAGATTTTAAAATTTTTATTTGTGAGTAATCTATTTGTATATTTCTGTGAATTTATGAGAACTGCTTTTTTAATAAAATTGTATGTATCTGAAGATTATTTCCCTTTCCTTTAAGGATAATAATTTAATCAGCATCTGTCTGGGGAAAATCCAGATGGTTTTAGTGTCAGCAGAGGCTACAGTGCACTTAGTAACCTGGAAGTCAGGAAACAGAGTTTGAGTTCTGGGTTTGAGACCTACATTTCTCTGGTTGTAGCCAGAGTAGGAAATAGTTGGAGAATTTAATCAGTTTCTTTTAAAATTGTTTTTAAAAATATATTTTTATTTTTAATTGATATATAGTAATTGTATATATTTATGAGATACAGAGTGGTATTTCTGTACATGTACAGGATGTGCAATGATCAGATTAGGATAATTGTCATATCTTTCAACTTAGACACTTATTATTTCTTTGCGTTGAGAGCATTCAAAATTCTCTCTACTAGCTATTTTGAAATATTCAATTAATTGTTAACCATCATAATTATTCTATTGTGCTTTTGAACATTAGAAGTTATTCCTCCTTGCCAACTACACCACTGCACCCAATAACAATCCTCTTTTCATCCCCCCTCCCCTTCCTAGGCTCTGGTAACCATTGTTTTATTCTCAGAAGTAGAGAATGAAGTCAACTTTTATGTTTCCACATGTGAGTAAGAGCATGTGGTATTTGTCTTTCTGTGACCATTTCACTCAGCATCTTGTCCTCCAGTTCCATCCACGTTGCTGCAAATTGACAGGATTTCATTCTTTTCATCTATGGCCATATCATCCTGGATACTCTCAGATCTGGCCAGTTTCCTTTTTAAATGAATGACACAATTAGATAATTGACAGCTATGGAGACCAAGCGGTTACTGGAAATGATAAGGGGAGGTGTCATAAGGACACTGAGGTATCCATAGGGCACTGAACACACATGCTTCTCCCAAAAGGCACTTTGGTTATGTGGGACCACTATTGCTTTTATATTTTATAGAGTAGTTAAAAATCTAGATTGGAGCGGGGGAGTTACCAGGGATTTAACCCAGGGATGCTTGACCACCGAGCTACATCCCTAGACCTATTTATTTATTTATCTATCTATTTATTTTTGAGACAGGGTCTTGCTAAATTGCTTAGGGGCTCACTAAATTGCTGAGGCTGGCCTTGAACTTGTGATCCTCCTGCCTCAGTCTCCCAAGCGGCTGGGGATTGCAGGTGTGTGCAGCCACACTTTGTGGTTAGATTTTTTTTAAAGTGAGAGCTGAACATGGTTTGTTAGACATCAGTTTGTAATGTCTTACTTAATGATTTCAGAAGTCATTGCCTTTTATAGCATTTTAAAAATTTATAGGCAAAGAAGGTGCCATTACAGAAGGATCATAAAAATAGCTATGACAGTGGCCGGTATTTTGAACTAATAACTTATTAATGGTGTTTTCAAGGGTCAGCTCAAGCCTCTACATATACAGAGATCTCATTCTCCTTCCCACTGCTTTACTGCATCTGCTCTCTCAAAGGTCACGTTGGACCTTGACCTTCTCCTTGTCAAGAGCAATACTTTTAGTCTTCTTGCTGCTGTTTGGGGGGAACATTTCCCAACTATCCATCAGCTTCCCCTAATTGAGTTTCCCTTTCTTTAGGTTCTCTGGTATGTTTTACTTTCAACTTTGCTTCTCTGCTTTCTAATTATTCCTCACATTTCTTTTTTTTTTTTTTTTTTTTTTTTTTTTGTGGTACTGGGGATTGAACTCAGGGGCACTCGACCACTGGGTCACATCCCCAGCCCTTTTTTGTATTTTATTTAGAGACAGGGTCTCACTGAGTTGCTAAGTGCCTCGCCATTGCTGAGGCTGGCTTTGAACTCGCGATCCTCCTGCCTCAGCCTCCCAAAGTGCTGGGATTACAGGCGTGCGCCACCGCGCCTGGCTCTCACATTTCTTTTGCTGTTTGTTATTTTTTCATTTTCCGAGTTAAGCATTGTTGTGTTTCTTTTGTTGTTGTTTGGTTTCTTTTTGGTACCAGGGATTGAACTCAGGGGCACTCGATCACTGAGCCACATCCTCAGCACTATTTTGTATTCTATTTAGAGACAGGATCTCACTGAGTTGCTTAGAGCCTCGCTGTTGCTGAGTCTGGCTTTGAAAACTATCCTCCCGCCTCAGCCTCCACCCCTAGGATTATGGAAGTGTGCCACCGCACCTGGCTAATCATTGTTTAAAGTGCTTTTCTTGGCCACCATTTTAAACCATCTTTTATAGAGTATACATGATTTATTTTTTTCTTCCTTCCAAATTTTAACCACTGATTTGAACAATACATAATTTTTGAAAATGTTTTAACTTTAGTGCCTGTTTTAAGATTAAACCTCAGGTATACAAACTGCAGGACGCTAATGTCTCTTGGATGTTCCAGTGGCCTTTAGAGTTAGCACAGCAGAACCTGAAGCCACTCTCCCTCTTCTTCTCCCAGCCAGCCACACTCTCCAGAAGAAGCCTTTTTTCTTTTTTTGCCCAAGTTTCTGTTTAAGTCAAGCACAGACTATAATGGAAACTTAACAGGTGCAGCTTTTATTAAGCAAAGATCCTACTCTACTAACTTGAAAAGATTTATTTATAATTTAATGAGAAACTATTTGCCTCAATCATTCGGATATCCCCTTTGGCCTTGTTTTTTAATCAGTATTACATAGCGCATGAAAGTAGTTTATTTTCTTATGTGGTTAGTCATCAGTCTTATTGTTACAGTCCTGTTCTTGAGTTTAAAATTTGTTCCAAACAAACAAAAATCCTACATGATGAAATTTGACCTAATCAGGTTCTAAGGTTATGAATCCTGTGGAGTAGAACTACTTCATTTATACAGCCACACATACTCTTTCTTTCTTCAAAGTCGAATCTTATTGATCCTTAGTGTAACTGTGAAGCATGCTCATCTGCAGCTTCCAGATGTTTTCTATCTGAGGTAAAACCTAGAGGTGGTGTGAGTATTGGTTCCATGTGTAGAGGGTTATCCTATCAGCTGACCTGTTATGTCAGTTGTGTGCTCTGCTTGCCACAGTGGTGAATGTACATTATTAATAATATATTCCAAAGAGAAGGATCGATTTGCCTGTATGTGGTAATCATTTTTAATTGTCATTATTTTTTCTGTGGCAATAACCACTAGAGCTTTCTAGTTTTATTTCATTTATTTATGAAATAAATGAATTTTGTATTACCCAGTGCTTTCTAGTTTTATTTCATTTATTTACGAAATTTTGTGTTATCTAGTTTTAATTTTAATAAAGTTAAAGATTCTCAATTAGGGTGAATTATGTCAAATGGACAAATGACTAAGAGAACAAACATGATATAAACCAGAGGGTATACTTAACTAGTCCTCAGATGCATTGTGAAAACAATAGTTCTTTCCAGGAAGGACTACATGGTTATTCTGAACAATTAATATAACAAGTTTCTTTTTAAATTCCATTCTTTGTATTAGGATTGTGTATTTCATTTATTAAACTAGAGAAGGTTTTGTGGTGGAAATAATGATTCACTGTTTTCCAGTTTGGAAGGCAAGGGTTTTTTCCTTAACATTTTTTTCTGTGTAAGCTTAGAAATGAATAGGAGAGGATTATGAATCTTGAGATATGAAAGAAGCTATTATAGTGATAACTCTTAAATGAAGATTAAACTCTTCCAGCATCTTGAATATAATGGTGTCAAACCACTGTTTGTAGTTAAGATTTAATTGGCTTCCACTGTTTGTAAAGTTAGCATTGTTTGCTCACTGCTAGGAAGACTGATGATTTCTTCTGGCCCATGTCATCTTGTTCTGGTTCATGGGTAGATCAAATCTATGTTAAGAAGGGATTGAGATTATCGACCCTTTGAAATATACTGCATCTATTTTTCTGTTGTGCCTCCATTAAGAATTTTTTTTATCCTTGCTTTAAATAGGTTTACATCTTGTTTTGAAATTCGCATATAGGATTTTTAGTTAGTCTGCAACTTGGTTTGGTTTCTGTGAGTTTTCACTTGATAGCAATGTAAGCCTCCCGTGCTAGAATTGAACATATTTCCATTTTACCTTCTTAAGTGCTCATTCTTTGTGATTGGTCTGCCACTTTGCATTTTCTTTTTCTTTGTCTAGTTTTATATTCTTAGTCACTTATTCTTTAAAAGATTTTAACTTCAAATCTTTGCTTCTACATTTTTCAAATGTAAAAAATCCTAAATGTGAGTTTGAAGGAGCCCTAATTAGGAAGGGCTTTGCTCACCCGCAAACCTGAATGTGAGTTATTTAAATTCTTAGAAGGTGGTCTTCTTTTAAGATAAGAAGACAAGAAGAAATCTTTCTCTAACTCTAAGCTCTCTCTAAGAAAGTAGAATATATAACTCTGTGGAGTCATCATGATTTTTAAAGCACTTTTATCTAATTACTACATTTATATTATAGATTCTTGCTTTACTGAAAATTGCTATTCAGTTGCTTTGTAATTAAGTGTCTTATTCATTTTCCTATAGTT
Organism: Tamias sibiricus; assembly: GCA_025594165.1. Classification (NCBI taxonomy): domain Eukaryota; kingdom Metazoa; phylum Chordata; class Mammalia; order Rodentia; family Sciuridae; genus Tamias; species Tamias sibiricus. The sequence continues at coordinate 100,367,335 of CM046661.1, read as the reverse complement.
AATGTACTAGTCATAATTTTGCAAGATTTACATTGTGGGCTTTAGAATCTCTAGCCATGGAATATTTTACAACTTAGTGTATATAGTTAACACTACCTTGCATTGTTTTTAAACATATAATATGCCTCTATTATTCTACCTACCAGTTTTAAGATTCTGTTCTGTGCTCCTTTAAAGGAAAAGGTTACTTTTTATTTCATTTTTCACATTCTCTGCAGCAGCTTGCACCATATTGTACATATGAGAACTACTGGGTAAATAGTTGAGAGATTAGTACCAAAATAACTTTTCTGCTTATAGGCAAGTGTGTAAGATGAGATTCATTGAGAAGGTGCTTTGAGGCCTTTTAGAGGGGGGTACCCAGCTCAGCTGTGAATGTCAGGAAAGACTTACTTGAGAATTTAATTTATTATCTGAGACTCCAAAGATGACTAGGAATTCCTTAGGGAAAGGGAAGCAGTGGGAAACATTCTGTATGGCAGAAACAGCATGTGGAAATGCCTAGAAATGAGGCAGTGCTTACCCCATTTAGGGAGCTAAAGGTGGTTAATTAAGACAAAATATGGGACTCTGGGAGATGGCAAGTTGATGTAACACTGCAGAGGTAAGCAGAAGAAAGCACATGAAGGTCTGTGTAAGCCTCATTAAGTGACTTGGGTTTTATTTCTCCATCAGTACAGCACGTATTCTGAGTAGTTCCAGCAAGGGTCCTGGTACAGGGTCTGATTACTAACTTGTTCTTCAACAATCCCTGTTGTTGGAGGCAGTGCTCTAATCAGCCAGATCTACCCTGCCGGTAGAGGTCATGGCAATGCTTGTAGCTATGGACAAAGAGAGGATGGGAATAGGTACCCAGGGAATTGTGGGAATTAGTGAGTAGATGCTGGCCAAATAAAACCAAAACATGAACACATACAAGATGGGCAGTTAAGATATTGGTATTGTAAGAACTGTTTGGGAGACATTTGACAAGACATTCAGAAGGAATGGGTATTTTTTGGCAAATGGATTGACAGTTAAACTTTATGTGTATTTAGGGAAACAAAAATATGTAGGGGCTTGAGATATTCAGAAATAAAATACACTCTGGGAAAAGAAAGAACTAATATTATTCTCAGTGCAAAACTGACTAGGATTTTCATTCAATTTAATTTTCTGTTATCATGATTTGAATAATTTTCCATATAATAATAATTTCCCATATAATCTATCAAATTTTGATTATCTGATGACCACCCCTCAAAGCCTATATTAAACAATTTGAGGTAAACTTCTTAAAGAAAAATAATAAAAAATTATGAACGCAACATTTCTAATGTTCCTTTCAAGGCCTTACAAAGGGACTTTGCATGTGAGAGGCCAGAAATGTAAAACTTCTTTAAGTTCATGGCAAATTCACTTAGGACATTGTAAATCACAATACGGGCTGGGACTTCAGAGGAAGCACTGTGGTTTAACTTCTAGAGAATTTGGGAGATAAAAGACCATTTATTCTGTGACATATGACCACTGTGCTTCATTGTCCTGCCAGCACACATAACAGAATAACTGGAATTTCTTGTGTGTAGTATTAATGAGAGTTTTTTGGGATTTTCCTATGTTGCCATCTTTCTTCAGGGCCATTGATTGAAAGAACCAGATTGATCTCAAATCTTTATCCAAAGTAGAGCTGCAAGCTTTTATATTCAAGTCCTGGCTCAGCTCTATGTTTCTGTAATGCAAGGAGGACGAAACCCCATATTTTTGTGAATATGACTAACTAGTTCCCTCTTTTAGTCTTTTAGGAAGCAGCTTTTCCCATGACTCTGGTTACTAAATTCTCAACATTCTGCATGTGTTACCACATGTGACCTTTAGAAGAATCATGTGATGTGGTATTTAGCTGTAATAATTGATATTGAGGAAATCTGAATTCATTTCTTTGTTATGCCACTTACTCAGCTGGTGGCTCTTGAAATTTCACTTAGCTTGTATCACATGTCTGTTTTAAAATGTGCACAGTAATAGTAGCTGATTCAGGGATGCTTACAAGAGTGATGATGTAATGATTCTTTTATGATTCAAGTTTTAGCAGGCCAAAGGCAAGTCCTCAAAGGCTAGTCTTCTGCACATTTATTACTAGAAGGCATTCTAACTTAAGAAAATCTTTGAAGTAGAGCAGTATAAAATACTTTATAAACTACAAGCCCTAATTTGAAAGTAGTGGCCAAGATTTCCAATGATATAAAAAAATCATAAAGAATTATAGATTTTCATGTTTTTTTTAAATACCACTGATTTAAAAAATAAGTGTCTTACAGATTTATATTTTATTAGCTATGTTACCATGGTCAATGAGTGTATTTGCCCTCCCTGTTCCTCATTTTCCTCCTTTACAAAATGAGAATAATAATAGTGCTTATTTCATAGAGATTTTGTTAACATGTGAAGTGTGCCAGTATGTGGTAGGTAATAAACACTTTCTTGATATCATGTGTATTATTATTGTTAATACTAGTACTAATAAGAAAACCCAATAACTTAAAACTGTGAAAGTATGTTAGATTTCACAATATATCTGATATGGTCATTTTATTTCAAGGAACACTCAGTTCTTTGAGCTGTAAGGCATTCAACAAGTGGTTTCAAATGTTGACAGACTAAAATATACATCATTGGATTTTATGCCCTAATTTAAAAAAATAAATGGTTATGTGCTGTTGGAGAAGGGAAGATATTTTTTCTCCATCTGGTAAAATACAGAGCACTATTATGAATTCTATATCTAGATAGCAAAATAAACATTATACTTGATGTTAGGGAAGTCAAAGGTAATTTATCTGTCTTTCAACTGCTTCTATTGTACATCACATTAGTATTTTCCCTACCATGAATTCTGGCCTCTTTTGTCTTCTTCGTCTGTATATTTCTTTTTTACATCTCCCTCCCTCTCTGTCCTTCTGGTCTCTAATTCCATCCTCCATTTTGCTTTCTTTATCCTAACCCTGTTTTCTATTTCCCATGAACTTTTATTAAGCACTTATAACAGATTGCCCAATCGTTTTCTCAGTCTTTAAGGAATTTATAGTTTGGTGGTGGCAGTTGTGGTAGTGACTGCATTTAGTGGTGAGCTGATGAGAAGCGGAACTCGGACTTTATCTTATGGTGATCTTCTAATAAGAATCAATTTATCTCATTCTAATAAGGATGAGAAAAAAATGAATGTTTCTAAAAGTGAACATTTTTTGATATAAATAAAATATGAATGGGAGGGACAATAAATTGATAGTGGCAGAACCATGTGGGAGGCTCTTTGTGTCTAATTTTGCATTCTTGATTCTAATAGTGTTCCGAGAAAGACCTGAAGGAGTTATAAGAGGAGCAATTCAAGGAACATTTTGAAGGAGAAATGGCAAAATGTGGCAACTAGAACCTAAGTGTGAGGGAAGGGTGAAAGAGTCCATGTTGGTATGCAGGTTTGAGTGTGAATCATGGGCACTGGGAGGTTTCATTCACAACAGGAATAAGGGAACTGGTAATGGGAGAGGAAAATGATGGATTTAGTTACACACATGTTGACTGTTAGGTGGCAGTAGGATATTCAAATAGGACTATGGACTTCTATTCACATTATCACCTAACAATTTTTGGTAGTTTATATTCTGATTAATTTCTAACTTCCTGGCATTATAAATCTATACTGTATAAGTGTTATAATCACTGATGTAATTTTTCAAGGATTTTATGTTTAAGCAGGCAGATTATCATTGTTCCATGATATGCATGATCTTGTATTTTGGTTTGGTATAAATTAATTTTGGGTTATAATACACTGGCTATTAATAAAGGAGGAGACATTGTTTTAACATTTGACTTAATGGAACAGAAATAGAAAGGAAAACATTGCATAGAAATTATGTATTGGAGATGAGCACAGTAATGCATGCCTGTAATCTGAGCAACTTGGGAGGCTGAGGCAGGAGAATTGCAAGCTCAAGGCCAGCCTCAGCAACTTAGTGAGACCCTGTCTCAAAATAAATAATAAAAAATACTGGAAGTTGTAGCTCAGTGGTAAAGTATCTCCAGACACAATCCTCAGTCTCTACTACCCCCAAAAAATAAGTGATATAATTGAATTGGTAAGTATGCTTGGAGTAATGATTTATATAGGGTATTATGCAAAGGTCACTTGTCATTTGTTATACTGCTTTTGTATAAATACCAAGGAAAGGTAATATAATTAAATATTAAGTCTACAAAATATTAATAGGTGCTGTTTTATAAATAACATTTTATTTCTTAAAATTGTAATGACAAAACAAGTTCAGTTAAAGGGCATTGAGATGTTAAAGAAATTATTTAATAGTTTTTTTTTTATTCCCTTCTCTTCTACCTACCCAGTATAGTCAATGTTAAAAGTTTGGGGTGTATGCTTCCAGACTTTTTTTGGTTCATTATATAAATTTTTGAAATATGTACTTATATATTTTGAGAAATATTTTTTACAAGAATGGGATCCAGTTTTACATGCTACTTACATTTTTAATTTATAAATGTGTCATGGACATCTTTCTATTATCAAAACACAGGGCTGGGGTTGTGGCTCAGCGGTAGAGTGCTCGCCTAGCATGTGCGCGGCCCAGGTTCGATCCTCATCACCACATACAAATAAACGCATTGTGTACAACTAACATAAATAAATATTTTTAAAAAGCAAAAAAAAAAACCCCACATATACCTAATTCATCCTTTTAATGGGTGCCTCATATCTCATAGTCCAGTATTGAACAATTTTATGTTGAGAATTGTTAATTTATATAGTTTTTAATGTAGTCTCAGTTTTTTTTAAATTATAAGACCCTTTTTATTTTCCACCAGTGATTAATAGATATTTTTGAATACTTAAAATTGTTTAAATAAGACATGTATAGTTTTGTTAGTACAGTCTGTAAAAATTTGAACATTTTGCAAACATTTTGTTACTCTTTATGGTAATGCTCATAATCATGTGGTACAGCACTACTTGAAATAATAATTTGTCTTCTTATTGTTTCATATTGGAGGCAGATGTGTAAGTATTAAATATTTTGGCTATTCAGTTTTGTGAAATATCTTTAGTCATGTCCAACTTTTAATATCTCTGCATTGCATTCTTTTTTTCCTCACAGAAAATCAAATAAAGAAAACTGTTTTACGCTTTCACAACTATAGCAATATGAATGAAGATCTTAATATAAGGAAGGAAAGAGTTTTTTCAGATATCCTTCAAAAAATATATCATTAGAAGATGAAAGTAGCCAATTACATTCCAGGAATAAACGTTTTTTGTCTTACCCAAGATATGTGGAAGTTATGGTTACAGCTGATGCTAAAATGGTTCATCATCATGGACAGAATTTGCAGCACTATGTACTAACCCTAATGTCAATTGTAAGTAACTTAATATTACTTTTATGTTGCCTAAATTACTTAACTTAATTTTTTTTACATAATTAAAAATGTTTTTCCCCCAAACTCTTCATGTAAACAAATTGTATCTAGAAATTAGACTTCACTGAAGTTTAGCTCAGAAAGATATATCCAGAATACTATTCTGTTGCTTGCACTACTTTCTAAAACATTTGAAAATGTGTGGAACCATTGATAGAAAATGCTTGAATTGTTCTTTACTGCATTAAATGCATAGCTTCTGCCCTCTAGTGACAGGGATCTTTGTCACAATGATCTTTGAATCTGAATTTTAAAACTTCACCCTGCTCAAGTACTGAGGGGTGAGTGTGTTATTTGTACTGTTACTGCATTCTCTAAATCATAAATTTGGACAAGCAATCTTACAAATATGTTTACAGGGATAAAAGGATAAATTATTGCCAGTATAGCTATCTTTAAAAAGTTGGAGTAAAGATCACAATAGCTGTAAGAGTTGATGATCTGATGTTAATTTCTCTGTTGAACAATGTTGGTGCCATTGTTCATAGATTGAAGTTCCAATGCAAGTGAAGAGCACCAGTTCCCTGAGAGTGGCAGCTTCCTATATCACATGTATACATGTGTGTACATACATAAACACACACTTGTCATACTTCCCGAAACATTCTTGAATTTGGACAGTTGCTTTAAAGTTATTACTAAAAGCACCCCCTTTTATTCTCATGAGTATTCTGATTTAGTTGACAAATGATATGGTCACCTATTTATGTAGATTCAGGTAATTTGAACATATGCCATAGCTGGAAGTACACATAGAGGGAATTCAGACCCAGCTGGTTGAAAAGACTTGGTCAAGACACATTTGTAGGACCTTGTCAATTTCCCTTAACCAGAAATCACCAGTTACATTCCTTGTAACTTGAAAATCCTGAGAGTCTTATCATTTTCCTTAATATGACACTTTATCTTTAATTTTTATAATTAAATCATGTTCTATGCTGCCTAAATGTAGTATCTACAAAGTGGGTGCTCAATAAACAGTTACTGAAAGGATTAATTAGTGGATAAAATGAAAGTAATTTTTTTTCTGAACGTAGTACGTTTTGGTAAACAAAAACCAAAGATGATCCAAAGTGATTTTCTGCAATTGTGTAATACAAAAACTCATTTTGTCTATTGTAATTGAATTTTTAAAGTGACACAGGGATATCGATAGAAATTTATCCTGATGACATTTTTTTCCACTTCTGAATCCAAAATGGTTATTTTGTTGTGTCATTGTAAATGTGAGTGTGATGTACTCATAATCAAGGAATTCTAATGAGAACAAGATGTGGAGGATGTCAGGATGTATGTAGGAAATGATACCAATTAAATAGAACATTGAAGTCAACTTTGCAATTGAAAATGGTTTACCGAGTGACACTTATTAAGAAAATTGGGTTAAGGGAGATATTGAAGGAAAAAATTCGATTTTTACAAATGCAACAGTGCTTGAAGCATGGTAAGTGACAGATAACTGATGTCAGTACTTTGGAGAAACTAACCAGAAGAAGTAAAAGAATACAAGAATAATTTTGGAATATTTGCATCCATTTTTGGTGCTATCACCACGCTCAAATATTTTTATTTTGATTTTACATGCAAATCAACTAAGATCATCACTGTTAAGAAGATATTGTGGAGCTGGTGTTGTAGCTTAGTGGTAGAGCGCTTGCCTGGCATGTGTGAGGCACTGTGTTCAATCCTCAGCATCATATAAAAACAAATAAATAAAATAAAGATATTGTGTCCATCTACAACAACAACAAAAAGAAGATATTGTGGCATGTCATGAAGTAACTGAAGCTGGCCCTGTGAGTTTTAAATCAGTTTTTTGAGGGCAAAGCAAACTGACTTCATGGAGAGACTTGTGTCTGATTTTGCTTGGAATTATAGACCAATGCATATATACAAGTTATTTCCTAGATTTTTTAGTTCTACTAGAAAGATAGCAGATTTTAGCTGAAGGTGGGACTTTTGTAGAAGCTGTCAGCTGTTTTGCACTAAGCTTTCATTCACAGGGAGACAGATGCAGCAGGGTTGAGAAAAAAGGGAACATTCCAAATATAGGTGGAGTTGGAGGAAAATTTTTTTTTTTTTTTTTTTTTTTTTGGTATATGTCTGCTTTCTTACTCTGAGTCCAAATTTCAGATGACTTCCAAATATCTGGGTTTGGTGCTTTCTTCATTTTTCTTTCATTGAAAGAATGTTCAAATGAGAATATAGAGAAGTCAGCAGATTATAAGGTTTTCCACACACAACAAAACATTGTTGTTTTATAGGTAACAAACCAATAACAGCTGTATTCTTGGATATAAACAATGTTGAAGATGGAAGGCAACTTGGAAAAAAGTGGAAAGTCTCCCTGTTTGTATGGGACTCTTTAGATTCTAATATTGAAAGTATCATATCTTTGCAAATCCTTCACTCTTGGGCAAACTGGGCCAGTTGGTCACACTATGTAGAGTTTATCAAATCTAGCCCTACTTGTGAAGTCCACTTCCAAAGTTGCTCTAAAGAGGTGAGAGGAATGTATCCTCTATTTAAGTGTCAACAGCTGTTTCCAGTTGAAGAAGGAACCATGTAGGTTTTGCATGTTTTCTTCCCATTAATTTGGAAGGCACTGATTACATTATTCAAACATACACACTTGGTAATGTTCTGATTGGATCATGGTAATTTAGGAAAAAAACAGGAAAATATGATTGAGATTTGGAATGTCATAGTAAGCTATTTGAAGGAGAGCTCAAATTGAAGAAAAAGAGTTTTTATGCATTGAGTTCTTACATGTAATGGGCAAGTGACTGAATTAAGCAAATGGATTATATACACAAAATTTAGCAAGATTATTTACCCTTACCTATCCTGCACCAAGTAAACAAATGTGATATCTTCTTAAACTTTTTGACAGTTTAACAAAATGTCTGAGAGCAATGACATAGTAAAGTGAGTGTGATTTAATTTACTATTTAAAGTTTCATAATACGTTGTGAATATGGCTCATGAATTTCTATTTTCAAAGGGTTTCTGTAATTTAGCAGTACTGGGAAAGAATACAAACGTGTATATTGAGTGAAATAAGTATATTAAATGAGCGATCATATTCCAATCTTCTATTCTAAAGCTTTTATCCTCATATTTGGAAAATAGCATCAGGTTAAAATGGCATTTACAGACATTATTAAACTACCAAAATATATGTAAGCTAGAGCAATTATTTTCTTCAGCATGTTTATTTTGATATTCAGTGATAATAATAATAATAAACCTGAGGTATCTATTATAGGCCAGAGAACTTCACATGCCATTGTGTTTACTAAGGCTTACTTTTTTAAAAAAAAATTCTAATTTGTTATACATGCTTGCAGAATGCAATTTATTTCATATTACATATAAAGAGCACAATTTTTCAAGTCACTGGTTTTACATAAAGTATTTTCACACCATTTGTGTCTTCATACATGTACTTAGGGTAATGATGTCTAACTTATTCTGCCATCATTCCTATCCCCTTGCCCCCTTCCCTTCCCCTCCTTTGTTCTATTTAAAGTTCCTTCTTACTAAGGCTTACTTTATAATATTCACGTTGTCACACACTTAATAATGTAAATTTAAGAAGAATCATTGGATCCTCAAGAATTAAAATATAATTGCTATTATTAGAGGCATTTATTTAAAGTAAAAACTTTCACTTGAATTATATTGAGTTTATGTCATTGCTTTCAATTCCTTGGGTTCCTGGTATTTTCATTAAGGGGAAAATTTCAACCACACTGAAATAAAACCTGATCATGAAACTGGATGGAATTCAAAGGCATCATGTTAAGTGAAATAAGCCATACTCAGAAAGACAAGTATTACATGTTTCAGTCATATGTGGAAACCTAAAAAACAAAGAAGAAAGAAAGAAAGAAAGAAAGAAAGAAAGAAAGAAAGAAAGAAAGAAAGGAAAGAAAGAAAGAAAGGAAGAAAGAAAGAAAGAAAGAAAGAATAAAAGATGACCTGAAAAGAAAGAATCTATTAGGGGAGGAAAAGGGTACTGGAGGAACAAGAGAGAGAGGGGGAGGGAGGACACGATCAAAGCATGACACATGCATGTATAGAAATGTCACAGTAGAACCCATAATTTGCACAAATAATATGTGTTAATGATTATAATAAAAAATTCTTAAATGTCATTCATACATCCCAACATCACCTGGTTCATACTAATTCAGTATACAAGAGCATTGTGGCCAAAGGGACCCAGTGCTTCAACATTGTTGCCAATATTAAGACAAAAAATATGTAATTCCATTTTTTAGAGTTGAACCAACTGGCTTGTAACTAGTAATAGAGATAAAATTTAAATCCAGTCTCTTGACTGCATAGAACTTCTCTGATGCTGTGGTCAAGTGACCATGTAGGAGAGTAGCAATAGAGGTTAGGGAATGAGGTGAAACAGGGTTTGAAGTAGTTTTTATACCAAGAAATAATGTTAAGAACTTGGGATAAAATGCTGAAATTCTGCAAGATAATATAAAATAGAGCTTTAAAGTCAGACTGCCTAGGACTGAAATTGAGTTCTGTTGTGCCAGTAGCCTAAACTTCAATACATTACTGAACTTCTCTGTATCTTAGTTTTCTTACTTGTAAATGCACACTATAATAGTTTCTATGTCATTGAACTTCTTTTAAATGAATGAATACATGTAAATTTACAACACTTGGCATGTAATAATCATTCAATATATATTTTATATATTTGTTCTTTACTTATTTATTGCTTATCATTTATGAATTTATTAGTAGTAGGAAACTAGTACACTGCCATCAAGACATTCTCATATGGGGCACTGGTTTTATGGCTGAGAAAAGAACATTAGTGTACATACTGATTCTAAAATTCTGTGAATACCAAATGAGCCATATGGCTGTCCCATTGGTAAAATCACAGGTCAGCATTATTGAATAGAGTTACTCAGTGACAGTACCATTAAACACCAAATGCAGTACAAGGTATACCTGTTGTGTATGAGCACACAACTGTTTTTCATTATTAGGGAAAAAATAGACTTTATAAATACCTTTGAGATATGTCATTTGCCCTGTAATTTGACTTAGAAAATACCTACTTTTAAACTCATAGTATCCAAGGGGGTCTCTAAGCCAGACATAAGGTATACTGGGTTTTATGGCGAATATATTTTTAAAAGTTGCATGTAAAATAAGTAGTTATAAATTCAACTGTAAATTTCCACAGCTCTTATTTTAAAGTGAGCAATACTGCAGTGCTAACAAACCTGCTTGAAATCACGTATCATCTGATTCACTGCCTTAACTTACTGTCAACCCCACTGGGGCTACTACCACTGTTGTCAAAAAATGCCACCACCAGAGCCAAAGGCATTACTGCAGGTAAAGGTGACAAACCTTTAAGTATTTGTGGCTGCACCATTACAATAGCAAAGGTGCTGGAATGTGTATTTATGCCCATGCTGACCCTGCAGTGTCAGCAGCTCCAGAGATGTTCTTGGCCCTGGTTCTGATAGTGGTATCTTTGGCACCAGAGGCGTTGACACCAGTCATGTTCATGTTATATATTGTGTAGAAGAAGTTTTGGCTATGGAATGAGGGTCTTATTACTATTGCCTCTAGCAAACTGTAAGTTCTACAAAGTCAGGGACCATGTCCTCTTCCTTATCTCTTATAAACATTGCAAGGAGTAGATGCTGAACATTTGTTTATTAAACAGATGAGAGAAGTAGCATTCCCTGAAGCAGTTAGCTGTCTTGACTTGGGCAGTAGCCCATGAGAAGATGATCTAGGCATCAGAGGTAGTTTTCACTGCACAAGTGGCTTGTGTCTAAAGCATGTTATATCTTGGAAGGAGTACAAGGCAGAGGCATTGCCCATGGAAGGCGTTTCTGTTGCAGTGGAAACCTTTTTTTTCATTATTTGTTCTTTTTAGATATACATGACAATAGAGCATATTTTGATGTATTATACATACATGGGGTATAATTTATTCTAATTAGGATCCCATTCTTGTGGGTGTACATGATGTGGAGTTACAGTGATTGTGTATTCATATATGAACATAGAAAGTTATGTCCTGTTCATTTCACTGTCTTCCCTATTCCTATCCCCCTCCCTTCCTTTCACTCCCTTTGTCTAATCCAATGAACTTCTATTCTCCCCTTCCCCCTTATTGTGTATTAGCATCTGCATACCAGAGAGAACATTTGGCTTTGGTTTTTTGGGATTGGCTTATTTCACTTAGCATGATAGTCTCCAGGTCCATCAATTTACTGGTAAATGCCATAACTTCATTCTTCTTTGTGGATGACTGATATTCTATTGTGTATGTATACCACATTTTCTTTATCCATTCATCTGTTGAAGGACACCTAGGTTGGTTAGTGGTGACTTCTTTGAGGGATATAAGAAAGGAATATGAATTTGGAAAGAGGATACCACCTTAATATAATTCATGAACTGAATCCATCCAGAGTGCCTATTAGATTTGCATGTCAGTCTTAGAGAATTGAGGATTACATTCTGACTTATGTATGGCCTCTTCTGCAGTTATTTATATGATTCTAGATTAATCTACCTCCATGTAGTCCAGTAGTGTTAAATGTTAAAAATAATCAGAATTGAAAATATACAACTATGGAAAAAATATTAAATAAAACCACCAGAAAAGAATATGCCTAATATACAACTTTATGGAATATTGTGGTCATGTAAACTGTAGATATGACCCAGAATAAAGTTAATTTCTTGGTGAATCATTCCTAACAGTAGTTCTGAACTCTAATATTCATTCAAATCACTTAGGATTTTGTTAAAAAGGGTTCCTAGAGTTTACATTTCTTACCAGTTCTAGGTGATGTGGATGCTACCAATACCTGGACCAATATCAGTAGCAAGATTTAGGATACTGGTACTCAAACTTTGCTTCACAATAGAATCATTACTATACTGGGGACTTTAAAAGATGCTGATGCCTATTTCACAGCCATAGAGATTCTAATTTAATTGATAAAGAATGTGGCCTGAGCATGAGAATTTGTAAAAGTTCTCTAGGAGATTCCACTTTGCAGTTAAATCAGAGAATAGATGCTCTAGGACTGGTTTCTATTTGTAATGGGAAGAAATATTCATTTTAGACATCTAATACTACTTTTTTTTTTTTACTTGAAGGTTGCAGCAATCTACAAGGACTCAAGTATTGGAAATCTTATAAACATAGTAATTGTAAAATTAATTGTAATTCACAATGAACAGGTAAGGGACAGATCTAAAAATATGTAATTTTATTTGTGGTAGTTTTTTGGGGGGTTAGGGTGGGGGTTGGTGTCGGGTACTGGGGATTGAACTCAGGGCACTTGACCACTGAGCCACATCCCCAGCCCTATCTTTTGTATTTTATGTAGAGACAGGGTCTCACTGAGTTGCTTAGTGCCTCGCTGTTGCTGAGGCTGGCTTTGAACACACAATCCTCCTGTCTCAGCCGCCCAAGATGCTGGGATTACAGGCATGCGCCACCATGCCTGGCTGTGGTAGTCTTTTAATAAAGTTATATGTAGGCCACACAACTCTTATTAGAAATTAGAAATTTTAAAAAATTTACTTTAAAAACTTAATTTGAAGAAGAATGATATTACCCTTTTCTGTTGTGATGAATGGAAATAAAATGGGATAACAACAGTGTTTAACTGAGCTAAGGGAGTAACAAAAATCAATAAACAATTCATTATACAATCCTAATGTTGAAAGATTTTAAATGTGTTAATTTTTTACATTATTTTGTCTAATTGGTTAGACTCAATTTTGATCACAATGTTTTAGATGTTGCTAAAATATATTTAAATAAAACTGTGAAGGAGAAATGGAAAATACTGTTTGATAAATTGTATGGGTGTAATAAGCTTGGGAGGAGAAGAGGGAAAACATAAATGTTTTGACATCATACTGAATTGCTTATTATCTTGTGTAGGAAGGACCAGTCATCAGTTTTAATGCAGCCACCACATTACGCAACTTTTGTTTATGGCAGCAAACTCAGAATGTTCTTGATGATGCTCACCCTTCCCACCATGATACTGCTGTCCTTATCACCAGGTACAGTTTTGGAAATAACACTTCCAAGTGCAATTCTTTACTCTCTCTCCTGCATGATGACTGATAGATACTTCTCGTTACCTTGATTCTTTATCAATGATACATGGAATTCTCTATGGGAACATAATGAAATCATCTTTTCTTTCAGATTAGAATGCTAGTAGTTCCTTAGGAAATGAGCAATGTAAGGTTATTGAATAATAGTTTTGTCTAAACAAAAAAGTTCCTTATTACTTCAATGACAGAATGAGAGTATTAGGAATAATATCTGGAAATTAACAGTTATGGAACCAGGGTAGGTTTTACTTGTTCCCTTATTGCTGTTTCAGTTGCTTATGAGAAAATAGTATCTATTGAACTACCTGTGCTTTTTCTTTCTTTCTATCTATCTATCTATCTATCTATCTATTAATGAATCCATGGATCTATTCCTTGTTTTGATGTTCACTGCATATCATAATTACCAGACTACCTTTGCTAGGGTTGTTCTTAATCCCATTTATTTATAATAAAAACAGGTTCTGATATTATACAATTGTTTCCATTTTATGAGTACCAATGTACAGTGCTAAATCACATCTTGTTTCAGCAATACTAATACTACCAGAACATCTAGACCCTGGGTTTGTTATTTGGTTGGTTGGTTGGTTTACCAGTGAAACCCTTCACTTGGGAGTCAACCTCAAGGAAATGTCAACTTTTCTAGAATCTTGAAGTGAAAATCTTTACTTCATGTAAAATAGCTGACATGTAGCCCATGTAATTTATCTTTTTTAAAATTAAAAGCAGAATTGACTTAGATTACACACAGTGCTCTATCATAGTCATGGTCCTGGTCTTCATTATATTTGGATATCAAGCTGCAAGGATTGGAGATTACAGATTTAGTGGGAGGAGGAAATGGCCGTGAAAAAAGAACATAGAAAAGAGACAAGAGAACTTTCAAATTGAATAGTCAGGATCTAAACAATGCAGAAGTAAAAAGTTTTAAGCAACATGGTAACATTTGAACAACATTATTCTGCATAACATAAATACATAAAAACACTGAATTACTGAGAAGAGGGTTAGTAATGTTATATATACTATGTAAAGGCAGAGAGGTAAACTGTCTAGTTTACTAGAAAACTAGAAAGTTTTCCACTGGACTTGGTTAAAGCCTCAACTGTTTTTTGACATGTTATTTAGAGTATGCTTATTGATGTTCACAAATGCTGCATAAACTTTTTGAGAGCTTTTTGATGTTAGCTATGGTAATAGTTTTATTTTTGTTTTGACTAATTGTAAAAGTATTTTCTGAAAATGTTTTAAAATGTATCTTTTATTTTAAGGGAAGACATTTGTGGAGCTAGAGAGAAATGTGACACATTAGGTAAGTTTTTGGCAGTTAAACTTAGCTTATATAATTGTTTATGAAATTGAACAAAAATACTATTTAGATTGTTTCCTTTTATTTGAAATTTCAATCATTATGATTAATTGTATTAATAAATGATTACACTTGTCACTGTTATTTAATTTTGCCTCTATAATTTTATGGGATAACAAGAACTACTAATTTCTAATTACTAAAAATAACTGCCATATGAATTTGACATACTTAATTTAAAGTGTTTTATTATGTAACATTTGATCCATGAGAAATAATACATAATAACCTTCATGCCAGTTTAAAGAAAAATAGTGAAATAGATAGCCACGAATCTATCACCAGATTTAATGGTTAGTTGCTTGGTACTATTGCACGTCCTGTGCTCAATCCTTGTTCCATTTCTCTGCTTTTACCCTAGAGGTGGCTAATGCCATGAATGTTACAATTATCAATTCCTTCCATCTTTTGAAAAATAGTAATATTACATATGTATGTGTTTCTGAACAAGAAAACATTTGCCTTAACTTCTTCTTAAACTTTGTAGCCATAGTTTATGCATTTTCACTAATGTAAAATATTTCATCCACATTTTACATATCTATATTCTATCAGTGGATATTTGGGCTAATCCTAGCTTTTTTCTGTTATGAACCTTGCTGTAAGAGCTAGGGTATATTCCCTAGTGTTAGAATTGTGATGTTACTATGTGTGCTAATGTAGGTTGAGCATCCCTAGTTCAAAATGCTCCAAATTCTGAACTTTTGAGTGCTTACATGACATTCAGAAAGTTTCAGATTTTGAAGCATTTTAGAATTTGGATTTTTGGATTTATTAAGGAATTATTAACTGTAGATTCTGTGCAAATATTCCAAAATCTGAAAACTTTTCAAGTGTGGAACATTGTGGATAAGGAATACCCAACCTGTATTCAACTTTGTAAGATAACAGCAAATTATTTTCAAAAATGGTCATACCAATTTACATCTTTTTTTCAGTACAGTATAAGCATCAATTTGATTGTATCCTGTCAATACAGGTTATCTTCAAATTTCTCATTTTTGCTAATGAAAGATAATATATATCACAAAAATCATAATTTTCATTTCTCTGATTGTTAAAAAGTTTGAACACCATTTCATATATTTATTGGCAGTTGATGTTTACTTTTCTATTAGGAATGAAATAAGTGAAAGAAATATGACACATTTTTTTGTGCTGTGGTGTTGTTTTCTTCCTGTTTTTCAGTTTTTTAAAAAACAAATTTTAGTCGTAGATGGACACAATACCTTTATTTTATTTATTTATATATATATGTGTATATATATATATATATATATATATATATATATATATATATGGTGCTGAGGATCGAACACAGCGCCTCACATGTGCTAGGCAAGTACTCTACCACTATATTACTTTTAGAGGACTCTATATAAATCATAATTATTACTGCCTTTGGTGTACAACCAATTCATACTATCTTCATCTTTCAACAGCATATTTGAGTTGCCCATTAATTTTTATATAGGAGTGAGTAGATCCTGATATATAATAACAGTTTTTATTGCTGAAATGTTACAAAATTACTGAGTACTTACAATAATTCTTATATCATAATCATGTTTATTTTATTCAGCATATATTAAGTGGCAGGCACTATTTTAGCCACTTAACATTTTACTCATTTAATTATCAGGCAATAAAAATTAAAAGCACTTCACAGATTTGTAGAGTTCTGGGCTGTTTTTTCTTCTCTTGTTAGTTTCCTGTTACCACTTAATATGTTCATTACCTTTCCTACTGCCCACACTATACCAACTAAATTTTTCTTTTCCTGTATTTTTAAAAATTGTATGATCACCCTATATTTTGGGATTATTTCTTAAGTGAAAGAGTCCAATAATTTCCTAAAAAGCTGCAGAAAAATCAATCCTTTTTTTTAACTTTAAAAAAATGTTTATTTGATATTAACAGCTCACTCTGTACTCATTTCCAAGTAGTAATACCAATGGTTAAATGCTTTAAAATTTAGTTCTTATTTTATGATTTTGATGGTTATTTCCCATTTTAATGAAGTACAAATGTGAATTTTTTCAGGCTTAGCAGAATTAGGTACCCTGTGTGATCCCTTACGGAGCTGCTCTATTAGTGAAGAAAATGGACTGAGTGCCGCCTTTACCATAGCCCATGAACTTGGGCATGTGTAAGTACCTTTTGTTCCCTCAGTAATGTGCCTTCTATTTGTCATTGTACAGAATGCCTAAAATTCTATCTTCAATTGAGTAGTAGACACGTTTATTTCTTTTTTTTTTTTAATATTTATTTATTTACTTTAGTTGTATACAATGCAATGCATTTATGTTTTTACGTGGTGCTGAGGATCGAACCCGGGCCCGCACGTGCGAGGCGAGCACTCTGCCGCTGAGCCACAGCCCCAGCCCCATGTTTATTTCTTTATAAAATAATTTTTATCCCTGCAGTGCTGCCTCTGGCTCTTTTGTGTTCTATGTTAGGTCAAACAGACTGCACAGATCAACAGACTAAGCAAAGAACTAGAACTTGACTATTCTTTTATTTCATTTACTTTATTGGATTACATGATGAGCACTTCTTGCCTCTATTTCTTGTTACCCTATACATGAACAGGTACTGTCCACTACCATCTTATGGGAAGGCCTGCAGGGGCTCCTGGTTCTGGGGAAATCTCCCCCAAATTCTAGTAGTGCTCATTTCTTGCTCTTTTTGCTCAGAGTCTCAGCAGTGGACATAGCCCATGGAAATTTCTATTTGTTAAAATATTTTTAAAGCTCCTCTTCCAACATTCTATATTTTCTCATACAAATTGTGATTCTCTTATCTATTCCTGTTTTACTAAAATTCTGCTGGGGTTCTATTCTGTAAGAATGGAGGCCGTGATTTCCCATGATGTCCTCAGATCACCCATTAAAAATCAGAAAGCCCTACAACTCATCCTCTGAAAAACAATTCCAACTGTACCCCCAGAGTGTATCCTGAAGTTTCTTTGTTATTTTGCTAAATAAGGAATCGAGGCTAAAATTACCACCTTTAGTTTTATCACATTTTTTTTTCTGATCATGCCTTGAGATGTCATTAGAGCTTTTATGTAGAAAAATTTGAAATGGTCATAATTTTTAGTTAACTAGCACCTTTTCAGTTCCCTTTTAACATAGTTGTCTCATGACCATCAGCAATCTGCACAGCCAGTTTTGTAAGTTTGTTGAGGAGAGCACCTGCAGACTATTAAAATATTGCAGCAACAAGTAGGAGGTACTGTTTGCTGGTCTCCAAAGCTGCCAAGTGATAGAAGCCTTTCTCTCAGAGAGGGTTTATTTTCTTCCTTAGAAACTTTAGGTGTCTCGAAAATATGAGTAAGTATTTCAATTGAAACAGTGTTTTAAATACAAATCTCAGCATGCAAAAACCTGAATTAGGTGATTTTGATGATCCTTCTAAACTTTAGTTTCCACTTGAGTCTGTAAAAGAGTCTGTAAAAAGGACCTGTGGTTAACCTGCTCAATAGTTAATATTTTTGCTACCACTGTGAAGAATTGGTTGTCCTTTGGAAATGTTTCTATTATTCCAATTCAATTGATTGTACTTATTAGTTGTAGGCCAGAAACAGTAGTTAGGTTGTTTCATATAATACAGATGGATACTATAGAATGATATGGAGTCAGGGATGAAAGAAGTCCTTTCGATACTGTATGAACAGTCGGTGGCCTAGAATGTAATGTGGTATCACCTTACCTAATATGTTCACATATCTCTAGGATATCCTTGTTGAAACCTGCAGGCATTTTTTTATGTGAATGTTATGCCTATTGTGTGAGGAGGTGAGCCAGATTCCAAATATTTTTATTGTTTAGACTCAGATGCCAACAGACTGTGCAGTGATCACAGGTATAATCTAGTGCTTCTCAGAAATCATGTGCTTTCAAACATGAAATTATACTGCCTTATGGAGAGAACAAGAGTAAAAAATCCAATATAATCAGATTAATATATATTCTTTATTATATTGTAGTATAAATATGAGATTTGTTAGTATGTTGTGTATATTTTTGATAGTCTTCTTTAATGCATGTTTTTATTTTTAGATTCAATGTTCCACATGACGATAGTTTTAAATGCAAAGAAATTGGAATTAAACATCAGTATCATGTAATGGCCCCAACTTTAAATTACCACACAAGTCCTTGGACCTGGTCAAAATGTAGTCAGAAATACATCACTGAATTCCTAGAGTAAGTCTAAATTTATATTACTTTGAGATGAGTAATTGGTTATTTACTAGATTTGAAAGATGTATGTTCTTTTAAAGGGTTTAATTTTTGTTTAGTTTTTTGTTGTTTATACTTAAGCTTACTTTCACTGCACAAATGGATATTTAAAAAATAAAAGGGTGTATATACTATTACTTCACTCCTTTTAAAAATATTTTATTGCAATTCATACCTACCTGTCATGTTTTTTACTTGAACGTTTTATTAAGATGAAAAATCTAATTGAGGGAAAACTTAATGGCAATCACAGCTTCCTTATGTACATTTGAATTTTTCAGAAGTTATTAGGTCATATTTTGGGAGGAGTTGAATGGCTGAAGTTTGGATGCCCCTAAAGAACAGAGAATAGTTCTAAAGTCAAATGATGAGTTATCCAAATAGCTGTGTACAGCCACAGAGACGTGGAGCCTCCAACTTTGCATACTCTTCTGGAGGCCCTTTCTAACTCTGAAGAGAGGAGGCAGATCAAGGTTTTCCTTGCCTTTCCTCTTTGCCTTCTATCTGTTTTCTCTACTTTCCATTTTTTTTTTTCATTTAAATGGTGTTTCTATCACTGAAACTTATCCAAATGCAAACCCAAGCTCTTTCCAGAAAATCTTTTCTCATAAATGCATTACTCCTTTATTTCTTCTACTGTTATATACAGTCTAATCACCAATTTAACAGTGTTAGTATTTTCTATACCTACCTTTCTCTTGATGAAAACTATGTGAATAAGTTAACTATGATTTAGAATGTATGTTCATAAGTATGACCTATAATTATAACCAGCAGAGAATCATTTATCCTTATATGGGAATCTAATTTAAAAGCACAACATATAGTTACTGCTCTGTACATGATTACATCTAGCTTTTTTTCTAATTAACTAATGTATTGATAAAAAAATACCACTGAGTGTGCTTTTTCTCAGAAGGGAATAATATTTTGATTCTCTTCAATGCAGATTTTTAAAGTTGCACGTTCATTTTATTGAAAAAATTAAAATGCAATTTATCCAGCAAAAGTTTCCAAAAGTATTTCTTTTAATCATTGTTACAGTGGAAGAGATTGTTGCTTTTAGCACAGTTGAAGTAGCTGATCATTTTCAGAGAGTTTTCTATAGATTGGGCATTTCATTAAAAAATGAGTAATATACATATTTCCCATGCTGTTTACTGTTTTCCTAAGTCATTTAAATATATCATGTATAATCATACATTCCTTAGTGATGGGGATACAGTTTGAGATGTGCTTCACTATACAATTCCTCATCGTATCAACATCATAGAACATATTTTCACAAACCTATATGAAGCAGGTCATTCACTCAATGTAACCTTGATGTAAGGGGGCAAAAGGGTGAAGAAAAAAAAAATGGTAGAATGAGATGGATATCATTACCCTAAGTGCATGTATGAAGTTACGAATGGTGTGAATATACTTTGTATACAACCAGAGATATGTAAAAATGTGTTTTATAATATGAAATGTAATACATTCTGCTGTCATTTCTAACAACTTAGAATAAAAAGTAAATTTTAAAAAAACACAGTAAACAGAAGATATTGTCAGGTTGTTGCTGGCATAACAGCAGAGTTTTACAAGAAATTTTATTATAAGGAGTACACTCTAAAAATTGAAAGGTGTAGTATAGTAAATACAGAAAACCATTTATTATCAAGTATGATGTACTGAACATAATTGTGTCCTACACTTTTATACTACTGTCAATGCAGTAGGTTTGTTCACACCAGCATCACCACAGACAAGTGAGTAATGTGTTGACAGCTACGAAGTCACTGGGTGACAGGAAGTTTTCAGTTCTGTTCTAATCTTAATGGCACCAGTATCTCTTAGGAGGACCATCATTGCCTAAAACATTGTTATGTGGCATGTGACTATACTCTAATTGTAAGTGACAAGACATTACCACTCTCAATTCAGAGATAAGGAGACCCAGACTCAGGGAGATTAAGTATTCTAGGAAGTGGTGGCACCAAAATGTAAGCTCCCAAAGCCTGTGACCTTGACTGTGCTGTGCTCTCTCTCCTTGAGAAACATGAAACTTTGAGATAGCATGAACTTTTTGAAACTCCTTTTTTGTTGTTGTTTAGACTAGCAAATGATTTGAAAACTCACTTTTATTTTTACCACATTTTTTTGGGCAATATTTCAGGCATTGCTTTTTGAAGTGACCCAAAATTTGATATAAATTATACTTAATGAATTCAGTTTATTACTAAAAAATTTTTTTTTTTTTTTTTTGTGGTGTTGGGAAAACCTGGGCCCTTATACATTTAGGCAAGTTCTCTACCCTGAGCTACATTCCCAGCCTATTTTTTTTTTTTAATAGTGTTGTATTGTACCTTTAAGTGCAATTTGGGAATCGACTGCAAACAATCACACTAAAAATCTTTTGTAAACTGTGAGGCTGTCATTATGCATGTTGACATGCGTTGGTTCTTAAATTATGGAAAATATTCTTCTTGAAAGTGTAAGAAAAGTTGCAAATGTGATGAATGTTGTACTGAAATGTATCCACTTGTATTCACAACATGTTATGTTCTGTCATTGGTACAGCACTGGCCATGGAGAATGCCTTCTTGATAAACCGAATGGAAGAATATATGACCTGTCTTCACAACTGCCTGGGTTAATGTATGATGTAAACAAACAGTGTGAGCTTATGTTTGGTCCTGGATCACAAGTGTGTCCTTATTTGGTAAGAAAAATTCTGTCCCTTTGTTCAAGAACTACCATAAAGTCATAGTTAGGATATATTTCAAAATTTATGTTTATTCTCTGAAATGGAAAAGAACAACTGTTTTTAAATCTCTGAGAAATCTGGTATTTGGCAGAAAGCAGATAAAAATAAAAAACTAAAACTAGTTGAGTACTTATTGTTTACCAGATACTATATGAGAGACTCAGGAATCTAACATATACTATATTTTCTCTTACATAGAGTCGAATACAGAAGAATTAAAATTATTTTGAGGATTTTTTTAATATTTATTTTTTAGTTGTAGTTGGACACAATAACTTTATTTATTTATTTTTATGTGGTGCTAAGGATTGAACCCAGGGTCTCGCACATGCTAGGTGAGCGCTGTACTGCTGAGCCACAACCCCAGTCCTATTTTGAGGATTTTAATAGGTTCTTTTCTTTTAATTTCCATTAAAATAGCTGATCCTAACACTTTTGTTACTTAATTATGATTTTCTTTTATTTTATGGTAAATTTAGGAGGTATTTATAATCAATATCATGGCTTTTGCAAATCCATGCCTCATTTTGCCAAGTAGAGTAGGCACGTTGCTTTCTTCATGCCTTTGCACACCTTTGCCAAATTGCTTTCTGCCATACTAGGTTGTGAGGATCATTGGTCCAGGAATGCAGACTTATTTACTCTTTTAAACACGTACATACTGGTTGAGAATCCCTAATCCAAAAATTCTAAATCTGAAATGTCCCAAGTTCTAAAATTTTTGAATATTGATATCATACCCCAAATGGAAAAGTTCACATCCAACCTCAAATGATGTGTCATAGTCAAAACACAAGTGCTCTAAAAATACTGTAAAACGGATTACCTTCAAGCTATGTATATAAAGTACATATGCAACAAATGAAATTTTGTTTTGCCTTGGGTCCCATCCCCAACATGTCTTACTGTATATGTGCCAGTATTCCAAAACCTGAAAATATCCAAAATCTGAAGCACTTCTATTTCCAAGCATTTCAGATATGGAATCCTCGACTTATATTTCCAGTGTCCAGTTCAGGATCTGCCACATAGTGGGTGTCACAAAATAAATGCTTATTGAATGTTGAAGGAATGCATGGATAAGTCAGTTAACAGTGGAAGGAGGGACATGCAAAACTTAGTGAATATTATTCCTAAAACCTTAAATTCATAACCAAAAATCTCAATAAGCCTTTAAACATCTACTGTGCAGGAGAAAAGATTTCCTTAATATTTCATTATAAAATATATATTGCTTCCTGATCTGGTTTATACTCTAGATAAACTTCAAGTTTAAATTCAGAAAAAAAAAAGGAATTATTTTGAGTATATCCCCTATGACCCTGCAGGGATTTTAATTCCTTGTGCAAAATTCAGAACCCTTTGTTCAGAAATTGAAAGTATGTATTATATTCACAAAATAGGAAACTTTAGTACATTATAAAGCATTTCTAGGGGCTGGGGTTGTGGCTCAGCGGTAGAGTGCTTGCCTAGCATGTGCGCGGCCCAGGTTCAATCCTCAGCACCACATACAAATAAACAAATTGTGTACAACTAAAGCAAATAAATAAATATTTTTTAAAAAGCATTTCTATGCACATTATTCATACATTCCACCATTGCATCAAAAGGACTTTTTTGGAAACTCATTGTAACATTTAACAACAAAAAGTCCCTTTAGAAAAATATCTCATCAAGAAAGAAAAATGTCTCACATAATTTTGAATATTTATACTCCAATTTGTTTCTCCCATTGTTCATACATGAATAAAATTTAACCTTTTTTCAAAAGTAAATGTTGCCATATTTTGTGCTTAGAAGAAAAGCAATGACTAGAACTTTGTAAGGATGTTTGGAAACCGTTTCTAGCTTTGACTTTGAAACCAGTAAATAGATCAGATCAACTTATAGTACACATTATACTGAATTGGTCTGGGCAATCATATGCTTACATTTTCTTGCCTGCCTTTGGTTTCTCTGCAGAGACAATGCCGGCGTCTCTGGTGCACAAGTGCAGAAGGAATTCACAAGGGCTGTCGTACTCAACACATGCCATTGGCAGATGGAACAAACTGTGGTCCTGGGATGGTAGGTTTTCTCAAAGGGTGAGTCTTGTATCAAGAGTTTATCCAAGGATGTGATTGCTCTGCATTTCAGCACTCTGTTCATTATTTGCTGTTAACTTTTGTTTAACTGGTTGAATTAGTGTTATTGCCATATTTTGTTGGATGTAGTCATTGTCAGCTGAATTAAATGTTCAGTTTTACCCTTTTTTCAGCATATAGCAGATGAATATTAAAGTTATGTTTAATCATCATATAATTACACAGACACACACATGTAATAGTATTGTTATTAAAATTAATACAGACATCAAGATCCTGATCTTTCAGCAAATCCCCCATATTTAAAGATGTTTCCATTGCCTACATTTTAAACCCATAAAATTCAGTCAAGTATAATTGAATGTGTTAAGTGGTGTCTTCAAATCTTTGTGGTTTTACATGTATTAAAATACTTTATACCCCTAAAATAACTGCCTACCAAACTACTTCTTTACTATTCTAACATAATTCATGAAGTCATCTAAATCTGTCAATACAGTGTTGAATGATAAATTTCAACATGATAATGAAATGTGTTGTAGGTGGGGCTGACATCAAATTATGCTTTGTGCTCCAGGGTAAAGTCAATTTCTTTTAGATTTAGTAAAGAGTGGTGTCTATATTAGGTTTTAGTGTAGTAGTCTTTTCTGAGCTCCCTCATATATAGAGAGCATTTCCTTGGCAAAGAGTTGGTTAATGCTGACCCTTTCTTACATTTACCTTGGACAAAGATTAAACACTTTTCAAAACTAAAGTCAATTCAGTAGCTAAAATTGCATCTTCCCCACCTGTTGCTTCATGGAAATGCTTATAGCAGATATTGTTTTTCTTTGGAATCACTTTTCCACCAACAGGCAGGTGTTTCCTATGACTATTGCTTACATCACAAATAAATTGGTTACTAAAGTTTAATTTGGAACTTCAGCAATTTATGTAGTAGCTAAAGTACTCATTGAAATGATGTAACACTAATTCTCATTTTATAATTTTAGGATCAAAGTTTTAGTGGAATTTTTCAGTTTAACTAGCTTTGAATCTTAAAATTTGATTTTTAATTGGTATGGTATTTTTATTTAGGGGGTAAGAATTATTTTTAAAACTTTATATTTTTTCCCTTTCATTTCCTCTGTCTGATATCAGTAAGTGACTTTTTGAGGGAAAGGGTTGTATTTGTGAGAGTTACTGACTATCTGACTAAGCAGAGACAAAGACCTTTTTGAAGTAAGAATGCTGGGCTATTGGTTATTGGACCATTAAATAAACAATGTTCTCCAAGATGTTCACCTGATTCAAATCTAGGATTAGACCTTCTTCTGTTCCTTAGCAAAATTTCAGCTTACTGTATGTAATGAATCTTTAGGATGAATGTTGTGTGGCCAGAATGGTGATTATATGTTTACAAATATCAAGAGATATACTATTTATAGATAATTTATTGGGTAGCCTAATTCAATTTGAGCATAAACATTGTTTTTTGGAAGAGAGGCATATGAGTACAATGCATAGATCTTATGTTTATAGTCTGATAGGTTTTAACAAATATAGATGCCAACATACCAATCAAAATTAGAACACATCCCAATTAAAATTAGAACACTCCTATCACTCTGAAAAGTTCAGTCTCCCTTGTTTCTGGATCATTTCCTGTCCTGCAAAGAAACCTCCTGTTTTGATTTCTATCTCTATAGATTAGTTTTCCTGTTCTTGATCTTAGTGTAAGTGGAAACAGACAGTGTAAATTTTGGGGGAGGGTAGATCAGGATGCTTTTGTTCAACATAATGTTTTGAGCTTCATTCACATTATTGTGTGCATCAGTATTTGTTCCTTTATACGGCAGTTAAGTTCAGCTGTCCAAATGCACATAATTGACTTACTCTCCTGTCTATAGGCATTTGGATCCTTTCTGGCTTGGGGATGTTACAAATAAAGCTTCTATGAGCATCTCTGTGCAAGTCCCCTTGTTTGTAGACTTGTTTGTGTTTCTCTTAGGATAGACTTGCTGGGTCATAGGATAAGCGTGTGCTTAACTTTATAAGAAAGTGCCAAACCATTTTCCGAAGTATGTACAACGCTACATTTCCCAATGTAGAAATTTTCAGTTGCTCTGCATTCCTTTCCAGATTTTGATATTGATAATCTTTTTTAAAAAAATTAGCCATTCTAATTAAGTACAAAATGAAACCTCATTGTGACTTTAATTGCATTACCCTGATTATTATCTATCTTGAGCATCATTCTATTTGCTTACTAGCCGTTGAATAGCCATTTGATATTCCCCCTACGAGATTGCAAGGTGGGCCTGGTTGGGATTCTAAGTCAAAGTGATGAGATAGTGAGATGTATTTTAAAGCCAGTGAAGATTAAAACAGAGGTGGCGGTTAGGTAGTAACATGTGGGGCATGATAGATATACATTCCCTTTATTTATTTATTGAAAATAGTGAGCCCTATATGTTATCTCTATTCATTATTAAATGAACCTCTTATTGATGGGACCTTATAAACAATTGTGCTGTAACATTTTCCTCTAGTCTCTTTATTTTGTGGCTGCCTTACAAGTGAGTCTGTGTTAGATACTTTTGGTAGTAAAGCAATTTGTGTGAAGCCATTGTGAACCCATCTGAATGAGTTAATTGTACTACATGATGAATAGTATATCTTTTTATGCTCTATTCTCTCATTACATGTAATTATGTATGTATTTATATGTGTGTGTACATGTTATATATAGATACCTATAAATATCTATATCTAATCTATATATCTATAAATATCTAGATATTTATAGATATCTCTACACACATGTATATATATATATATATAGAGAGAGAGAGAGAGAGAGAGAGAGAGAGAGAGAGAGGGAGAGAGAGATAACACATGAGAGCATGAGGATTATTTTAATTGTTTCTGGGAGATTCCCACAAAATGCACTTGTACATAGTACAGTCTATTTTGAGACTGTTTTTGTTTACTTCTAATAGCCTTATGCTATTAGGTAATTTGTTCTAATGGAAGGCACAGAGCATTTTTTTTTCTGCTGATAAAATTAAGAATAGGATTATTTCATTCAACAAAGATTTTTCAAGGGTGTACTATGTCAGGCACTATTCTCAGTGCTAAAGATATATGAGCAAATAAAACAGATGATATTCTTGCTTTCCCAGAGTTTACATTCTAGGAACAAATTAGAAATATTATGAATAATTAATATATAATAGTACCATGAAATTAATCAATGCCATAGACAAGAAAAATAGAGCAGGAAGAAGATGAAAGTTTTCTAGTAGAAGATAGATTGCAATTTAAAATATAGTGGTCAAGATAGACCTTAAATGAAGTTTGCCAAATGAACTCTCTTAAAGAAAGTAAGGGAATTAACTGTGAGGATATTTGGGGTAATCAAGTTTTAGACAAAGGGAACAGCTAAACTGCTAAGTCTGGAGAAGCCTGGATTGTTCCTGGCGGATCACATAGCACCTCACAGTTGGAGTAAAGTAAAGAGAGTGAGACTTGGAGGAACTAACTGGGGAAATATTATGTAGAGCCTTGAAGACACTGTAAGAACTTAGTTTTTACATAAAGTAAAATAATTGAAGGATTTGAGGAGAGTCATCATGTGTAAAAACTGGTTTTGAAAAGGATCATTCTGGCAACCATGTTGAAGCTAAACGGTAGAGGAGAGGAGTGGAAACAGAGGCTATCTATTGCAGTGACAGAGGCTGTAGACACTGGTGGCTCAAGCCAGAGTGGGAGCAGTAAGGATGAAGAAAGTTCAATTCTTGAATTTTAGAAGTAACCAGAACATTTGCCAATGTTTCTGATGTGGACAATTTGATGAGGAAGAAGAGGCAGGATGACTGTGGGTTTCTCACTGAACAACTTACATCAATTCAGGAGAAGCAGGTTTTGATGGAGAGAGGCATGATTTTGATTTCCAGTGTCCTTTACAAATGTGTTGTAGACAATAAATTAAACATGAGCAAGCAGTTGTATGTACACGTCTGGAGTTCAGGAGAGATCTGGGCTGGGAGTGATTGTTCATAGAAAAGAGTAAAGGGCATGAGTCTGGAGATGTTCCAATATTCAAAAAGCACAAAGACAAAAATAGCAGAAGATACTTGTGAGGGATTCATCATTAAAGAAGAAAGAAAAACAAGCATGAGGAAAGGAAGTATATAAATAAGAAGAGTGATCAACTGATTCACATATTCCTGGTAAATCAAAGAAGACAGAGAATGAAAACTGACCCTTGGTTATAGCAGTGCAAAGGCATCAATGACCTACACAAGAGCAGGTTTATGAAGAAATAGGTCTTAAAAGCCTGGCTGGGGTGATGTTATGAGAAAAGAGGCAGAGAGCATTAGTCAAGAAAAGTACTGGAGCTGGTGAGGGAAGTGAGGCTAAGAAAGGTTTTGTTGTTGCCATTGTTTTGAAGTGTGTATGTTAATAGAAATGATCTAATAAAGTGCTTCTCAAACTATCTGTGGTAAAAGATTGGACTTTTTTTTCAAAATTTTTGGTTATTTATAAACTGATACTTTTATACAAAATAAAAATGATTATAACTAGAAAAATAAAATGAAAAAGAGAAATTAGAAGTGTATGCCAGAATTCTCTGTGGAAAACAGTGTGGCCTTTCCTGAAGAATTTAGAAATACAGTCATTTTATAATCCAGAAATTCTACTTCTGGGACTAAATTCAAAAGAATTGAAAGCAGTATCTTGAAGAGATGTTTGTACACCTATATTCATAATAATATACATATATAAATTCATAACAATATAATACAACATATTAACAGTAGCTAGAAGGTGGAAGCAGCTCAAGTGTTCATGGATGGGGAAATGGGTAAATAAAATGCTATATATACATAGGGTATGATTTGAATGTGTGTTCCTCCAGAATTCATGTTGAAATTTAATTGCCAATGTAATAATATTGGGAAGCAGAACCTTGCACAAATGGACTAATATATGGAAACTTAAAAAGGAATGATATTCCATTCTACCAGTCCTTAAAAATGAAGGAAGTTCTGACACATGCAACAACATAGGCCTTGGCAACATTATGCCAAGTGAAGTGAACCTGTCACAGAAATACAAATACTATGTGAGTCTCCTTATATGAGGTGTTTGAAATAGTCAAATTCATAGAAGCAAAAAGTAGAATGGTAACTACCAGGAGGCAAAAGGAGGGAGAAATGGGAGTTGTTAGTGGGTATAGGGATTTAAAAGATGAAAAAGTTCTGGAGAATGCTTGTACAACAGTGTGAATATACTTAATACTACTGAACTGCACACATAAAAATGGTTGTGATAGTAATTTTATGTGTATTTTGCCACAATTAAAACATAGATGCAATTCAATTTTCAAATTATTTACTTTAATAAACATAAACTTGTTCTATTTGAATCTATAAAAGTTTCAAAGTGGGCTGGGGAAGTAGCTCAATGGTAGAGAACTTGCCTAGCATGTTTTTTAGGACCATGGAGTTTTCATGTGTGCTAATAGATGACAAAGTGAGTATCTGGGTACAGAAGCTATTGGTTGGGTAGAAGGACTAGGGAGGAATTGTGGTCAGATTCTTCTCTAAGTTTCGTTTTATCAATGAAATTAAGAAACCAGGTCATCTGAGACTATGAATGAGATGTAGAAAGTTAGAGGATTGATATCTTGGAGTAAAATAATGAAAACGTGAACATATATAGTATTAAACTAATATTTGTTACTTCTTTTTAAAAAACGTCATTTTCCATTTTGCTATGTTTCTTTTCCAGTGATCCTCTAAGTCTCAAAGGGAAGAGATATTCTTTTTGCATCCCACAGATCTTACAGTTACTCACTAGACAGGAAATATTCATAAGTTGTTGTCAAATATAATCCTATTTCTGAATTAATAGTGGTTTACTTTAAATTGTTTATATATTGCCCTTCTATTAATTTCGATGATATTATTATAATAACTGTGTTGTTATAACTAGATATACATGAGTTATTTCTCTGTGTGTGTGTGTGTGTGTGTTATTTTTGTAGCACTGCCACCATGGGCTGTGTGTAAACAAAGAAATGGAGACACGTCCTGTAGATGGTGAATGGGGACCATGGGGACCTTACAGTTCTTGTTCAAGAACATGTGGAGGTGGAATCAAAAGCACAGCCAGGCTCTGTAATCGTCCTGAGTATGTCTTTTTTATGTCACTGTAAATTAAGATTAACTCAAGGCACCAGAAAGTAAACACCAGTTTCATTCACTTCTAAAACTGGAGGTCAGTCTGTAAGTTTCTGAGATTCAGAAAACTTCTGGAATATTTTAACCATATTGCTATATATCTTTGTAGATTCAGACTTTTAAAAACATAAAGAGAGAAAATTTTATAATCTGAACTGATATAGAAACATTTTTTTCTTCCTTTTTTTGGTTTGTTTTCTGATTTGGTTTCAGTTAGGAAATAGTTTTTAATATGAATGACAGTTAACATTGGCATTTTCATATTTACTGTGTTCCTAATGAAAAAAGTCTGGATCCTTCCACTTAGTTTAGGCTCTTCTGGACAAAAGTCATAGTTTGGTTGGTAGTTTTTATTGTCTTATGTAATTTTATATGTCACATTTTCATTCTTTGCTCATGTTGTAGATGCATCATTGTCTTTAGCTGAATAAGTAAACATATTTCCCCCTCACCAAAATATATAAAAGAGCTTAGAGATCTCATAAAGATTTTTTAAAAGAATGTTTCTGTTGTATATATGATATATAGTTTGGCAATCAATGTGACATTCTTTCCCTAATGTCTTATTAACAAGCATTTTTAATGCAGAAATGTGACATACTCTGAATAAAACCTAAATTCGTTTGAACTTTAGAATAGCTACATTATACTAAAAATATTCATATTCCAAAATTCCAAAGAGTTTTATTTTCCAGCATTAAGTTGAAATAGAAAGGGGTATTGATTGATAACCATGAAACTCCTGAAGTGAGTGGCAAGAAGTATATACATGATGGAGATGCATATATATTTCCTTTTGAACATGCTGTCTTCCTTTTTTATTGTCTTTGGCTGACTACATGTCTTTTTTCCCCAGAAAGTGAGCAAACTCCATTTTGATGTTTTACCACTAAAGTCCATTATTAGTTTTTTTTAAATTTATTTATTTATTCTAATTAGGTATATATGCACCACTAGTTTCTTGTTAGTTAATCTTGTCAAAAATAAGATTCATTTCTGCCTTCCAGGCCTCAGTGTCCACATGAACTTGGATATTTTTATAGTTCATTAGCCCGAGAATTGCTTAAAGTCCCCTTTATATATTTCCATTTAAAAACTTATGTTAGTGGAACATCAGTGGTTTTCCTGATCCTGGAAAAGAATGGAACAATTATAGAAGTAAATGGCAGAAATAATATTATACTGATATGCTTTAAAATGTAATGAATTTGACTAGGCCAAGAAACGGAGGAAAGTACTGTGTGGGCCGCAGGATGAAATTTCGATCATGTAACACTGATTCATGTCCAAAAGGCAAGCAAGACTTTCGAGAGAAGCAGTGCTCTGATTTTGATGGTAAACATTTCAACATCAATGGTCTTTCCCCTAATGTGAGGTGGCTTCCAAAGTACAGTGGGAGTAAGTATTTATAATGTCTTTGTTATAAATTTTTTGAGACATAAGAACACATGGCTTTATTATTGTATACCCCAAAATTAACTCTTTTAAAATTTTTACAGTTGCCATAAAAGATCGTTGTAAACTCTATTGTCGGGTTGCTGGAACCACTAATTTCTACCAATTGAAAGATAGGGTTGCTGATGGTACCCCTTGTGGAACTGAAACCAATGACATCTGTGTTCAAGGCCTGTGTCGAGTAAGTAAACTAGAAGTTTCTATATATGTATAGTGATTTAATAACAATAGTTTTCTTCTATTTCTCTAACCAAATGTTTCTTCTGCTGCTTCATGGTATATTCTTATGAATTCCAATAAAGTTATTTTTATATTATGCTCTCTATAGGAATATGATTAGATTTGTTACTGGGCAATTCTCTGACACTTAATAATGACTCACGAAGCACCAAATTTGCTGATTTTGTTTAGCTTGTACCATTCAGAATCAAGATAAAGATGGTGTGAGCTTCCTAAAAAGGTAGAACGTAATGGACATACAGGTTGTAAACTGCTTTTGCTACTTTGATTGTGACCTTTTATGGTGACATTTAATGAACATCTTTGTTAAAATCCTTTCTAACCCTCTGGCTCTCATTTCTTATGTACATTCAAGGAGAGTCTTAATTGTACTTATTGTGTTTTGAAGCAAGCTGGATGTGATCATGTGTTAAACTCCAAGGCTAAGAGAGACAAATGTGGAGTGTGTGGTGGAGATAATTCTTCATGCAGGACAATGGCAGGTGTCTTCAACAGTGCCCATTATGGTAAGCTGTATATTTGCTTCTAGTTTCCCCTTTTATTTGGTCTAGTAGTGAGTTAATGAAGTAATGATGCTATAATAGTAGCACTTTGTTATTGTTTTGTGTACTCTATACCCTTAGTTCAAAATGATTGTGAAAGAAATATTTCCTAAATATAAGAAAATTATATCTTATACCAGATGCACTTTTAAATTAATGAATTCACCCACCCAAGACAAATCTAATTCTTAAAAATAAATTAGGTGCAATATGAGAGAAAAAGCAAATCAGTGTTATTTGACCACGATATGTGAATAGTCCCCCAATGAATGAAATGCTTTTAGTGTTGTTCCTATAATCTAAAAATATATATACTTATGACTATTTTTCAGGAAACTTGATTTAAATTATTATCTTTGAACCACTGTTTTTGGTCTGACCTGGTCTATCTGTTGTTTTTATTATTAATATTGAAAATGTTGATTGAAGGAGAAGGATGAAACCATTAACATAATATTGGATCATAATTATCATCATATTTGAATTCCCAAGCAGCATCTGAATTATAGATATAATTGATATTTGGCCATGATTTCATTTTTACTCAAAATTGTTATGAGAATATCTCAAATATTTCCATTCTAAAATTTTCTGGACAAACATTTTTTTCCTTTTTATGAAATAAAAGCAGAACATTAAACCTGTCCTTTAACAGTAAAAGTGTATTATTTACAACTATGCTTTTCAGCATTTAATTGTGTTCATAAATGTTTGAACATGTGTTGGGTTATTATGAGTTACTTCAATTACAGAGGTATAACTTAAAACTCAATATTTATATTTTTATTTATAACATAAGTGCAGTACATTTTATAGTCTCCCATGCTGGTTACTTATGATCATTAGTTATTAGATGATTTGACATACTGTTTTGCTAGTTGTTTTTATTCATTGTTTCATGAAAGCCAAACAATTTGATCTCCTTCTATAATCAATGACACATACTTATTGTAGTCTGTTGAAAAGCATATTTTTGCAGGAGAAAAACCACATATTTCAAATTAGGATTAAATAGTTAACCTTGCAAAACTGTACTGTGAATTAATTGGTTTGTAAATGGAGAAAAGTGTTGAAGTCATTTGCAGTGTTTTGAATAGCACTGGAGACATTTCTGCCCCCTGGTGGTCACCTTCATCTTGTTGCCTTTGAAATGTCTAAAGCTTGCATTCTTGAAAAACTGTATTAGCAGACATAAAGAGTGGACGTAGTGAACAGGAATATTTTATAGTGAAGAGAAGTTGAGTTGAAATTATTCTTGAAGGTTGATAACCTACAACTAAGATGTATGTATAGTGTATGCAAACTCTTCAAATCATCTATCACATTATATTTAAAATGGGATGCCTTAAAGAGATAGAAAAAGGCTTCTGCAAGACTATTCAAAGTAATCTGACATCAGATTACTAATCACAAATTTAAGCTTTTATAAAACTTCTACTTCTTAAATTTTTCCCATGTTTTAAAATTTTAGTGCATGAGAAAAATTACAGTTACTCTCACTCATTTATTACATAGGGGAAAATCCTAATAAGAAAGGACAAGTGAAAACTTAGATTAATATAACTAGAATATAATCAATTATATACTTACCCTGAGAGTATTTGGACAACTATGTAATATGAATGTTTCTGTGTCAAGAAAACATTTTTTTCTTGTTTAATGTATATTTGATGTAGTATTCCCTATTTTTCTTCTTTATTGAATTTGGTCTTGTACAATAGAGGTATTACTTTTATTTACTTTCAGCAAACTCTTAATTTTTCTCACAGCTAGTTTATTAATAGGCTTTTAAAAGCAATGCAAAATTTTGGGGAGGTGAATATAGGGATTCCAGATTGTTGGGGCAAATAAATATAGGGATTCCAGGTTATACTACAAACTAAAAGCTCATAAAAGAAGTTGGGCCTTTTCTTTATTATTATTATTTCTCAGCAATTAAATTTATTGCTTACTATCTGTTAACATTATCACACCAAAGACCAATTGTATTGATATCTTCCAGATTTGTGAATAGCATTTGAAATTTCATATTTTTCCCAGGAGAAAATCTAATGCATTAGTCACACTTAGGAATGAATATGCCAATTGAACATTTCAGGGGCTCAATTAATATACTAAATTTATTCTATCCTATGTTAAGAATTCTATGCTGGACGTGATGGTGCATGCCTATAATTCCAGTGACTGGGGAGATTGAAGCAAGAAGATTTCTGGCCATCCTTAGCAACTTAGACCCTGTCTCAAAATAAAGAACAAAAAGGACTGAAGATATAACTCAGTGTAGAGCATCCCTGTGTTCAATCCCTAGTACTGAAAATAATAAAAGAAGAGAAATTTAGAAATAAAAAATTATGAAGAGTTATACTTTAAGAATCTGAAACTTTGTGTGCTTCTAGACAACAGTTGCTTTTCCCCAGTTCTCAGGAACTTATTAAG
Organism: Tamias sibiricus; assembly: GCA_025594165.1. Taxonomy (NCBI): domain Eukaryota; kingdom Metazoa; phylum Chordata; class Mammalia; order Rodentia; family Sciuridae; genus Tamias; species Tamias sibiricus. The sequence continues at coordinate 100,332,360 of CM046661.1, read as the reverse complement.
GGATTGGTACAAAAGGAATAACCAGTTTCAGTTTTTAAAGGTAAAATGAAATTAAAACTGACTATATCATTCATTTAGCATAATATCCTAAGATTTATAAAATTATATTTCAGGTTACAACGTCGTCGTAAAGATTCCCACAGGAGCAACAAACATTGAAATTCTTCAGCACAGCTATTCTGGAAAACCAGAAGATGACAATTACCTTGGTAAACATTTTTAGTAAGCAGCAGTCAATATGTGGTTTGTGTGCAATTTCATGGAGGTCTGTGGTTGATGGGAATTCCTGGAAGGCAACAAGAATCCCTGGAGCAAATTTGTAGTTTTAGTTCCTACTAAACTTAGGTCATCTGACTCCCTGTGCATATGTTCTTCTTAAGCTACACAAAATATACCCTTTTCTAACAAAATTATGAAAAATTATTCTTTTCAATAATATTTTAGGTAACCAAATGTATGTTCAGTTACAGTTATTTGTGTGTTTAGAATAAAATTCTGTTCCTTTTAGCTAATAATAATTACGCAACTTTTTGGCATTTGTTTTTGAAATTAGCTTTAACGTTTAGAGAATTTTGCTTAGATGTAACATGAAAAGGATATTTTACAAAACTTTTCCATCTGAGAAACATCTTAAAAATTGACTTACCTATAATTTACTAAGATGGAATAGGTGATGATATTCAGCTGATATTGAGAAGTTATCTACTTTATATTAATAAAATATGAAATATTGGCCCAGATAACTAAAACTTATAACAGGAAATGTGAATCTGCTATGAACAGCTTATTTCAGGAATTACATTTGGCCTTACCAAAGTCAAATGTAAAGGAAACAACTGCATAATGAATATAGGGTATCTTTTTGGGGTGATAGAAAAGTTTTAGAACTAGATTGAGGTAACAGTTGCACATTATGAACATATTAATTGCTATTGAATTGTTTACTCAAAAGTGGTTAATTCTGTGTTTTGTGAGTTTCATCTTAATAAATGCAAATCATTTATTTCCCCAAGAGAATAAAATGTAAACATTTTGATATATTATCCTTTTACATTTATTTGAAATTCTTTTTCTTCTGCTAAAAAATATTACCTGTGTGCATAGATACTGGATTATTTATCTACAGTGTCTAGTATAGATACTGGATTATTTATCTACAGTGTCTAGTATACTAGACACTGTAGATAAATAATCCAGTATGTCTCTCCAAGGTTCCAAGTGTACATATCTATGACTTCCTGGGAATGAACCACAGGTTCTGCCCAAGTTTAAAAAATTAGAAATGTTTCTTAATAAAGTATCATACTTTCTTTTTTTTTTTCCTTCAAGTTTCTGGTTTGACATAAATTATTTTTACAACAAATGTGTCTTCATACATGTACTTAGGGTAATGATGTCTGACTCATTTCTAAGAGAACTACAAATGCAAATATTAAAGTCTAATTTGAAGTGAGCAAAACAAATATGAAGCCACTAGAAAGGCTTTTTAAACACTTATGAAATTTTTTCATCAAAAGTAACAAAATGTGTAGAATTTTTCTCACAAAGGCTTTGTTTATTTTCCTTAGACTTAATGTAACCGATGGTTCTTTAAATAGGACTATCTACCTTTGATCCAGTGCAGATTCCTACACAGAGGAATTTCTGTTTCAGAGAATAAATATAGAATGTTATTTGTTCTTCATTGAATTCAGTATAATATATAAAGGCAGTTAAACTGGTTCACATATACACAGAAACATGTAACTGATTTTACAATAATCCCTTCAAGATTGCTTTTTCAGAGGGGTATTGTACTTATTATAAAGTTTAGCTGTGAGTCAACGGTGTGCTTTTGGTACAGTTCCCTGGACGTCAAACACATTTTTCCCCAAGAGGTTATTGTTCCACTGAGAAGTATAATGCTAGTAAAACAAGAAGAGAAGCACTTGATTATTATAGAGTTATATTAGTGTAAAGTTTTAAATATTACATATTCTCTTGAAAATTAAAAATAAATAGCTCAAATTTTACCATTTACACACCTTACAAACATTTTCCAAATTTGATCCTGATTAAGGGCCTGTTGAGGGAGAAATGTGTATTGAATTTATTATGCAGTTTAGGAAATTAAGCTACAAGTTTGTCTAACACCACAAAGTGATTAATTAAGACAACTTGAACTTAAACCCACTATTTGAATACTAAATTCTTTTGTCTTTTTACAACCACATTATTGTGGACACCATGCAATTTTATTTAAAAAGCAACAAATATGAATATATGCTACACTGTTGTTTTGTATATTATGTATATATTATATAAATAAATATGCATGTATTTAATGGACTTATGGGAGAGAGAGAACAAGAAAGGGCATGAATAGCGAGTGAGATAGGAGTATTATTCTGAAAAGCTGATATTCAGATATTCACATATATTTCAACAGTGATAGAGTGCCTCTTTACAAAATGATTGAGACATCTGTACAGAGAACAGTGTAGTCATTGCATAGCCTTTTAGAATATTGACCCTAAATTTAAAGCTTTGTACATTTTTTCCAAGACAAGTGTAAATGGAGTGTTGCTGCAGTCTGCTGCTTTTTTGTCTCCTTCTGTTAATGACCAGGATTGGTTTAGCTGTTCTATCTGGTAGGGGAGGGGCATGATTTCTCTCAGCCTGGCTACTTCCTATATATCCCTCCTGAAGCCCTGTGCCCCAAGGGGGAAGATGACCCTTTCAGGTAGAAAAATGTAGAGTGAATTTATTCTAATATCTTTGGCTGATGTGCTGAAGTTTGCCTGCTTACAAAATAGATACCACAGCATAGCAAAATAAGCTTTTATTAATATTATCCTTAATATTAATTTACAATTCTATTTAAATTCAAAACAGGATTTTAATTTAAAAAGTTAAAAAAGCATTTTCTGTACTATGGCTTGTTTTATGGCTTCATGAGCAATATTTTATTCTTTCACAGCCTTATCTGATGCCCAGGGGAATTTTCTTTTAAATGGAAATTTTGTTGTAAGTATGTCAAAAAAGGAAATAAACATACAAGGAGCTATTTTTGAATACAGTGGATCAAACAACTCAATTGAAAGAATTAACAGTACTGATAGACTGGAAGAAGAACTTGTTTTACAGGTAACTCTTCAGTTGTCAGTAAGACTTCACTTTAATCATGTTAGTGAACTTTACTGGTTAAGTGCTTAGCATTTATTATTAAATATAGACATTATATCTGAAGAATGTATCTTTTATAAATGGCATGTTCCTTTGTATCTTTATTGAGGTGCTATGTGTGGGTAATTTATATAACCCTGATGTACGCTATTCCTTCAACATCCCTATGGAGGAGAGGAGTGACCTGTTCACATGGGATGCACATGGACCATGGCAAGACTGTACCAAAATGTGTCAAGGTACCCTGGTATTAAAAAGACATGGAGGTTTAACTGTGCATGCTGTTATCATTTGGTACCTTTGAGTGGGCTGCTTATGGAATCCTCCTCCTTTCCATACATATAACACACAGGCATACAAAAGTGTATGGTTTTATTTTCTCCTTCTCACTTTTCCTCTCACTCTTTGTGTTTCTTATTCAACAGCCCCCATTTTTAAAACTACACTTTTCAACTGTTCCTGGTACATTTTTACATTCTCATACTCTCTCTCTCCTTTAATTAATTAATTAATTAATTTTTTTTTGCAGTTGCAGAAATTTTCTCTTACTTGCATCCCACTTCCTAGTAAAATACCTGCCCTCTCCTACTGTCCTCCACACGCTCTCTCTTAACAACCTGTCTCCCTCTTTTAGTGTTGAGATATCAACCATTCTTTCATTTCCATTCCCTGGCTCTGAGAAAATATATTTGTACTGGTGCCATGAATAACTGAAAGGAGTGGAGATGAAATGGCCGAGAAATTTATACTAGGGACAGCAAATGAAAAGACTAGAGTATTTGTGTAATGTTTAATTTGCTTAGTTGTGTCATACCATGTTCAATGCAGGACAATTATTGAGGGGCTGCTTTGTTTTAGATTATTAATGAGACCCCAGTTCTGCATTCAGGTTTTAAAGTCTAGTGGTTGCAATAGAAGTATGAGTAGACCTGAATGTAAAATAGTAATATAATAGTAATAAAATGGTAAATACAATATTACCTCTCTGTTTGTATCAGAGATGATCACAGAAAGAGGTCGTGGGAGATTGAAGCTGAGGTATAGAGAAGTTTGTATAGAATAGAGAAGTCGTTTTCATGGAGAACAAAGAGAAAATTTAAAAATATGGGAGAGCGGTGGTTAGAAGAAATGAAGCTTAAAACAGTATGGAGATGATCCTATAGGTGGAAACAAGTGACCAGAGGCAGTGGCCACAGGTGATGAGAATGTGAGAGACAGTTTAGTTAACTGGTGTGACCAGGTACAAAAGGAACTGTGCTCTTTCGTTGAGGAAGAGGCCCAACTGTGGTCCTGTTGCTTTGGGAAAGTGACCCCCAGTGTGATTGCATAGGAACAGGCATTCCTGTGACTGTTTGGGCAGTGTCTCAGAGAAGGGCTGTGGTAGTAGATGACACCAGCTCACCTGGGATAAATGCTAAAGTAGAAACCAGGGTCTTTGGTAATGCAGAAGAAGGAAGGACTTACTTTGACAGAAAGGCCCTGGGTGTACTTTAGAGGAGAGAATTGGAATTTGGGAAGCCGGTATTCCAGCACTGATTGAGTAAGTAAGCTGATCTGAGGCCTTGGACATGGGGACTGAGGGGGACAAAACCAAGCAACAGGTGAATAAAGGCACATTCTTAAATGCAGTGGACACGCTAAAGCTAAATAAAGAATAATGTGATTCTGGGAGGTTGGGAAAAATATGGTGAGAAGTGGTGGGGGTGTCCAGACCAGGAGAACCCCCTTAAAGAATCATGTGCAAGAGAAAAGGATATTAATTCTTTTAGTACACAGTATGCTATGAGTATAATCCTTTTTTGTATAGCTTTTTGGTTTCTCTCAAGATTTATTTTCTCAATTTTGTTTGCCTATTTACTTGTTTTTCTGTATACTGAAAGTTATCAGTCCTCAAGATTTTTTGTCAATACTACACATTTTACTAGTATTACAAGCATATTTTATCAGCTTTAATTTTCCTTCACTTTTTTCATCTTTGTCCATGACCCTCTTTTCTCTTGCACTAATTTGCTTATGTTGCTTTTTAGGCTTGTTATGTGATCATCACCTCAAGATATCCCTCCTTTATTATCCTGGAAATTTCCTTCAACTTTCTCTTATCCTGGAAATTTCCTTCAACTTTCTCTTATTTCTAAGTCTTATGAGTTCCTCTTTATGGTTTCCTTCCCTCATTAGGTGGACATGCTCCTCAGTACTTTACTGAGAAAGAAAGGTAATGGTAGAGGCTTTCCATCTCTGAAAATTTCCTTCATTGTTTCCTTCTCATTCTTGCTCAGTACTTTGGTACAAATTCTAAAATAGACGATTTCCCTTGAGAATTTTGAAAGCCTTGTTTTATGACTGTTTCCTTGCTTGTTTTTCAATTTCCTGTGCTTATATGTGGCATTTTCTGTTCTGGAAGTTTTGTGGATCCCTTTCATGCTAATACCTTTATGTTGGGGCTTCATTTTATTTTACTTTTTCTCTATTTTCCTAAGTAATTAAGATGTCAGTTCAGTTTGGAAACACTGATTTTTTTGGTCTTGAAACATTTAGTTGCACTCATTAATTTTTTTGATAATTTCCTCACACTCATTTTTCTCTTATCTTTCTGAAAGTTTTGAGTATTCTATCACTTAAACTGAGCACTTATTTTCTAATTTCTTCTCTCCAATTCTCTGTTTTAAGGTTTCTTTTCATAATGCCTTGTTTTTATTTCATGGGTACAATGTCTTCTATTAGGCCTCTAAGGGTAGTCTTTGAGTTTTCTTCTGCTCTGACATATTGGTTTCATTCTAGTTCTATTTTATTTTTGTTTCTTTTGTCCTCTTTTGTTAGTGGCTTTCCTAGAGTTTCATTCCAATGATCATTTGTTGTTTGTTCATATTTAGGAAGTATTAAGATGCTGATTGAAAGTTCTGTGTGGGTCAGATGAGTCAACCAGGGGCTTTGTTCTAGAGTAATTGGATTGTTGAGAGACCCTTTGGTTTGTCAGTGGGGTGAAGAACCAAATGTTGTTGTCAGTTGATCCTTTTTCTGTGTTAAACAGTCGCCCAGGAGAGGAATTCTCCCATCTTCTGACAGTCATGATGGGGTGGGGAACAACAGAAGTCATCTTGGGGCCACAGTGGGTGGAGAGTTGGGGCTGGGATCTGTTCTTTCACTATGGAGACTTATTTAATCACCCCATTTCAGTCTGCTGTGCTGTGGCTTCCCTGTGTTGTGTCTTATTCCTTCAAGTTCTCCTTTCCTAGAGCTATGCTGTCTACCTGTGGCTAGTCCATGTGCTATAAGTGTGAATTATTCACTGAATTTGGAAACAATATGAAAAAAAAAAAGAATATAAAACATATTAGTAATAATTTTTATATTGGTGCTATATTAAAATGGTTCTATTCCAGATAATTAGATTAAATATAAATGCTATTAAAATTAATCTTTACTTTTTAATGTGACTACTACTAGAAAATTCCAAGTGATGAGGTGGCTCACTTCTGTTAGCCAGTGCTGCTCTTGGCTAGAAGGGTAGTCATCTAACTGTTCTTCATAAATACCTTTCAATCAATTCTCCATTTTTCTGGCCTACCCCTCACAACATTCACCTCATCAGAGAAACCTGGTGCCTTTGACTCCTGAAGTTCTTTTGGATTTTGTGGCATGCATGTTTTTTTTCTTATTCACTCTCCACCTTCATAGGCTTAAGGTTCATCTCCTTGACTGTCAAAAATTGATTCCCATCTGCTTTTCATATTAAAAAAAATTCTTCTCTTGCCTACTGTGTTTCCTTTTTTCTCTTTTCTTTTAGACATATGCCTTTTCAAAATTCTTCATTTTAATGGGTGTTTGGGAAAGATCAGAGAAACATATATGTTCAACTTTAGTCAACTGGGAGTTCAAAGTGGAGCTTTATAAACAGAAATTTGATCATGTCATTTACTGCTTAAACTCTTTACTGTCTCTTCATTGCAGGAAGTGTAAATTCAGATTATTCTGGCTGGTAATGACATTTCTCTGAGTTTACTTTTGCTGTTATGCTGCATACAACCAACCACCAAGTCTTGATGGATTAGAACAAGGGTTTATTTATTGCCCATATCATGTTTTGCTGCTAATTGGTTATGGCTCTACTCCTACTTGTTATCTGCATCTATGCCATTTTTGAAAAACTTATGGACTTTACTTTTTAGAGCATCTTTAGGTTTACTGAAAAACACTGGACAGAAAGTACAGAAAGGCTGAATATTCTGCATTGTTCCTTCCCTCTCTGTTCCCTCCATGCATGTTTTACTCACTCTCTCCATTATTAACATCTTATATTAGTTTGGCACATGTGTATAATTGATGAGCCAACTTTTGTGCATTATTAATTAGAGCCTACAGTTTATATTGGTATTCATTCTTTGTGTTGTCCATTCAATAGGTTATGACAGATATATGGATGATGGTATCATCCAGAGAAGTTTCCCTGCCCAAAAATCCCCCATGCTCACCTTTTCATCCTGCCTCCCTCCCCAGCAAGCTGTGATGCCACTGATTTTTATTGTTTTGTCAGTGCTTTTCATTCATGACTCCAGGCTGAAAGAGCAGCCCAGCTTAAGAACTGCTGTTCTGGGGCAGAAGTAAAAGGGAAAAAGAGCTGTGGGAACTGGAATAGGTCTCATCCACTTTAGTTGGTCGGCATAAGGGTGATGCCAAGTGACAGTGAAGTGTTCTCCCATAGGAAGTTACCATGACATTGTAGCAACTAGAGATGGGCACTTCCCTTCATATATAGGGGAAGCAAATACTGGGGAACAATGATATCACGTACCACATAGCATCAGCACTGGCCCTTGCCACTCAGTTTTCCCCAATCTCTGTCTTAGCCCTGATGAATTTCTTTCTACTTTGTACCTGTCCCACCTTCCTTCTTCCTCTTCACTAAGTGAACTCCTCAATCATTCAGGATTCAGCTTACTTATTCTAAAAAGTCATTCCTGACCAGATTAATATACTAGCATATCTTAGATGTAGTGTTGAAAATTTAGCTTTCTTAGTTGCATCCTTTAGGCTTTTAGTAGAATTAAATAATTAAGGAACTTCTACTTATGTAAATTCTCCTTTCATTTTTAATTTTTGTTTGATTTTGTCCAAGGTCTTCGTAGAAGAAAAATTATCTGCATACGTAAGAGTGATCATGTGATTGTGTCTGATCAAAGTTGTGACCGCTTGCAACACCCATTGTTTGTGACTGAAAAGTGCAATACAGACTGTGAACTAAGGTAAAAAGGAAATAATATGTGATATAACCAATGTATAAATGCAACTAAACTAATAAGTGAGATACAATATAAAACAGTGCCTAACACAAAGTGGACATGTTATGAATGCCCATCATCTGCCTCGGCTATTATAAAATTTCAGATTCACTAATTTGTGGTGAAACTCAAAATTTATTTGAATTTTTATTCATCTTATGGCTGAATACCAGTTACATAGGTCTCTACACTATGTTAGAAAACAGAAGTTGTTTTGCTTATAAAATAAATATAAGTAAATTCTAGTCTGAAAAGCCATGATTTAAAGATCTAAAACAACATATTTGTAGCCTGATTCTATAATTCCCATTGAACTCACGAACCACAAAATTTTTAAGTTTTATGTATTAGAGACTGTATCAATTTTCCTGATATCTTAGTAATTAATCCATTAAGTACTAAGCAACATTATGGTAGATCATGGCAGGAAAGTTTGTACTTCTAATCTAAATTTCTTATCCTCTCCTCCCCGTTTGATGATTGGTAACAGACCAATACTAAGAACAGTAACCCCATCTTCCATTTTTTATTTTTTATTTTTTATTTTTGTATTGTAGCAGGTCACATTCAGTATTGAAAGATAAGAATTTATATGTATATTTTTAATATTGTTTGAAGAGATAACACAAGCCCACTGGTAGAATTGCCTGCTTTAAGTTTCATAAAACACAATGAAATCCTTGAGAAGCTATCAGAAATGAATTCTGTGAATTCTGTGCTTCCTTATATAGGGATACTCATATTGTTTGATTGCTTACTAGACTGTAATTGAGATAGCTTGGCTACAACTAGCATTTTTGCTTATAATAAATATTTTTCCCTGTAAACATGTGTAATTAGAGATTAAATTAATGAGGGAGTGTGATATGCTTTACAGAAACTGTTTTGCCAGTTTTTAAGGACTGTATCTTTATTAATGTGGTCAGATTTCCAGACATTCTCTATTCATGTATCAATGTACTGTCAGAGGTTTTCTTTTCTTTTTTTTATTCAAAGTATTGTATTTATAATAATAGTATGCATTATAATTCATAGTAAACATATAGAGCGTCTTAGACTACCTGATTGACTAACACCAGACTAACTGATGTCTTCAGTTATAGTCTTAAACCTGCCACTAACTACTTGAGTCATCTTGATCTAAACCCAATGTTTTCAAATGCTTTTGAAACTTGTACTTCCTTGGACATACCTCCAAAGTTACTATCAAGTGTCAGGGTGGGGTCAATAGATACAGTGTTGGTATCCTGTCTCCAGCTTTAAATAGATATTTTATTTACATATATTTTGGAAGCAACCTAAGATTTAATGTGGAAAAAAGTAAAATTTCTGACCAAAAGAGAAAATTTTTCAAGCATTCATACCATTGGAATACATAATCTCTTTGAAGCTTGTTTTTTTTAATCTGTAAACTAAAAGTTTGAGCTATATAATCTCTTGAAACTTTATATCTTTACATCTTTTCAGGTGGCATTTCTGTTAGCTCTTAGAATTTTTTAAATTGAATATCATGCATGAGCTTCTCTAAATTCACTTTTAATTTTGTGTTAATAGCACATATCCTTTTTTCTAGGTGGCACATCATTGGCAAAAGTGAATGTTCATCCCACTGTGGTCCAGGATACAGGTCCTTGGATGTCCACTGCATGAAATACTCCATTCATAAAGGACAGACTGTTCCAGTAAATGACCATGACTGCAGTGACCAACTTAAACCTCCTACCCGAGAGCCATGCCATGGTGACTGTGTCTTAACAAGATGGCATTATTTAGAATGGTCCCAGGTACAATAATTGTTGCTTAAAGAAGGTTGCCTCCTTTTTCCTAATTGAACATTAAATTTCTCTGAAATATATGTTTGTAACAATTTAATTTTTTTTCATCTCCAAAAGTCATCTATTTTCATTTCTTTTCTGTTTTTGTTTTGTTTTGTTTTGTTTTTTAAAATCAGTGTTCTAGGAGTTGTGGAGGAGGAGAAAGGTCTCGAGAATCTTATTGTGTAAACAACTTTGGCCACCATCTTGCTGACAGAGAATGTCAAGAGCTTCCTCGGATGATCGTAGAGAATTGCAATGAATTTTCCTGTCCTGTTTGGGCTGCTAGTGAGTGGAGTGAGGTAACACTAAAAACATGAGGCTTAGAACTGTTATAATATTGTGTAAGGAAACTTTGCATCAAAGCCTTTATAAAATTCACACATATTTAACTTTATCATTAAAAATATATTTTTATAAAGGCAGTAAATTTTTTAAAAATGGTTATCCTTAAACTATTTACAGTTATTAAGCTATCAATAACATTTACTGATGTTTAATCTATAACTATTTTTATAAGAAACTGCAGTAGCTTGGGATATATACTTATTCTAAGGTTAGTTTTGTATTTTTGTTTCTAGGACCAGTGGACATTTCAATGAGACTTAGGCAGCAGAAATTAGGGGTGGTGGTTTGCCTAGTGGATGTCTCCAGAGGATTTGGGTTATACTGAACTTAGAAATGGTCTTACAGCTGTATTTTAATATGTAAATTGATCATTGCATCATTTTGTAATTTATCATATTGACTTCTTTTTTTTTTCAAAATTATTTTTTATTCTAAGTTGTTAGAAATGACAGGAGAATGTATTACATTTCATATTATACTTGTAGAGCACATTTTTACATATCCTGGTTGTATACAAAGTATATTCATACCATTTGTGACTTCATACATGCACTTAGGGTAATGATATCCATCTCATTCTACCATCTTTTTTTTTTTCTTCACCCTTTTGCCCCCTCCCTTCCCCTCCCTCCCCATTGGCTATTCTAGTGTTCCTCTAATCCTCCTATGCTCCCCATCCCAACCCGATTGTGCATCTGCCTCCTTATATTAGAGAAAACATTTGGTATTTGGCTTTTGGGGATTGCCTAACTTCACTTAGCATTATATTCTCTAACTCCATCCATTTACCTGCAAATGCCATGATTTTATTCTCTCTTATTGCTGAGTAATATTCCATTGTGTGTATATACCACATTTTCTTTATCCATTGTTGCCTCCTGCAGCTGCTGCCGCCTGCAGCAATGATACCACGGGAAAGAATTCGGAGGCAGACTGGGAATGAGTAGGTTCTTTATTCTTGCTTCTCTGCTGACTTCTCTCTCCAACTCCAACTCCAATAACCCCCCCACCCAACTCCAACTCTACCTTGTTAAATACTCTTCACCTTAACAAGTATACACGTGTCACAAGCTCAACTTACAGGTGCATTCACAGTGTTCACGGGCACAGAAAGATTCTTAGTTTATTACAATAAGGTCAGGAGAAAACAATTAAATGTTTCCTCTTTGGCTCTTAGCTGCCATCTTAGCTACCTCCTCATTAAGGCTCTTACAATCCATTCATCTACTGAAGGGCATTTAGTTTGGTTCCACAGTTTAGCTATTGTGAATTGTGCTGCTATAAACATTGATGTGGCTGCATCCCTGTAGTATGCTGTTTTTAAGTCCTTTGGGTAAAGACCAAGGAGTGGGATAGCTGGGTCATAAGGTGGTTCCATTCCAAGTTTTCCAAGGTATCTCCATACTGCTTTCCATATTGGCTGCACCGTTTTGCAGTCCCACCAACAATGAATGAGTGTGCCTTTTTCTCCACATCCTCTCCAACATTTATTGTTGTTTGTGTTCTTAATAGCTGCCATTCTGACAGGTGTGAGATGAAATCTTAGAGTGGTTTTGATTTGCATTTCTCTAATTGCCAGAGATGTTGAACTTTTTTTCATGTATTTGTTGATTGATTGTATATCTTCTTCTGAGAAGTGTCTGTTCAGTTCCTTGGCCCATTTATTCTTACAGTGTCTTGTTACATGTGGAAAAGGATCAAAGCAGCGGCAGGTTTGGTGTCAACTGAATGAAGATCACTTGAGTGATGGCTTCTGTAATCTAAGTACCAAACCTGAATCTCTAAGACCATGTGAGCTTCACGCATGTGCTTCTTGGCAAGTAGGACCATGGAGTTCTGTGAGTATATGCAAATTTTGACATTACTGCTAATTTTGTTGTGGTAAATATTTCAGCTTTACTTTTGGATTCACTTTAGTTAAACCAAAGGCTGCATATTTCATGTTTTTATTAGCTTTGATTAAACTGTAAATATTTTCACATTCTGTGTTTACATTGGTATCTTTACCATATTTAGAATAGGCATTGTTTAGAAACTCTGCCAACCAGGCAGCTAGAAATCTGCAAGATGAGCAGTGATCAGACTAGATAGATAGTGTGAGTAGTGTATTATCCTGTGAAGATTACCAGAGTTGATGGAAACCTTCTCACCTCTTCTTTCTTTATCCCTTTGAAATTTACTTAGTGTATTAAGTGACATACACCAGGTAGAGTTTGAAAGTAATTTGTTTCTATAGTTGTATTTACTCTGCCTCCAAAATATCAGGTCTTTACTGATATTTTTTACATGATAACTTTAAAAACTATATTAATAATATACATTTTGTGAACTTTAGTATTTTAATAATGTCTATATAATGTGTTTAAATAAGTAGGCATGATGATTGAATTTATTAATTTTAGGTCTTTTGAATCTGATATAAAAGGCTTGTATAAAAGATGTACTGAAAGTATATTGTTAACTATATATTTATTAAGAAAATGGAAGTTTATGTAATTTTTGAAAAACAATGTTTTATTGATATCTATTTATATTTATCTTTCAGTGCACAGCTACCTGCGGACTTGGGTATCAGATACGTGCTGTTAAATGTGTCAGCGAGCTCTTTAGTGCAGTATTAAATGACAGAGAATGTCAAGGGGTCAGTCGCCCAGGTGATAGGCAGGTAAAGGAAGCCTCTTTGTGAATTATAAAAACAAATATTTATTATTTAACAGGAGGATTGCTAATATGTTCAAATTATTTTTATATGTACTTTTTCCACTTAAATTTCTATGCCTTAAAAATGTGTGCATGTAATAGAATTTATCATTCTTGGTTTTGCCATTCTTATAGCTTTATTATGAAAGAGTTTACCCTTTATCTTCCATTGAATCATTCATTTAACTTGTGTACTGCCATTCTTTGAACTGTGCTTGTATAACAATATCTATTATTATGAATATTATGGACTCTCTTTTTAAAGTGGAGTTCTGTACTTTCAGAATGTATCAGCCTAGTGGTATTTTTGAAGTATGTTGTTCTTTCACTTTTCAACTATCAGATGGAATGATCCAAATATTGATATTCAGTCTTACTATCCACCGCTAGTACTTGCAGTACTTTGAACTTTTGAAAATAAAATTCTTTACACCATTTCTTTGTAACTTGGTGTGCAGCTATTGTTGAATTAGATATGTAACAGAGGCAATGAAATGCCAGAATTAATTAAAATGTTGATTAATTAAATGATATTCTTTGAGATCTGTTTTTCTTTTTAATAGGACTGTATAGTTACTCCCTGTCCAATTGTCCCCAATATTGGGGCCACTTCCTTACCAGCTCTTCCTATGGGAAAGGTAGCACAATGGAGACATGGTTCTTGGACCCCAGTAAGTGAATTTATTGAAGAGATATAGTATTTCTTATGGAGGTCTTTAGACACCAGCAAAATGTTTGGGACAGATTTGCTTAAGTTAATGTATGTATTCATTCTCAAGTTTTTTGATGGTATGGACCAAGTATAGGGTTTAGAAGTAGGTCATTTAATGGCTAAATCATGCTCTGCCTTCCAAGAGCCTGTATTTATGTGCAGGAAATTTGAGCCTTTTGTAGATTTTCTAATCTACAAAATGAGGATAATGATACTTATGTCACAGGTTGTTATAAGAAACAGATGTGATATTAGGCATTTATCAACTTTTAGTTAAACTATAGACATTTTCATGTTGTTTTAATGTATTTAGAATTATCATATGTTTTCATCTTAAATTTTAATTAAGTATTTTTAAGATTATTTTTAATGATATGTTAAGATTCTCTTACATAGTATTTTTAATTTTGAAATATAACTAAACATTTCAAAACATTATACTCATTAAATTTTATATCTGTTTGTGAAATTTATGATCTAAACTGGGATATTTATTGCCCCATCTGTATTTGATTGAGAAATGATGCCAGGTAATGTTATTTCTAATTTATGTTTTCTCAGGAAACTTAATGTTTTAGAAATATGAGTAACAGCTATGGTTAAGGAAAGTGGGAGAAGCACTAGCTAACATTTCAATATTATTTGATTTCTTAAGTGCTCTGTGTCTTGTGGAAGAGGTAATCAAGCCCGCTATGTTAGCTGTCGTGATGTTCATGATGGAATAGCAGATGAATCATACTGTGCACACTTACCCAGACCTGCTGAAATATCTGTCTGCTTTAGCCCTTGTGGAGAATGGCAAGCAGGAAATTGGTCACCTGTAAGTATCCTTATGAGAAAATAGGAAGTGAAATGTTTAAATATAACATACAGTATTTTATATAATATCAATGTAGCATATTACATTGTAAATGTTGACTAAATTTCTGGTCAGTGTTCAGCATCCTGTGGCCATGGAAAAACAACTCGACAAGTTTTATGCATCAACCACCAGCAGCCAATTGATGAGAATTACTGTGACCCTGAAGTTCGCCCTTTGATAGAACAAGAATGTAACCTGGCCGCCTGCCCACCCACATACAGCCACTTTCCTAGTTCCTCTGAGCAGCCAAGCCATTTCCCAGGCAGGCATTTTCCATTAACTCACAAACCCGAAGATAATCAAAATCAGGGGGTCCATCTGTCAATCAGAGGAAACCAATGGAGAACAGGACCATGGGGATCAGTAAGCTGTTCTTTATTGAGTTATATTACTTCTGTAATTTTGTTATATTTCAGCCCTTTAACAGATCTGTATATAATGACATCAAATGCTTTTAATGCTAAATTTATCTGAAGATCAATAGTTTAAATCTTAAATGGATTAAGCATTTTTGATGCAGACTACAACTCCCCAGAGTTCTTATTGAATTATAGACTTATGTGATATTATGATTACAAAGGAATGCACTTAAAAAATCTGATTAGGGTTCATTATAATAAAAATAAGAGAAAACTCTTTAAGAAGTAAGACTACAAATGTTTATGAAAAAATAAAATGAAAAATTACGGTGATAGAAATGGAATAAACTAGGGTAAAATCATGGTAAACTACCAAAGGTACAATTGTATTCATATTTTACATGATATTAATGATACAAATTAAAAAAAAATACCAAGGTAAAATTAAGTAACTTAACACAGTTTTGATTTTTATTTCTTCCCAGTTAATCTTAAAACTTTAATTCCTTTTTACTTAACATTCAGGATGAAGGTGGAAGATTATTTCCTAATGCATACTTGAAAGACTTACCTTTTACCAACAAATTTTAATGAAGCCCTCAGTAAAACTAAAGTGTTTTGTCAGATTTTCATTATTCAAAGTTTGCTTTGGTGAGGGGAAGATTTTTTTTTTTTCACCATGCAAATTCACATTGTGGAATCTGCAGTTCATGTGTGTTTCTGTGTTTTTTCCTGGCCAGTGTTCTAGCAGCTGTGCTGGAGGTCTCCAGCGTAGGGTTGTGGTCTGCCAGGATGAGAATGGACAAAGTGCAAATTACTGTGATGCAGCCTCAAAACCCCCAGAGTCAAAGCACTGTGATTCGGGACCTTGTCCACGTTGGAACTATGGAAGCTGGGGAGAAGTAAGTCATAATATTCCCCAAATTTGTGGAGAATTTTGTGTCTCTGAGGACCTAAAGTGCTTTATGCCATTACTTTACTATCCTGTATTGTTGGATAATTTTGCTTCACTCTATATGGAAAGAAAATATTTTTTTCTTAATTGAGAGATCAAAACCCTGTTCTTTTTAATAGGTGTTCTCTCATTGTATGACAGAAAGCACGTATTCCAGATTTATGAATAGAACCTGCTATGCTACTCAGCATGTCTGTGAATTACTAATATCTTTCTAACATTTGTACATTATTATTCAAATATCTTAGAAAATTGAATTGATATTATGTAGACCGTATTTTATTCGTATTGTTTAGTCATTCATTTGATGAATCTTCTCCTTTGAGCTAGATAGTTGTCAATTTTTAAGCACTTTTATCATGCCCTGGTGCTCTTAGGCACTGTAAATGTAATTTCTAAAATGGTCACTTTGAATATTAATCCCACCCATATTTTGAATGAGAAAGAATAAGAAGCAATGATGTATGTTAGTTTGGGATGAATAAAATATATCAGCTAATTTAATTAGTCAAATGATTTTGCCTAATTATTTTTATTATGTAATTTTTTTCGTAGGGAATTTATTGGAAATCATTGTTTAAAGCCATACTTTTTGCTAGGTGCTAATAAACATCAAGTACATTTTTAACATACACCATAGTATTGTCCAAAATTCAAGTAACTTTAGTATTACAGTATTAGTAGGTATGTTAATTTTAAAAATTCAAATCATAGGAAAAATATAAACAAATAAGAACTTTTATCATTTTGGTATATTTACTGCTAGATTTTTGTTCTGTATAGGTTACAGAAACAGATTTATATTATACATGCTGCTTTTCTGTGGTTTTTATATAAAATATGCTGAACATATATCCATGTTTATAAAATTTGACCTATTCATTAACTCTCATGGCTACATAATAATTCATTGATTAGAATCCATACATTTTATAATTAATACTCTTTACTTAGTAAATCAGTTTTTTTTTTCTGGCTTAACCTGTAAATAGTATCTTATAGATTTGATACCTTACTGAAATATTTTCTTACTAAGTCTCTGAAATTGTCAGTTTTTATAATCATGGAATTAAAACTTTTTTTAAATTCAGGGAGAAATGTTGACAATTAGAAATAATAAATGTTTAAGCTCTAGCATTACTAATCATATTTCAACAATGATTAACAGTCTCTTTAAATCACATAGGTTTCATATTTCCTCTCTTGTTTTTAGTGTACACAAACATGTGGAGGAGGAATAAAGTCAAGATTTGTAATATGCCAGTTTCCCAATGGCCAACTGTCACAAGAGCACAACTGTGAAATCCTAAACAAGCCGCCTAGTGTGGTACAATGTCATGTGCATGCCTGCCCTGATGACGTATCATGGCATCGGGGACCATGGAAATCGGTACGATAGTATTCTCAATCTTATCTTGTTGTTTTATTTTACTAGGTTCCTTTCACTTAATTTCCTTTCTTTATAAATCATGAAATCCACACACTATTACTTCTGATTTTTTTTTTTAAACAGACCATTGGCCTTCTTGGCTTATATTATTAAAATTGATAGTTGGAAGAAGGATTGATTCAATTTCAAGTACTGTAATATTTAATAGTTCTATAAGTATTTATTTTTATATGTGAATTTTGAACCATAGCACTATTCCCATGGAAATATTTTTCTTCATTACATCTTTTGTTTGCCCTCATTATTTACATTTGTATATAATGTTAACACTTTGTTTGTAACAATGGCAAATCAAGGCTATGTCTTGTTTCAGCATATAACTGTATGTGGCTTTTGTCTGTCAATGTCCAATAACTGCTCCAAACCGAATAACATTCTTTTAAAACTTGTTTTTATCATTGTTAAACTAATTATTTTGTTTGGAAATGTGAAAAATTATATTAAAGAAAAGAGAGAAATTTACTTACATAAAATAAATTAATTGTTTACAGTTTGTTACATCACAGAAAAGTATGATTTATATAATAATTTATATAAAATATTCATTTTCTCCACTGTGTGGAGTAACTGTAGTTTAGGAATATTTTAATTTTCTGTTTTGTTATTTTTTTGGAGCCATAGACCAAACTCATAAATATTGCTCATGAATGGTTTATTTTCTCTAGTGGTTTTCAAATATCTAAACTTTGAAGAATATTTAATGCATAAATATATTGAATTAGTTTTTGGTCACTTCTGATCTTTTCAATCATGGACAACTAAGTACATTTCTTTCAGATGAAAAATTGATTTGAGTCTATAATATATTTATAACTATATTTATGAAGTTAAACCATACTTTATTTAGAAAATAATCATAACTGCAATTTACAACTAACCCTTTTTTCATAACTTTTATTGGTTCTTTTTAGTTATACATAACATTAGGATTCATTTTGACATAATTATGAAAGCACGGAGTACAATTTGCTCTAAGTCAGTCTCTAATGCTTCCCCTTTCCCTCCTCCCACCTTCCTACTGTTCTCCTCCCTCTAGTAATCTTTCTGCTATTATAACATTTTTTTTTTAATTAGTGCCTTGTGGATATACATAATGGTGAGATTCACTGTGGTTTATTCATATATGTACTTAGGAACTTCAGGTCAGATTCATTCCACAATTCTTCCCTTATCCAGTGTTCCCCTTTCCCCTTATTCCCCTTTCTCTTTTTCACTGATTTTGCTTCTGGTTTGATGAAATACCATTTTCTGCCTTCCCCACCTCCACCCCTCATTTTGGACTAGCTTCTGCCCATCAGAGAAAACATTCAACCTTTGAATTTCTGGGTCTGCCTTATTTCACTTAGCACGATAGTCTCCAGTTCCACCCATATATCAGCAAATGCCATAATTTCATTCTTCTTTATGACTGAGTAATATTCTGTTGTGTATATATTCCACATTTTCTTTATCCATTCATTTCTTGAGGGGCACTTAGATTAGTTCTATAATCTGGCTATTGGGCATTGTGCTGCTATAAACATTGATGTGGCGATGTCACTGCAGTATGCTGATTTTATATCTTTTTATATCAGGCAGTGAGATAGCTGGATTGTATGGTGGTTCCATTCTTAGTTTTTTGAGGAATCTCCATACTGATTTCCAGAGTGGTTGCACTAATTTGCAGTCCCACCAACAATGTATGAGTGTACCTTTTTCACCACATTCTCACCAACGTTTGTTATTATTTGTATTCTTGATAATTGTGATTCTGACTGGTATGAGATGAAATCTCAGTGTGATTTTGATTTGCATTTCCCTAATTGCTAGAGATGTTGAACATTTTTTCACATACTTGAGAAGTATCTTTTTAATTCTTTTGCCCACTTAATTGGATTATTTGGGGTTTTTTGGTGTTAAATTTGTTGAGCTCTTTTTATTTATAAAAAGTTGTTTTAGTTGTAGATGGACACAATACCTTTCTTTTATTTATTTATTTTATGTGGTGCTGAGGATTGAACCCAGTGCCTCACATGAGCTAGGCTAATGCTCTACCATTGAGCTACAACCCCAGCCCTGTTGAGGTGGTTTTTTTTTTTTTTTTTAAATTCTGAATATTAATCCCCGATCTGGTAAGAAGGTGGTAAAAATCTTTTCCCATTCTGTAGGCTCTCTCTTTATTGCTTATTTTTTTCCCTCTGCTGTGCAGCAGCTTTTTAATTTGATGGCATCTCACTTACTGATTTTGGTTTTATTTCTTGTGCTTTAGAAGTCCTGTTAAGGAGGTAAATGTTGGAGTGTTGGACTTACATTTTCTTTTCTCAGTTTCAGAGTTTCTGGTCTAATTAGTAGGTCTTTGAACCACTTTGAGTTGAGAAATAGGAGTCTGGTTTCATTCTTTTACATATGGATATCCAGTTTTCCCAGCACCATTTGTTAAAAAAGAATATATTTTCTCCAACATATGTTTATGGCACCTTTGTCTAGTATCAGATAACTATATCTATGTGTGTTTGTCTCTGTGTCTCTCTTTTTGTGTGTGTGTGTGTGTGTGTGTGTGTGTGTGTGTGATGCTGGGGATTGAACCCAGGTCTTTGTGCATTCGGAGTAAGCACTCTACCAACTGAGCTGTATCCCCAACTCCTCCTTATCTCCTATTCTATTCCATTGATCTTCATGTCTGTTTTGGTGCCAGTGTCATGCTATTTTAGGCACTATAGCTTTGTATTATAATTTGAAGTCTGGTATTGTGATGCCTCCAATATTTACTCTTCTTGTTCAGGATTCCGTTGGCTATTCTGGGTCTCTTACTTTTCCAAATGAATTTTAGAACTGCTTTTTCTAGTTCTGTGAAGAATGTCATTGGTATCTTGATGGGGATTGCATTGAATCTGTACAATGCTTTTAGAATATAACCATTTTGACAATATTAACTCTGTCTATTCAAGAACATGGGAGGTCTTTCCATTTTCTAAGGTCTTTAATTTCTTTCTTCAGTATTCTATACTTTTCATTGTAGAGGTCCTTCCCTTCCTTGGTTGGATTAATTCCCAAGTATTTTTAAGGTTATTGTGAATGGATAGTTTTCCTAATTTCTGTTTCATCAGATTCATTATTGGAGTATAGGAAAGTGATTGATTGATGTTATGTTGATCTTATGTCCTGCTACATTACTAAATGTGCTTATCATCTCTAGAAGTCTTCTGGTACACTTTCTGAGGTCTTCTAATTATCAGCAAACAGAGATAATTTGACCCCTTCTTTTCCTATTTGTATCCCATTAATTTTCTTTAATTTTCCTGATTGATCTGGCTAGAGTTTCAAGGACTATGTTGAATAAGAGTGGTGAGAGTATACATCCTTGTCTTGTTCTTGTTTTTAGAGGAAATTCTTTCAGTTTTTCTCCATTCAGTATGATGTTGGCCTTGGATTTGTCACATATAGCCTTTACAAAGTTGAAGCAAATTCCTTCTCCCTGGTTTCTCTAGTGTGTAAAACATGAATGAGTGATGTACTTTGTCAAATGCTTTTTCTGTATCGAGATAATCATGTGATTCTTGTCCTTAATTTTATTTTTGTGTTGAATTACATTTGTTCATTTGTGTATGTTGAATCAGTCTTGTATCCCTGGGATGAAACCCCCTTGGTCATGGGGCACTATCTGCTTAATGTGTTTTTTATGTGGTTTGTCAATTGGACATTATTACCCTAAGTACATGTATGATTATATAACCGGTATGATTCTACAACATGTACATTCAGAAGAATGAGAAGTTATATTCCATTTATGTATAATGTGTCAAAATGCATTCTACTGTCATGTATAACTAATTAAAACAAATTGAAAAAGAATTTTTGCATCTTTGTTCTTGAAAGAGATTGGCTTGAAGTTTTCTTGATGTGTCTGTTGATTTAGGATCAGGGTGATACTGGCTTTATAAAATGAATTTGGCAGTGTTTCTTCCTTTTCTATTTCATGAAATAATTTGATGAGAATTGGTGTTAGTTCCTCTTTAAAGGTCTGGTAGCTGCTTCAGTGCATTACTTGATATTAATCTGCTTAGGTTTTCTAGTTTGGGTACATTATGTGTCTCTAGGAATTTGTCAATATCTTCAAGTTTTTCTAGCTTGTTGGAATATGAATTTTCAAAATAGTAATTATTACTAATTATTCTCTGGATTTCAGTAGTGTATGTGGTGGTATTTCCTTTTAATCTTTAATTTTTATTATTTGTGTATTATCTTTCTTTGGGGGGCTAAAGGTTAAACAATCTTGTTTATCCTTTCAAAAAAGTAACTTTTCATTTTATTTATTTAGAGAACATTACATGAACTGTTGAGAATAATTAATTCATGGATAGATGGAATATTCTATAGATGTCTGTTAGGACCATTTGATTAATGGTATTTTTTAGTTCTGAAGAATCTTTACTTGGTTTGTGTCTGGATGGTCTATCTAGTGATGAAAGAGGTGTGTTGAAATCACTTAGTGTTGTTCTACCATGATCTATCTGATTTTTAGTATTGAGAGGGTTTATTTTACATATGTAGATCTACCATTGTTTGGTGCATAAATATTTACAATCATTATATCTTATTGGATGATTCTTATAACCAGTATGCAGTAGACTTCTTTGTCTCTTCTGATTAATTTTGACTTGAATTCTACTTTGTCTAATACAAGAGTAGCTACCTTTCTTTGTTTTTCCAGTACCATTCGTATGGTATGTCTTTTCACCTCCTTTCACCTTCAGTCTGTGGGTGTCTGTCTGTGAGGTGAGTCTCTTGCAAACAACATATTGTTTGGACTTACAGTCATCCAATCTGTGCCTTAAGATTGAAAAGTTTAGAACTTTTACATTCAGTGTTATTACAGAGAGATGGTTTTTATTTCCTGCCTTTTTTGACTTATCTCTAATGCTTCATTCAGATTTGATTTTTTTAATTGACTAGTCTTCTAGTGTCATTCATCCCTATACTTGTTTTCATTTTTATTTTTCATTTCTTCTTCATGAAATATTCATTGAGTATATTTTGTAGTGCAGGCTTTATGATTATGAATTCTTAATTTCTGCTTATTATGGAAGGTTTTTATTCCATCTTCAATTCTGAGGAAAATTTTGCTGGATAGAATAATCTTGGTTGGCATCCGTTTTCTTTCAGGGCATAGTATATATTATTCCAAGCCCTCCTAGTTTCTAGGGTCTGGGATGAGAAATCAGTTGAAATCCAAATAGGTTTCCCTCTAAATGTGACCTGCTGGTTTTTTCTTCCAGCTTTTAGAATTATATTCTTATTCTGCATATTAGACATTTGTGTTATAATGTACCTTGGAGAAGATATTTTTTGAGTCTGTGAACTTGGAGTTCTATATGCATCTTGTAATTAAATTTCCATCTCATTTCTGAGATTTAGAAAATTTTCAAGTATTATTTCATTGAAAAGACTGTGCATTCCTTTAGTTTGTATTTTGGAGCCTTCATCTACCCCAGTGATTCTTAAATTTGGACTCTTGATGTTATTTCATGGTCTCTTAACATCTTTTCTTTATGGTTAACTTTGTTTTCAAGATTATGTGTTTTATATTCAAGGCCTGAAAATCTATCTTCAGGGTTGTCTAATATATTGGTGATGCTTTCCATTTAATTTGTTTTATTGAGTCTTTCATTTCCAGGATTTCTCTTTCACTTTCACTTTCTGTATATTCTAATTTCACCCCTGATGTCTTCTCTTAGCCTACTGAACAATTTAACCATGAACTTTTAAAATTCTTTTGCTGAGATTTCCTCCACTGTGGTGTCAATGGAGTCAGTTGTTGAAGTGTTATGGCCTGTTTGGGGTGGATTGCTCCCTTGTATTTTCACTTAGCTTGTGTATCTACCTATCTATTGAGATGATTATTGCTTCTCTTTATAGGCAAGGAACTGTTTTGTGATCATTTTTTTCTGTTAAGAGCCCTGGGTTAGGCAAATATCCATGTATTGATACTTTAGCTCATTGTGTGGCTTCTGCTATTTTCCAGTATCAGCACCACTTTGAGAGAAGCCACTGAATCCTATTTACTATAATCACTTCAGAGCTCAGCCACATACTCTTCAATCTTACAAAAAGTGAAAATCTTATTTATATTGTTCTCTACAATTTCTCTAATTCAGTTATAATGCTGTAAAGTTCTGGAAAAGGGAAAAAAAAAGTTATTTAATATTGTAAAAATTGCTACCATTATATGGAGACTGAAAGGGCAAAGAGAGAAAACTGGGCAAAAGAGAGAAAAAGAATAAAGAAAGAAAAGATAGAAAAGAATAATTTCAAGGTAAAAAGAAGAAAAGGATGAGGGATTTTCAAGTCACTAGCTGATAATATAAGAGGGAGAAGACAGGGTAAGGTATAAACCAGAGCTACATAAACAGAATGATTCCAAATAATGCTTTAAAACATTAGAAGAGATACATTCTGAAGAGTTGAGAGTACAGTGTTAGCTATTAGGGTAACAACTGTCAAATCAAGATAAAAATGTATGTATATCATCAAAGTTGATGTTAGAGTTATTTATAGTAAACCAGGTTGAGTTGAAGAAAATTCTTATTGAATCTTGGTTTAGATTTCATTCAAATTTGGGACAGTTAGAAGTTGTCCCTCATTGTTTGGCTTTCAATCCCTCCAGAGGTGCTGGGGCACAGGAGCCCCTCCCTTAGTTTCTATGGATCTCCCACCAGCCAGTTCTGGTTTGTCAGTTCAGGCGCCTGAGTCTGAGTGCTCAGAGGGTACAGCAGTTGTGTCTGCTGGTTGTTTCTATTGTGTGCAGGAGTTCAGGATGCAAGGGCTCTGGGCTGTCACTGTGATTGCCTTGGGTCCCATGTTCCTACTCCCCTCTATAGAATCCTTTTCAAAATGGCCTAGATCCTGGTGGCTGCCTGCAAGCACAGGTCCTGTGGTTGTGAATTCTCTGTAAGTAATTTGTGGTGCAGACACATTCCCCATTGCCAGTGCAGCTCACTGGGATGTTGTCCTTAGGAATGAGTAAAGAGATTCAGCTGATTTGCCTGGGCTCTAGCTTCCATTGCCCCACACTGTTAATTGTGGGTGCTACTTCCCTTTGCTGACTGTGACTAAGGCAGTGTTTAGTCCATGTCCAAACACTCGCCAGCTCTGGCCATGGTTGAGACAGGGTACCATTGCTCTCTACTGTCTTGGACCCAGGCAACTTTCCACCTTGTCTGACCTCCTGCTGGCTATGCTTGCAATCCAGGTACCCTCCCTTTAAGCTTCCTGGGGACACGGGCAACTTCTTTCCATGACCATCTTTCTCTGGCTGCTGCCAAGACCTGGGGATCATCCCTCAATGCCTCTGGAGATCTAGGCAGCTTCCCACTGGAATGTGCCCCATGCAGACTGTGGCTGCAGTCTGGGGGTCAGTCCTTTTAGGTTCACCAGGACTGAGACCACTTCCCACCATGATGTGCTTTCCATCAGTGTCAGTGGTGGCTGTGATGTTGACAGCTTTCCTTTCTTCTTCTTGGGACAAAAATTGCTTTCCCACTAGGATCTGAACTCTCATTTCTGGCCACCATGAATTGCAGGCAACTGCTCTGTCTCTTCTTGGGCTCCTGTGAAAGCTGTGTAAAGCACTGGGTTAAGCTAGCACTTCGGAGTGGGGCTGCTCCACTGTGCTCCCCTTGTTCCAAGTGAAGTGTGGGTGTTGCAGCAACTTTTGGCTAGTAGAGATCCAATTGGAAATTCTTTCTTGTGGATTCATAAAAGATCCCACTGCAGGGGTGCTCCCTCTGGTTTAATTTGCTATTATCTGGAGGTGAGGAGATGCAGTCATGATGGGGTGACTGGTCACCTGTGGGCTCCACAAAATGCTGAGCTTTCTTGGCTTTCTTTCTACAACTTGATTTTAAACTGCTTGATCTGCTTCAAGGACACCACTGTTCCTATCATGTTTTATTTTGGTCTGCTTTTCTTTCCAGTTGTTATTAAGGGGATGAGCTCATGTGCTATTTCTCTCCCTCTTTCTCCTTCTTTCTCTCTCTGTTGCCCCTCCTCCCTCCCTCCACTCTAGTCTAGGTTCAGGGTTAGGGAACTCTATCCTTATTTTCTACTCCAGAACCCAAGCTTCAGGTCTCTCCAAATATCAAACTATGTAATATTGGATCTTAGAGCATTTATTCTGGTCTCGGGCCAGCTGTTCCTTGACTACCTTCTTTCTGTGTTATGAGAGGTCAGGAATTGCTGTCTAGTTCCATTCCACCATCCTCTCTGACTAGACCCAATCCTTGATGCTTGCACTTGTTTTGCCCAAGACAAATCTTAATGGTGAGATATAGGTAAAGTTCTAGTTCAGGCTGAAATTCATCTTTATAGTCCAAGTATGACTCATGTTACAAATCAACAGAACATTTTAACTCTATAAGAAGATTTTAAAATAAAATCACTACTTCAGAGCACCATCCCTTTGTGGGTACTAACAAAAACCATTTTCACCATAGAAAGCATTCACACACACATAACAGTGTGTCTTGGGCACTATGCTACAGAGTTAATTAAAACATATTTCTTATCTCTATAGAATATACAGTCCATTCGGGGGATTAGAAATATTTTAGAAACTCACCCTTGAAAGGTATCTGTTTTATTAACTATCTTGGGTTGGAAATTCAACATCTCCTTATTATAGCTCTTTTACATTCTCTTTCATTTCATTTATTTTAGTTATCAGGCATAGTTCTTAATAAGACCCTCTTAGAATTTTGCCCTAATTAAAAAAGTAGCATCCTATTCACTGATTAGAGATTGAGCAGTAATGGCATTGGTTCCTCAGCACAAAGGTTTTATTTTCCTTACTGATTCATGACTTTGATCACAAAGCACTAAACATATGCTTGTTACTCCTGATTTATGGTAGATATTGAAATAATGAGAATAAAGTGTTTTGAGTCAGATTTTTCTGTATCAGGGATCAACAGACTATGGACCCTGGTCTAAATCTAGTTATCCCCCCCCCCCCAGTTTTATTGGAACACAGTCATGCTCATGGTTCTTGTATTATCTAAGGCTGCTTTTTTTTCACTCCAACAGTGAGTGGAGCTGATTAGTTGCAATAGACAGTATGATCCGCAAAGCCTGCAATATCTACTGTTTGGCCCTTTCTGACCCTGTTCTATTTATTGAACAATATAATACATTGTTTAACATAAAAATGTATAGACCATTAAAATTAGTTATTCCTTTTGAGTCAATTTTAGGTAGATATTTTTCAATCCTTCATTTGATATTTTAAAACAGTTTTAGGTTTACAAACCTTTTCTACATATCCATTTTGGTTTTTGCATAATTTTTATATATTGTGTTGGAATTCCAATATATTTGTGTTGTGCTATCTTTGTACATAAATGATGCCATAGTGAAAGGCCTGAGTGTTCATTCAAGTCTTGTGCACAGACTTCTATTTTAGTCTTATACAAATAATGAAGAAAACATATAACAAAAAATTACAAAATAGTAAGGCAGAAGTACAGAATTCTTCATTTCTTACCACATTTCTATTCCAAAAGGAGTTCTTTGAATAATTCAGTCTTTGCACTAGGAAAGAACCTTGTTATCTTTTTTTCTTCATAAACTGAAAATGAAATTTTTACTATTGCAATAAATGTTTATATTAGAATTTTTACAAACTTATTTATTTACTTTTTTATATGTATAAAGCACACATATATCATTAGAGTGCTTGGATTTCTTTTATTACCTGAAGAATATTTATTTGTTAAATTAGCCTTTTATATTAAAAGGGCTTAGGGGGTCTGAAGTTTTGTTATCAAAACTAGATCTAATCTTTTGCCTTTTTCAATGTTATTACATATAAACCAAACTTCAGAATACCTCTTGTCAACATATCAGATTAATAGTCTGTCATGGGTAACTTTAACAGATCTTATTCTTTCGTAGAAAATTAAGAGAGTGTATGTGTATGTGTGTGTATGAACAGATAACACAAAATCTCTTAATTTGAAAGGAAAATAAAAATATAAAGTGCAAAATCATTTAAAAATACTATTAGAAAGAAAGTTGTACAAATACATCTAACTTTTCTCCATGTTGTGGGAAATCTTGTGCTGTAATAACAAAAAGAATAAATAAATCTTAACCTACGCCTGTTAATTTAATGACTGCATTTTTGTGATTAGTCATTGTGATGTTATTATATTTTAACTCTTGTTTATTAATGATCTGTTGTGGCTTTGTGCTTTGCATAATTCATATGTATGCTCATTTGTACTCCTTGGATCAATACCTGAAATGTTTTAAGTCACTGAACAGATTGTGTGTTGTAATGGATGCCTCCTTTATGTTTTTTTTCTTAAATAACAAACTGCTAATTTCTCTTATTAAATATTTAATTGTTGAATAGTGTATGCTTTCATAATTTTAGTACATGTATAAGCTACTGCTGTTTTTCAGATAATATTTCTGTTATACAGTAACATTGGAATTTAAGCATAAGATTCATTGTTTAAATATCAATTTTTAAATTCTACAAATGTTTATATTTTTCTTTATATATTATGAATAATGAATAAAAAGTAGTGATATGAACAATTTTGTAGTGAATTAAAAACATGTACTTATGACCAAGGTAATCTTTAAAAGATGAGTAAGCTTTACTTTTCTCTTTTTCATATTTGGTAAGGGATGTTACACATAATGAAACTGAACTATTCTAGCAAATTCTCTTTTAGTCAATTTATGTTTGTATATTTTTCCCACTTAGCCACATTAAGATCTAATTCATTTTCTTAGGATGTTTTTACTTCCTATGTAGAAAGAAATCATATTTGACAAACAAATATGTGTGTCCCAGTGAGTTCTGGTAATGATGATTATCCAACAGAAGTAAAGAAAATACATTTATTTCTTTAAAGGTCATTTTTTTCTTACAAAAAATATGAGAAAGTTTTAAAAAAAAATGAATATCAGCTGTTTGAACCTCCTAATTCTATTGCTTTCCTCAAAATGTGTTTCTTTTTTTAAAGAAATGCCTATATTATTATGTAGAAAAAAATATGTACTAATACTGTGTAATGGAATGCCACAAACAAAAGCTTACTCAGAAATGGGGTGGTATAATAGTACATACCTAGTAAATCCAAAGTTTTCCAAGTTAACAGTTGTGTGTGACAAAAGAACACTGAGGGGCTAAGCAGTGGAATGGGGTGGCTCCTTCCACTGTAGTTCCCACTGCAGAAGAAATTTGCTCAGGAAGCTTGGCCAGCAGCAGCCCCAGGAGCAAGGTAATGTGTGGGGAAATGCTTTAAAAAAAACCATCCATTCTTTATTTCAACTTTGTAAAGTGGAATGTTGAGTAAAAACATCCATTGTAATTAATTGTTTTCTTAAATTTGAAAAAGATACACCAAGCATATTAAGTGGGTTAGAAATCAATTTTTAAAAAATTTTAGAAAATGTATAATAGAAATATCTACTAAGTATTGAAATGGTCTTTCCATGTATTATGTTTTACTACCATGTCTTTCTAAAGTACATTCATTGATCTCCCCAAAATCATGATATCTACTACAAATTGGGCATTGTACTAGTCCCTAAAAATAAATTAGATGCAATCCTTGTGTCCAAGGAGTTTGCAATTTCACAATTAATGTAATAAACAGATGATCAGAGTGCAGGGCGGGATTCCTATTTTATTTCAGTAACAACGTGTGATTTACAATATTGAAGACCCATAAATATTTGGTGCTTAATAGGTTAGAATAACCTAATAATTAGAAGTGAGCACTGTAGTTGGCAACAGAATAATTCTGCTAGCAGATCCTTCCAGGAAGCCTAAGCCAGTAAGACACATTCCATCATAACCTGTCAAGAGATGAATAGTGTCTTGGTCTACCCTAGAAGAATAGTTTAGGTTTAATTACATAATCTTCCTTCTTTGCACATATGGATTTTATGCTTTACAAAAGAGGAAAACATGGGAAAGTTTATAGATTGTTCTAGATATGGTGCTCTGAAAAAAAATTTTAAAAGATGACACAATTGGACCCTGCAGGTTTGAAATGTATGACCTAGGAAAAATGTAAGCAGATACTTGAAGCAATGATGAGATCATAAGACAAGAAAGAGATTGCGTGTGTTTTGACGTTAAGTGTAGTTCATCCTGATATGTTTTATTTTTTCTTTGTAGTTCCATGTTAAAGAAAGTAAAAATGCCTGTGTTCCTCTGGTAATGCTCCTAATTTCCCAGTCATAATGCTTCAAAATGGTTAAGGCTCTCTGGAAATAGATTTCAGATGATGTTAGAAGAAATTGTTCTCAGTGTTCTCCACCTATGTGCCATATGATGAGACTGCTTATATAAGTACATTATTAATATTAATTATTAATACATTATTAATATTAGGACATTTAGATATTCTCAATTTTTGTTACAGAGATTTTACATGTCAGTTTTTAGCAGTCGATTCTAAGCAATCATGACATCATACATTAAAAGTTTGTATATGTTGCTTGACATTTTCTAATTTGATTCCTATTTGCTCATATTTTTATGTACGTATATGTATATTTCTCAATAAAATGTTATGAGCATGTGTTCTTATATATTATATTTATACATCACATACATAAACTAATGTGATTATATGATTTGTCGAAGATATACAAACATAAATTTGAAGGGATCAGTGAAACTTGAACTTGAAGAGAGTAAAAGATTGAACAATGAGCAAAGAAGCCAATTGAGGGCACTGAGTTTGCAAGCTGCAGTGTGATGGATCCATTTGATGGTGAAGACAGATTTTGTATTACATAGTCTCACATAGAGAGGATAATATTCAATAAGAGAAAATGCAAACTTTAAGGAGAATGAAAAGATTATTATTATCATCATCATAATCATTACTATTATTATTTTGTTCAAGGAATCGAACCCAAGGGTGCTTAGCCACTGAGCCACATACCTAGCCTTTTTCATATTTTATTTAAAGACAGGGTTTCACTGAGTTGTTTAGGGCCTCGCTAAATTGCTAAGGCTGATTTTGAAATTGCAATTTACCTGATCTGCTGAGATTACAGGCATGTGCCACTGCACCCAGCTAAAATCATTCTTAAGCTTGTTGAAATATTAAAGGATAAATCTATCCTACGTCCTACAGGTTAGGGTAAGAGCTATGGTATTAAAATGACTGGAGTTGAGTAAGACTCATATTTTACTGAATGATCTTTGGCAAATTACTGAACATTTCTAAGATTTCATTTTCTTGGAATGAGAATAATACTTACCTAAAGAGAACATTTATATAATAAAGTGGAGCAATACAAAAAGGATTAGCAGAAGGCCTATTATATCAAGATTTGGTGTTCTGCTAACCATTATTTTAACATGTTGGATTAGGCTCCAAGTTCCTTAACAAGAATCCGGTAGCGCAAGAATTAAACTAACAATTTTTACTTAGCCTATAAATACATACTCCCTTTTCTCAAGAAACTAAAAGTCCAAATACAGAAGAAAAGGTTAATAACACATCAAACAATCTGAAACAAGACCCACTTAAGTTACACTCCAGTATAAGAAAGAAATCAATTTGGATTCAGGTTTAGTTTTTTCCTTTAAGTAAACATTTATGGAAGTAAAACATTCAGATAAATTTCAAATCATAAAGATTCAATTTAATGAATTTTCCAAAGTGATCACACATGTACATAGCCAGCACCTAAACTGAGAACATTAGCACCCCAGAAATTCTCCCATTTACTCCTTTGCAGTCACTATAAGCCCCCACCCCCAGGTTACTCCCTTTCTGACTTCAGACATCACAAATTAGCTTGCCTGCTTTTCAACATTAAAGAATGGAATTTTGATAATTGTGAGAGTCACAATATATGAGATTTGATCATATTATGTACAATGCAGTTTTCAATTGCCATCTAGTATTACTTCTTTGAACACAAAATTATATGACCTATTTGAAAGAGTAACTGTGATTTGTATGAATATTTATTCTCCAGTTGACAAGCATTTGAGATTTTTTTTTTAAATTTAGAAGTAATTCTCTGCTGAACATTTCTTACATGTATTTTAATGAACTCATGCATACATATCCATTGGATATGTAGCCAGGAGTTTCATTAAAGGATAGTGTATGCATATGTTCTGTTTTAATAAATATTACTAAACAGACAGTCTTATACGTGGTTTTATGAGAGAATTCCAATTTCTGCACATTCTTGCCAACATGATATTATCAGACTTTTAAAGTTTAGTAATTCTATTGAGTGTGTAGTGGAATTTCTTGGTGATTTTAATTTGCTTTTCGCTGATGGCCAAGTTAGTGCCTTCACATATGTCTACTGACTTGTGATATCCTCTTTAGTGAAGTACCAATAGAAGTCCTTTGGCCATCTTTCTATTGCATCTTATTCTTCACCTTATAAGTACATTGGAGTTATTTTTTGTTTTGTTTTGTATGTAAGTGTCATGTTGCAAATATGTAGTGAAGCAAATCACCTAACATTTCAGTCTTCTGATGTCATCCAGTCTCAGCCATGGATACTGAAAAGGAACAAGGGCTTTCTACTTCTCATTAAGTAGAAGGGTGGTGTACTCCAAGGGGGTTGAAGTGGACACAAATAGAGAGAATAGCAGAATTCATGACTTAAGTGTTTAGTAAAGATTTGTTTTAAAATTATTTAAAAGAGTAACATTAGAGAGGAATTGCACTACTTTACACTGCTAATTTAATTAAGAGAAGAAAGATTAGCTAATATGTGCCTCTGTTTTTTTTTGAAAAAATGCAAAATTCCTGATTTATAATTTTCATGAATTTCCACTAATTTATTCACTCAGTAGGTATTTATATAGCAGTCTGTGTGTTGGATGTGGAGAATAAAAATACCAGTGAATCAGGACATGGAACAGTTTATATTACACCAACTAAAAATAGTAAAATGAAAATACATATATGATTATTCCTGCATACTGAACTGTATACATATACCAAGGAAAGAATTTAGGAGCTTTGTGGGGCACAGAATGAGAAGAATCCTGAAGGACTGAAAAGGGAAAAATGGAATTTTCTTTCACCATTGTTAGTTATCTTTTTTTTATTTTCAGATGATTTAAATATCACTTTGATATTCAGTAAAGAATTCTGGAATTAGAATCTACTCAAAATCAGTAGAGAGTAATACTAAAAGTAGATTTTCCAGAAAAAAAATAGCAGTTTTATGAAATCAGTTTGAGAGTGAGGGATGTAGCTAAGTGGTAAAGTTGCTTGACTAGCATGTGGGAAGCCCTGGGTTCAGTCCCTACCACTGAAAAACAAATCATTTTGAGATATTTAATCATAGACTATTGAAATACCTATTTAATTAGATAACTACCAAATTATTTTTTGAAAAAAATATTTCTTTTAATGGGATGTTTATTAATAGTAATAAATCCTTTAAGCCAGTTCTAAAATATAAATAACATTCTTAAAATATGGTAACAATCAGATTTCCACTTCAATGCAATCATTTAAATTACCAGGAAAAGGTTTTCATATAATAGAACCATTTCTATTTGTATCCTGTGATTATTTTTATTGTTAAATATACCAGAAAATTTGCTTCTTCTATATAGTAGAGTTTGCCCATAACATAAATCCAAGTATAATAATATTTGATGAGTAAAATGAGAAGGCATTTGGTGTCATTAATGATTAATTGTTCTGTTTGAGATATCATTAAATGCAGTGCAAGATTTAAAATATATAATTACATCATATAAATGATAATGTGAAACTGTGCTAATATGTTCATTTCAGTAGATTGTAAAAGGCAATTTATACTTCTAGTGAAAAATAGGCCCTATTTGCCAACCAGAGAGAGCTCTCATCATTTCTTCTGGGAATGAACCTCTTCATTGTTTGTTTGGAACCTTAGGAAAATTTTTATGTCTAGAAGGTAAGAAAGATAAATAAACATGGCTTCTCCCTCACTCTGCTAACATGGGCAAAGTCTCAATCATAGATGAACCCAAGAGTAGGTTTTTTTTCTCAGCTGATCCACTGCACATCCCCAGAAAGCCAGAACAGCAATGGAAATCTTAAGGAAAGAAATTTATTACATGTAATTTTGCTTCCCATGGGATTTTTCATGTGACTCAAAATCATTCAACTCCATCCCTTCCTAATATAATAGATTTATATTTAAAAGGTCTTTTTTTATGTATACTTTTCTACTTGGCAAAAAATGTACCTTTTGAATAAAAATGCTAAAGCAAATGA
Organism: Tamias sibiricus; assembly: GCA_025594165.1. Classification (NCBI taxonomy): domain Eukaryota; kingdom Metazoa; phylum Chordata; class Mammalia; order Rodentia; family Sciuridae; genus Tamias; species Tamias sibiricus. Next base: position 100,298,460 of record CM046661.1, on the reverse strand, counting down.
GTTTTCTTTCTACCAAATAGGAAGTATAGTATATCAAGCTCTTAAACTTTTTCTGGGACAAAAATACTAGACAGTGAGATGTCTCTAAATAAAAATAAAGTCTGCATAATGTACCAAAAAAAAAAAAAAAAAAACCAAAAAAAAAAAAAATACTATACAATGTAAAGCTGCATAAAAAATAAGGTTTAAAAATAGAAATGTGGATGGTATATGTCAGTCAAAGGATCTTTATCTACAAGTACCATTTTTTCTCTATACCATTTGTTCATTTTTTTATTCAGTAAATATTTATAGGTGTGGTTTCTGCCCTTATTAAGTTTAGAATTCTTATGCATAATTTCTTCTTTTTATTGACTCTAATTTTGGGGTATATTTTGGTGGAAAGTTCAGCTATTTTGAGACACATAAACTTGTTCAAAATAATCATTCCAATATCTAAATTACTATTGTGCTATTGAGGTATTACATTTATATAGAGATGGTAGATCATTTAAGATTATTTTCTATACTGAGGAGAGATATTTGGAGATTTTTTTAAAAAAATTATTAAATGTATTTTCCAAAGCTTTATTTTTTTATTTTCAAACTACAAGCATTTTATATAACTTTTAACGTAAAAAAGCATTATGAAAACTAATGAACAAAACTCAGTTTCTTAGAGAATGGGAAAGTGTGTCCTTTTATAATGCTAGTTGAAAAGAGACACTAGTTACAAAGATTGTCAGCTAATTGCTATCACAAAAGATTTTTTAAGTATTATTTTATGAGCAACTGAAATATAAATGTGTGTGAGTAACTTCAGAATTTCATTGGATACCTAAGTCATGGTAAAAGTCCATATAAACTCTTTGATAATTTTTAAGACTAAAGGATGACAAGTTCCATTTTACCAAAGGAGAATTCAGGTATACAAATTTACCTTTTTCTCATTTGAGTAAGCAATAATGAAATATGTTTTTATAAACCCATAAATATTATTTATCTAAACAATAAAACTATTGAGATTCTTGAAATGCTTTTGAGATACTGTTTAGTTATTTGTGGTATCTTATCTTTAAAATTGGAAGAGTCTTCAAATTTTCTTTTTCCTGTCTTTTTACACAAAGCATAAATTATTTAAATGAATGTCTTAGTTGAAGTACACACACCTTTCATGTCCTAGCAAGCCTTTCTAAAATTGAAGACCATACCACAGCACATGTAACACACTTTTCTTTAGGAATATTCTTTAGCTAAATATACATATGAAACTTTGACCTCCAATTCTCATTCTGCCATCTTGAAATAAAAATTAATGAAATTCCTCTTCCACCAGGCAAATATTTGAAGACAATTGTTTTCTGTCTTCTGTTTTCCTAGCAAAATATAAACATTTTGTTCAATTCTTCAATCTTTTCAATCTCCTTATTATGACCATATCAAAGAGTGATATCTAGAATTTTCTTCATTAGCAGAAAAAATGGTCTATCTATAAAGAATGTAGCTACAAAGAATATTGCCAGCTTTGTTATGTGTACTGTATGTAACGTGATCAAAAGGATCAAAATTGCATCAAATTTCAATTTTTACTAGTCATCCAGTTCTTCTACACTGATTTTGTATCAGTATAAACCTATACACATGGAATAGATACTATTATTAAATTGGATTTTATGTATCTTTAGCATTAGATAATATTTAAGCCAAAGAATAGAATATTTATTTTTTCCTGATTGCCCAGTAGCATACATCTTTCATATTAATTTTCACATCTGACTTTAATAAATCTTCCCAACTTCATGACACAAATAAATTGGGAAGCATGCTTTCCATGTATTCACAAAGTAGCCTTCACGAGGCAGCTCTCCAGAGCTCTAGAATATAACTGCAGATGTTGATTTCCACTAATAAATCAAATATCAGTGATTATAATTCTGAACGCAGCTTTACCAATGTAACACATGTACAAAATTTTAAAATAAATTGTGTTGAAAGGTCAGTAAAGAAAAAGAACTATCTCCTGCTCATCTTTCCCACTCTAGAAGTAATCATATCTATGTCTTCTAATCTTTTTTTCCATATTTACAAATAAGGCTTATTCTGCTATTTCTTGATGCATCAAAAAATTACCTGTTGACATCCCCTCATAGAGGCTGAGAATTAGCTTTCTTATGCAAAACCATGAGCTCTACAGTCTATCTTTCAAATAAATTTTGATCAAGTCAATAGTCAGTGATACTCTGTCAGTATGAAGCCAAGTATATGTTGAAACCCTGTTGTCTTGTATCACTTCTCTACTTTGTCTCAAGTTATTTCCTGATTCAAAAATTCATTCAGTTTTTTATGTTTCAATCACCATTGTTGAAACGTATTTCAAGTGTTTGTGCAGATGTGTAAAATCTCTGTGAATGGTTTTCCCTAAGTGTTCAGGTATTTTCTCTTCCCTAGACTCCTTCCCCGACACCTCCCATCTTCTCTCACTAACGTAGGGTAGATGATCTTAGTCCTCTGCACCACTGTCACACTGTCCTCTCATTCTGTGATATTTTTCCTGTCACCTTCAGTTTTGGTGACGTCTTACATTACATGAAATTATTACAGTTATCTTTTTTGAGGGGAGATTTTTCTCCTTACATATCTTTATCCATTAGACCCCTTCTTTAAGGAAAAGTGGTTTTCTGTCATTTCCACTGAAATTTTTCTTCAAATTTTGATGATTCTCTGCAACTCATTAGAGTAAGGTATCAAACAGTGATTGGAAACTGCATTTGGATAGTTTAGTAACTAGTGACCTTCCCTGAAAGCCAGTGATTATAATTTTCTCTCAGACACCCAGAGAAGAACCCCCTAAGTCCTTGCTTAGAGTGGAGTGTGGGCAGAGGGACTAAGGACCTGAGAGTTCAATGTATAGAAGCCTCTTATTCTTCTTCTAGTGCCTCATTTCTGGAACCCCCTGCAGTTTAATTTGTTTGAGAAAAAGCCCTCTCTGACTTTTTGCTTCTGGGTGGTGAGCCTGGCAGGGGTTCTGCAGGTCTAACTGTATTGCTTCATATTGGTCTTCTCCTTTCTGTTTATCTTCTTTGCGTCTTCCTAAGTTACTGAAGTATACTTTTATGCACTTGGACATTGTGGGTTGGAAAAAAGAGGGAGAGAAATAAATACGTTTTTAACTAAATCTGTTTTGTTTAAAACCAGATGTTTATTTGCCCTCTTGGTTTGGAGTTTATTCCACTTTATGCCTACTTTTAAAATAATTTGTCTCTGGGGGAACAAGATGGAGTTTCCCTGGAATTCCAGTGGGCTCACTGTCTCCTTATCACATCACTGAATGAGTTGCAAATGTAGGAGCTTTGAACAATGCCCATGTTGCATTCATGTGTTTAATTAGCAAATCAGAATCAGACATTGTATTTTTACAATTTTATATTCCCTCTGAATTTGAGAAAGGAGGAAAAAGAAAAGGGAATGGAGGCTTAATATGCATTTATTTCATTGTGTCAGGCACTGTTTTAGGTTCACTTATCGATCATTTAATATCACAACTTCACTGAAGCATAGGTATTATTGCCACTTTATGATGTGAAATCTGAGGACCAGCAAGATTAAGCATCTATCCCAAGATTTCCCCACTACTGACAGCTGAGATCCAAATGTAGGTGTCTTGACTCCTAATTCTGAGCCCTTTTCACTTATTTCATCTACTACTACCCAGGAGTGCAAATCATAAAACTCACCTTCAATTTTAACACATATAATTCATTTTTATGTGATTAAAGCAATAACTTTAAATTAGCCTAAATTCACCAAAATATGAAATTAATTCCTAACACATCCTTCCCTCATGACCTCTATTGCATATGATAAGTAGATATTAATTTGTTCAGAGAGGGCTGCTCCTTTCATCTCAACTCTGACTTTTCCCTTTTCAAGAATTCAAAGAGCTCATTTATTTCTCATCACAGAGCTCTCTGCATATTCCTTTTTGGACCTTTATAACCCTACTTAAAAGCAAACTTCTTGGCTTTATTTCTGTTAACTCCCACAACTAGTACATAAAACATGCGGAAACTTGAATGGTAAATCCTGCTATATTGTTGGCACTTGATTTTAAGAATTTTGTCAATGTTTCCATAGCGTAAGTAATGCTTTAAAAGTCGTCATTTTTAGGCAAGTAAGCTTTGGTTATTTTTCTGTTCCCTTACCTTTTTTTTGGTTTAACCACCCTGAAGAGTTCTCTTCTCTGCTGCACCCAGAAAGGCAGATGCTCACATTTCTGGATTTAGGCTCCCAGCAGTCAGATGGGAGTAGGATTTTTTATTATGGAATGTGCCTACATTCTTGTAAGAGCAATGTCCCATGTCATTGTGATTCATGTAGAAACAGCAATAAATGTAAGTTCACAATAATGCCTCCAAAAAAATTGTTAAAATTAGACAAGATTTACATCAGTCTCATATTGCCATAACATTTTTTTCCCAGTTGGGATATAATTGTAAAGATTCATGTTACTGAATAAGTCAATAAAAACTCCAAACAGGAAATTTTTAGATGATTCCCAATTGCAAATGGATTTTATAGAGGAGCCTGAAATGTTCATTACCTCCTTATGGCACACAGAAACTGTGCTATTAGCAGAGTTAAAAGAATAAATTATAAGCTTCAAACTAATGGTGGTTTTTCCTGATTATTTTTTACAATAAATAATCCTTACATCTTGAATTAGAATTACATTTACTCTTTCTTCCAGTAAAATAAACCTGAGCTCAATAATTAATCTTTGCAGATTTACAATTATTCTTCATCAAATCTTATTATTGAAGCTAATCTAATAGTTGAATCATTTAATTATTAGTTACTGGGGTAATTTTTCATTCTAATGTTCTAATACTTAAGTGTGGGAAATAATATTATATGTGTATCATTTACACATTTTTTTTTTTTTTTTTTTTTTTTTGGTACTGGGGATTGAACTCAGGGGCACTTGACCACTAGGCCACATCCCCAGCCCGTTTTCAAACTCCATGAAACTTGGGAACTATAAGCATAGTCTTTCAGGAAACAGTATGAATGGGGTCCTGTTGGTGGATTTAGTATCTCACTACTTGGCCCACATATGCAGTGAATTAAGAGAACAGGAGTGGGATTATTTTATAGGGTTGACACTCTTCCTATACATATTTTGTCCTTTCTGTTGCTGTTTTAAACAGGATACACTACTGTACTCTAACTAATTTAATGTTTTATTTCTCTGATAAACTGAGATGTTCAGTTTAAAAATAGGTTCTCTCTATTACAGAGAAGACAATTTTAAAGTGGTTGTATGAAACTCATTTCTAAGATTTTACTGTAATGGACTTTTCTCATAGATAATACAGAAATCTTTGGCTTCCTGAAGATCTAAACAACCATGCTGTTTAGCCATGCTGTGGTTTAGAATCAACCTATTTTATTTAGAGAATGTTATAATAGTCTTCTTAAAAAAAAAAAAACCAAATCACATGCACACATATATGCAATAATGTTCTATTCTTTAAAACAACTAACTTCTGATCAATTTTTACTGGAAATTCTGTCATTCCCTGCTTACCAGGTAATTTCATATGCTAATCTTTTATTCCATGACAATGTTCTAAAGACTTTTAATATAATCACTTAAACATCATTTTAAAAAATTCTCTAGCAAAATAGTATGGCCCAGATTTTTTTCCCTTACAATTTTTTGATTTAACTTTGCTAAAGGAGCATAAAATAGTTTAGTTTTGAAATAAATGAGATAAAGGATTCGTACACCAATACTGAAAAATTCATTGATGGTTTTTAATGTCACTTAAAGACAAAGGAAAGCATAGCTAATCCTCTCAAATTATTCCATGAGAGATACTACAACACCTGATTTTCTTTAAGTTATTTTAGCATACTGGCATTTAAGTCAAAATTACTCTATTTACTGTACATTGATACTTCTTATTATGCTGTTGCATTTGTCTTGATGGCAATAATTTCTGGTTTGTATTGAGATAGATTTTTATTTGTAATGTATAAGAAGTGCATTTCTATGACAAGCTCTTTAAACAAGAAGAGTCTATGAATCCTTTATGAATCCTACTCCCTTTGTAGGATGTCTCTGTTGTCTGGAGAAGTCATTAATACTTGGGTTATGGTGAGCAGTGGGATAGACATGACAGACACCCAGCTGCATGGTTATAAGTCTACATCTTTATAACAAATGATGTAGAGAACTTGCTGTCAGGAAGACAGGAGAGGTAATGTGATATTTAGTAATAAAGTGGAAATTTGTTTTTTCATCTGATCATTTGTTCATTTCTAAGGAATATGTTTTTAAAGAAAACAATCATTAATTTCCAAAAATTTTGATAGGCAAAGTGAAATTAAGTAATAGTACCTCACTTATTTTTATTCAGTTTTATATTTTCTTGTTTTTATTTGCTTAATTACAACATTAGAAAACAAAAATTAAATAAAATGGCTGAGATAAAAATTATGACTATTAAATGTATGTCTAGTTAGACTATTGATTTATGGTTGCTAAAAAACTAAATGTCATAATTTTTAGCCAGCCCCAAAATAGACCCAGGGCCTCATGCATGCAAGGCAAGGACTCTCCCAAAATGGTATTCAGAAAAAAAATCAGATCATTGAACAAAATATTTACAATTATAAAATTATGAAATATTATACTTAATTTTTAATAATTTACTTATCAGTAGTGAGGAGAAATGTTAAGGGAAACAGCAGGTTAGTTGTTAAGATACTTCTAGTTCTCACTAATTGATCTGGGATTATGATCTGGTTATTTTAAAATAGATTTTTGACAAAAAAATTAGCCTGTGTTACAGAATCTGTTTAGAAAATGTTAAATTAATAAACAAGAATATATATGAAAAACTACATATGAAGGGAAAGTCAACTTTTCTTTTAAATTATTCTCAATAACTTGTTATCTTTGTTGTTATCAAAAAATCTTAGCACAGAACTGAGTTGTTGTCAAAGCCCTTTTCTAATATTAAGTGTTGAATATTAGTCTTAACACTTATTCTTAGGGAATTTTAGCTAAAGTTTGTGTGTTCGAAATAGAAACAAAAATACATAATTTTATTTATAAGTGACCCTATTCAGTGGTATGTGAAATGAATATTTGCTACTTTTCTAGACAATTAAAATAGATGTAATGAATAAATAATTCTTTCTCTTAATTTTGATTTTTCTTGCTGTCCTATAGACTGAATTTCATATTCTTTTTCTTCAAATTGCCAGTAATTGATCTTCATAAATAAAATTGAGGTTGATCATTATTATGTAAGTAACCATTAAATTTGAAGTATACCATCTAAAATCAGTTCAGGTGCTACCAGTGGAATATATACCACTTCAAAGGATGTTCCTATGCAAGTTCCTATGGTTAATGGTACATTAGAATTATTTCCTCCATTTAGAAGAAGGAATGAAGAATGATTCATGACAAATTTAATTTGGAACAAGTGATTCTGGACTCTTCTATTTTTCATGTTTCCTTACAATATATGTGTTCCTAGTAGATTCTATAATCTGTCTGTAAGAGAAAACAGATGAAGAACAGATAATTAGAGATGTACTGAGGATTGCAAAGGAGAAACACAAGGTGTTAAAAAAAAAAAAGTCCATAAGAGTCATCCTTTATCTGGTCTGAGTTGGACATCAGGCATCCTCCATCAGAATAGGCTTTTGGAATGGAAAACTGAAAAATATTCAGGGATGAAATGAGTGAAGGTGTTGAGGGGGGGCATATGTAAAGGTGCTGGGCTGGGAATAAGCAGAATACACTCTAGAAAATGACATTTATGCCATTCATGCATGGGTTTCCATTTGCTCTTCTCTGTGTTATCTTCCCTGTTTTATTCACAACATGGAAAACATTTTTAAGCATGTTCTCATATAATCAATGTGGTGTTATGCAATATTCTTTTGGTTATTTATTGATTTTAATTTTTTTACATTTTGCTAGACCATTATAAATACTTTTACAGTTTTCTTAGTTTTATTTCTGTATTTCCAAAAAAATTCCTTCATTTTATCTTCACTCATATAAAAAGTATTATTTTACCGATATTATGAATGGAAAATGGAGTGTTGGGTAGTAAAGAACTTACCTGTAATTACTCAGCTTGCATACTTTGCAAAGAGCACATGCATGACTGAGGTAGAATGTAACATTTATGTTTCAGGATTATTTCATAACTAGTTGAAGTACCTACTAATTCCCCATTACAAATACTGTTCCCCACTATTATCAGAAAGAATACAGTGCAAATTAACATAACAGTTTATGAATGCCAAAAAATCCCAAGACTTCCAATTCCTAGAAATAAACAAACTTCCCTATTTAATTTTGTTCAGCAATTTAAGTTTCCAGAATTAAATTATTCAAGACTCCCACAAATTAAGTCAATGCATTTATTGTTCTGTAGTATGCTTGTATATAAACAAACGAAATGATCCTCACCTCAAATATCAGAAGTAGTCTTCTCCTATAATTATGTACAACTTTTCTCTAAAAACAAGGATATTCTTGCTCCAAAGTTAAGAGGGACTAATTAATTTTCTTGGAATGGGAAGTACCAGCTATCTCGAATGACTCTAGAGATTCTATCACAGTTTTTGTTCTTGCAAATGGTACATTTGTTTCAAATGCCCTCATTTGTCTTAAGTAGACATTTGTCTTCACCTAATTTGTCAGTTCAGGGTATTTACATGTTTATTCAATATCACCACTTCCAAAGTGGGTTGGGTCCTATTTCTGCTGTTCCATAGACATTGGGAAAAAGCAAGAGGTTAAGACTATGTTTTAACCTCTTATTAAGGAACATAGAGATGAACTTTGAGGGGGGGAAACCCACTTTTTTCAGGAATGTTAGAAATGAATTATGCAGCATTAATAAATATCAAGGGGAAAGGAAGGCATAGGAATATAAAGTACAGGAAAAAGAAATGACTGCTGTGATACCAGAAGAAAGAGTTGCTATGTTTTGGAATTCCTACCAATGGCTGTTTTGTGGACTCCTGACAACACAGAATGTGTTGTGGTTTAGGAGAGGAAAGAGGTAACATTTCACTATTTGTTTACTCTATAGCTGCCTCATTCCAACTAAAACACAATTCTTTGCATAACATGTTCCCTTTTACTTCAGAGAAATTCCACATGGAATTCCAGACATGATAAAATAATGGCCTAATTCCTTTTCAGATCAAGAAAAGAGATCTGTACTTAGTCTTCTTTGGATCGTGAAGAAAAAGAGCTCTACTTCAAACGTGTATTCAAAGCATTTTTATATTTTATAATGATCTGATTTTATTTTTTTCTATCTTACCTAGAGGACTTTGAGTTTATTAACTAGTAAATATATTTATGGAATTAAAATTTTTTAAATAAATTATTTTAGTGTGCAATAAAAACAAGTAAATTGCTTACACCAAAATCCAACACCAATTAATCCACTTGATATTTATTATACCTGCTACTTTGCAGGTGATGTGAATGATCTAGAAGGATTGACCTCCAGGAGGCTGGGTAGATAAAGCATGTGACAAATATAGAAAATGATGAAGTGCTAAAAACCAAGTGAGACTCAGAGGAGCTCAGCGAAGTGAGAGGTAGATAGGCCTTTAAGGAGAAGTAACAGAAAGCACCAGGGGAAGTGATTAGTCTGGGTAAAGAAAATAATGAGTTAAATTCTGTTGAAGATTAAAGAGAAAGCAATTATATTGTAACTCAATAGAGAAGTTTGCATGATGAGAAGTAGCAGAATAGTATGCCAACCAAAATCCACAAAAGCAAGGAAGAGAATGGGTGAAAAACAATGAGGGCTGGGATTGTGGCTCAGTGGTAGAGCGCTCACCTAGCATGTGTGCAGCCGTGGGTTCAATCCTCAGCACCATGTAAAAATATAAAGATATTGTGTCTAACTACAACTAAAAAATAAATATTGTTTTAAAAATTAAGGAGCCATTGTCAGTTCTTGGGCCAAAAAAAAAAAAAAAAAAAAAAAAAAGAAGGAAAAAACCACATTTAAAATTATTTAATAATAGTTTTTATGTTTATAAAAATAAGAGTATGCTTAAATTTGAAAATATAAATGTACAAAACAGTTTGATAAAATTAGTTTACGTTTAAATTTTCTTTAATAGTAATCTAAATTAGGCTGATAATAGTATATAGATTACTCTAATAGATTAAAATAAGGAATAAGAGCCGGGCGCGGTGGCGCACGCCTGTAATCCCAGCACTTTGGGAGGCTGAGGCAGGAGGATCGCGAGTTCAAAGCCAGCCTCAGCAATGGCGAGGCACTTAGCAACTCAGTGAGACCCTGACTCTAAATAAAAAATACAAAAAAGGGCTGGGGATGTGACCCAGTGGTCGAGTGCCCCTGAGTTCAATCCCCGGTACCACAAAAAAAAAAAAAAAAAAAAAAAAAAAGGAATAAGAGAAAAAATAAAAGATGAGCTAGAGTTAGAGTGGAGACCATTCAGTTGTCTGAAGGGTAATCTTAGCAGTACTCTGCACTTCTGGGTTTACAGTTCCTTCATATATGTTGCTGACAGAGGAAATATATTGCTGAATCTTAAAGTCGAATCTCAAGTTTAATCTGTCTCCTGTTCATACACGGTTTTGAAAATTGGTCATTCTTTCCAGAAATATTAACCATTTGCTTCATATTTATCGTGTGATTCTTGGATTCTTGGCATGGTTAAAGAACCCTGGGAAATTTGACAAAATAGACACACATGGGCAATATATAAAATGCAGAAAGCATATATGTAGGTCATCCATCCTTGTCCATCAGAAAACTGCTTCTCCTTCAAGATTGAGTGTGAATATCACTATCTTAAGTAATTAACAAAAACCCTAGAAAGAATTGGCTACTTTTCATGTATTTCTTAATTTCACCATATTCTTTATTCTACCATTTTAGTAATATTTATTATTTTGTAGTGTTTTTGTTTTTCTGATCTTCATTGGGTTTAACATTATTTAAGACCTACTCTGGCATAATTCATTTCACAAATGGCATGTATCTTTAAGATTATAAAAGCACTTGCACATGAATATTTACAATAATTATAACTTTTTAAGTAAGGGGCTAACAGAATAATGAATGCTATTTTCTTTCAAAAGATCACAATTCAAGTGTTAGAAAAATTACATACATCTGAGTAGAAAAGCTTCCATGTGTGAACATGTAGGTATACAAAGTAATTAGCACACTCCATGACAGCATATGCTTGATAGTTTTCGTATTTTGATTTTTTTTAATGTGCAATATTTACATTCTTGGAAAAATAAACAATGAAGAAAGAGTCAAAGTTGTGCCCAAGATAAGTGTCCAGGAAGAGTAGAGCACATAGGGAGGTCTAGATCATCAGTAGATGGAAAGAATGCTATCTCTATATGAAATTCATTAGAGGTTTTCAAAGAACTAAGTGTGTTCTAAGTGGCATAGGAAGACTCTAAGTATTAGTGGAGGAGGGCGGTAAAAATCTAGGACATGATCACAGTAAGGAGGCACTGAGTTTATTACCCATACAAACGGGATACAGTATTGCCAACAATATAAAAAGGTAAATTATATTTTTTGAAGTTTAAAGAATTTTAAGCATCTAACAGTCCACATTAGATAGTATAATAGTTTGTGAACTCATGACACACATTAAATGCATAATATACTAACTAATGTTCTCAGAGCTCAGTATGTTTCTAAATTAAACAATATCAACAGCTGTCTCAGAGGAGTAAGAATTGTCTGGGATCCATGTCTTCCCTGCTTAGCTTTTCACTGCTACCTGTGTCACACTGAAATTGTCAATACCTTCTCTGAGACTTCATGAAACAAAATGGTGGAAGAGAAAGCTAATGTTTACTGAGAAGCTGCCTGGTATAAGAGAACTGGAATAGATGTTTCATATTCTTTATCTCATGTTAATATTCATAAAAAGTTTATAAGATTAGTGTCATTATTCCCATTTTGTAATTCCCACTTCCCTTGGGGCCCCTTCTCTTCAGAGAAGTCTATCTCTGTTCTATCCTTTAAATAACACTTGCTTTCAATGCTTTAAAAAAAAAAAAAAAAAAAAAAAGACTGATGCTCGGATGGATGATGAAATGTGCCTGAAAGTCGTCCAGCTGTGAGTGACAAAACCCGTATTCAATGCCAGGGCCCAAGGTCTTTTCAGCACATTACAGTATCTTAGCTTATAAAAAGACAACTGGCTGAAAAATAAAGTTTCACTTATATTTTAAAAGTTTTTTTTTTTTTTTTAAACCAAATACATTGAAGGTAGAGAGATTCATCTTCTGGATTGATGCAAAAAACAAACCTGAATGAAACTATACTTTAAAAAACGAAATATCCATTTTTTCAGTTTCCTGCTCTGAAAGGTCATTAGATTGTTTTTTTTCGTTTGTTTTGTTTTTTAACAAGGAAAACATACTTTCCAGTGTCGAAAACTTATGAGAATAAAAATATAATAGGTGGAAGTGACTCTACAAAACTGAAAGCAGGTTTTATTATACATGATAAAAGGTGTTAGTTGAAGTCTTTCACCTTAAAATATCTCAAGCATCATGTGCCAAAGAATGCCTGGTATATTGTAGACAAGCAACACTTTTTTTTGTAGAATGAATAAATACCCTTTGATATCAGCATCAATTGATGGTTGAGGTCAAATTGGTGAATTTCAAATTCTAATTTGAAATACTGGAGCATATCTTAATACAAATGTCAAATCAATTGTGTTTTGATCATTTTGTTTTATATTTCTTGAAGATAAACTTCAGAAAAATAAATCAAGGGCATTCATGTTTCTTTTCTAGTGCTCAGCTTCGTGTGGTAAAGGGATAAAGTACCGTGATGTGCTTTGCATTGACAAATTTCAAAGGAAATTAGAAGAAAAATATTGTAGTCATCTGCAGAAACCTCGAACTCACAAAGTTTGTAGATCTATCAGATGCCCTTCATGGAAAGCCAATAGATGGAAGGAGGTATGTGATGAATTTTATAATTATATAATTATTTTTTGCATTACAAAATATTAATTTATCTGTTTCCAATAACCTTGAAGTTTTTTTTCTGTAAAGTGTACTTTATTCTGTTATTGAATTTTCTGCACTATAATCTAAATTAATACTGTATATTATTAATGCATTTGTTTAAGTCTACAGTTAAATAACAAATTAGTTACTTGATTTGTTTGTGGCTATACATTTTACAAGACATTCTGTTTCTGAATATTAGGGGGACAGCTACTGATAATCATCTTGGCAGTCTAGCAGCAAGATATATATGTTGCTGTGGTTGCATTTAGTGATGACCTTATTTCCACCCCCAAAATCTTGGATTTGAGCTAAGACTGAATCCTGTTGAAGTGACTGGTAAATTGCCCACAGGATTGTAATTGGAGATTGATAATTAGGGAGGTGTGAAAGCTAGATGACCTAGGCTGTGCTAAGGTTAGAGTAGAAAGACTCCTGGCTGAAGTGAAGCTCACAAAGAAACGAGGCCCAG